>CM069138.1:32203394-33403394 GCA_035221665.1 Okamejei kenojei
TGCTCTTTCTCTGTGTCCCTGCTGATACATTTTTAAAATATATCTAGTTTGATAGCTATTATTGAATCTACATTTACTACCCATTCAGGTACTACAGTCCATGCAGCTTAAAAAGTACTCCCTTCTTTTCCATAACACTTCAGCAAATAATCTAAACTTCATGAGATCACCCAGTAGAAAGAGGTCTCACTCTTTAAGGAAGATCCTGTAAAAACTTTGGAATTAGTTGCTGACCAGTATCTAATCTTTAATGGCCACTGGTCAACTAGTTTAAGATATCGTACAATGAGGAGGAGCTGGCACAAGACAAACCAAAGATTTTGTACCTATGTCCTTCAAAATAATTTTATTATTTTGCTCCTTTGTGTTTCCCTATTTATAATCCTGCCTAAACCATTAATGCCTTATACAGCTAACAACTCCCATCAATATCATGTTGTATTTTAAGTTCTATGCATCAATTTTTCAAACATGAAATGGATGGGTGCAAGTTGAATTGTACTCCCTCAGTCAAGAGGCTTTTTTGCCCCATACAGTATCTATGATCTGAAATGTCCCAGGTAGCCGTTGGAGTAGAGATTACAAATTATGCAAAACGTAATTGGAAAAGATAGAAAGAAAAGAACATTTGAATAAAAAGGTGTGAGCTTCTTTCAAGCTGTGCTAGTAATGTCTATGATGCTCATGCCCTGAGTAATACAACAATCAAAAATGATCCAGATCCAGAATGAATAGTGCACTCATTCATCTTCTGTACAAAAATTCAAAGGTTTTGGATTGAAATCTTTGAAATTTTCACAAAACTGTTTAAAATAAAACTGACACCAAAGCCAGAATGGATTACTTTCGGAATGACAGAAGGTAGTTTGGAATTAAATGTGTATCAAAAGAATCTATTTGATTACGGCTTAATAATAGGAAAAAAGCTAATCTTAAAATTCTGGAAAAATGCTCCTATACCAACACCGAATATGTGGATTTCAACTATGTTTGAAACATTACATCTGGAAGATATGAGACTCCACCTGGCAGGAAAATCAGAACGCTTCTATCAGACGTGGTCTGCATTTATAGAATTGCTACAAAGATAGGGTGCAAAAGTACCTCGGGCCTTGGTGGGGGGGGGATGAAAAACTATCGAGTTTGTGAATTCCTTTTGCGTGATATATATAATATAGTAACTGGCTTTTTTTTCTCCTTTTCTCTCTGTCTCTCTTTTTTCCTTTTATTTTCTAGGGTCTATCTCTTAATCCCCTTTCTCTAATTCTTTGACCAAGGGTTTCTTCTCCCCTTTGGCACGCTCTTTCACTTTCACAATTTTTTCACCTACTTTCTTTCTTTATTTTCTCTTTTTCACCACTCTCTTTCTTTCTATTCTTTTTCTTTAAAAGCCATAACATTATGGGGTACAATGATTGTAACAATATGTATGTGATGTACATTGATGTATTTGCCTCTAATAAATAATTTTTTTTTTTTTTAAATAAATAAATAAATTTAAAAAAAGATCCAGAAGGGTCGATATGTCATATGAATTACATACACTTGGAAGGTGTAAAATCTGTGACCCTAATCTGGGAATGGTCTGAAGAATGGTCCCGACCCAAAACGTCACCTATCCATGTCCTCCAGAAATGTTAACTGGTCCACTGAGTTACTTTCTATTCTATGCATGATTCCAACAACTAAAGTTCCTTATGTCTTCATAAATTGAGATATGGACACATTATTAAGATGGGAACATCACCGCAGAGTGACGGATAAACTCTGATTGTGAACATCGGGGCATGGCGGGAGGATTGCATTTTCCTGGAAAATAAACAATCTTACTTATAAATAATCTATTACAACTGAAACTTTCATACCTTAAAGGTCCTGTCCTCTGAGATCGATATAAGTATGTTTGATTGCCAAGGACAAAATTCTGCAGCTGTTACCACACCAAGATGGCCTTCGAAAACAGCCAAAATATCCTCCTGCTAAAAGGGAATTAAATGCAAAGATAAATAGTTCAACTTAACAACTAAGATAGGCACAAAAATGCTGGAATAATTCTGCAGGACAGGCAGCATCTCTGGAGAGAAGGACTGGGTGATGTTTCGGGTCGAGACCCTTTGTTCAGACTTCCTTCCTACACAACTTTACAACTCCATGATTCACTTTTACACATGCATCAGATTATCAGTAATAGAAATGTGACGTACTACACACTGGTCATTTATTCAGAGAAATATCAGAGTAATTGTTCTATTAAGGATAAATCAAATGATTAAGTTGTAGACTTTTAATTGACTAAAAGTTGTGTGTAATTCAGTCATTTAAACATTCATTTGTCCAGAGTTCAAACAAAAGGCTGCTTTTGAAAATTCAACGACCTTATTAGTGCAACAGATTGTAGTTTATTGAGGTATATGGGTAACAACAAAGAAGCCTTTCTTTCCAGCAACAGCAATCATTATTTTGGCAAATATTTCCATTAAAATATTTTAATAAACTAGAGAAATGTAGTGAGCATCCCAGTGACAGAAATACTCTAAACATTTTATGTCAAATGAGTTTAAATATATTCACAGCATTTCAGATAATTGCATTCTTGGAACACTTAATTTTCCCAGACATTTCCCAAGACACCTCATCCATTGTCAGCTTTCTCTGGTACTGGTCTGTAGGTTCTACTGTTTGCTCTGACCATTTCTTCCACCCAGCAGACTGCAGACATTTTAACCTTCTATAGGTAGATAGCTCACCTGCAACAAGCAAATGATCTCCAGGAATTATAATACACTTAAACTCAAAAGCATGCCTATTTTTTTTGCTCACCCTTCCCCAACTGACTCCAATAATTTGGAAATTGGGCAACAATAACAAGGAATCACACTACGGGGTAAGTCATTATGGAACAAAATAATGTCTTCACTCAGAGGACTGAATCTTTGGAATTTTCTTCCGAGAAGAACTTTGGAGGCAGTCATTCACTGCCTGCAGTGATTGAGATGTATGTGCTAAGTGATGCATTGAAGCTTGGTACAGTCAATGCATTCACCACATGCAAAGCAGAGATTCACAGTGGACTATATGCTAAGTCATGCACTGAATGAAGCTTAATACAGCCATTGCAAAGGCTTTGTAGGGTAGGACCACAATCAAGGGTCCTTCTGCTACTAAACATCGAGGCGCTGGGTTCAGTAGGAGGCCCCACAAACAATAGAAGGATATATTATCTCGGGGCAATGATGCCAAGTACAAAATTGAATTGAATTGAATTGAATAAATGTTATTAGCCAAGTATGTATACATAGAAGGAATTTGCCTTGGTGCTTTGTTCGCAATTAACAACATGATATACAGTAAACAATTAAGAATAAAACATTATAATTTAAACATGTGAAGAATGAAATAAAATACCAGAGCAAAAGGAGACTACAGACTTTTGGTTGTTGAGTAGAGCTGCTGCTCATGGAAAAAAGCTGTTTTTATGTCTGGCTGTGGTGGCTTTGACAGTCCGGAGTCGCCTTCCAGAGGGAAGTGCTTCAAAGAGTTTGTGGCCAGGGTGAGAGGGGTTAAGGGCCTGTCCCACTGCGGGGATCTAATTTGCAAGTTTAGAAGAGTTTGCGCTCAACTTAAACTCGCAGCATGGTCGACACGTGGCTCTAGGAGGTCACTGTAACTCTCCTTCATGCTCGAGGGAAATTCCCGCATACACGCGGCCTCAGTTTGGTCGAGGAAAATTATTCAACATGCTGAAAATGTTTCCACGAGTAAAAATTGGTCGGTGTGGTTCTTTTGAACTCGTAGTGCAGTGGAATTGGGTCGCTATGTAGTTATAGGCAGTCGAGGTAGCCGTAGGAAAGCTCCTTTGCTGACTGGTCATTTTAATTGGCTCATTGGAGTTTTCAGAACCAAGGAAAACTGACCGGTAGTGTTAAATGTCTGCTAAACTTTCTTAAAAGTTGTCTGGCTTCTTAAAAGTGTCTCCACTCCTTCTCCCCCCCTTCTCCCCCCTTCTCTCCCCTTATCTTCCCCTCTCTCCCCTTCTCCCCCCCACCCCCCCCCCCCCCCCCCCCCCCACGCGCTCTCTAAAGGACTTATAGTACACTGTGCCAGCCGTCTTCTACCTTCCGGTTCATCGTGGGTGTGAATTTCAGACAGTGCTCCCCCACTTTCCCTCGTCCCCGCCTTTGCGATGTGTCTGTGTGCGTGTGTGGGTGTGCTAATGGTCGATCCAGCTCGCGGTTTCATCGCTGATGGTCGATCCAGCTCGAGGTTTTTCAGGCAAGTGCCCTCGAGCTTGAAGGTCAAGGACAGTTGCTGAAAAGTCATGTTAGTGGGACAGGCCCTTTAGGCTTAACCACTCGCTTCCGTGCCCTTGCAGTGTACAGTTCGTCGTTTGGGAGAAGGTTGCAGCCAACAACCTTCTCGGCTTATCGAATGATGCGCTGCAGCCTCTGGATGTCATGCTTGGTAGCTGAGCCAAACCAGACCATGATGGAGAAAGCGAGGACAGACTTTATGTTGGCAGTATAAAACTGGATCATCATGTGGCGGTTTGTGTTTTCTCAGCTGCCGCAGGCAGTACATCCTCTATTGGGCCTTTTTGACTGTGGAGTCGATGGTGGCCTCCATTTAAGGTCACTGGAAATGATGGTTCCAAGGAACTTAAATTACTCCACAGATGTGGCTGTGGTGTTGTTGATGGTGAGTGGGGGGAGGGGAGGGGGAGCTCTCCTAAAGCCCACAATCAATTCCACTGTCTTGAGAGCATTGAGCTCAAGGTTGGGGTGGAAGATTGCAACCTTCACGTGGTCCGCCCTGTTCGACTAATGCAATCAACTTGACGTGCACAAACAGAAGATCAAATAGAACAAGTTGTCCAACAACTTTAGGCTGTGCACGCCACACGAAAGAAGAAGCTCCAGGTTGTTGCAACAAATGTGCTAATGACAGATGTGCTAACACTACTATGTCTAGAACCAGCAAATCTGAATGTATAAACTGAATTGCATTAAAAATGCATTACATTGGGTTTATCTTTTGTATATACTAGACTAATTGGGACCCGTTGGGGTCCCACAAATGACAATGCATTGAGTTGTTTGGCCTGCCCTGCCTGTGCTTGAAACTGCAATACAAAATTGGAAATGAAGTGAGAATGCAATGAGTTGTTTGGCCTGCCCTGTGCTTGAAACGGCAATGCAATGAGGTCCGACTGTGTTTGGAAGGAATAAATGCTTTGTTAGGTTAGACCGTGTTTGGAAGGAATAAATGCCTTGTTAGCTCCAACTGCGTTTGGAAGGAATAAATGCTTTGTTATGTCCGACTGTGTTTGGAAGGAATGAATGCTTTGTTAGCTCGAACTGTGTTTGGAAGGAATAAACGGTTTCTTAGGTCCGACTGTGTTTAGTCCAAAAGTCCCGTCCCGCTCATTCCGTTACTTCCACTTAGTGGACAGGTCTCACTGATTACATAATTTCCAGTGAGTGCTGAGGTCACTCTGATTGCGTAGTTTCCGGTAAGTGCAGAGGCCACGCTGATTGCCGAAGTGCCGCTGACTGCGGAGGTGGAGACGCCGCGCTTAGCTGTGTGAGTAGATTCAAGAAAGTTTACTGTCATATATGTGATGTGTGAGTCCGTGCATGTGTGTGTGTGTGTGTGTGTGTGTGTGTGTGTGTGTGTGTGTGTGTGTGTGTGTGTGTGTGTGTGTGTGTGTGTGCGCGCGCGCACTCTGTTTGAAATGGTATGAAATTGAATTTGGTGGCCTGCACTCTGCTTGAAATGCTATGAAATTGAATTTGGTGGCCGGCACTCTGCTTGAAAAGCTATGAAGTTAAATTTGGTGGCTGGCACTCTGCTTGAAAAGCTATGAAATTGAATTTGGTGGCCTGCACTCTGCTTGAAATGCTATGAAATTAAATTTGGTGGCCTGCACTCTGCTTGAAATGTTGTGAAATTGAATTTGCTGGCCTGCACTCTGCTTGAAATGCTATGAAATTGGAATTTGCTGGCCTGCACTCTGCTTGAAATGCTATGAAATTGAATTTGCTGGCCTGCACTCTGCTTGAAATGCTATGAAATTGAATTTGCTGGCCTGCACTCTGCTTGAAAAGCTATGAAATTGAATTTACTGGCCTGCACTCTGCTTGAAAAGCTATGAAATTGAATTTGCTGACCTGCACTCTGCTTGAAATGCTATGAAAATGAATTTACTGGCCTGCACTCTGCATGAAATGCTATGCAATTGAATTTGCTGGCCTGCACTCTGCTTGAAATGCTACGAAATTGAATTTGAATTTGGTGGCCTGCACTTTGCTTGAAATGGAATGAAATTGAATTTTAATTTGGTGGCCTGCACTCTGCTTGAAATGGAATGAAATTAAATTTGAATTTGGTGGCCTGCGCTCTGCTTGAAATGGTATGAAATTGAAATTGAATTTGGTGGCCTGCACTCTGCTTGAAATGGTATGAAATTGAATTTGGTGGCCTGCACTCTGCTTGAAATGGAATTTCAAGGAATAGCATTGAGTGAACTGCCAGTCCCCCAGCCGTGAGTCAATCAACTGCCAGCCCACCAGCCGTGAGTCAATCAACTGCCAGCCCACCAGACGCAAGTCAACTGCCAGCCCAACAGCCTTGAGTCAGTCAACTGCCAGCCCACAAGCCATGAGTGAATCAACTGCCAGCCCACAAGCCGTGAGTGAGTGAACTGCCAACCCACCAGCCGTGAGTGAGTGAGTGAACTGCCTGCCCACCTTTGACCTACCTGAAACCACTACTTTCGGCACATAAGGCCCCTATTGCCCAGAAACAAGTCCCTTTTGCCCAAAATGCCCGTATTAGGCCAAGAGGGGCATTTTTGCCCAAAAGGCTCATGCCAGGCCAGGAAAAGTCCACAAAAAGTCTTTCACTGAGATTCCACTCTTTCTTTTAAGTCCCTTCGGCGCATCAGGCATGTACTAGCCCAGAAGTAGTCCTTTCGGCCCATCAGTAAGTATTCCCCCTGTAAGTATTAAAACTCACCCCAGTATTTTTCTCCCTCCCTTCATTGGCTCCCTGTGAGATCCAGGCCAGGATAGACTTTGTCCCTTCATTGCTGTGATGTGTAGAAAAATATGAAAAAAGTCCAAAATTGATTCTCCACCCTCTCCCCCTTCTCTCTCACCTGTTTTGGGCAGAATTTCAGTCAGTTTCTGAGCTGCCAGCCGACCAGCCCTGAGTGACTGAGCTGGCAGCCCACCAGCCCTGAGTGACTGAGCTGCCAGCCCACCAGCCCACCAGGCCTGAGTGACTGAGCTGCCAGCCCACCAGGCCTGAGTGACTGAGCTGCCAGCCCAACAATCAATTCATCCCACAATGTCCATACTAGCTCTCTGGAAACTAGCAATCCAGGAAGCCCCCCCCCCCCCCCCCCCCCACCCCCACCACTGGCCAGCAATATTGGAATTGGTGGAGAGGTGGAATATTGCATTTGGGGACCAGCCCTCCTGTGTGAAGCTGGGACCCAATGGGTCCCACTTAATCTAGTAAAGGAACTGTAGGGATATGAAGCTAGGATAGAAAAATGGTGTTGAACTTTTATCACCAAGTTTAAAAATCACATGCACAATAACTGCTGTTGTTTAAACTTACCTTACAGTTCAACACATAGATGTTGTTGCCGGCACAAGTAGCCACTATTTGATCATCTGGACTGAAGCATAAATATAGCACCATTCCCAAAAGAGTTCCTACAACAGTTCCTCTCGGTACAAAGCCTGAAAGTATCAAGTTGAACAGTATCAATCATATCCAAACAACTAAAAGTAAACATTATGTGAAGTTATTCATAAGGACTGGATGTTTATTTCTATTGTTTGAAAACAACAGTAGGAAATCTTTGACCAGGATTCACACAGATTATTGACAAGCTTAAGGAGAATGTTAACAAACTGGAGTAATATTAGATGAAGGGAAAAACATGAAATACTGTCTGAGCAGTTTCTCAGAGCAGTTGTGATTAACACTGTTCCACTGGGACAATTCTGGGGCTGATTTTGCTTTGATGTACATTGATAAATTGGACTGGGAAATCTATATTTAAAAGGGAAACACTGTCAATCGTTCTGAGGACAAAAGCAAGGTGCAATGTATATTAATAGAAAGACAAGGAACAGCATCTGCAGGAATCTTGAGCAAAACACAAAGGGTAGAGTAACTCAGCAGTTCAACAGCATCTCTAGAAGATAAGGATAGGTGATGTGGTAAAGATGAGGGAACTCTATTCTTGTTCTGTCTGGGGGAGGGGGTGAGGAAAAAGAATAGAACTATGGGACACAGATGAGACACTGATGAGGAATACATCTACAACAGGGGGAAACCACAATTACAAAAAAAAGGGTATCTTGGATGTCATAGAGTGGGAAGCCCCATCTTGGGGTCAGATGTGGCGAACTCTGAGAAATTGAGAGCAGAGGATGGCGTCCTTGCAAGAGTCAGGGCGTGAGGAGGTGTCGTCCAGATAAGTGTGGGAGTCAATGAGTTTATATTTGACATCACTTGATTGGCTGTCCCCTGTTATGGAGACAGAGAGATCGAGAAAGGGCAGAGAGAGATAGTCGAAGGGTAAAAGTTAGAGGTAAAGTTGATGAAATCAATGACCTGCATGGGTGCCAGAGGCAGCCCCAATGCAGTGGAGAGTTGGGCTCCAACTCTCTGCTGCAAATGTGTATTCCACATTTGAAAAGATCAGAATTGCTGATCGCTCTGTCTTCTAACATTTTAATGCTGTATGCTTGTTACTACTTCTAAGCAAATCATACATAACCATCAAATTAAAATCAAAAAACTGTAGACACTCAAAGTCTTAAAACAACAGAAAATGCTAGAAATAGAACATGCAGCATCTGTGGAAAGAGAAACAGAGTTTACAGATCAAAGCCCTTCAACAAAATGTTCTAAAAAATGGTCTTTGCCCAGCATGTTTTTTCCACAAGTGTGCCTGACCTACAGGGTGTTACCACAATTATGTCCCAAATGTTTGTTCCTGTGATTGCACCTGAACTAACAAGTACAGGAGATCTTCCTGGTTTTGTTCATTATATTCCTGTACAAAATGTTCAATAGAAATAAAATGGAATTTAAACTGGAAGGAAATGTACATACAGTAGATAAGCCATTCACTATTAATTATTCACCTACATCGAACAATCAAATTTATCCCAAAGTGTCATAACAGTCATTGGCATGGATAAGTAGTTGTGCTAATTAAATATCGCCAGAAATTTAACTACTGAGCAAGTTAAACCAAGAAACTGGAGGCTCAGCGCAGATCATTTCAAACCAACAATTAACCAGCTTCTGCAGTTCTTTATTTCTACAAACAACTAGAATTATCTTAATGCTGTAAAATTAATCAGAAAAATTAGTACCTTGCTCTATACTCATTCGGCATGCTTCTACATCCCATATTATTATATAATCTTCAGCGGCAGAACACAAAAGTGTTGGTTCACATTGGTGTCCAAATGCCAGAGCAGTAACTGACTGGCGATGGCCTTTTAATTCCAGGCTCTATATTAAGCAAATAAATTAATTTGTCAATATTTTCACATTTGGGCACATGAGTGGTCAAATTAGGGACAAAAGGGAATTAGGTAATAAAAGACTAATTATAAAGGAACATTGTGATCTTGGAAAGAACATCTATGGTTCCCTGAAGGTAGACAAAGATAAAGCAGTTAAGACCTACAAGATATCAGCATTTATCTGCCAAGGTGTAGAATTCAAGAGCAAGGGGAAATAGACGGGAGTTGAGGAATTTGTTTTTATCGAGTGCACAATGGCGGCCTGTAATTCACTGCCTTGAAAGAGTAGTTAAGGCAGAAATTCTCACCACATTTAGAAATTCCCTAAGCTATAAAGCTAAGGAGCAAGAGCTAGGAAGTAGGAATAAACTAGATGGCTTCTGTTTTGGTCGACAATGAGCTGAGTACTACACTGTCTTAAATTTCCATGATTTTACATCCATGAATATCGTGTTGAATCATTTTATTAAAAAGAATCTAATTGTACAACATTGGATAAAATAGTACAATTAACCACTGTGGAAAGTGTCAGGGCTATTAATCATTTTGTGGCATTTTCTGTGTTTGTGGCACCGTGCCACTTTAACTGGATTTCCTGCCAGATGAAGCAACTGAATAAACTCCATAACAATTAAATACACTAAGTGCTGGAGTAATTCGGGGGTTCAGGCAGCATAGCTAGAGAACATGGAAGGATATTGATTTGGGTTGAAACCCTCCTTCAGACTGATTGGGGGGGAGGGTGTATTGAATGAGAGATGGGGCAGGACAAAGCCTGTGGCAGGTAAAAGATTGTTACAGGTGAGTGTGTTTTTTTATAAAAGGATGGTGGACAAAGGCCAGATATGAAAATACACAAGGTGTAAGACAAAAGGATTGAAGAGTTATGATTCTATCCACACAGAAAAATAGTAGTCTTCCTTTTTCTCCCTCCCAACATCTTTTTGAAAATGAATATAAACATGGCAATGGAATTTTGGGTCAGCATAAAGCAAACAGGGCCAGGAAAATCTAGACATCATTAAAAGGCTAGACAATATTGTTGGTAGAACTGGAGTACAGATTAGACTAGAGACACATCAGTCTTCATCCCGTGTCACCATAATTCCAGATAAGGAGATAATCGCTAGCCTCACCCTGTTATTATATAAAACTGGTACTTATTCCTCTAAAAAATGCTGTATTTCCAATTGAACAATTATCTTTATAACTCATAGTGATTTGAAAAACAATGTGAGATAAACATGACACATATTACTCTTACTCCAAAGAACAGTTACCTGTAGAATAGGATTACGGATATTCCAAATGCACACATCTTGTTTGTTATGAGGGAAGGCACAATATTGCCTGCAACAAGCTATCTGAATGTGTGACAGTGGAGTATTGGACTCAACACAATGTACTTCTCTAACAGCTTCTTTCAAATAATCATTTTTCACAATTTGATGGACAGTACACATTCTACAATAAAAGAATAAAAACTGTTACCCAACTTACAAAATTAAATAGCTAAAGGATCACTGGAAATCATTGTAAAGTTAATATTTTCTGTACACTGTCATTACTTTAACACAATAAACTATCTCTGCCCATTCACTCTGGAACAGGCGACCAGGAACAGGGACAGTTGAAGTTAGGGTAGATTAACACAAATGACTTCCCCGCCCTATCTTTGGGGTCGAGGACAATCACTGATCAGAGGCTAGTCTTGATTGGAAATAGAGATTGGAACTCAATGTTGGCATGAAGGGCCTGTTTCCATGCAGTATGACTGTTCAGTGAACCCAATTACTGTCACAGTATAAAACATATACCAGTAGTTTGCAGTTCCCATAGTATAGGATAAATCTGAACGTCAATTCATCCACTGATTACTCTGAGGCCAATACACACTGGGCACAATGGTCTATTTTTTGTTTTCCATGACGCACCTCTTCAAACCATAATTTCCCTTTAAAATTTGAAAGGGTATAACATTAAAATCTGCTGATTTCACAAATGGGAGTCAATTATTTTAAGTTGACACTTCTTAGTGAAGATTACAGCAGTGCAGGGGTGAGGGGAATAACTCTGCTTGGATAGACCCCTTGCCGGTCACTCTGGTCCTGGGGTTGCTATGGGTCAGAGATTGGAGCACGTGACCCAGCAGAACCGCATGGGTTTGCGCGCGACCCTGGACACCCGCTCGGCTGTGATGCGCGCGACCCCGGACACGCGCTCGGCTGTGATGCGCGCGACCCCGGACACGCGCTCGGCTGTGATGCGCGCGACCCCGGACACCCGCTCGGCTGTGATGCGCGCGACCCCGGGCACGCGCTCGGCTGTGATGCGCGCGACCCCGGCTTCGGCGGCGGCTTTGGTTGGAACTGGAGGTGGAAATGCTCCCCGGCCCAGGGGAACCGTTCATGGAATCTCCCTCCAAAGTTCTTCCCTTGCGCCATGTCCCCCACCTCCTTGTCCCAAATGGCTGGGAAAACGCCTCACTGCGCTGAGCACCCAGGTTGTGGCGTCTCATTGACTCCACCGTCTCCCATGGCAGCGAAACCGCGCAACGGGACGCTCTGGAGGACAAAAACTGCTGCCAAACATGAATCGAAATCAGGTTCAAAATTATATTGGATAGCTGCAGTACATCAGGTGGTTACATTTGGGTGCGAGGGATTCAAACAACATGAACCAAAATATTATTGTCTTTCTCTTGGAGATGGGAAATCCAACATTCGGTCCCAAAAACAGTCTGATAAATAAATTATATTTCACTCATGCAAATGTATTAGAAGTAACCAGTTTACAGCTTAGGTAGCAATGGAAAGATTAAATGGTTTTCAGTTGTCTTTAGTTAAGATAATCTTTATTCAATCTGGGCCAATAAGCGACTCCTGACTCCTGTTTGACACTTAAATATATCTTCAGTCCGATTAATTCAGAAAGGACAATAAATACCATAAATGTTCACATCAATTAATCCATTTTGAGAAATGCGGCATATAATTAAACTCTCTGAACAAATTTAACCATATTCACCATGCCATGTTCTGTTCAGAAATATATATTTTAAATATATTGTTTTCACCCGCTCAACACCCAATGCGTTTCAAAACAAATTAATTACTTTTAGAGTTATAATGTGCAAGCCAGTTGGCACTTAAACAGCAATGATGGATTAATATTTTTATTATATTGTACAAGATTCATTTTGGCCAAGGCACTAGGAAAATTCACTCTATATATTGCAATGAGATTGTTTATATGTACCTAAGAAGGAAGACAGGATTTCAGCTTAATGTCTCATATAAAAAGTGGCAACAATGACTGGCAGGCCAGTTTATGTTTTTAAATGGTGGAAACCATGCACCTCTGAGTCAGAGACAGGAAGGCTGCCACTGAGTGATGGCTGACATGAGTTAGAAAGAAGTGAAAATTACATCCTAAAATTTTATTTGATAAATCGAGGCATGCATAGATTTGTTTTTCCCAGTAAAATGAAATTAACTTCCTTAAATGGGAATGTGTGTATTTAGAAACTCTATCTCCCAATAAACATTTTGCAGGTTCGTGAATTTGTATGTGTATGGGAGTACGTGTGTATTATACGATACTAAAAGCAAACCTACTTTAATTTGGAGAATAGGAATGTACATCATGCCAAATAAAAGGAACATTTTGAGATTATCATGAATCCATTCATGTTGCCAAGAACACAATTAGTCACCAACTCATTTTTCATTCAATGTGATTTAAAAAACATTGCAACTCTTCTGAGACTTCCCTATCGATACAAAGCCAGGTTTTCAGGGGTCATCAATATTCTAAGTACAGTCAATGTGCAATAATTATTTTACCACCTGGATAAAATATTTACAACTTTAGGTGCATGACAAACCAATTTCTCTCTCTGAAAAATATCAAATGGGCAGAAATTACGAGTACATGTAAATATACCAAAAACTGAAAATATTGGAAATAGAATAAGGAAATTCACATAGAATCTTTTATGAACCCAGAGGTCTGTACCATTCTATTTATTTAAGCTTAAAAAAAAATGATGTTGGTGGAGTGGCCAGTCCTTATTGTCCATCCTTAACTGGCCACTCAAAAGTGGTAGTTCGATGACTTGAATTACTGTAGCTCTAATCAATGCAGACACAAGGCGGAGGGCAGCAGAAACTCAGTATTTGGCACCTCAATCCGTCTGAACTATACACAATGAGGATGTGAAGGAATACTTACCACATGTCTGGATGCATGCAACCTCAAAACTGTTCGATGTTCAACAGCATCCAGATCTGAGGATGGCACAGTGATGCAGCTGGTAGGGTGACTGGCTCACAGCTCCAGTGAGCTAGGTGCAATCCTGATCTCTCGTGCTGAACTTGCACATTCTCCTGTGACTTTAATTCAGATACTGTAGTTGAGAGGTGTTGCTTTTTGGGAAGCTAAACCAGGATAGGACTTACACAGTGAACAATAGGACCCTGAGGACTTTGTAGTAGATGAACCTAAGAGTACAAATACTTAGTTCCCTGAAAGTGCTATCACAGGGAGACAGGATGGTGAAGATGTCTGTTGGCACACTGGCCGTCAGAGCATTGTATATTGAAGTTAGGTTGTTACAGTTGTAAAAGACATTGGTGAGGTCGCATTTTGGATATTATGTTCAGTTTTGATCAACATGCAATAGGGAAGATGCAATTAAACTGGAGAGGGTAAAAACATATTGATGAGGATGTTACCAGGTCTGGAGGGTTTGAGTTATAAGGAGAGGCAGGATCTTTTTTTCCTTGCGTGTAGGAGGATGAGTGGTCACCTTGCAGAGATATATTAAATCATGAAAACAGTTTTTATCCATGAGTAGTTGCTCAACTCAACAGCCAAAAATCTGTAGCTTCCCTTTGATCTGGTATGTTGTTGGTTCACATGCTTGATCAATGGGTTTTATCATCAATGTTTAATGTTAAGGGAAAGATTTAAAAGACAACAGGCAATAGGTGCAGGAGTAGGCCTTCTCCCCATATCCCTTAACTCTGCTATCCCTAAGAGCTCTATCTAACTTGAAAGCATCCATAGAACCACTGAGGCATTTCCTCATCTCCGTTCTAAATGGCTTACCACTTATTCTTAAACTATGGCCCCTGGTTCTGGACTCCCCCAACATTGGGAACATGTTTCCTGCCTCTAGCATGTCCAAACCCTTAATAATCTTACATGTTTCAATAAGATCCCCTCTCATCCTTCTAAATTCCAGAGTATACAAGCCCAGCCGCTCCAATCTATCAACAATGACAGTCCTGCCATCCCGGGAATTAACCTTGTGAACCTACGCTGTACTCCCTCAATAGCAAGAATGTCCTTCCTCAAGTTTGGAGACCAAAACTGCACACAATACTCCAGGCGTGGTCTCATTATGGCCCTGTACAACTGCAGAAGGACCTCTTTGCTCCTATACTCAACTCCCCTTGTTATAAAGGCCAACATGCCATTCGCTTTCTTCACTGCCTGCAGTGCTTAGTTTCAGTGACTGATGATCAAGGACCCTCAGATCCCATTGTACTACCTCTTTTCCCAACTTGACACCATTTAGATAATAATCTGCCTTCCTGTTTTTGACACCAAAGTGGATAATCTCACATTTATCCACATTAACCTGCATCTGCCATGCATCTGCCCACTCAACCAACCTGTCCAGGTCACCCTGAATCCTCAAAGCATCCTCCTCACAGTTCACACTGCCACCCAGCTTTGTGTCATCTGCAAATTTGCTAATGCTATTTTTAATCCCTTCATCCAAATCATTAATATATATTGTAACGGTCCCAGCACTGAGCTTTGCGATTCCCTGCCTGCCATTCTGAAAGGGACCCGTTAATTCCTACCCTTTGTTTCCTGTCTGCCAACCATTTTTCTATCCATGTCAGCACCCTACCCCCAATACCATGTGCTCTAATTTTGCCCACTAATCTCCTATGTGGGACCTTATCAAATGCTTTCTGAAAGTCCAGGTAACTACATCCACTGGCTGTCCCTTGTCCATTATCCTGGTTACATCCTGAAAAAATTCCAGAAGATTAATCAAGCATAATTTTCCCTTCGTAAATCTATGCTGACTCGGACCGATCCTGCTGCTGCTATCCAAATGTGCCGCTATTTAATCTTTTATGATTGACTCCAGCATCTTCCCCATCACCGATGTCCAGCTAACTGGTCTATAATTCCCTGTTTTCTCTCTGCCTCCCTTCTTAAAAAATGGGATAACATTAGCTACCCTCCAATCCACAGGAACTGATCCTGAATCTATAGAAAATTAAAAAATGATCACTAATGCGTCCATGATTTACAGAGCCACTTCCTTAAGTACCCTGGGATGCAGACCATCTGGCCCTGCGGATTTATCAGCCTTCAGTCCCATCAGTCTACCCAGCAACATTTCCTGCCTAATGTGAATCTCCTTCAGTTCCTCTGCTGAAAAGGTTCACTTTAAAGATAGACAAAGTACAAATTCTTAAGACCATACAAAGCTTTAATTTAACGTCTGATGGGTGTGGACCTAGAGACCCAGATGCAACAGTTTTACGTCTGAATACTCCAGCAACACACACACAGAAATACCAGAAAACTGGGGTTAATATACCTTCAGACTTAATACCAATTGCATGAGGTAATGTACCAGGAACCATCTACCACCTCCAAATATGGAGTTTTTTCACTATTTGCCAAAAGCCAGATATCCCAATGGCATCCTCTGGCCCCTTCTTATCTGATTAACCTGTTCAACTTACATTAAAAACTTGTAAGAGAGCTGTGAACTATTCAACTTACGTAAAAAAAACCTTGTCACGATGATTTTGGCCAAATCCCATCATGCAATACAATTGGCTTTTTACAGCAGGAAAGCTTAACTATGCCAACAATCAATTAATAATTAACTCTTTCATTCCTTCCTTTTTATCAGAATCTGATAACAATTATAGTCGTAGGTTAGTACGTAGTAGAGGGTTCAGACATTTCAGTACATAGATTAATATGATGATCAGCAGTACAATAGATCCATAATGTATTATCATTCCCCATATTCCTCCAAACATGCTAAATGGCCACCATTCTCCACCTTTATTAAAGTTATGCATTTCCTCACATACCTCTGTAATCTTCTTTATTTCTGCAGTAATATGTGCTGATAAATCTGTAATGTTAGAAGATTCATCAGGGATGTAAATGCAACATCCGCGCCCTATAATAGCACAATTACCCACTTTTTCTGCCAGAATAAAATCTAGTGCCATTCGGTTCTGGAGGACTACTACTCCTCTCATTGCCACCATTTCAGGAGTGATATCCTGAATGGATTGCCGTACATCCATAAAAGCCTGTGCAGTGGAATTAGCTAAAGTTTCCATAGCGGGTGCCATATTTTTTAATTCCTTAGCTGCTCTAGTGACACGTATGGAGGAAAAACGATCATCCAATACCTTTCGGTTTCTGAGATACCCCCTTGACTCTTGGGGTTCGAGCTACCTCAGTAGGATCGTGGACCACCCTCATATAGGCTTTGTATACATAATTAGTTAATCACTGAGGGCCTGTAGGTGAAACTTCCACACTCTAGTCGCACCACCAGTGGGTACGTAGCCTGTGGTCACCCTCAGTTCATAGCATCCTTCCCACAGCTCGCAGTCACCCAGCCACGCCTCAGCTGCAAATCTCCCAATGCCACCATCGCCATCACTTTGCATTACATCAGCATACTCGGTTTCTCGCAGATCTGAAGGCTATCAATGTCCCAAGATAGGTGAACAATAGCGACATGTCCATCGCATTCTATCCTAGAAAGGGATTTCTTAAAAGAAAGAAGTTAACATTTTATCTTTTAGGCACCATACTGACAATCTTGCAGTGGTGAAACTGAACCCACACGTCTCCCCTCCACCTTTTCTGTGGTAGGGGTTGTTTGAAGGACCTGGTAATGCCCTTCCCACCGAATGTCCAGTCTCTTCCTCATCCAATTCCTGATTATTACACGAGTACCAGGTTCAATTTTAAACATAGTGGTTCTATTGTACATCCTTTAATGCCCTGGTTAACGATAAAATATAATTAGTCATTTCCATTGTCATGTGATGAAAGTGAATAGCCTTCGGAATATTCTGGCTTCCATGTTGCGCCCAGTGGATGGTCACATAAAATCTCTGCTGAATTCCTTTTATTGTCATTCAAACAAACAAAAATTTGAACAAAATTTTGTTCCCTGCAGTCATAACAGCAAAAACATAACACACAGTTCCACACAAACATCCAGCACAGTGAATTTCCGAAACACCTCCTTACTGTGATGGAAGGCAAAAGTCCTATCTCTCTCTCCTTTCTTATCTGTTCCACTGGAGAAAGCCTGTCTGAGAGAAATACAAGCCACATGATCTTGTGAAGTATCTCAGCAAGCAATGTAATAGCAATTAGCTCTTTCATGCCTTGTGATTCATTTTAGCCAAAAATGTAACCAAAAAAATGTTTAATTCTCACACACAAAATTTGCACATCAAAATAAATTCCACAATTAAATAAATTCCACAATAGATCTGCACAAAACTCAGTATTTAGAACCACAAAAGTTAGCAATGCAAGAAAAGTATTTGATTTCAATACTCCAAATCTGAAGAATCTGAGTGTGCCACTTTAATTGACAGCACTGGACCACATTGGAATCCTCAGTGTAATCCTTATCAGTGAAAAAATGCTGTAAAAACAGTCAAACTGCTGCTCCATGTTAAAGCCCCCAAACAGTTGCCATTTCTTAAAGGGACATACACAACTATTGTTTCAAACACAAAGCTCTTTAAACATTTATAACAAATAACACGTTTGCACATTTTTCTCTTAGGTCATGATCCAAAACACACATTCCACATAACTTCAAAGTGTAACACAAGTATCAAAGACTTCAAACCTGATTCGTTTTTATCGTAGCAACAAGAATTTAAAAGGACCTATTTACAGCAAGGGAGAGCTACTCCCCCATGCATTTCAGTTTCTTAGAGGGACACATACACATATACAAACGAATGTACAAAAGCAATTTACAAAAGCAGTTCATACTATATTTACTTCAAAGACGTCTCTCTTTGAAGTAATCTCCTTTCCCTTTTTCTGACAAAACCTTTTTTGCTCATCAGAATTTTGGTTACAAAAATATTTACAAGAAAGATTTTACAAGCCACTGTGTTTTATTAGCTCAGGCATTGTGCTGGGAGGACTGAGCTCTCATTTGTTTTTATAAAGTCTTTAAATTGTGAAAGCCTTCTTGTTGAAACGAGAAAATTAAGTTGGAAAAACAACTTGTTACAGCATTTTATCTTTACCATAAATCTTCACAATGATAGGCAGCAGGGTGGGATGGTCCAATTCCCTGTCAGTCGGAACCCTGGACCCTGTGATTGGACATGATCCAGGTCGTGATTAGTCAGATTCCCCATCACTCAAGGTCTGGCCACACCCAATAAGGTCTTTAAATTCCACAGAGAGAGAGAGAGAGAGAGAGAGAGAGAGAGAGAGAGAGAGAGAGAGAGAGAGAGGAGAGAGAGAGAGAGAGAGAGAGAGAGAGAGAGAGAGAGAGAGAGAGAGAGAGAGAGAGAGAGAGAGAGAGAGAGAGAGAGAGAGAGAGAGAGAGAGAGAGAGAGAGAGAGAGAGAGAGAGAGAGAGAGAGAGAGAGAGAGAGAGAGAGAGAGAGAGAGAGAGAGAGAGAGAGAGAGAGAGAGAGAGAGAGAGAGAATTCCCTTGATATCTCAACCCGACAAATCCTCAGGTGTCTCAACCAAGCAACACCGCCCCTTATTTCTCAACCCGACAACTCCTCGTGTGTCTCAACAATGCCGACGAGCCCTTCGTAGAGAGAGAGAGAGAGAAAAAAAAAGAGGGAGAGAAAGAGAGAGAGAAACTGTTCAATTCCTTCTTAAAATACATACACAATTCCTTCTTAAAAATACATACACAAAATACATACGTAAAAATACATACACAATACACAATTGGTCTTACATTTGTCTATCTCGAAGAACCTCAGCTGGGAATGGACCAACTTCTGACAAAGAAACAAGAGGTGTTTCCATGAGTGTATAGGAGTCGGTTACAATGGAATGATAGAGCTCATATTTCTCCCTTTCCAGTCCTGGTAACCTCTGCTCAGTCATCCAGTGGTGGTCCCAGTGAGGACCTGCACGACTATGCTAATGAAAAAGTTCACTTTAAAGATAGACAATGTACAAATTCTTAAGACCATGCAAAGCTTTAATTTAACATCTGATGGGTGTGGACCTAGAGACCCAGATGCAACAGTTTTACGTCTGAATACTCCGGCAACACACAACACAGAAATACCAGAAAACCGGGGTTAATATACCTTCAGACTTAATACCATTTGCATGAGGTAATGTACCGGGTACCATCAGCCACCTCCAAATATGGAGTTGTTTTTCACTCTTTGCCAAAAGCCAGTAATTGCAATGGCATCCTCTGGCCCCTTCTTATCTGATTAACCTGTGCAACTTACATTAAAAACTTGTAAGAGAGATGTGAACTATTCAACTTACGTAAAAAAAACCTTGTAAGAGAGCTGTGAACTATTCAACTTACGTTAAAAAAAACCTTGTCACGATGATTTTGGCCAAATCCCATCATGCAATACAATTGGCTTTTAACAGCAGGAAAGCTTAAATATGACAACAATCGATTAATAACTAACTATTTCACTGCCACCATAGACCCTCTGGCCACTAGTACATCAGGGAGATTGATTTGTGTTCTCCTTAGTGAAGACTGATCCAAAGTAGCTGTTCAACTCATCTGCCATTTCCTTGTTCACCCTTTTCAGTCTTCAAAGGTCCAACTTTGGCATTAACTATTTTTTTCCTCTTCACATACCTAAAGAAGCTTTTACTATCCTCCTTTATATTCATGGCTAGCTTACCTTCGTACCTCATCTTTTCTCCCTGTATTGCGTTTTTAATTATCTTCTTTAAAAGTTACCCAATTCTCTGGCTTCCTGCTCATCTTTACTATGTTATATTTCTTCTCTTTTATTTTGATATTCTCCCTGACTTCCCTTGTCAGCCACGTTCGCCCCTTACGCCCCTTGGAATCTTTCTTCCTCTTTGGAACGAACCGACCCTGCACCTGTATTATTCCCAAAAATACCTGCCATTGTTGTTCCACTGTCATCCCTGCTAGGGTATCCTTCCAGTCAACTTTGGCCAACTCCTCCCTCATGGCTCCATAGTCCCCTTTGCTCAACTGTAATACCAACTCCTCCGATTTACCCTTCTTCCTCTCAAATTGTAGATTAAAACGTATCATATTATGGTCACTACCTCCTAATGGCTCCTTTACCTCAAGTTCTCTTATCAAATCCAGTTCATTCAAGAGAGCTGAAGGTGATGTGATTATGGAACAAGCTGTCAGATGAAGTGGTAGAAGCAGGTACAATTAAGAAATTTAAAAGACACTTAGACAAGTAGATGGATAAGAAAGATTTGGAGGGATATGGGTCACTTGCAGGCAAGCAGGGTCCAGTTTGGCTAAGCAACTTGATCAGGATTGATCATTTTCCCTTTCAGAATGGCAGGCAGTGACAAGTGGGGTACCACAAGGCTCGGTGCTGGGACCACAGCTATTTACAAAATAAATCAATGATTGGGATGAAGGGATTCAAAGTAACATTAGCAAATTTGCAGATGACACAAAGCTGGGTGGCAATGTGAACTGTGAGGAGGATGCTATGAGAATGCAGGGTAACTTGGACATGTTGGGGGAGTGGGCAGATGTATGGCAGATGAAGTTTAATGTGGATAAATGTGAGGTTATCCACTTTGGTAGCAAAAACAGGAAGGCAGATTACTATCTAAATGGCATCAAGTTGGGAAAAGGGGAAGTACAACAGGATCTGGGGGTCCTTGTACATCAGTCTATGAAAGTAAGCATGCAGGTACAGCAGGCAGTGAAGAAAGTGAATGGCATGTTGGCCTTTATAAGAGGAGGAATAGAATATAGGAGCAAAGAGGCCCTTCTGCAGTTGTACAGAGCCCTAGTGAGACCACACCTGGAGTATTGTGTGCAGTTGTGGTCCCCTAATTTGAGGAAGGACATTCTTGCTATTGAGGGAATGCAGGGTAGGTTTACAAGGATAATGCCCGGGATGGGGGGACTGTCATATGCTGAGAGAATGGAGCAGCTGGGCTTGTACACTCCGGAGTTTAGAAGGATGAGAGGATATCCCATTGAAACATATAAGATTGTTAAGGGTTTGGACAGACTAGAGGCAGGAAACATGTTCCCGATGTTGGGGGTGTCCAGAACCAGGGGCCACAGTTTAAGAATAAGGAGGAGCCATTTAGAACGGGGACGAGGAAACACATTTTCTCACAGAGAGTGGTGAGTCTGTGGAATTCTCTGCCTCAAAGGGTGGTAGAGGCAGGTCCTCCGGATGCTTTCAAGAGAGAGCTAGATAGGGCTCTTAAAAATAGCGGAGTAAGGGGATATGGGGAGAAGGCAGGAATGGGGTACTGATTGGGGATGATCAGCCATGATCACATTGAATGGTGGTGCTGGCTCGAAGGGCCGAATGGCCTACTCCTGCACCTATTATCTATTGTCTATTGTCTATTTGGGTCAAAGAGTCTGTTTCCAAACTGTTTATCTCTATTTTATCTCTCTGTGACTATGAGGGTGGCCACCAAGTCAACAACCCTGCCATGGAATCACCAAATAATTCATTAAGAAGATATTTAAGACCAGGTAGGAATTGAGAGAGAGTAAAGCCAGATTCAATAACAAATGGCATAAATGGCATTGAACAAGTTAGGTCTTTATTCTTTGGAGCGCAGAAGGTTAAGGGGGGACTTGATTGAGGTCTTTAAAATGATGAAAGGGATAGACAGAGTTAACGTGGATACGTTTTTCCCATTGAGGGTAGGGAAGATTCAAACAAGAGGGCATGACATGAGAATTAAGGGACAGAAGTTTTGGGGTAACGTGAGGGGGAACTTCTTTACTCAGAGGGTGGTGGCTGTGTGGAATGAGCTTCCAGCAGAAGTGGTGGAGGCAGGATCGATTTTAACATTTAAGAGTAAAGTGGATAGGTATATGGAGGGAATGGAGGGGTATGGTCTGAGTGCAGGTAGATGGGACTAGGGGAAAACAAATGGTCGGCACGGACTGGAAGGGCCGAGAGGGCCTGTTTCCGTGCTGTAATTGTTATATGGTTATATGGTTATAACTTGAAGATGAAAAATCAAACCACAACAAAATTATTTGATTTGAATGTAACAAGATTTATTTTGTTGCATTCAAATTTATTTAATGTATTATTTCATGTAGAATGTAGCATCAATAGCAATTCTAACATTTACTGTTTACCATTGATTGCCCTAGACTTGGTGGTAGTTGTGACTCAACTGTGTTGTGGGCCTGCGGTCACATTTGGTCCAGACCAGATGCAGAGCTTTGAGCTGTGCGACTCTAGAACTGGATAAAAATGGTGGAATTCCTTCTGTGAATGACAGTGATGAACCAGATGTATTTATACAACAGTCCTGTCATTTTATAGTTACTGTTATATCCCTTCTATGAATATTCATGAGTATTCTAGAAACGTGATTGGTCAATCGGTATTCGATGAATAAAAATTAAATTGCACTAGCTCCGATTATTTTTTGCTATTTTCTCCTGGGCAGCACTGCGCATGCTCTTTTTACTAATTTCTTCCTTGGTAAAACTGCGCATGCTCAAAACTCGGTCACAAAATTTGCTTCAATTCGAACCACGAATGCGCAGACGACAATGCTGAGCAAGACTGTACATTATACGGATAATTGGACTAGTATTGGATAGAAAGTTCAAGTTTTACTCTGTTATCTTTCATTGAGGATATTGCGCACTCAGCTATTTCAAGACAGTCTATGCAGAAGAATGGGGTAAGTCGATTTATTTTCTGTACTTTTTATTTTTATTCAATGTTATGAAGGGATATAAAACAAATATACCAAGCTTTTAGTTCAAAAGTATAGTGGAAATTATCTATCTTCGGAGGGACTGTCAATAGTTACTATTTTTTCCTCGGGGCTTCGCCCCTCGGAAAAAATAGTACTATGCCAGTCCCTCCTCAGATAGATAATTTCCACTATACTTTCTCACAGCTTGGTATATTTGTATATTACTCAGACTTTGTTTTTAAAGTTCCAGATTAATAACTTGAATTTAAATTTCCCATCCATCTTGGTGTCATTCAAAATCATGCCACTGAACAGCTAATCAAGTAATTAAGCATCCCTAAAAAACTTTTTTACATTTTAGCAGGAGAAAATGCAAACCAGGGGTAGTGTTAAGCTACTGATAGTAGGAGATGCGGAGAAAAAAATAGAAGCCTTTACTGTCGATAGCAGCTGATAAAACTATCTATCCTGATCCCATTTCACTTTTCACCTTTTGGTCCATTGCCATTTGTTATAGCACAAGTATTTCTTCAAAATTGTTTTAGACACTAAGCATTTCTGCCTCCATCTCTTTTTCAGGCAATCGGTTCAAGATTCCACCACCCTCACCCACCAGGTGAAAATGAATTTTCTCAGTTCCCCAACTATTTATCTATTCCAACTAGTTACCAACCTCTCTGCAGGGGAAAATCCTATTCACTAACAAGGTCAATTATTCAGCTTAATTAAACAACTCCTCAGTCCCACACACTGAGAGTGCCGCTTGCATGGAACAAGCTGCCAGAGGAAGTGGAAGATGCGGGTACAATTACAAAAGAGTACATGGATAGGAAAGAATTGGAGGGATATCAACCAGACACAGGCGAGTGGGATTAGCTCGGATAGGTAACTTGGTCAGCAAGGATTGCTGTCGTTTTATTGCTCTGTTACTTCAGAGTGCATGGAAATACAATAACATTTTTTCTTGTTTCTTGGTCTAAATCTGGGAATTCCTTTCCCAACAACATTGGTGTGAATGCCTTCACCAGAAGGAACGCAGCAAGTCTACTACCTTTTCAGGGGCAAAAGTGATGGGCTACGAACATCAATGATATTCCCATTTCTCAAAAGACTAAAGCAAAAAAGATAACTGATTTAGTGCAAAAGTATAAAAACAGTGAGCAATTTAACTATAATCTGTATTAAAATCGGAGGAACAGACAGCCTACCATCAATCATTTTCCACTATTGCAGAAACCATGTGTCTGGAAATTCTATTTCATCTCGACAAAACTTTGAGATTAAAAACGTTCCCAATTATATTAACTATAATTTTGTCTAAATAATACATTTCTAACCATGAGTAATGTATCCCTAAAATGTCATCATATTACTATATATTTTTCTATAATTACGCAGCATGATTCAAAATATTATATTGCAGCATGATTCAAAATATTATATTGCAGCATGAGGAAGATGTATGGATAATTGGAGCATTTATTAAGAAAACAGATGTCAACTCTTTTCAACGCATAATCAGGAAGCCTTATATCTTAAATATGGTTCCAGGGCATGGTCAAAACGAATATAACACCGTCAAAACTGACAGAAAATATGTTAGGCTTAAATCAACAAAGGAACTGTGCCTTTCCCTGCTGAAGTATGCAATCAACGGTAATTGCTCTTGACTATATTCACTGACGTTTTCAAAGGGAAATTGAAACAAAAATGTATTTGTGTTTCAAAAGAATATTAAGAGTATATTGTTGAAATATTGGATGAATATTGCTTTTGAAATGAGTCATGTAAGCATCTAATTAATACTGGATATAAATGGAAATAGTTAATAATTGCTTACATTTGCAGACAAAGGAATTTTTCTGCACTTAAAATTTCCTACTATTAAAGGATGCAGTAAGATAACTATTTTTAAATGTCAATGCTGAGTAATGGTAATTCTATCTCCAGGTTTGGCAGACAATGTAATATTTAATATCCCCATTACACTCTGTTCAAACTGAAATTGGAATAAAGTCACCTATTCAATTTAAGAACACAATCCAAAAAATACACATGCATAATTCAATGTATACCTTTAGAGAGTGTGGATGTAATGTGTAGGTCTTAATGGTTTTTGCCGTCTCCTTTCCAGAAGTAGAATTCTGCACTCCAGCATTAGTCCAGTTGCTTCAAAAGAAGCTGGTTAATGTCCAACTCAATGAAACCAAGCATCTTCCAGCTTCTGCCTTGGCTGCCCAACATAGCACTATGCCACATGTACTGTCCAACATAGTATCAGATTAAGTAAAGTATGAGCTTGAATCAACAAATAAAGCAGTCATTGCATGTAAACAGAGCTCTGGCACTCCATTGAGATATGTTTTCATTAACCACTTGTCTCCTTAACATCCTGTCTTCCAATCTTGTTCTCCTTGTCATTACCAAAACATGTCCATTGGCACAAATTTGCAGAGTTGTGATTACCTGACTTAAACCTTAAGTAATTCCTTAAAGATTACGCAAAGGCGGCACGATGGCGCAGTGGTAGAAATGCTGCCTTACATCGCTTGCCGTAGACATGGGTCTGATTCGGACTACGGGTGCTGTCTGCACGGACTTTGTATGTTCTCCCCGTGACCGCGTGGGTTTTCTCCGAGATCTTCAGTTTCCTCCCACACTCCAAAGACGTACAGATTTGTAGGTTAATTGGCTTGGTATAAGTGTAAATTGCCCCAAGAATGTGTAGGACAGTGTTAATGTGTGGGATTCGCTGGTCGGTGCGGACTCGGTGGGTCGAAGGGCCAGTTTCCATGCTGTATCTCTAAACTAAAACTAAACTACTCCACAAAGCTACTCCTCCAGCTATGATCTATCTTGATGCAAGTGGATACTGTCAAGATGGGGGGGGGGGGGGGGGGGGAGAGAAGGAGGCCTGCTGCCATGTGTGATGGCCAGCATTAGATAGCCTGTTCAGTACTTTTGTAACTTTTGTTGTCAGTCACGTGCGACACTTGTGTACCGCCTTGGTTGTATGCAAAACAAAGCATTTCACTGTACCCAGGTACATGTTACAATAAAGGATCATTCATCCATTAATTGAGAGAAAACTTAGGGACTGTCCACTACCACTAAAACTTATCCTGGTTAGTGGAGTCTATTGCATATACAGTGCCCTTCATAACGTTTGGAACAAAGACCCATCATTTATTTATTTGCCTCTGTAATCCACAATTTGAGATTTGTAATAGAAAAAAATCAAATGTGGTTAAAGTGCACATTGTCAGCTAAAGGCCATTTTTATACATTTTGGTTTCACCATGTAGAAATTACAACACTTTTTATACATAGTCCATTTTTGACCATTTTTTAGCTTTGAAAAACTCCTTTGTTGATTTAGCAGTATGTTTGGGATCATTCTCTTGCTGTAGAATGAACCGCCAGCCAATGTGTTTTGAGGCATTTGTTTGAACTTGAGCAGATAGGATGTGTCTATACACTTCAGAATTAATTATGCTTCTACCATCAGCAGTTGTATCATCAATGACGATAAGTGAGCCGGTACCTTTAGTAGCCATACATGCTCGGGCCATAACACCCCCACCACTGTGGTTAAAAGATGAGGTGGTATGCTTTGATCTTGGGCAGTTATTTTTCTCCTCCATACTTTGCTCTTGCCATCACACTGATATGTTAATCTTCGTCTTGTCTGTCGACATGACCTTTTTTCCAGAACTGTGGTTGCTCTTTTAAGTACTTATTGGCAAACTGCAACCTGGCCATCCTATTTTTGCGGCTAACACAGTGGTTTGCATCTTGCAGTGCAGCCTCTGTATTTCTATTCATGAAGTCTTCTGTGGACAGTGGTCATTGACAAATCCACACCTGACTCCTGAAGAGTGTTTCTGATCTGGCAGACAGGTGTTTGGGGATATTTCTTTATTATGGAGAGAATTCTTCTGTCATGAGCTGTGGAGGTCTTCCTTGGCCTGCCAGTCCCTTTGCGATTAGTAAGCTCACCAGTGCTCTCTTTCTACTTAATGATGTTCCAAACAGTTGATTTTGGTAAGCCTAAAGTTTGGCTGACGTCTCTAACAGTTTTATGCTTGTTTCTCACTCATAATAGCTTATTTAACTTTCATTGGCACAACTTTGGTCCTCATGTTGATAAACAGCAGTAAAGGTTTCCAAAGGCAATGGAAAGACTGGAGGAAAGGTGAGGTGCTGAGAGCTCTCTTATACCTGCATTAAGGAGGCATTTAAATACACCTGAGCGATTACAAACATCTGTGAAGCCCTGTGTCTCAAACATTATGGTGCCCTGAAATGGGGGGACTATGTATAAACACAGCTGTAATTTCTACATGGTGAAACCAAAATGTAAAAAAAAATACTTTAATAAAATCTAACAATGTGCACTTTAACCACATGTGATTTTTTTCTATTACAAATCTCAAATTGTGGAGTACAGGGGTAAATAAATAAATGATGAGTCATTGTCCCAAACATAATGGAGGGCACTGCATATAAATAAATGTATTGCCAATCTGTACCAAGGAATACACAAAATGTGTTGAAATATGAAACTGTTTAAGCAGCTCACTGCATGCATGAAATGAATATATTTACCTATTCTGCTATCCCAATGTTTTAGGTAACTAGAGGTAGGATATTTTGACCAGATAAATACCCCCTATTGTGATTACTTTTGGAAGCAAATTTCAAATCTTCTGTTCATTTGATGCACCATCATTTTTTTCTTAATTTAAACTATGAATGAATGAATGAATAAGTTTATTGGCCAACTATTCACATACAAGGAATTTGCCTTGGTGCTATACCCGCAGGTGACAACATGACATTCAGTGACAGTTAAGAATGATACATAAAAGATGAATCATTAATAATAAAACATTATTGGTTAAACATGTGAATTAAATAAAATACCAGAGCAAAAGGAGACTACAGATTTTTGGTTATTGAGTATAGCTACTACTTGTTGGAAAAAGCTGTTTTTATGTCTGGCTGTGGCAGCTTTGACAGTCCGGAGTCGCCTTCCAGAGGGAAGTGATTCAAAGAGTTTGTGGCCAGAGCGAGAGGGGTCAGAGATGATCTTACCCACTCATTTCCTGACCCTTGCAGTGTACAGTTCGTCAATGGAGGGAAGGTTGCTGCCAATAACCTTCTCAGCTGATCGGACGATTCGCTGCAGCCTCCGGGTGTCATGCTTGGTGGCTGAGCCAAACCAGACCATGATCGAGAAGGTGAGGACAGACTCTACGATGGCCGTATAGAATTGGACCATCATTGCCTGTGGTAGATTGTACTTCCTCATCTGCCGCAGGAAGTACATCCTCTGTTATGCCTTTTTGACTGGGGAGTCAATAGTAGCCCCCCACTTAAAGTCCTTGGAGATGATGGTTCCCAGGAACTTAAAAGACTCCACAGATGTGAATGTGGTGTTGTTAATGATGAGTGGGCTGAGGGGAGGGGGAGCTTTCCTAAAGTCTACAATCAATTCCATTATCTTAAGAGCATTGAGCTCCAGGTTGTAGTAATGGCACCAGGCCGCCAGCTGTGACACTTCCTGTCTGTAGGCAGATTCCTCCCCATCTTGGATCAGTCCAATCAGGGTTGTGTCGTCCGCAAACTTGAGAAGCTTGACAGAGGAGTCATTAGAGGTGCAGTCATTGGTGTAGACGGAGTAGAGGGGAGGGGAGAGTACGCAGCCTTGTGGTAGCTCCTATGCTGAGGGTTCGCGGCTCCGTGATGTGCTTTCCCATCCTCACATGCTGCTTCCTGTCTGTCAGGAAGCTGGTGATCCACCGACAGAGGGATTCAGGCACAGTCAGCTCGGAAAGCAGCAAGTCATGATAAGCAGCAAAAATGACATATTTTATTGAGATATTTGACTGAAAATATGTTGTGTTATATGTAGCATGATGGGTAAGCAATCACTGTGATAGATACTTTTCCATCTGATTGATATATAGGAAATAAAAATGCTTGAAACACTAAACAAGTCAACTGTGTGAAGAGAAATAAATATAAAGTTGCATGTTGCAGATCCTTTAACCTTCTGATCTGGCACATGGAGCTGTGGAGCTAAAATGAATGATTTACAAAATAAAAGCACATTTGCTGATCTTATCAAATATTTTTCATATTTTTTCTGCTGCAGTTGTTTCAGTCTCCGCATGCAAGTCACCCATTCCTGGACCGTCTCATTTTTGCATTCTCTGAAAGCCATTCACATAATTCCTGACGTACCCAAAATTAGGCTGATGTACCCAAAATTAGGCACAATAACTTTTATTTGTGCCTGAACCAGTTTCCAGGATCACATTTTTAAACCAGGCACTGCGGAGAAGAGGTCAACCCTGCAGATACCATTCTGTTGTGACCTTTTAAAAGTCTCAGAAGAAAGCATGCAGGAACATTTTGTGCTGTTAAAAGAACAACATTATGTTGTTTTGGAATCAGTCATCCTGTACTAGATGTGGAGTTTCTTCAAAAACCGTTAGGAAATATAGCCAGAATGATCACATGCTTGGTGATTCATCCAATCTACAGAGGGAGTTTGCAATATAGGAAAAAATTGTCAAGTAACCGTTGAAGTAAAATTTAGGAAATAAAGCTTTGGTTTGACAACCTTGATGCTATATGGTTTTAATGTAATCAATTCTATGTGCATGAGAGAGACTATAGCAATGCTAAATATTGTTAGTGTTACTTCTAATGTCTCTAAGGTCAGAAAGATCCCGAGTTATTTAAATCTAATCAGTTAGATAAAATCTCTTGACATTTGTCAGAATATAAAAGTGTATACTTAGAAAATGGAATTCATCCTTTTTACATGCAGTGAACAGGCGCTACAGGGTGTTGTAGTGCTCAAATGGATGATCTGCAAAAAATAAGCACATTTACTGAAAAGGCAGATTAAGATTATAGCGCAAAATCTTTACCTGTGCATTTCCGTATAGCAGCTGCTTGCAGAGCTCAAGTGGATGTCGGCGCCAATTAAGTATCTCGGCACCCCACTCTGTGTTCACCAAGCTACTGCAAGCTACAGGGTATGCAGGAAGCCAGTGGTCACTGAATTTAATTCACAGGTGTCTTTAGAAAAGTCTATTCTTCTTCTTTCGGGTGGCATGCACAGCCTAAAGCTGTAGGACAACTTGTTCTATTTGTTCTTCCGTTTATGCACGTCGAGTTGATTGCATTAGTCAAAACAGGGCGGACCACGTGAAGGTTGCAATCTTCCACCCCAGAAAAGTCTATGATTAGTTAAAAGACTCCTGAGAAGCATGTAACATAATTATGACTTGTAAAATCAGGATAGGAGATTGTGATAAGTAAATGACTATGCAATGGTATAAATTGGTATTGCATACCTGCCAACATTTACAAATGAAAAATCTTACTCTGAGTGCACGGGTTGACGGAGTGCACCTATTACGGGTGGGATCCATGCCATAGCTCCTGGATTTTTTTTCGTAGTTTGCAGATATCGTGATATATTCAGAGCTGCCAAGTTTTGTCAGAGCATTTCAGTATTCTAGTACCTGAAAATCAGTATTTTGCTGAGGAAATTAGTATTTTTACGCGGTGCCATTTTGCTGATTTTTAAAATATTTTTTTATGTGCGGTCAAACCCATGTAAGAGTACAAGAATGCATAACTTGTTTATTGTGTATTATATGTCATTGCTGCTTTCTTGCATTTGTCCAGAAGTTTATCTGGGGAAAGATTGAGGGGCTGGATGGGAGGAAGGAAGGAAGGAAGGAAGGAAGGAAAGAATCTCTCTCTCTCCCCTCTCTCTCTCTCTCTCCCCATCTCTCTCTCCCCCTTTTTCTCTCTCTCTCTCCCTCCCCATCTCCATCACCCTCTCTCTCTCCTCCCTCCCTCTCTCTCCCCCACTCTCTCCCCCCTTCTCTCTCCCCACGCTCCCCCCCTCCATCTCTCTCAATCTCCTCTCCCCCTCTTCCCCTCTCCCCCTCTCTCTCTATCTCTCTCTCCCCCTCCCTGGTGTTAGGTAAATTGAATGGATTAAAGGCCGATAAAATTCTCAGGGGCAGATAGGCTGCATCCCAGGGTACTTAAGGAAGTAGCCCCAGAAATAGTGGATGCATTAGTGATAATTTTTCAAAACTCTTTAGATTCTGGAGTAGTTCCTGAGGTTTGGAGGGTAACTAATTTAACCCCACTTTTTAAAAAGGGAGAGAGAGAGAAAACGGGGATTACAGACCAGTTAGTCTAACATCGGTAGTGGGGAAAATGCTAGAGTCAGTTATTAAAGATGGGATAGCAGCACATTTGGAAAGTGGTGAAATCATTGGACAAAGTCAGCATGGATTTATGAAAGGTAAATCATGTCTGACGAATCGTATAGAATTTTTCGAGGATGTAACTAGTAGAGTGGATAAGGGAGAACCAGAGGATGTGTTATATCTGGACTTTCAGAAGGCTTTCCACAAGGTCCCACATAAGAGATTAGTATATAAACTTAAAGCACACGGTATTGGGGGTTCAGTATTGATGTGGATAGAGAACTGGCTGGCAGACAGGAAGCAAAGTGTAGGAGTAAACAGGTCATTTTCAGAATGGCAGGGAGTGGCTAGTGGGGTACCGCAAGGCTCAGTGCTGGGACCCCAGCTATTTACAATATATATTAATGAGCTGGAGGATGGAATTTGCAGATGACACGAAGCTGGGGGGCAGTGTTAGCTGTGAGGAGGATGCTAGGAGGCTGCAAGGTGACTTGGATAGGTTGGGTGAGTGGGCAAATGCATGGCAGATGCAGTATAGTGTGGATAAATGTGAGGTTATCCACTTTGGTGGCAAAAACAGGAAAGTAGACTATTATCTGAATGGTGGCCGATTAGGAAAAGAGGAGATGCAAGGAGACCTGGGTATCATGGTACACCAGTCAGTGAAAGTATGCATGCAGGTGCAGCAGGCAGTGAAGAAAGCGAATGGTATGTTGGCATTCATAGCAAATGGATTTGAGTACAAGAGCAGGGAGGTTCTACTGCAGTTGTACAGGGTCTTGGTGAGGCTACACCTGGAGTATTGCGTACAGTTTTGGTCTCCTAATCTGAAGAAAGACATTCTTGCCATAGAGGGAGTACAGAGAAGGTTCACCAGACTGATTCCTGGGATGGCAGGTCATCCATATGAAGAAAGACTGGATAGACTCGGTGGAATTTAGAAGATTGAGAGGGGATCTTATAGAGACTTACAAAATCCTTAAGGGGTTGGTCAGGCTAGATGCAGGAAGATTGTTCCCAATGTTGGGGAAGTCCAGAACAAGGGGTCACAGTTTAAGGATAAGAGGGAAGTCTTTTAGGACCAAGATGAGAAAATAATTTTTCACGCAGAGAGTGGTGAATCTGTGGAATTCTCTGCCACAGAAGGTAGTTGAGGCCAGTTCATTGGCTATATTTAAGAGGGAGTTAGATGTGGCCCTTGTGGCTAAAAGGATCAGGGGGTATGGAGAGAAGGCAGGTACAGCATACTGAGTTGGATGATCAGCCATGATCATGTTGAATGGCGGTGCAGGTTCGAAGGGCCGAATGGCCTACTCCTGCACCTGTTTTCTATGTTTCTATGTCTCTCTCCCCCCACCCCCCTCTCCCTCCCTATCTCTCCTTCTCCCTCCCCCTCCCCCTCCGTCTCTCCCTCTCTCCCTCCCCCTCACTCCCTCCCTCTCTCCCTGCCCCCTCCCCCTCTCCCTCTCTCTCCCTTCCCCCTCTCTCCCTCCCCCCTTCTCCCTCCCCCCCTCTCCCTACACACACACACCTACACCTACACCTACACCTGAAATGCCTCTTTGCCTGGCACTGTGTGCAAACAGCAGAGACAAAGTGTTGGGGGCAGCCATCTTCTGCTTCAGTAAGGGAAGCTTGTCGGTGATTTGCCACAACGCCCCTCGGAGACAGCGTCTACTTGGCCGCCGAGTGACTAGTGCATTATGTGATTGGACACAATGCCCTTGGAGACAGCGGCTGATTGGACGCAACCCCCTTAGAGATAGCGGTTCATTAGCCTTTTTTTGTTTCCACATTACAAAATTGTACTGTTCCAATTTTTCACACTTTAACTTAAAAATCGGAACAAATATGATAAAATCGGACTGGTTGGCAGGTATGGTACTGATTTGATTTATTACTGTCAGGAGAAACAGTGAAAATCTTTTTTGCATGCCTTTCAGTCAAATCATACTCTATACGAGAACAATCAAGCCATACACAAGTATAACAGGCCATGTAAAGAGAAAAATACCAGAGTGCAGAATATAGTATTACAATGCTATACCTATAGCAAAAGTGTAGATTTTTTTAAAGTGCAAAGGCCGCTATTAGGTAGGTTGGGGGATTGGGACTACACCCTTAGCTCCTGTAATCTGATAAATCCATATTACGTTTCTTGACTCTTTCAGTAATCTGATAATGGGGAAGAAGCTGTTCCAGAATTTAGTGGTATGTGCTTTCAACCTTTTGCATCTTCTGCCCAACTGTAGTCAGGAAATGAGGAATGACTAGGATATAAATGTTCCTATACTATGTTGGCTGCTTTTCCGTGGCAACATGAAGTATAGATGGGGCTGAAGGAGAGGGGTGTGGTTTGTTTCCTTGAATGGGCTACATCCATAATTTTCTGCAATTCCTTCTGGTCCAGGGCGGGAACTAGAACGTAAAAAATAGAACATGGAACATTACAGCACAATAACAGGTACTCCGGCCCATAATGTCTATGCTGAACATAATGCAGAGAACAAATCTTATCTGCTTGCACAAATCTATATGCCTCCAATGCCTGCATATCCATATACCTAACCAAATGTCACTATCGTTTGTGCCTTAATCACCACCCCTGACAGCGTGTTCCCGGCAGCACATCCATGCACTCACCACCCTCGATATTTAAAAAAAACTGTCTCACGCATTCCCTTTAAACTTTGCCCCTCCCACCTTAAAGTATGCAATTTAAAGTATTCAATGGTTTTAAAATGCCTGGAAATTTTAACAAAATTAAACTAGATTATTTTTTTAAAATCATGAATTTCCTGTAGGGAAAGAAATCTGCATCTCACCCAAAATGCCAATATGTAACTCCAGTTCCACTGGTTGCTTACTAGTTGGCAAAGCCAAAAATACATATTAGAGGATAAAACGAATATATTGATTTAGTGCATCGAAAGAAGATGGGAAGATGCTCATGCAGAATATAAACACAGGCATGTACTTGTCAGACATATATTATGTTTCTGTGCTGTAAACTTATACATTGCTAAGTTGCTCCAGCAAGCTACTCTGTGGCATCAAAACCTTTCTTAAGCATACCACCACCACATACCTCAGAGGGAGAATCTATTAAGAAAGGCTTTCTCTGCAATTACTACATCCAAAGTGCAATTTACAAATAAAACTTAACGATGGATGTAGGATCCTTAAACTGTGCTATGTATCTGGAGATAGACACAAAATGCTGAAGTAACTCAACGGGTCAGAGCATCTCTGGATAGAAGGAATGGATGATGTTTCGGGTCGAGACCCTTCTTCAGACTGAGCATGAGGGGAGAGGGAGTTACAAAGATAAGGAAGTGTAAGCGATCAAAAGAGAAGAAGCTCAAAGAAAATGTAGAATAGACCATTGTTAGTGTGAGATATACAATGTGCTCACAATCAGTACTCAAAGACTAAATCGTGGAAGCAAGAGATTCTTTATTTGCGAGTCTGCAGAGCCGGGTGCCTCTCCAAGTTGAGACACACCGAAGTCAGAGGGTAAACCCCCTTTATACACACAATTCTACATTCAACCTCCCCTCCTTTGACCCGCTCCAATCAGACACTGAGGTGGACAACCTGTAGGTACGTCCTCCCAGTACCTCCCACATCATACATCGCATGTCCATGGTAATGAGCAGTATCTTGACCAGGGGTGTGTTGTAATATTCATTTATTTTATTAAGCATGCTCAGTTGTTCATGACCTACCCTAGTTTTACTCACCTCCAAGTGAACTCTCTCAGTTCTCCTATATCACCACTAAAGCTAAGCTATAGTGACAAGGGTCCCATCTATGACTCCATTCTACTGATAAGGATCTATCTACATCACTCCCTTCTACCGCCATACAATGCTATCACTTCTTACTCAAGGGTGGGTCTGGTAACTTTTATACACAGCTGTGTCAGAACCCTCTCCCTGGCCCCTATCGGTTTGAATCCTCTTTAAAGCCCCTTACAATAGTGGGGTTTAATCACTTTATCCCTCACAATAGCTAGGAGATAACAACAAAGCAAACAGAGATTCAATGTAGGGTTACACAAAATGCTGGAGAAACTCAGCGGGTGCAGCAGCATCTAAGGAGCGAAGGAGATAGGCGACGTTTCGGGTCGAGACCCTTCTTCAGACTGGTCAGGGATCAGGGAAACGAGAGATATAGACGGTGATGTGAGAGATAAAGAACAATGAATGAAAGATATGCAAAAAAGAGATTCAATGTAATCAGGGGGACAGTCAGACTGGTCAGAGAACTGCAAAGTGGGAGGGATGATGAGAGGGAAAGCAAGGGTTACTTGAAGTTAGAGAAGTGAATATTCATACCGCTGGGGTGTAAGCAAAATACGAGGCGCTGTTCCTCCAATTTGCACTGGGCCTCACTCTGACAATGGAGGCCCAGGGCAGAAAGGTCAGTGTGCGAATGGGAGGGGGAGTTAAAGTGCTTAGCAACCGGGAGATCAGGTAGGTTTAGGCGGACTGTATCTGGATCAGGTGTTGCTGGCATTATGGTACAATGAAAATTTTGCTTGCAGTAGCACCACAGGCACATAGACTCCGATAACACAAAAAGATAAATTGTACATAAATATGACGCATCTTGGAATTATACAAAAAGCAGTAAGCTCCAAATTCTTCCACAATTGACCCGGAAACATATTCAGTGCAGCTGCCAGGAATCCCTTTAGACCCTTTTGGTTAGCCTACTCAAGAGCTGGCAATACCAGTCAAAGCCTTCACTTTAGGATATAAAAAATACCTTGTATGTTCAGAGATAAACATAGAGGTTCTTTTTGACAGTCCAAACCTCTAAAATGCATAACCAATCCAGATTTGCAATGTACTGATTACCTGTGTTAGCTTTTAAAAGTGGTTTTCATTTTGCCCCATAAAAACTGCAAAAATGTTAACTTAAGACTCTTCCAGATGAAAGGTCTGATCAGCTCACAGATCTTCTGAGTCAGAAGGTCATAGGTGCAGGCCTCACACCTCAAGTCCTGAGCAAATAACCAAGTCTGTCACTTGGCATTGTATTCCTTGATAGTGCTGCAATTCAGAGATTGCATCATTCCAATACAATGTTAAATTGAAGCTCTGTTCAAATTAAACTAATTTATAATGACAGCAACATTCAAAAATAAGCAGGGTTTTTTTTCCCCCAGACCTACTAATACTTGGAAAATTGCAAATATTACCCGCTGTACTAAAATGAAGCAAAGCAGAAGAGTGGAAACTATTCTGCTTTCAGAATAGCCTGACTTCAGTTTCTTTAACACAACAGCCTGACTTCAGTGGTTGGTAAGATTTTAAGAGTCCATTATAAATGATGAGATTACAGAGTACTTAGTAGTTCATGATAAAAATAGATCAAAGTCAGCATAGCTTTGTGAAGGGGAGGTCTTGCCTGACAAATCTGCTGGAATTCTTTGAGAAAGTAAATAGTAGGACAGAGGAGAGTCAGTGGAAGTTATTTACCTCGATTTTCAGAAAGCCTTTGATAAGTGAGCCTGCAAAAGAAGATGGGAGCCCACGGTATCAAAGGGCAGATACTAGCATCATATAACCATATAACAATTACAGCACGGAAACAGGCCCTCTCGGCCCTTCCAGTCCGTGCCGACCATTTGTTTTCCCCTAGTCCCATCTACCTGCACTCAGACCATACCCCTCCATTCCCTTCACGTCCATATACCTATCCACTTTACTCTTAAATGTTAAAATCGATCCTGCCTCCACCACTTCTGCTGGAAGCTGATTCCACACAGCCACCACCCTCTGAGTAAAGAAGTTCCCCCTCACGTTACCCCGAAACCTCTGTCCCTTAATTCTCATGTCATGCCCTCTTGTATGAATCTTCCCTACCCTCAATGGGAAAAACGTATCCACGTCAACTCTGTCTATCCCTTTCATCATTTTAAAGACCTCAATCAAGTCCCCCCTTAACCTTCTGCGCTCCAAAGAATAAAGACCTAACTTGTTCAACCTTTCTCTGTAATATAGTTGCTGGAACCCTGGCAACATTCTAGTAAAATGTCTGGTGCATCGATAGTGGATTGGCTGTATGGCAGAAGGCAAAAGGTTACCATAAAGGGGGCTCTTTTTGAATGGCTGCCAGTGACAAGCGGCGTTCCGCAGGGGTCAATGCTGGGACCGCAACTTTTCACGTTGTATATTAATGATTTGGATGAGGGGATTGGCGGCTTTGTGGCTAAGTTTGTAGATGATACGAAAATAGGTGGAGGGGCAGATGGTGTAGAGGAAGCAGGGATTCTGCAGACGGAATTGGACAGGTTGGGAGAGTGGGCAGAGAAGTGGCAGATGGAATACAGAATAAAAAAGTGTGGAGTCATGCATTTTAGTAGTAGGAATATAGGCGTAGACTATATTCTAAATGGAGAGAGAATCCAGATATCGGAGGTGCAAAGAAACTTGGGAGTTCTGGTGCATGATTCCCAAAAAGTCAATTTGCAAATAGAAAGGAAGGCAAACGCAATGCCAGCATTTATTGCAAGAGGACTAGAATACAAAAACAGGGATGTAATGCGAAGGCTCTGTAAGGCGCTCGTCAGGCTGCATTTGGATTATTGAGAGCAATGTTGGGCCCCATATCTGACTTTGCTGGCTTTGAAGAGGGTCCAGAGGAGGTTTACGAGTATGATCCCAGGCATGAGTGGGGTCACATATGACGATCGTTTGGCAGCACTGGGCCTCTACTCGCTGGAGTTTAGAAGGATGAGAGGGACCTCATTGAAACTTACAAAATAATGAAAGGCCTGGATAAAGTGGATGTGGAGAGGATGTTTCCGCCAATGGGAGAGTCTAGGACCAAAGGTCATAGCCTCAAAATTAAAGGATGTTCCTTTCGGGAGGAGATGAGGAGGAATTTCTTTAGTCAGAGGATGGTGAATCTGTGGAATTCATTGTCACAGAAGGCTGTGGAGGCCAAGTCAATGGATATTTTTAAGGCTCAGATAAAATTCTTTATTAGTGTGGGTGACAGGGGTTATGGGGAGAAGGCAGGAGAATGGAGTTAGGAGGGAGAAATAGATCAGCCATGAATGAATAGCGTATACTTGATGGGCTGAATGGCCTAATTCTGCTCCTATCACTTATGAACATGAATATTTACCAATGAACCAAAATCAAATTAACCATTCATTTATCTCACATTGTTGTTGAATCTTGTTTAATGTAAATTGCTGTTTACATGTAATCCTGTCCACCCCAGAACAGCCTACAATTGGCATTCTGGAGTGCAAAAGAGATTTAACAAAAAATTGAATTTATGTACTAGCTTTGAAGAACAAAAACATCACAAGCATTTCACCAAAATTTGTCACATGTCACTGCTCAGTTGAAGAGGCAGGTTTTAAGGAGCCTCTTGATGGTGGAAAGGGAGATAGCGGCAGAAAGGTTTAGGGAGGGATACCATTAATTTTTATTTGAAAGGCATCCCACCTTTGAATTATGCTAAGTATCTTCATACATTGGCAGCTGAAGGTACAGCACCAATTCTGGAGTGCTGCTGAATGTTTCCCTTACTAAAATAGTTCAAAACAATTGGTCACTTTAAAAACTGAAAATATAAAATCCAAGTTTCATTAAACTTAAACTGGAATGGAAATGACACTTGCATAGGTTTTCATGAATGAATAGATGGAATTAAAAAAAAGTAGAGAAATCAAATCAGTCCATCCCTCAAATAAATGCAGAAGCCTTTTATCTGGATGTTGGTTTTAGCTTTTTTCCCCAATCAGCAGTCTCCATCATAATAGGTCCCAAAAACTGTACAAGGGAGCCCCCTTCAGATCAGTTTGATTTTATTATAAATTTATGCCTGTTGAAGTAAATGGTGGCAGCTTTAGGCAAGGTCCTGGAAAGGCAAGATTAAACTGCAATGTTTTACCAGGTTTACATCTAAGCATTATTTCTATATGCAAGCTTCACTGAGGATTAGCCAAAACTATTAAATTAAAACACAGTTTAGAAACTCTAGCAGTTACAGTGGAAAAACAAATAGCATTGGGAGTTTAGGTCAACTAGCTTTCTGTGTGATGAAAGGTCATCGAACAGAAACCCTAATTTCTCTACAGATACTGCATGACCCGATGAATACCTCCAACATTTTCAGTTTTTATTTCAGATTTTCAGTGTTGACAGTGTTTTGGTTTTGAATAAGTAGAATTCTGCCAAAGGTTTATCTGCATTATTTATCAGATAGGTACCGATATAGAATCTGGATACTTAAAACATGATGGATTTCTATTTGTGTCAGATGCTGCCTTGCCAAGAGCACAATTTTGTCCTATCTATACATGCTTCAAAATTTAGTTCAATTTGTGGTTATCTTTCATAATAGCCCTTGTCCAAATGCAATCAGGCTAATACTGTGCAAACACATTTATCTTAGATCATCAGTCATTAGAATGTGCAGATTTTCATCCGGCTTATTTCAGCTGCGTCCAGGCAAGATTAGTCTGGTATAAGTTGCCTTGTATCCAAGGAAGATGTTGCTCACAGGTTTATAATCAACAGATTATAAAATCCCACATTTTTAGGCATGTGATTCTTCTGTCAGTATCATTTCTTATATCATCCCTCTTTCTGACATATTATTGTAACTCAGTCATTCCCTTCCTTTGACTCCAGCAAGGGAATAACATACTTGGTGGCCAAGCATCAATGTTGATTTACTTCAGTGGAATAATCATTCCTTTGTTTTGTGTCATGCTTTCTTCAGCCATCTTCCAACTCTGCTGTTTGGGCTAATGCATTTGTCTTTATGAATAACGTTTGGTTTAATAGCATTGGGCATCACTTCATTGCTCAAATTGTTAACATGTCCGAGCATTTTGTTTTAATTGTCGAAGGTAAAGAAGCTTTTGAGTCTGTTTTGTATAATGTCCAGGTTTTGCACCCGTACAATAGACCTCTCAATGCAAGACCTAGTTTTCTAAGGAAAACCTCTTCCAAAAGTGCCCAGTGATAGTTTTCATAATCAGCATTGCCTAATTCGAGACAAACATACATTTATATTGCATTATAATGCAGGAAAAACAAGCTTTCATGCTACTTCAGAAGACTGCTCTCAGTATTAGAAACAAAAAGAGGTTATTGAAGGGGTAGTAGGTTCAATAAACGTATTTAAAGTATAGCTATGTAGAGCAAGTCTGGCCATCTGAAATCAATGGCTGACAATGGTGATGCAATTTTGTTTTTCTGTTTATTCACAGAAATATTATTATATTATTATTTCCTTGAAACCATTTTACTGCAACTGAAGTCACATTGAGACCAGACTGGGTAAGAAAAATTCCCCAGATATCATGGGAGGGTCTCCAAGTCTTCATTCCAGGCAACTGCATTACAGGTCTTCATTCTCATAATCACATTGATTGATTATTAGGACTAGATGTTACAATCCCTAAGATTTCACTACAATTGACATTCTTGGGTATGACCACTAGGTGAATTTTGCTAACAATCAGACACATCTTCAGTTGTGTACCTCAATGTCACTAGGTGTTTCGGCCTTTTATCACAAGACACCCTCAGTCGAGGCAGGCCCACCACAGGTTGATCAGACCTGGGTGTGTGTCTTATTGCTAGCTTCTAGATGGTCTTCAGCCACAGCCAGTGACTGCTCCGTTCGGCGGCATTGGCAAGTTATTTTATTGCCCTCCTTTGTGCCTGCCCTTTGACTCCTACTTCCCTCAGGAGCCTTGTGGTGGAACTGGCTACAAAGCCCCTGCTCCCCACTTCCACTGGACACCTTACCCTCCAACCTCTCTCCTCTGCCTCTGCTGCAAGGTTTGAATATCAAAACTTTTTCCTTTCATAAGCCTCGTCCACAGCCTCCTCCCATGGGACCGTCAGCTCAATGATGAAAACACGGCGACAGGAGTTGGACCAGAGAACAAGGTCTGGTCGCAGGTTGGTAACTGCGATTTCAACTGGGAACGAAAGCCTCAGGCCTAGGTCAACACGCATTTCCCAGTCCCTGGCTGCGTTCAGTGGGCATGAGCTGCGAGGCGAGGGGTTAGTCCTCCGTTTCTCTCCTTCCCGGATGAAGGATGGTATGTGCGGGAATGTTATCTGGGCATTGCTAGGCATGGCGTTGGTGGTAACTCTCTTGCACTCGAGTTCAGCTGCCAAACACCTCAGCACCTGGTTGTGTTGCCAGGGGTATCTGCCTTGTGTTAGGCTGGTCTTACAACTGACCAGGATGTGCTTGAGGTTTGCTGGAACTGCACACAGGGGGCAGGCTGGATCCTCTCCCAGCCAAAGATTTAGGTTTGTGGGAGAGGGAAGGACGTCATATGTGGCTCTGATAAGGAAGCTCAACTTATTTGACTCCATGGTCCATAGCTCTCTACATGTGATCTTCCTCTTCTCAACACCATCCCACGTCATCCAGCGGCCTTGTTTGGCTTGGGATATGGCTTTGGCACACCTGGCTGCTTCTTCCTGGTGGCGCACCTCCACCACCAGGTGCCGACGTTCACCTGGAGTAGCCTTTTGCCAGGTAGGTTTCATTGCTCCCAGGCCAAAGCCCCCTCGGCCTTGTTGGACATGGCCCACTATGTCCCGGTGTTGGAGGGCGGATTTTGCGTCCAGTACCACTGCTGCTGGAATCCATTTCCTACCTGTTGCTAGGGTTGGAGCGACACCTCTTATTATTGGGTCCCGCGATTCTGTTAGTGTCATGTCCAGCCTTAAGTAACAGACTATACAAAGACAGGTCAGAAAGAAATTGTGCAATTGGTATAAATAAACCACAGAGGGAGATGCAAGAGACTGCAGATGCTGCAAACTTGAGAGAAAAAAACAAAGTACTGGGGGATTCAGCTGATAAGGAGCCGAGGAGAGAATTGACAAATGACATTTTGGGTCAGGGCATTTATTCGAGAGCTGAAATGTCATCTACCCATTTCCCTCCACAGATGCTGCTTGGCCTGCAGATATCTTCCAGGACAGTTTGTTGTTCAAGCCACAGAGAGATATGGATAGGTTACATGGATGGGCAAAGATCTGGAAAACTGTTTATGTGAGTAAAATATCAATTTAGAAAAAATTAAAAATATATTTTATTAGAAGTCATGTACAGTAGTATAAACCAAGAATAGCATAATACATTTATTGTATCACTTCTTGTTTTACAATTTAATAGTAGAAAAATAGCAGAAGCAAGAAAAAGAGACCGAGAGAAAGTTAGGTAAGGTAATGGTGATGATGGTTCGTGAAAAAGTAAAGAGAAAAAGCCTATAAAGATGTAAAGCACAAGAAAGATAGAAAAAAAAAGAGAAAAAAACAAAGAATAAGAAGAAGATATAAAAAAAAGGAAAGAAAAAACAAAACATTTTTTCTTAAAGGGATATACCTACTTTGTATCTTTACACACCCCCTCATCCGGTTCTGAAACAGTTTATTTCCAGGGTTATGTTGTACCATATGCTTGTAATAAGTCGATAAAGGGAGACCAGATCTTTAAGAATTGGTCTTATTTGCCTGTTAGGATGAATCTCATATCTTCAAGGTGTAACATTTCAGACATATTTGAAATCCACATTTTAAGCGTTGGTGTGGGAGCATTTTTCCAGAATTTTAGGGTTTTGTTTGCCGTTATTAAGCCATAGTTAAGGAAACTCTTTTGGAACAAAGTCAGCTCAAAGCTGACTTCCATTGTTCCAAAAATAATCAGTTCTACGTTGGGTTTCAGTTTTATTTTAAATACTTTTGTGAAAATCTCAAAAATTTCATTCCAAAATTTTTGGAGTTTTATGCAAGAGACAAAGGAGTGTGCTATGGTTGCATCTTGAGATAAACATTTATCACAGATGGGAGAAACATTTGGAAACATTTTATTCAGTTTAGATTTCAAGTAATATAATCTTTGTAAAATTTTTAATTGAATTAAGGTATGTCTTACATTGATCGAGCATTTATGTACATATAGCAAGTATTTATCCCATCTGTATTTCGAGATTTTTATAGATAGTTCTTGTTCCCAATCTGTTCTAATTGCGTCAGATGATGGTATTTCTATATTTAGAATGATGTCATACAAGTATGATATTAAATTAATTGAATCCGCCTTTCTGTTCATGGCTTCATCTAATAGATCTGGTCAAAGTTTGATATTCTTGTGTATGTTTTTTCAAGTAGTCACGGATTTGAAGGTATTTAAAGTATTGATAGCTTTTCAGGTTGTATTTGAGTTGTAGTTGTTGGAATGATAAAAGGTTTCCCATTTCATACATGTCTCCAAGCATGTTAATTCGTATTCTTTCCCAGTGGGTAAATGTTTTATCAATAATAGATGGTTTAAATGACGGGTTATTAACTATAGGAGAGAGAAGCGATAAATTTCTTAATTTGAGAGTTAATTTTATTTGTTTCCAAATTCTAATTGTACTATGAATAATTGGATTTTTCTTGTACAGTGTATTATTCAATTTTATCGGTGAGAGAAGGATCACTCCTATATTAAAAGGAGAACAATCCTCTCTCTCCATTACTATCCAATCTACCCGTTGGGCAGAATTGCCCTGCAAGTGAATTACATTTTTGATGTTTACTGCCCAGTAATAGTACCAAAAATTGGGGAGTGTACGTCCACCAAATTCTTTGGGTTTACACGTGTCTTCTTTGGATTCTATGGGACTTATAGTCCCATATGAAATTTGTGATATCAGAATTGAGATTTTTAAAAAAAAATTAGGTAAGTATATTGGTATTGATTGAAAAAAATATAATATTTGTGGTAAAAGAAATCATTTTTATGGCATTTATTCTGCCCATTAAAGACATCGGAACTGTTTTCCAAAATTTAATCAAGGCATTTAATTTAGTAAAGTAAGGGCATATAGTTTGCATTGAATAGCGATTTATATTTTCTGGTAATTTCAATACCCAGATATTTAAATTTTTCTGTAGCAATTCTAAAGGGGAATTTTAAAAGGTGTGTCGGATCTTGAGGTTTTATCGTCATAATTTCACTTTTGTTCCAATTTATTCTATATCCTGAAAAGGATCCGAATTCCTCTATAAAATTTAATATGTTTTGTATGCTGGTTTGCGATCTTGTAATATATAATAGTACATCGTCTGCATATAGTAATATTTTATTATTTGAATATTTTGTATTATAACCATGGATATTCGGATGCGTTCTTATACTTTCTGCTAAGGGTTCTATCAAAAGGGCGAATAGCAGGGTGATAATGCACAGTCCTGTCTATTGCCCCTGGATAGTTGAAATTTCGGAGACAGTATATTATTGGTCAATATTCTAGCAGTCGGGTTGTCATATAATAATTTTACCCATGAAATAAAGTTCTCTCCCATTTAAAATTTTTGCAATACTTTGAAGAGATATTCCCATACCACTTGGTTGAATGTTTTTTCTGTGTCCATTGAAATAATTGATAGGTCTTGCTCTTCAGTTTTATATGAGTGAATTATATTAAATAGACGTCTCAAATTATTGAATGAGTATCTCTTGGGTATAAACCCTGTTTGACCTGCATTTATTAATTTACAAACATATTTGCTCAACCTTCTTGTTAGAATTTTCGTTAGTATTTTCTGATCTGTGTTTAACAGTGCAATGGCTCTATATGAGCCAGGGTCTTCTAGATCTTTATCTTTTTTTAGGTATGAGTGTAATCATTGATTCCGCTAATGTTTCTGGTAATGTTTGTTCTTTGAAAGCGTATGTGTACAGTTTTTGTAGTCGTGGTGAGATTATCTCGTAGAATCTTTTATAAAATTCATTACTAAATCCATCCGGTCCTGGTGATTTACCATTCTTCAGTGAATTTATTGTCTCTTCTATTTCCTTAATTGAGACCTGAGCTCATAATTCCTCTTGTTCCAGCTGATTAAGTTTTGGGAGGTTACAGTTATCCAAAAAAATTATAACTTTATTACTATCTGCTGGGGGAGGTGGGACCAGTACAAACAGGATGGTCTGCACCTGGGCTTGAAGGGAACCAATGTCCTTGGGGGAGTGTTTGCTAGTGCTGTCAGTGAAGATTTAAACTAATGTGGCAGGGGGATGGGACCTTGAGCAGAGAGACAGAGGGATGTAAAATGAGGGTAGAAGCAATAGGTAGCAAGGTGAAATGTAAAAGTGGCAGGCAGAAAAATCCAGGGAAAAAATCAAAAAGGGCCACTTTTCAACATAATTGTATAAGGGGTAAGAGTGTTGGAAAAACAAGCCTGAAGGCTTTGTGTCTCAATGCAAGGAGCATTCGTAATAAGGTGGATGAGTTGAATGTGCAGATAGTTATTAATGAATGTGATATAGTTGGGATCACGGAGACATGGCTCCGGGGTGACCAAGGCTGGGAGCTGAACATCCAGGGATATTCAATATTCAGGAGGGATAGACAGAAAGGAAAAGGAGGTGGAGTAGCGTTGCTGGTTAGAGAGGAGATTAACGCAATAGAAAGGAAGGACATTAGCTTGGAGGATGTGGAATCGATATGGGTAGAGCTGCAAAACACTAAGGGGCAGAAAACGCTAGTGGGAGTTGTGTACAGGCCACCTAACAGTAGCAGTGGAGTTGGGGATGGCATCAAACATAGAAATGCGTGCAACAAGGGTAAAACAGTTATAATGGGTGACTTCAATCTACATATAGATTGGGTGAATCAAATTGGCAGGGGTGCTGAGGAAGAGGATTTCTTGGAATGTATGCGGGATAGTTTTCTAACCAACATGTAGAGGAACCAATGAGAGAGCAGGCTATTCTAGACTGGGTACTGAGTAATGAGGATGGGTTAGTTAGCAGTCTTGTTGTGCGTAGCCCCTTGGGCAAGAGTTCTTCATTAGGATGGAGAGTGACATTGTTAATTCAGAAACAAGGGTTCTGAACTTAAAGAAAGGTAACTTTGAGGGTATGAGACGTGAATTGGCCAAGATAGACTGGCAAGTTATTCTTAAAGGGTTGACGGTGGATATGCAATGGAAGGCATTTAAAGACTGCATGGATGAACTACAAAAATTGTTCATCCAAGTTTTGCAAAAGAATAAATCAGGGAAGGTAGTGCATCCATGGATAACAAGGGAAATTTTAGTATAAAAACAAAAGATGAAGCATACAAATTAGCCAGAAAAAGCAGCCTACCAGAGGACTGGGATAAATTCAGAGTCCAGCAGAGGAGGACAAAGTGCTTAATTAGGAAAGGGAAAATAGATTATGAATGAAAACAGGCACGGAACATAAAAACGGACTGCATAGATATGTGAAGAGAAAAAGGTTAGTTAAAACAAATGTAGCTCTGTTGCAGTCAGAAACTGGTGAATTGATCATGGGGAACAAGGACATGGCAGATCAATTGAATAACTACTTTGGTTCTGTCTTCACAAAGGAAGACATAAATAATCTGCCTGAAATAGCAGGGGACCGGGGGTCAAATGAGATGGAGGAACTGAGTGAAATCCAGGTTAGCCGGGAAGTGGTGTTAGGTAAATTGAATGGATTAAAGGCTGATAAATCCCCAGGGCCAGATAGGCTGCATCCCAGAGTACTTAAGGAAGTAGCCCCAGAAATAGTGGATGCATTAGTGATAATTTTTCAAAACTCTTTAGATTTTGGAGTAGTTCCTGAGGATTGGAGGGTAGTTAATGTAACCCCACTTTTTAAAAAGGGAGGGAGAGAGAAAACAGGGAATTACAGACCAATTAGTCTAACATCGGTAGTGGGGAAAATGCTAGTCAGTTATTAAAGATGGGATAGCAGCACATTTGGAAAGCGGTGAAATCATCGGACAAGGTCAGCATGGATTTATGAATCTTATAGAATTTTTTGTGGATGTAACTAGTAGAGTGGATAAGGGAGAACCTGGGGATAAGTTATATCTGGACTTTCAGAAGGCTTTCGACAAGGTCCCACATAAGAGATTAGCATACAAACTTAAATCACACAGTATTGGGGGTTCAGTATTGATGTGGATAGAGAACTGGCTGGCAGACAGGAAGCAAAGAGTAGGAGTAAACGGGTCGTTTTCAGAATGGCAAGCTGTGATCAGTGGGGTACCGCAAGGCTCAGTGCTGGGACCCCAGCTATTTACAATATATATAAATGATCTGGATGAGGGAATTGAATGCAACATCTCCAAGTTTGCGGATGACACGACGCTGGGGGCAGTGTTAGCTGTGAGGAGGATGCTAGGAGACTGCAAGGTGACTTGGATAGGTTGGTCGAGTGGGCAAATGCATGGCAGATGCAGTATAATGTGGATAAATGTGAGGTTATCCACTTTGGCGGCAAAAACAGGAGGGTAGATTATTATCTGAATGGTGGCCGATTAGGAAAAGGGGAGATGCAACGAGACCTGGGTGTCATGGTACACCAGTCATTGAAAGTAGGCATGCAGGTGCAGCAGGCTGTGAAGAAAGCAAATGGTATGTTGGCATTCATAGCAAAAGGATTTGAGTGCAAGAGCAGGGAGGTTCTACTGCAGTTGTACAGGGTGTTGGTGAGGCCACACCTGAAGTATTGCATACAGTTTTGGTCTCCTAATCTGAGGAAAGACATTCTTGCCATAGAGGGAGTACAGAGAAGGTTCACCAGACTGATTCCTGGGATGGCAGGACTTCCATATGAAGAAAGACTGGTTAGATTTGGCTTGTACTCGCTGGAATTTAGGAGATTGAAGGGGTTCTTATAGAGGCTTACAAAAGTCTTAAGAGGTTGGACAGGCTAGATGCAGGAAGATTGTTCCCGATGTTGGGGTACTCCAGAACAAGGGGTCACAGTTTAAGGATAAGGGGGAAGTCCTTTAGGACCGAGATAAGAAGATATTTTTTCACACAGAGAGTGATGAGTCTGTGGAATTCTCTGCCACAGAAGGTAGTTGAGGCCAGTTAATTGGCTATATTTAAGAGGGTTAGGTGTGGCCCTTTTTGCTAAAGGGATCAGGGGGTATGGAGAGAAGGCAGGTACAGGATACTGAGTTGGATGATCAGCCATGATCATATTGAATGGCGGTGCGGGCTCGAAGGGCTGAATGGCCAACTCCTGCACCTATTTTCCATGATTCTATGATTCTATGATATTTTGGATGCATATAAATTTTGATAAAATTGAGCAAATCTTTTATTGATATCATTAGGTAATGATAACAATTCACCTTCATCTGATTTAATTTTTGAAATAATATGATCCTTTTCCCGTTTTTTTCAATTGACGTGCTAAGAGTTTATTTGGTTTATCGCCGAATTCAAAATTTTCCTGTTTTGTAATTTGAAATAGTCTTATAACTCTTGCAGATAAGATTCTGTTTAATTTAAATTTCAGTGTTGTTATTTTATTGTGTTTGTCTATGGTTGGTTCTTTAGCATTATCTAGATCCAATTGTCTAATTTATTCTTCTAGCTGCAATTGTTCGTTCTTATTCTTTTTATTTTGAAAAGCTTGATATGAAATTATGGATCCACTGATAAATGCCTTAAAATATTCCCATAATAAAGAGGGTGAAATGCCTGGGGTGTTGTTAGTCTCAAAAAAAAGTTCCATCTGTTGTTTTAGATATATACCACCTTGTGGGGCGTTTAAAATTTGGGGATTGAACCTCCAAAACGATTTTTTATTGGGCATTCTCTCTAGTTTTAAGAAAAAAGTTAACGGGGAGTGATCAGAGATGATGCTATTATGATATTTAGGGTTCTTTGTGTAAGGAATTAATTTCGTATCCACTAAAAAATAGTTGATACGTGAATAAGTTTTATGTACCATTGAGTAAAAAGAATATTCCCTTCCAACTGGATTAGCAATCCTTCATACATCTGTTATATTTGTGTTTTTTATGTATGTATTTAGTTCACTAGCTTTAGATTTTATGTTAAGCCTCTTTTGTTGTGCAGATTTATCCAAGTATGGATCTAAAATGCAATTGAAGTCTCCCCCAATTATCACATTTTGATAGTTAAACTCTGAAATTATATTCAGGATTTTATTAAAAAATTAAGGATTATCAAAATTAGGCGCGTAAATATTTACCATAGTAAGTGGGGTAGAATGGATCTCTCCAGTAACTATAAGATATCTCCCCTCTTTATCTGCTATGATATTTTTCGATTTAAATGGTATACCTTTACGAATAATAATTGCCGTGCGTCTAGATTTAGAGATATATGAAGAGTAATATGTTTGGGCGATCCAATTTGCCTTCAGTCTGGTCTGAGCTTGAAGTTTCAAATGTGTTTCTTGTAGGAAAATTATGTCTGAATGAAATGATTTTAATTATGCAAAAATCTTACCCCTTTTAATTGGCTCATTAGCACCCCTTATGCTCCAGCTGCAAAACGTGATTCCTCTAATTTTCTTTTGCTTATCGTCTTGCATTATGAATTACTTTGATACCTTTAAGTCATATGGTGCAACACAATACCTCAGGCCTCTAAGTGTTGTGTGGGCACTCGTGGCTAATAGGTTCTGTTGGTATATCCCTTTTAAACTTATTCTTAAAAAAAAGCAGAAAAGTGTAAAGTGACATAAAAATAAAAAGGGTGATATTACAGTATCTAAAAATAGCGATACTGTAAAAAAACAAACCACCTATTGGTGGTAGCTACATGTTTAAAGACTTCCGCTGATGTTAATCTGCATTAAGCTCCGCTCCCTTAACCAAACATTGCAGAAAGGAAGAAGGGCCAGTTCAAGACCGAGTAATATATAGAAACACTACAAATATGTGTATCTAATTAGGTAATCTACCATTTACTATATACTAACAGTTTTTACATTTACTTCACAGTCAGATCCTGGTCTCTTATAATAGTAAGCAGGGGTTAACCAGAATCAGACTCATGGCTATCTGCCAAGTGTCTGAATCTCCTCCCCTCCACTCAGGCATAACTGGGACCTAATTTATTATATGTGTTTTAGTTTATTAGTATGTTATTAATATATATCATTATATTTAGCTCATTGTCCTAAATCTGGACATCCATTAACAATTTCAAATGAACCCCCCCCCTTCCCCTCCCAGGAGAAGTTAATCATTATTACGTTACACCAATTCATATTAGATTAGATTACTATTGCTAAGTTAATTCAATTTCTTATATGTTAGTATAGGATTATAAAAATCTTTTAATTCGTAAAATGTTATTTTCAAGTCCATTTGTATTGATTTTTCCATTTCCGCAGCTCCCCTTTATTTTTAAGTCTTTCATTCAAAGAGGAAAAAAGTATGTCCTTGAGTTAACATTCCAAAGAAGTTAAGGTGTCTAGACATCGCCTCGTGTAAAATTCCGCCATCTTAACGAGAACATTAAATTAATTTTATTAGAAAGTCATTTTTTCTCAGCTTCCCCTCTGCCGATATCTGTAAAAGCACGTTCAATACGCTTGTATGTGATCCTCATTTTTGCAGGGTACATTATGCATTATGCTGTATCTTACATTTTGAATTCCTTTCAGGATTTGTCTTGTCTTTGTAAACCGGTCCCATTTTTTAGCCACTTCTGCAGGATAATCTCTGAAAAATCTAAGATTGTCCTCTTCAAACATCAGATGTGTTCCGAATATGATTTTTTTTCATAATATCTTCCAAAGCAGAAATGTCATGAAATTTCACTATGATCTGTCTTGGAGGGGCTCCTAGCCTTGGTTGAGCTCTTCGCACCCGATGTGCCACATCTATTTTTGGTTTGTCAGGCAGGTTGAATACTTGTTTAAGTAAGTTGGCAGCGAACTCCCGAGTGTCCTTTCCATCCTTTCCCTCTGTCACTCCAACTATTCTTAAATTCTGCCATCTTGATCGTGCCTCCAGATCAAGGCATTTATCAGTCATTTTGGCCAGTTACCCCAAGACACGATCTTGATCTTTCCTCATTCTTATCTCTTCAGACATTTCTTTCATCGATGTTTCCATATCTTTCATAGCAGTGCTATATGCTGTAGTAGTATAAAAAATAGTCAAACTTCTCGTTGCACTCTTTTTCAACCCATTTACTTTCTGCAGTTAAATCATCTTCAACATCATCAATACGTTTACTTAGATTACTGATTGTCTCAATGATTTCCTGATTCCCACGCTTCATGTTTTTAGACATACTTTTATCCAGTGCAGAAATCCCGTCATGTTGCATAGTAGCAAAGTCTTTCTTTAGTGAATCTCTTATCGATTGCTTCATTTCTTCCATCTGTTTCTCCTTTGTAGCCATTTCAGTTGCTAATTCTTTGGAACTTTCTGATGTTGTTTGCAGAGTTTTACCCAATTCTTTGAGATGGAGTCTTGTGATAGGTCTTTGGGGGAGAATCTTCTTTTGCATTTAAAAGTACCTTTATCCTCCATTATTTCGCGGCGATTTCTGATGACGTCACCAGCGCGACGTCATCCGCTGAGAAAATATCAATTTTAACAGGGGAAAAAAACATGACCTAAATGATGAGAGATTGCAGATCTCCGAGATGTGCTTACACCACAATCTAGTATTTGATTGGTAAAGGTTAAGTACATGGGGCATACGCAAGGGGAATAGACAGTCTTTTCCCGAGGGTAGGAGAGTCTAAAATTAGAGAGCATAGGTTTTAAAGTGAGAGAAGAAAGATTTTAAAAAGGGACCCGTGGTGCAACTTTTTCCACACAGAGGGTGATGCTAATATGGACGAGTCTGACGGTGGTGGTAGTAGAGTTGGGTACAATTATGACATTTAAAAGACAGTTGGACAGGCACATGGATAGAAAGGCATTGAAGGGATATGGGCCAAGTGCAGACAAGTGCTATACCTCTGTTTGGCAACTTAATTGGCATGGGCAGGTTGGGATGTAGGGTCTGTTTTTGTGCTGTATTGGCCTGTCGCTTTACAACAAATGTTTAGGAAAGCTAACAGAACATCATAAATGCTAGGGAAATGGATTGTAAATGTAAAATTATGGTTGAATTACATAGGGCATTGGTGAGACACTGTCTAGCGTAATATGTAGAGAACAGAGCAGCGCTGGAACAGACCCTTCAGCCCACCATATCTGTATTCATCATGATACCAATTTAATTCTATCTGCCTGCACATGATCTATATCCTTCTATTCCCTGTCTGTTCATGTTCACTATTAAAGTGTCTCAAACTTAGCTGTCATGTTCTCTTCCATCACTTCACCTGGCAGAACATTCCAGGCACTTACTGCTGTGTTTTTAAAAAATTGCCTCACAAAATTCCCTCTCCTAGCTTAAAGCTGTGCCCTTTGGTATTTGACATTTCCACCCTGATAAATATCATATTTACATAAGTATTCAAACCCTTAACTCAGTATTTTGTTGAGGCACCTTTGGCAGCGATTCAAGTCTTCTTGGGTATAACGTTACAAGCTTGGCACACCTGTATTTGGGTAATTTCTCCCATTCTTCTCTGCAGATCCTCTCAAGTTCTGTCAGGTTGGATGGGGAGTGTCAATGCACAGCTATTTTCAGGTCCCTCCAGAGATGTTCGATCGGGTTCAAGTCCGGGCTCTGGCTGGGCCACTCAAGGACATTCACAGATTTGTTATGAAGCCACTTCTGCGTTGTATTGGCTGTGTGCTTAGGGTCATTGTCCTGTTGGAAGATGAACCTCCACCCCAGTCTGAGATCCTGAATGCTCTGGATCAGGTTTCAGAGTGACTATTGGGTTCTAGGTCACCTCCCTGACCAAGGCCCTTCTCCCCCGATTGCTCAGTTTGGTTGGGCGGCCAGCTCTATAAGGAGTCCTGGTGGTTCCCAAGTTCTTCCATTTAAGGGTGATGGAGGCCACTGTGCTCTTCGGGACCTGCAATGCTGCAGAAATTGTTTTATACCCTTCCCTAGATCTGTCATCTGCGACACAATCCTGTTTCAGAGGTCTACGGACAATTCCTTCGACTTCATGGCTTGGTTTTAGCTCTGACATACACTGTCAACAGTGCGACCTTATATAGGCGACCTTATATAGGCAGGTGTGTGCCTTTCCATATTATGTCCAATCAATTTAATTTACCACTGGTAGACTCCAATCAAGTCGTAGAAACATCACAAGGATAATCAATGAAAACAGGTTGCACCTGAACTCAATTTTGACTGTCATAACAAAGGGTCTGATACTTATGTAAATGTGATATTTCAGATATTTGTAAACACCTGTTTTTGCTTGCTCATTCTGGGGTATTGTGTGTAGATTGATGATTAAAAAAAAGAATATAATCAATTTTAGAACAAGGCTGTAACGTAACAAAATGTGGAAAAAAGTGAAGGGGTCTGAATACTTTCTGAATTAACTGTAAAAGGCATGCTCAATTGGGTTAAGATCGGGTGTTGACTTGGCCACGCAAGAATTGATCATTTTTTAGCTTTGAAAAACTCCTTTGTTGCTTTAGCAGTATGTTTGGGATCATTGTCTTGCTGTAGAATGAACCGCCGGCCAATGGGTGTTGAGGCATTTGTTTGAACTTGAGCAGATAGGTTGTGTTGGACCCTTGAAGACTGAAACAGGTGAATTTATTATGGGGAACAAGGAAATGGCAGATTAGTTGAAGAGGTACTTTGGATCAGTCTTCACTAAGGAAGACACAAACAATCTCCTTGATGTACTAGTGGCCAGAGGATCTAGGGTGACGGAGGAACTGAGGGAAATTCACATTAGGCAGGAAATGGTGTTGGGTAGACTGATGGAATTGAAGGCTGATAAATCCACAGAGCCTGATTGCATCCCAGGGTCTTAAGGGAGTGGCTATAGAAATTGTGGATGCATTGGTGGTCATTTTCCAATCTTCCATAGATTCAGGTTCCTGTGGATTGGAGGGTAGCTAATGTCTTTGCACTTTTTAAGAATGGCGGGAGAGATAAAAAAGGAAATTGTAGACCAGTTAGCCTGAAATCAGTGGTGGGGGAAAGATGCTGGAGTCAATTATAAAAGATGAAATAGTGGCATTTTTGGATAGCGGTAACAGGATCGGTCAGAGTCAGCATGGATTTACGATGGGGAAATCGAGCTTGACTAATCTTATGGAACTTTTTGAGGATGTAACTCAGAAAATGGACATGGGAGAGCCAGTGGGTGTAGTGTACCAGGACCGTCAGAAAGCATTTGATAAGGTCCCACATACGAAATTAGTGGGCAAAATTAGAGCACATGGTATTGAGGGTAGGGTACTGACATGGATAGAAAATTGGTTGGCAGACAGGAAACAAAGAGTAGGGATTAACTGGTCCCTTTCAGAAAGGCAGGCAGTGACTAGTGGGGTACCGCAAGGCTCGGTGCCGGAACTGCAGCTATTTACAATATACATTCATGATCTAGATGAAGGGATTCAAAGTAACATCAGCAAATTTGCATTTGACACAAAGCTGGGTGACAGTGTGAACTGTGAGGAGGATGCTATGAGGATGCAGGATGATTTGGACAGGTTTGGTGAGTAGGCAGATGCATGGCAGTTGCAGTTGCAGTTTAGTAATTTGGATAAATGTGAGGTTATCTACTTTGGTGGCAAAAACTGGAAGGCAGATTATTATCCGAATGGTGTCAAATTGGTAAAGGGGAACTACAATGAGATCTGGGGGTCCTTGTTCATCAGTCACTGAAAGTAAGCATGCAGGTACAGCAGGCAGTGAAGAAAGCAAATGGCATGTTGACCTTCATAACAAGAGGAGTTGAGTATAGGAGCAAAGAGGTCCTTCTGCAGTTGTACAGGGCCCTAGTGAGACCACACCTGGTGTATTGTGTGCAGTTTTGGTCTCCAAATTTGAGGAAGGACATTCTTGCTATGACGGAGTGTAGCGTAGGTTCATGAGCTTAATTCGCGGGATGGCGGGACTGTCATATGTTGATAGAATGGACCGCCTGGACAGGTGGGATATGCAGAATATGTTTTCTTTTGGGGGTAAATCTAGAATGTGTATCACTGTTTAAAATACAATGCACAGTCTGAGGGAGATGCAATGTTGGAGGAGGTTGCAGAGATTAAGACGGAATATGGTGGAGGAATTTAAATCGAGAATGAGGTTTTCAAAATTAAAGTGTTGTCAGCCCGGGTTCCAACACAAGACAAACAAGCAGTGAGATAAGGGGTAAATGGGACTTACAATACTGGCAGCATGAAAAAAACAGTGTGTAGAATATAACACAATACAAAACAGCACACGAACAGGTCCTTAGGTCTGCAATGTCTGTGCCAAACAGGATGTCAAGTTAATCTCTGGCTGCGTGTGATCCATATTCTTGCATTCTCTAAATATAAACCTCTTAAATGCCACTATCATATCTGCTTCCTTCACCAACCCTGGCAGCACATTCCTGGCACCCACCACTAAACACCTGGCCTGCATGTCTCCTTTAAAATAGGAGGTACTTCATTAAATAATAGTTCAAGTTCAAGTGAGTTTATTGTCATGTGTCCATGATAGGACAATGAAATTCTTGCTTTGCTTCGGCACACAGAACATAGTAACCATATAACAATTACAGCATGGAAACAGGCTCTCTCGGCCCTTCCAGTCCGTGCCGACCATTTGTTTTCCCCTAGTCCCATCTACCTGCACTCAGACCATACCCCTCCATTCCCTTCACGTCCATATACCTATCCACTTTACTTTTAAATGTTAAAATCGATCCTGCCTCCACCACTTCTGCTGGAAGCTCATTCCACACAGCCACCACCCTCTGAGTAAAGAAGTTCCCCCTCACGTTACCCCTAAACTTCTGTCCCTTAATTCTCATGTCATGCCCTCTTGTTTGAATCTTCCCTACCCTCAATGGGAAAAACGTATCCACATCAACTCTGTCTATCCCTTTCATCATTTTAAAGACCTCAATCAAGTCCCCCCTTAACCTTCTGCGCTCCAAAGAATAAAGACCTAACTTGTTCAACCTTTCTCTGTAACATAGTTGCTGGCAACATTCTAGTAAATCTCCTCTGTACTCTCTCTATTTTGTTGACATCCTTCCTATAATTAGGTGACCAAAATTGTACACCATACTCCAGAATTGGTCTTACCAATGCTTTGTACAATTTTAACATTACTTCCCTACTCCTATATTCAATGCTCTGATTTATAAAGGCCTGCACACCAAAGGCGTTCTTTACCACCCTATCTACATGCGATTCCACCAGGGAACTATGCACAGTTATTCCTAGATCCCTCTGTTCCACAGCATTCCTCAATTCCCTACCATTTACCATGTACGTCCTATTTTGATTTGTTCTGCCAAGATGTAGCACTTCACACTTAACAGCATTAAACTCCATCTGCCATCTTTCAGCCCACTTTTGCAAATGGCCCAAATCTCTCTGTAGACTTTGAAAATCTACAACACCACCTAACTTATCCACAACACCACCTATCTTAGTATCATCTGCATACTTACTTATCCAATTTTCCACCTCATCATCCAGATCATTGATGTACATGGCCAACACAGATCCCTGAGGCACCCCACTGGTCACCGGCTTCCAACCTGACAAACAGCCATCCACCATTACTCTCTGACATCTCCCATTCAGCCACTGTTGAATCCATCTTGCTACTCCGCCATTAACACCCAAAGATTGAACCTTCTTAACCAACCTTCCATGGGGAACCTTGTCAAAGGCCTTACTGAAATCCATATAGACAACATCCACCGCTTTATCCTGATCAATTTCCCTAGTTACCGCTTCAAAAAATTCAAGAAGGTTTGTCAAACATGACCTTCCAGGCACAAATCCATGTTGACTGTTCCTGATCAGACCCTGTTTATCCAGATGCTTATATATATTATCTCTAGGTATCCTTTCCATTAATTTGCCCACCACTGACGTCAAACTAATAGGTCTATAATTGCTAGGTTTATTCTTTGAACCCTTTTTAAACAATGGAACAACATGCGCAGTACGCCAATCCTCCGGCACTATTCCCGTTTCTAATGACATTTGAAATATTTTTGTCATAGCTCCTGCTATTTCTACACTAACTTCCCTCAATGTCCTAGGAAATATCCTGTCAGGACCTGGAGACTTATCCACTTTTATATTTTTCAAAAGTGTTAGTACTTCCTCCTCTTTGAATCTCATAGTTTCCATAGCTACTCTACTTTTTCCCCTTAACTCACATAGTTCAATATCCTTCTCCTTGGTGAATACCGAAGAAAATAAATTGTTCAATATCTCCTCCATCTCTTTTGGCTCTGCAGATAGCTGTCCATTCTGGTTCTCTAATGGTCCAATTTTATCCCTCATTATCCTTTTGCTATTAATATAGCTGTAGAAACCCTTTGGGTTTACTTTCACCTTTCTTGCCAAAGCAACATCATATCTTCTTTTAGCCTTCCTAATTTCTTTCTTAAGATTCTTTTCACATTCTTTATACTCCTCTAGAACCTCCTTTACTCCATGCCTCCTATAATTATTGTAGATATCTCTCTTTTTTCGAAACAAGTGTCCAATTTCCCTTGAAAACCATGGCTCTTTCCAATTTTTACTATTTCCTTTCAACCTAACAGGGACATAAAGATTCTGTACTCTTACAATTTCCCCTTTAAATGTCCTCCATTTCTCTTCTACATCCTTCCCATGAAACAAAGTGTCCCAATTCACTCCTTTAAAATCCTTACGCATTCCCTCAAAGTTAGCCTTTCTCCAATCAGAAATCTCCACCCTAGGTCCAGTTCTGACTCTCTCCATGATTATATTGAAACTAATGGTATTGTGATCACTGGTCCCGAAGTGCTCACCAACGCATACCTCCGTCACCTGACCTGCCTCATTTCCTAACAGGAGGTCCAGCACTGCCCCTTCTCTGGTCGATACCTCTATCTACTGCTGCAAAAAACTATCCTGCACACATTTTACAAACTCCAAACCATCCAGCCCATTTACAGAATGTGTTTCCCAGTCTATTTTTGGAAAATTGAAATCTCCCACAATCACTACATTGTGCTTACTACTAATATCTGCTCTCTCCTTACATATTTGCTCTTCCAATTCTCGCTCCCCATTTGGCGGTCTATAATACACCCCTAAAAGTGTTGCTACACCGTTCCCACTTCTCAGTTCCACCCAAATAGCCTCCCTAGACGAGCCCTCTAATCTATCCTGCCAAAGCACTGCTGTAATATCTTCTCTGACAAGCAATGCAACACCTCCCCTTCTGGTCCCTCCAATTCTATCACACCTGAAGCAACAAAATCCTGGAATATTTAGTTTCCAATCACAGTCCTCCTGCAACCATGTTTCACTGATTGCCACAACATCATATTTCCAGGTTTCAATCCAGGCTCTAAGTTCATCCACCTTACTTACAATGCTCCTAGCATTAAAATATACACATTTTAGAAACCCACCATCCCTTATTCTCTGTCTATTATCTTTTTCATCTTTCTCGCCTACATTTTGGGTGCATTTTTAGCCCCCTCTACCCGAGTCCCTCCCCCCAGCCTTTCTAATTTAAAGTCTCCCCAGTAGCCTTTGCAAATCTCCCTGCCAGGATATTGGTCCCCCTCGGGTTCAAGTGCAACCCGTCCTTCGTGTACAGATCATGCCTTCCCCAAAAGAGGTCCCAGTGATCAAGAAACTTGAATCCCTGCCCACTGCACCAGTCCCTCAGCCACGCATTTATCCTCCACCTCATTTCATTCCTACTCTCACTGTCACGCGGCACAGGCAGTAATCCTGAAATCGTTACCCTTTTGGTCCTTCTCCTTAACTTTCCCCCCAACTCCCTAAATTCTCCCTTCAGGACCTCGTCACTTTTTCTGCCTATGTCATTGGTACCTATGTGTACCACAACATCAGGCTCCTCTCCCTCCCTTATCAGAATCTTTTGGACACGTTCTGACACATGCGAGACCCTGGCACCAGGGAGGCAAACTACCATCCGGGTCTCCCGACTGCTCCCGAATCGCCTAGCCGACCCCCTAACTATAGAGTCCCCTATTACAATTGCCCTCCTCTTTTTGCTACCCTTCTGAGCATCAGGGCCGGTCTCTGTGCCGGAGGCCCGGCCGCTTTTGCTGCCCCCAGCTAGGCTGTCCCCTCCAATCGTACTCAAACCCGAGTACCTATTTTCCAGGTGTACAGTCACAGGGGTACTCTGTAGGCATTGACTACAGTAATACAGTGACTACAGACTAATAGTAGGCATTGACTACAAAACAGATCAGTGTGTCCATATATCATTATATAAATACATACACGCATGAATAAATAAACTGATAAAGTGCAAATAACAGATAATGGGTTATTAGTTATCATAGTTTTATCCGAGCCAGGGTTAATAGCCTGATGGCTGTGGGGAAGTAGCTATTCCTGAACCTGGTCGTTGCAGTCCTCAGGCTCCTGTACCTTCTACCTGAAGGTAGCAGGGAGATGAGTGTGTGGTCAGGGTGGTGTGGGTCCTTGATGATGCTGCCAGCCTTTTTGAGGCAGTGACTGCGATAAATCCCCTCGATGGAAGGAAGGTCAGAGCTGATGATGGACTGGGCAGTGCTTACAACTCTTTAAAGTCTTTTCCTCTCCAGGGCGCTCAAGTTGCCGAACCAAGCTACGATGCAACGGGTCAGCATGCTCTCTACTGTGCACCTGTAGAAGTTAGAGAGAGTCCTCCTTGACAAACCGACTCTCTGTAATCTTCTCAGGAAGTAGAGGCGCTGATGTGCTTTCTTGATAATTTAGAGGCGCTGATGTGCTTTCTTGATAATTGCATTAGTGATCTTGGACCAGGAAAGATCATCAGAGATGTGCACGCCCAGGAATTTGAAGCTCTTGACCCTTTCAACCATCGACCCGTTGATATAAACGGGACTGTGGGTCCCCATCCTACTCCTTCCAAAGTCCACAATCTATTCCTTGGTTTTGCTGGTGTTGAGGGCCAGGTTATTGTGCTGGCACCATATGGACAGTTGCTCGATCTCTCTTCTATACTCTGACTCATCCCCATCAGTGATATGTCCCACAACAGTGGTGTCTTCAGCGAATTTGATGATGGAGTTTGCACTGTGACCGGCTACGCAGTCATGAGTATAGAGAGAGTACAGCAGGGGGCTGAGCACGCAGCCTTGAGGTGCTCCCGTGCTGATTGTTATCGAGGCTGACACATTTCCACCAATACGAATGGACTGTGGTCTGTGAATGAGGAAGTCGAGGATCCAATTGCAGAGGGCTGCGCAGAGACCCAGTTCTGAGAGTTTGGTAACCAGCTTGGAGGGGATGATTGTGTTAAATGCCGAGCTGTAATCAATAAATAACAGCCTGACATATGAGTTTTTGTTGTCCAAGTGGTCCAGAGCGAAGTGGAGGGCTAGCGAGATCGCATCCACCGTTGATCTGTTGTGGCGGTAAGCGAACTGCAGTGGGTCCAGTTTTTGTCGAGGTAGGAGTTGATTTGCTCCATGATCAACCTCTCAAACACGTCATTGAGTTGATAGTCATTGAGGCTCGTCACCTTACTCTTCTTGGGCACTGGTATAATTGATGCCCTTTTAAAGCAGGTGGGGACCTCAGATCTCAGAAGTGAGAGGTTGAAAATGTCCGTAAAAACTCCAGCCAATTGGTCCTCACAGGTTTTTAGAACACGACCTGACTTCGGCCTCTGTGACTGAGACTGAAATACCATCACAGCCAAAGGGGGAAGGCACATCAGTATTCTCCCAATCAAAGCGTGCGTAAAACGCATTGTGCTCATCAGGGAGTGATGTTTCGCCGACATCATGTAGATGTCGGCGAAACATAATAGAGCATGAATATGTATGTCAGACAAGCCAGTTTTTAAATACAAAAAGGTATTACAATCATTTAGGTAAAATTGTATGTTCTTTCTCAATTATTTGCTTGGTGAATGTACCTAACTTAACATAGAGAAATAGCTGTTTAAAAAGATGGTTCCATTTAACTATTTGAACATTTATGCAGTCACAAAAGGTAATGGAATACATCCAGAAATATTTGAGGAAATGCGAGACTTGTGAAATCGTCTTCAAAAAAATTTCACATCTCATTAAATACTGATACAACATAGGATGACTCAAAAATGATGTTTGTGTTCCAATATTGATATTTTGGAGAGTAAACACTGACATCTATTATAAAGGACACTTCTATAGCATACATCAGATAATAGGGCACATATTTCCAGTCCTTCTGAAATACCATTGGGTTCTGGAAAAATGCAGGCACAGTGCATGTAATTTTTCAATAGGGACTTGGCCCACACACTCCTATTCCGAGCCAAATGCACAACAACTTCATTTATGTCACATCTTTAACAGAGCAAAGCAGCCAACATATTTATTTCAAGGGATAGTTAGATTTTGGGCTAAAGGAATCAAGGAATATGGGGAAAAGCCGGAATGGGGTACTGATTTTAGATGATCAACCATTATCATCTAATGGAATCATATTGAAAGGTGGTGGTGGCTCGAAAGGCCAAATGGTCTACTCCCGCACCTATTTTTCTATATTTCTATGTTTCATAGAAAGATCCAAAAATAAAGGTTGATACTGAGTCATTAACAAAATAGTAGAGCAAATATGTAGATTTTAAGCAACATCTTAAAAGGACAGAAAGAGATGTAGAGGTTTAGGCAGGTGCAGAGCCAAAACAAGTGAATGTGCGAGTATCTTTGTTACCATGATTAAGTTGAAGAATTTCCAACAAATTGGAGGAGTGATTTGATCCTGGAGGACCATAAAATGTGACAAATGGAAAGTGTGATATCACAAAATTATTCTAAAATCAAAGCATTATTGGACTAGAAATAAAACTGAAAGACTCCATAACAGCTGCAGGGAGAGATAGGCAAGAATAATGTCAGTGCCAATCTCAAGATTTATTGTTCCCCCATCTATATCTATCTTTTATATATTACTAAAACTCTCATTTTGTTTGTTTGTGAGCCTGTCTGGCTGTGTGTTTGCATGCGTAGTCATGCCCTGAATTACACCAAATCGGTATATGATAGCGCTACAATCTTTGGCCCACATTACTCACCATTGTCTGTGTGTGTGGTGTATCAAGTTTCGTTCGGATTGATATTATATTTTACAAGTTATTCACATTTTTTACTTTACAAAATCCCACTTTGAGAAAGATTTCTTCCATCTGCACTGGCAGTTCCCAGCTATGACGTCACAATGGGATCTCATTTACATAAACTGCCCGTCATCAGTGTTCCACTGGTTATTAACAGCGTCTGACGTCACAATGGAATCTCATTTACATAAACTGCCCGTGACAGTGTTCCATTCAGTGCAATGAGAGATTTGTTACATTGTTGTAAGGGGAGAGGGGGAGAGGGAGGGGTTATGGAGGGAGGGAGTGACTGAGGGTAGGGAGGGGAAAGGAGAGGTAGGGAGTGGAGGAGAGGGGCGAGAAGAGGGAGGGTGAAGAGGAGGGGGAGGGAGTGTTGGGTGAGGGGTGAGGGGAAATAAGCCACATCTGTGCTGTTGGGGCTATGGGTGTGGTGGAATATTGCATTGGGGGAACGGGGCTCCATGGGTCCCACTTGGTCTAGTATCTATATATATGACTCAAACTCTCATCTTGTTTCTATATATATATCTATGCGTGTTTTCCCATGTGATCCTGGAACTATGCCAAAATGGTACGAGAAAGCACTACCTTACTCACCATTGTCCTGTGGTTGTTTGTTTCTAGTTTTGTTCAGATTGATGTTATATTTCACAAGTTATTGACATTTAAAAGTTTTCAAAACCCCACTGAGAAATAATCACTTCGGACTTCCGGTGGCGCTATGGAGGAGTAGAAGGCAGCGCCAGCCACCTCCGTGAAGAAACGGGAAAAAACCGGGGAGAAAACGCTGAAAAAACTCACCTGCTGCTTCTGCATCTGCTGCTTCTGCACCGGCTGCCGAGTGTGACGTCATCAGTCCTGCGACCGTAATGTCAACACAGCGCAGCCCACCACCGGAGAAATCCAGGCTCCGATTTTTAAAAAAAATGGCCGAACAGGAACAAGGCCCAACTGAAGCCTCGGCCTCAGGTAGGACACAGTCCCTTGAAGATGGGTTAAAAAAAAATCAGGGAAAAAAAAATCGGAACTGGAAGAACTTAAAAAAAAATTTATGCAAGAAATGGCAGAATTAAAGAAAGAATTGAAAAAAGTGAAGTCTGAATTAAAGGTGGAACTGGAAAAAATGAACTTTATGGAAGAAATAAAGAAAATTAAGATTGAGATGAGGGAGTTAAAATCTGAAATTAATCTCTTGGCCACGGATTTATCAGAGAAGCTCCGAAAGGAAATTACTGAAGTTGTGACTGAAAAATTTGAAAGTATAATGGAAGAGCTGCATGAAAAAATTGAAACAAAAGTGGAAAAAGAAATGGAACCAGTGCTGGAAGAAATGGTGTTACAATCAACAACCATAAAAGACCTTGAGGTAACAGTCCAAACAAATCCTCAGACTATGAAAACTATCGTCAGAGAGAGTCAACGACTATCTGACTTACTGGCTAAAGTTACTGATAAGTGTACTGAGCTGGAAGGACGCCAGAGAAGGCAGAATCTAAGGATTGTAGGTATTCGAGAGGGGAGAGAAAAGAATCAAGATACCCGAGAATTTACTGCAATCTTATTACAAAAGGTTTTATCTTTGGAAGAAAAACCTTTGATAGACCGAGCACACAGAGTTATGAGACGTTACACAAAGCACGGTGACCCTCCAAGACAAATGATAGTCAAAGACCATTATGATTGTATTTTGGAAGATATGATGAAAAAAGTGGTAAAAAGCAGAAATCTTAAATACGAAGAAGACTCAATCAGTATTTACCGAGACTATCCAGAAGTGGTCTCTAAGAAACGGAATGCGTTTAATGAAACCAAAAGCATCCTGAGGCAAGTGAAGAATCTGAAGTACACTTTGAGATACCCAGCAACACTGCGAGTCACTTACAATCAGGTAGAGCATCACTTCAAAAACCCAGAAGACGCATTGAAATTTGCCCAAAGGATTAAGGCCAGCGAGGAAGATTGAATGAAACCTTCACAGTTGAATTAAAGGAACAATTAAACTGCATTTCCAAGATTGGCTGAAGATTATAATAAACTATGGACTTATTTCATCCAAAGAAGACGGAGAGGGAGACGGATGGGAGAATCAAGGAGATTTGGATTGAAGACTGTTCCATGAATACTAATATTTAGAATAGTAATGCTACTAACCTAATAATTAACATATATTAACATACACAAACATATATTAAATCTAACACACTGGTATTGTTAATAATTAGAGTTCATAATTTTTGACTATTGACTATTGATTGTTGACTGTTGACTATTGATTGTTGATCATTGATTGATAATTAATAATTAATTGTAACCGACTAACCTAGAATTAAGTAAATAGTAAATATAAATATACATCTTATTTTAACTTTTTTTTCTCTTTCTCGCTTCTATATGTTTATATTATTATAATTTTCTATTAAGTACTACGCATATATACCATTATACCTGATTATGAACTTTTTATATATCATAGTTTAATATCCCCGGTTTTAATAATAATCTCTTTTTTTTTGTAATATTAATTTACTGAATCATGGAGATGGATAACATTTAACATTCAACACGGAAGTCCTTAGACTGCTAGCCATGTTAGTATGGCTAACACTAACTACACACATACTAGATGTAGTTCTTTCTTTCTTTGAGCACTTTACTAATCTCTTAATCTATCCCTTTTTTATTATCATTTCTAATTATTACTATTATTACTTTTTATCTGAGTGGAATCATCAATTAATACAAAGGAGATATATATATGAGAGAAAATCAAGAGTCTTGAAATTTGTCTGTTCAGGGTTCAGGTGTTGGGTCTGGTGTGTCGAGCTTCTTGCGTTTGAGGCAACAGAAGTCCGCAGCAGGGTGATGCCATCCGGTTCGACATCCGTAGGTGCCCGCCCTAAAAAGGGCGCATGCTTCGGGTTGGCGCCAAGCTACGGCGCTGCTGCTGTCTCCGTTTGTTGTCGTTCGCCTGACTGAAGTCAGTTGACAGGGCTCACCACGGGGAGGTCGACAACATGAGCCCCGTGTGTCGAGCTGTACCATTTGCTCTGGTACACATCCCTTTAGATAAATGATGCAAGACCTACATACAAATATGGGGAATGGAGGAATAACTTTTTGTAGCTGGAATGTTAAAGGTATTAATGAACCAATTAAGAGGGGTAAGGTATTAGAATATTTAAAAGCACTTAAAATAGACGTTGCGTTTATACAAGAAACACACTTGAAAAAAGAGGCAGAACATAGACTAAAAGCCAAATGGATTGATAAAGTATATCACTCTTCTTTTACACACAAATCTAGAGGTGTAGCAATATTCGTAAAGGTACTGCATTTAAACATACTTCAATAATAACAGATAGTGATGGTAGATATATTATTGTAATAGGAGAATTATATACACAAAAGGTGATTTTTGTTAATATATATGGCCCAAATTTTGATAGCCCGCGATTTAAAAAAAAATTATTTAATACAATCCCAGAATTATCACAACATAATCTAATAATTGGAGATTTAAATTGCACGCTTGATCCTTATTTGGATAGATCATCAAAACAACGAAAACTTAAATCACACTCCAGTGAGTTAATAAATGCATATATAGACACCAGTAATATTAAAGATGAATGGAGATTGCAAAATCCAACAGGACGCGAATACTCATTTTACTCAGCCGTGCATAAAAGTTATTCAAGAATAGATTATTTTCTGGTAGATTTAAAACTTATTCCACTTACGTATGACTCAAAATATCATAATATTATAATTTCAGATCACGCACCATTAACTTTTAAGATGAAACTAACGGGTAAAATGGAAAAACAAGATAATTGGAGATTTAATCCACATATTTTAAAGGACAAAATAACTCAAGAATATATTACAAAACAGATCAAGATCTTCTTTGAAATAAATGATACACCAGAAATATCATCATCCCTCTTATGGGAAACTTTTAAGGCCTATGTTCGGGGAATTATGATATCTTCTCAAGTATTTTATAATAAAGAGAATAGGAAGCTACAACAGGCATTGGAAAGAGAGATTAAACAATTAGATACAGAGAATGCCATTAATCCAACTACGACCAAACATAATAAAATTTTTGCATTGAAATATAAACTAAATAAAATACAGTCAGATCAAGTTGTAAAACTATACCAATATACCAAACAAATTCAATTTGAATTCGGTGATAAACCACATAAACTACTGGCTCGTCAGTTAAGAAAATTGGAAGGAGAAAAATTAATATATAGGATCAAATCAGATAAAGGAGAATTACTAACACAAACTAAAGATATAAACGAAAGATTTTTGCAATATTATAAAAATTTATACTCAGCTAAAAAATCGTATAGGAGTAGAAACATTTTTTAAAAAATTGTAATCTAAATGGACTAGATTTAGAAGATAGGGAATTATTAAATGTCGAAATAACTACTAAAGAAATTGAAGAAACTATTAGATCATTAAAAAATGGTAAAACTCCAGGACCAGATGGTATTGGAGCAGAATTTTATAAAATATTTTATGACATGATAGCCCCACGTTTGAAGACACTATATGAACACATTTACACACAACAGGAATTACCAGATACATTAAATGAATCTATTATAACCCTTATACCTAAATTAGATAAAAATCTCGATGACCCAGGGTCATATAGAGATATATCTCTTTTAAATACTGATCAAAAAATATTAACAAAAATATTAGCACAAAGACTAAACAAAGTGATTAATAAACTAATTCATTCAGATCAAACGGGATTTATACCAAAACGATACTCTTCAAATAATCTGAGAAGATTATTTAATATTATATACTCGAAAAGAAATATTACGAAGGATTTATCAATTATCTCGCTGGACGCAGAGAAAGCTTTTGATCAGATTGAATGGTCTTACTTATTTTCGGTTATGGAATTTTTTCAATTGGGAGAGAAGTTTATAACATGGGTTAAATTACTATATACTAGACCAACAGCTAGAATATTAATTAACCAAGTGTTAACAACTAAATTTAACTTATTCCGAGGTTGTAGACAAGGTTGCCCTTTATCTCCACTACTGTTTGCACTTGCAATAGAACCATTAGCAAAATCTGTGAGATCAAACCCTGAAATATATGTGTATGAAACTAAAGAAACTGAAAATAAAATCTCATTGTACGCAGATGATGTATTACTTTATATCACAAAACCAGAAATTAGTCTTCCTAACTTGTTAGATTTAATAACTCAATTTGGATCGTTTTCAGGATATAGAATTAATTGGAATAAAAGTGAACTTATGCCAATAATGGGAAATAATTTACATATATTACAACAATACCCTTTTAAGATTGCAAATGAAAAAATTAAATATCTTGGAATTTATGTAACAAAAAGATATAATTCATTATTTAAATCTAATTTTTTACCCTTATTGAATAAACTATTTAAGAATATTCAATATTGGAAAACATTACCTATTTCAATATTAGGTAAGATTAACGCGATAAAAATGATTTTTCTTCCACAATTATTATATTTGTTTCAAATGATCCCGATATATCTTCCTAAAAAAATCTTTAAGAAAGTGGACTCCATGGTTACTAATTTTATTTGGGATTATAAGAATCATAGAATAATTAAAAAGCATCTATGTAAATCAAAAATAAATGGTGGCTTTGCACTGCCTAATTTTATGTTTTATTATTGGGCAGTTAATATAAAAAATATGAATTTTTGGCTGGGTGAACTAGATAAACAACCAAATTCGTTAAAGATGGAAAAAGAAGACTGTACCCCGTTTGAAATTGGTTCGATTTTATTTGCTAATACTCCAATACATAAGAAAACTTATAAAGAAAATCCATTAATAGAAAGTGGAATACGTATTTGGAAACAATTAAAAAAAACATTAAAATTACAGAATGTACCACTAGCTCTTCCAATAGTAAACAATATTTATTTTAAACCTTCACTGATGGACAAAGGTTTCTTAAAATGGAAGAACTATGGAATAAATAAGATCGGTGATCTTTATAGGGAAAACTTATTTCTCTCATTTCAGGAATTACAGCAAAATTATGGATTACATTCTAAAGAATATTTTCGATATCTTCAAATTAGAGACTATGTTAAATCAAATACACTGGATTTTAGGAATAGAAAGACAGAAATCTTAGATGAATGTTTAAATAAACATCCGAATACTGAGAAATTAATATCATATATTTATAATATTTTATTGGAAAATGATTTACCAAATACGGATAAATATAGACAAGCATGGGAAAATGAACTAGGTCAAGTAATTAGTAGAGAAGTATGGAATGAAAGTTTACAATATATACATCATTGTTCATTAAATGCTAGACACTCCTTGATACAATTTAAAGTTATACATAGATTACATCTCTCAAAGTCCAAATTAAATAGAATTTTTTCAAATGTGTCTGCAATATGCGATAAGTGTCAACAATTAGAAGCTAATTTAACGCATTCATTTACAAAATGTATAAAAATCAGTGATTTTTGGATAGAGATTTTTAAGATAATCTCAATTGTAGTTAATGCAAAGTTGACTCCAGACTCAAAACTAATTATATTGGGAATACTGGAAACAAATCAGATATTAACAACACAACAAATAATTTTTATCGGTTATAGTTTAATAATTGGTAAAAAATTAATACTAAGATTTTGGAAAGGTCCTACTTCCCCCACAACTAAAATGTGGATTACAGAAATGTCGGAGACGTTGCACTTGGAACGATTAAGGCTTGCCCTGGACAGGCTGGACCAGTTCAGAGGAATATGGTCTCCATTTATTTAATATTTAAAGGGTTAAGATGGTCCAGTTCAAAACCATGACGGAAGCCTGAATGTATGAATGGATGAAGAATTATGGACAATAGTTCATAAATATATCTCCATTGAAGAATATCTTGTTTAATATTCCACTCAATCAGTTTATCTCTCTCTCTCTTTTTTTCTTTTCTTTTTCTCTATTTCCTACTGCTATAAAATAAAAAAGAAAATTATAGGTACAAATAAGATTGACTGTTAACTTTTAAAATATTAAGAATGTATGGGACGTTAATATTTTCTTTTGCTTTAATTGGATTTTATATTTCTTCTTAATATGTAATTACTTCTAATAAAAATATCTTACAAAAAAAAGAAATAATCACTTCAACACTTCAGTGCTGGCAGTTAGAGCTATGACGTAACAATGGAATCTCATTTGCAACAATGTTCCAATCATAGAACACTTAGTCCTGGCAGAGTGAGGCTGAACAAGAGGAGGAGGGAACAGAGTGAGACTGAACAGAAGGAGAGTGCCTCACTTTTAACATTTAAAAAGAGGGAGGATGAGGGACTATGGGTGAGCGGTGGAATATTGCGTGGGGGAACGGTTTGCGTTGGTGGAATGGGTGAGTGGTGGAATATTGCATTGGGGGACCAGACCTCCTGTTTGACAGGGACCCCACCCACAAAAAAACACTTTTTAAACCACTTTTCCACTTGTCCTGCACGTCAGCAGAGTTCGACATCACAATGGGATCCCAAATCTCATTTACATGAAAGATCGCGATTAAAAAAAAAAAAATCCATTTAAATCAAATCCTTCCGTTTTCAATCACAATTACGTCATAATGGGATCCCGTATTTTCAAAAAAACGCGATTTTCATTGAGAATCGACATAACTAAAACTCTGATCTTGTGCTCTTCTTGTTTGCATGATTTTTCTATTTGCGCAAAAATGGGACAGGATAGCGCTTCGATTTTTAACCACCTTACTCACCATTCTCCTGTGCTCAAGTGCAACAAGTCTGTTTTGATTGCTGATATACTATAAAAGTTATTATGGTTTAAAAATCGTTTTTTAAAAGCGCATGCTCAGATTGGTCTCCTCACCTGTCAGTCAGCCGCGACGGCGACACCCCTTCCAGCGCACCATCGCCGCACAGATTGGGCAGCTCCTTTGGCACAATAAAGCTAAAGGAGCAGAGCGAGCAAAGTTTGTGCATCACTGCGGAGCGGCTGGAATGCAGAGCGGCTGTAGTGTGGAGCGTCCCAGAGCCTGGCCGACTGCGAGGCCCACTGCTGCAACCTCGAGATCCTGGGGAAGTGAGGCAGGAGAGTGGGGGGATTGAGGGAGAGTGGGGGGATTGAGGGAGACTGGGGGCGGATTGAGGGAGAGTGGGGGTGGATTGAGGGAGAGTGGGGGGGATTGAGGGAGAGTGGGGGGGATTGAGGGAAAGTGGGGGGGGATTGAGGGAAAGTGGGGGGGAAATTGAGGGAGCCGGGCGCCGTTGGGGCCTCCTCACTGGCTCCCTCCCTGCCCACATCACCCCCGCTGACACACCCCCCTCAAGGCCCACACATCTCCCCTCCCCCCCCACAACCCTCCCCTCCACCCGAGAGGGAGGGAGAGGTGAGGGAGGGAGGGAAGGGAGGAGTTGAGAAAGAGGGAAGGTGAAGAGGCCTGGTGTGGGCCGAGCCCCGGGGCTGTAGCCGAGTCCGGGCTTTGGCCGCTAGAGAGTGGACACAGACGCGGACTCCAGGCCCTGGGGTCCGGTGACTGCTTCTCCAGGCCCACGGGGAGGGCGAGGAGTGGGACCCAGGGCAAGGATGAGGCCACAGCTTGGGCCACTCCCTCCCACAGCTCCAAACTGCTCAGCCTGCACCCCCCCCCCACCCTCGCCTCAACTACAACTTCATTGTTGACGTTGTGGAGTAAATGGGGCCGGTGGTGGTTTACACTGAAATCCTGGGGAGGTGAAGAGGAGGATGGGAAAGGGGGGGAAGAGGGTGGATAGAGGGAGAGGAGGGGGGTAGGGAGGGGAAGAGGAGAAAGAGGGCGGGTGAAGAGAAGGGGGAGGGAGTACTGGGGGATGTGGGAATGGAGGAGGATAGGGATAGGAAGAGGGATGGTGAGGTAATGGAGGAGGGGAGGAGAAAGAGACGAGGGACGGAGTGAGAGGAGGAAGCAGAGGAAGGTTGGTGGAGGGTGGGGAGAGGGAGGATAATGGAGGGGAATAGGGGACTGAAGAGGGATAATAATCTTATTTTTTACATTATTGCCATTTTAAACTTTAAAAACATCAGCCGCGCCAGCGCAGTTGGGGGCTATGGGTGAGTATTGGAATATTACGTTTGAGGGATCAGGCAGAAACAGGTCTGCACTTGGTCTAGTATATATCTATCTATATATTTAACTAATTAACTATCTATCTACCTATCTACGTGATTTAATGTGATCCGGGACCTACGCCAAAACTGTACACGATAGCGCTAACATTTGTGCACCTCCTTACTCACCTTTGTCCCGTGGTTGTTCTGAAAAGTTTTGTTCAGGTTGATGTTATATTTCACAAGTTATTGACATTTAAGTTTTAAAACACCACCTTGAGAACAATAATTTGACAGATGCTCTAACAGTTGATGGGAGATTCTGGCAGTTTGTACCTACGACGTCACAATGGGATCTCACACTCCTCCAATCACAATGGCATCTCATTTACAGGCTGCCATGTCCGACAGCGACATCACAATGGGATCTCAGCTGCCAATCAAAAGTGTTGGGATAAGCTCTTACATTGTTGTGAGAAGAGGTAGGGAGTGGGGGAGGGGAGAAGAAGTGTTAAACATTGTGTTTAGTGGGGGAGTGTGAAAGGGGAGGTGAGGGACGGAGTGACTGAGGGTAGGGAAAAGGAGAGGGAGGGAGAGGTGAGGGAGTGGAGGAGGGGAGGGGGAGAGGGGAGAGAAGAGGGAGGGTGAAGACGAGGAGGAGGGAGTGTGTGAGCCGCGCCTGCATAGTTGGGGGGCTATGGGGGAGAGGTGGAATATTGCATTGGGGAATGGGTTGAGTTGGGGGAATGGGTACATTGAGGGGGGTGAATAGGGGAGAGGTTTCATTTACTCAAAATAATTGTGGTTTCCTTGTGGGGAGGTCGTATCATGATTTAAAAAAAAAAAACCCTTGGTTTTAATGAAATTCTTCCATTTTCATTAGCAGCTAACATTGTGTTTAGGTTATTTTTAAGAAAAATCGCGATTTTCATTGTGGAAGGGGATGGGATAGGGGGAGGTGAGGAGTGGGGGAGCAGGGGGATAGAGGGAGAGGAGGGGGAAGGGGAAAGTGGGGGGGATAAGTAGGGAGAGTGGGGAGAAAGAGGAAGACAGTGGGGGAGGTGAGGAGGGAGAGTGGGGATGGGATAGGGGGGTGGGGGAGCAGGGAGATAGAGGGAGAGGATGGGAGTTGGGAGGGGAGAGGGGTTATGGAGGGAGGGACTGATGGTAGGGGAAAGGAGAGGGAAGGGGAAAGGAGATGGAAGGAGAGGTGAGGGAGGGAGTGGGGAGGGGAAAGAAGAGGGAGGGTGAAGAGGATGGTGAGCGTGTGCTGGGGGATGAGGGGGAATAGGGGAGGATAGAGGTAGGAAGAGACATGGCGATGTATTGGAGGAGGGGAGGGGGAAGAGGGAGAAGGGGAGGGAGGGGGTGAGTGGAGGGAGCAGTGGAGGGTTGGTGGAGGGTGGGGAGAGGGAGGATAATGGAGGAGGGGAATAGGGGACTGAAGAGGCAGAGTGAGATGCGTTCACATTGACCTTATATTTTACAGGTGATTGCCATTTTTCAACCTTTAAAACGTTGCAGTCGTGCTCAGCCTGCGCAGTTGGGGAGGGTTGCCGTCATTCGCATCACAACGGGACCCCGTCAGCGCAGTTGGGGGCTATGGGTCAAAGTTGTAATATTGCCTTAGGGGAATGGGGCCTAACGGGTCCCACTTAGTCTAGTCCGTTATAAAATTCACAATCCATTTGCTCAATAGCCTTTTCTTAGATTCATACCACTTACAGAGCCTGAGAGGGGTAGCGGAAAGTCAGAAGCTTTTTGTTGATGTCTGATGTAAACAGGATTGAGATGGCTTCTGTCTTCAGATTTGTGCTCAAGTTATGGATACATTTCTCTATTCAGCCTGCAATATTGACCCGAAACTTATTTTCCTCATGTGGACAATATCACTATTAGGTCTTTCGATACCTTATATGTACAAAGCACATCTTGCCACAGGAAAAGGATTGGAGTGGAACAGACAGAATAATCAAAGAGCATAATCCCGTCCCTTAAATTATTTATCTGCTATGCTTGTAGCTCTGGTTTTAGAATATTTGGGGATAACCACATTTACAACAGTAAATCTATTTGCAATTCACAGACAACTGTACCACCTTCAGGTGATTTGTAAATTGGAGGATCAAGCAATGAGTATTGAGCCTATGAGCTAGATTTTGAGGAGAATCATGAAGTTACCTCATGAACTAGTAAGTTCAAGAAGAATTGTCCAATATGGATGGGTGCATCCTGGTTTATCAGAGTGTCACCTATATTAGAGGGTATTACCTATAAGGAGGGGTTGGACAAGATTGGATTGTTTACTGTGGAGTATCAGAGGCTGATAAAAGTACATCAAATTATGATAGGCATAGATTGAACAGTCAGAATATTTTACCCAGGCTATAAATGTCACTTAAGGGCATGGCTAAGGTAGGAGGGGCAAAATGTAAAGGAGATGTGTGGGGCAAGTTTGTGCCAAAAAAAGTGGTGGATGCCTGGACTTTGCTGCATGGGTGCTGTGGGGCATGTACAATACTGGTAAATGAATCTGCAGGAAATGGGGAAAAGGACAACGCGAAGACAGAGGAGATTAGTTTAACGTGAAATCATGTTTGACATTGTGAACGACGGGCCTACTTCTGCGCTGTACTATTCTATGTTATATTGTTTAAGAAGGAACTGCAGATGCTGGAAAAATTCTATGTTCTATGTCATTATTTCAGTTAAGATAGTTGAGATGTTTAAATCGATAACAGGTTGATAACATGGATACACAGTGGGGAAAAGTTACTTACTCTGTGGAAAAGTGGAGAGATATAGGCAAGAATGGTAGAAACATACCTACCTTTCCGAGACATGAACATAGGACAGGAATAGGCCCTACTTCCCACAATGCCCATGCCAAACAAGATGCTAAGACCAACCCTTATCTGTCTGCAACTCCCTCTATTCTCTGCATATCTATGTATTTATACAAAAGTATTTTAAATAACATTATCGTAACTGCCTCCACCACCAATCCCGGCAGTGCAATCCAAGCACTCACCAACTTGTAAATAAAAAAAGACTTGCCTGAAACTTCCTCTCACCTTAAAACTCTGCTCTCTTGTATTTAATATTTCCATCCTGGGAAATAGGATCTGACTGTCTACCCTATCTTGGCCTCTCATAATTGTATGTACTTCTATCAGGTCTCTCCTACACCTCCAGTGTTCCAGAGAAAACAATCCAAGTATGTCCAACTTTTTGTTGCCAAAACCCTTAATAGGCATAATTTTAGTAAACCACTTCTGCACCCTCTCCAGAATCTTCACATCCTTCCTATAATGGGGCGCCAGAACTGCATGCAATACTCCAATTGCAACCCAGCCACAGTCCTATAAAGTTGCATCATGATTTCCTTACTCTTGTACGCTCTGCCCTGACCAATACTATATGCCTTAGATAATTGGAACTTCCAAGTCTGAAAGCTTAGCATGAGAAATATACAGGTGAAGTTGCGCTGTGGTAGATATTGTCTATAATCTTACTGATAGATGCAAGAGAGCAAATGACCCGTTTCAGATTTCCAATTATTGGGACCAATTCATCTAGTTCGTGGAGAATTGGCTTAAAAATCCAGTTAGGGCAATCACACACAAAATAATTCACAACTGCCTGGCGTCATTTCAGCCAGCCATTTATTTAGTTCAAAATAATTTCCATACAAAGCACAATTTTATAAAACACACATTATGAAAGCACCTTCCATTAATAGCTGACCAGTGCTGATTTGGGGACTTTAGGAAGGCCAACATTCTAGAACTGATCCTATCCTTTAGCCTTCTTTGGTGCTCTTTCCTCTACGTGACCCTTTCTTGGCTGTGGAAAGGATTGAACAGCAATCACAGATCCAACGACCTGAAAATTGTTTGAAAGAACGTAAATTGGATAAAGTTGACAATACAACACACTGACCCAGGAGTGCCGAGATCAGTGGGAGCAATCTGTAAACATGTTACCAATAACAAGCTGAGACTATTCTATATCAACACTCATACAATTCGGCTTCCATACAAATTATTGAATATCAGTATAGATATTAAATAAGAGGACAAATGCTAAATGTAAAGCTTAAGTGGAATTTTTAAGAACACCAAAGTCTCTTCTGATATGTTGCTTATATTATTTAACAAATATCATTGGTTAGTCACAGTATAAGTGCACACAACAATCAAGACTAAGTTGTATAGACACAGGAATAAAACAATTCTGCCTTTGCTATAAAGCCACCATGAACAATTTTGTGGACATAGAAACATAGAAAATAGGTGCAGGAGTAGACCATTCGGCCCTTCGAGCCAGCACCGCCATTCAATATGATCAAGGCTGATCATCCAAAATCAGCACCCCGTTCCGGCTTTTCCGCCATATCCTTTGATTCCCTTAGCCCTAAGAGCTAAATCTAACTCTCTCTTGAAAACATCCAGTGAATTGGCCTCCACTGCCTTCTGTGACAGAGAATTCCACAGATTCACAACTCCTTGGGTGAAAATGTTTTTCCTCATTTCATTCCTAAATGGCCTAACCTTATTCTTAAACTGTGACCCCTGACTCTGGACTCCCCCAACATCAGAAACATTATTCCTGCATCTACCCTGTCCAATCCTTTATAATCTTATCATCAGTCCAATCATTTTATATGTTTCTAAAAGATCCCCTCCCCTCCTTCTAAATTCCAACAAATACAATTTCATCATACGTCAGTCCCGGCATCCTGGGAATTAACCTGGTGAACCTACGCTGCACCCTCAATACCGGCGCCCTCAACATGCACCAATCCAAAATTTAAAGTAGATTTCTCATATTGAACAATCGCATCTGTCACTTCTTCAGTCCAGACGAGCATTCACAATTATATAATTTGGAATAGAATGGAATACTTTATTGTCACATAGAAAATAGGTGCAGGGGAGGCCATTCGGCCCTTCGAGCCAGCACCGCCATTCATTGTGATCGTGGCTGATCGTCCGCTATCAATAACCCGTGCCTGCCTTCTCCCCATATCCCTTGACTCCACTAGCCCCTAGAGCTCTATCCAACTCTCTCTTAAATCCATGCAGTGATTTGGTCTCCACTGCCCTCTGTGGCAGGGAATTCCATAAATTCACAACTCTGTGGGTAAAAAAGTTTTTTCTCACCTCAGTCTTAAATGACCTCCGCTTTATTCTAAGACTGTGGTGGTTCTGGACTCACTCAACATTGGGAACATTTTCCTACATCCAGCTTGTCCAGTCCTTTTATAATTTTATGTTTCCATAAGAACCCCCTCATCCTTCTAAACGGCAGTGAATACAAGCCTAGTCTTTTCAATCGTTCCTCATATGACAGTCCCGCCATCCCAAGGATCAATCTCGTGAACCTACGCTGCACTGCCTCAATCTCAAGGATGTCCTTCCTCAAATTAGGAGACAAAAACAGTACACAATACTCCAGATGTGGTCTCACCAGAGCCCTATACAACTGCAGAAGAACCTCTTTACTCCAATACTGAAATCCTCTTGTTATGAAGGCCAACATTCCATTAGCTTTCTTCACTGCCTGCTGTACCTGCACGCCAACTTTCAGTGACTGGTGTATAAGGACACTCAGGTCTCGCTGTACCTCCCCCTTACCTAACCTCATTGAGATAATAATCTGCCCCCTTGTTTTTGCCGCCAATGTGGGTAACCTCACATTTATCTATATTATACTGGATCTGCCACGCACCTGCCCACTCACTCAACCTGTCCAGGTCCCCTTGCAACCTTCTAACATCCTCTTCACAGTTCACACTGCCACCCAGCTTCGTGTCATCCGCAAACTTGCAAGTGTTGCTCCAAATTCCCTCTTCCAAATCATTAATATTGCCTAGTCAAACATGTGACTAGGCACATTACAATAAAGTAATTTATAGCAATATATGCACATCGATAGTTGCTACACTCTGTTCTTAAAATACAATTTACCTGAGGGGATGGCAGAGACTCCCACACAGAAGGTGTGATACCCACGGTCGCACTTGTCGCAGAACATCATCTCCTCCTCATGATGTGGCTGGCCACACACAATGCACGTCTTGCATTCCATACACTGCCACGGATAGGTTTTTATTACAGCCACTAACTCGGAAAACATATCCAGACAGGATGGATGTCCTAGGAGAAGCATCAGCAAGTTATCCATTCAAAAAGTAAATATCTTTCAAAAAACAAAATCAGCAAACATGTGACTTAAGTTAGAATGACCAAATCTTTATGATTCTGATAGCTACAACTAGCAAGCTTATCCAGCACATTTTAAAATGTATGCAGGATTTAAGGAACAAAAGAGGCCAGCCAACCCAATAAATCTATGCCAGGGTCCATAAGGGTCTCCCAGAGTCACACAGCATGGAAATAGGCCTTCAGCCCACCCAATTTCCACCGGCCATCAAGCAAGCATTTGCACTGATCCTACACTAATCTTATTTTTAATCTGTCCACATTTGCACGAACACACCCCAAGATTTACTAGTCAGACTAGGGACAATGCATACTGTCCAATTCACCTACCCCGCAAACCTTTGGCATGTGGAAGAAAGCAGAGCACCTGGAGGAAATCCAATCAGTCACAGACATTACCAAATGTTCACTTTTGACCTCAGTTCACTGGAACCATGAGATCATTTACTGAGATACTTGTGCCAACTCCGATCTGCTACCTTGTTGCTGCCCAAGAATATCTTGTCCCAGGTGACATTACATTTCTGTCACTACCTTTCAACTCACCTTGCCTTGTTAATCCTTTTTTTGCTCATACACACCACGAGTTCTATCTAATAGTATCTGTGGTGTTCACTTTAACCACATTGTGGCAAGGGAGGGGTGTGGAGGTGGTCATTTAGTAAGATCCATATTTTAACTACTCTCCGAGATGAGGTCTCTCCCAAATTCAATGTAGGATTTAACAGCAAGATTTTTAGGGGGCTTGGTAATGGACTTGCCACAAGTTAAAATATATTTCCTGGAACTACACTACAAAATATATTTGCAACATTAAAGACCTCTGGTCGTCTAATGATAGAGCGACCCGACAATACACTTAAGTTTATCAAAAGGATAGCGGTGCAATTATTATTTTGAATAATCTGATCATCTTCATTGCAATACCAGTTCCTTAAGCAAATATACAAAATGCTAACACATCATCATGCCCACTCTCACAATTTCCCCAAATCTGGAAACAAGATGATATGTGTGTGCATGTACTGATATAGGATAATAATTATTTATTAAGAGTAATCTTAAGTATCAATTCTCTGTTATCACAATGGTACCTATCCAATTCACTATCATGTCATTTCCCAACCACATAACATGTTACATTCAAGAAAAAATATATATTTCAATGGCTGCTTCAGGCCAACTTACCACTGTTGTCACACTGGGAGCAGTGTATCAGTGCTTCAGGTTTGTTTTTCTTGTTGGATTCTCTACCCTTTAGACAAATCCCACATATTGCATTTGGAATGATTTTAGGCTGGAAGGGCAATAGTTAGAACAGCACTGTAAAAATTATGTCACTTGAACCTAGGAGTCCAGAACATAGAGTAAGGGCTCAGCAGGTGCAAAAAGAATCCAGGCTTTAAAAGATTTTCTTTCTTCTGGATGCAAAATACAAACCAGCAATCTACCTTAAATCAGTGGATCCACCTTAAACATATTAATAACTACATCAAGGCACATACCAAAATACATAATAATAAATAGTATATGTATAGCACGCATAGATAGAATAATATGTATAACCCGCACAATCTTGGCAAGGATAAATTGAGGAAAGACTAAACAGCGTGCGCTATAGCAAACCATAATTAATAAAACAAATGAACTGGAATTCAGATAATATGGGTTGATTTGGAATCAGTGCAGAAAAATAAGGAATTTTTAGAAACATATTGAAACCAAATTCATATACCTGGAAGCAATTTGTTCCCAATCTACAATTTTCTAAAGGATGCAAATGTAAATAAATATACAAATTTCATCAGTATACCAAATATCTTGCATCCTTCATGTTTGCATCGTTTTTACAATAAAAAGCAGGGTTTTTATTTACAACCATGAAACAAAAGCCCATATGCGTGTGTTTGTTCAACAAACGTCTCTCACCAACAGTAAATAAAGTGGAGATGTATCTATTTATAAGAATTAATGTTTTACAGAGGTAGTTTATATAAAAGAAACAGTCTAATCACTTTAGCAGCAACAATATGTGATATAACATCTCTAATAAAACTGATCAACCAATTGTGAATGTCATCATTGGGCAGTCTAACGTTCTCGAAGAACTTGATAAAATGCATACGGTTTATTCTCCTCCTTCCTCCAACAAATTGACCTATATTACAGATAATTTTATTACAAGTTGTATGATTAATCGTTACTTCTCCACATATTTTATTATTCTTAATCCAGAACATTAAAGAGTAACACAAGTTAAGTGTTCATGATTAATGTGTTAGGTTACGCAGATGTTCAGGGATAAAAAAAAGTGGGAATGAACACATTATATTCAGGATGGTAAGGAGCACTGCATACTGTTACAAAAATCGGAGCCGAGTTTGTTGTTATTCACAGCCTACATCAACCAAAAACATGGGGTTAAGGGTAACCGGTCTAAAGCTGGAAGGAGATATAACAAGAGAAAGAAAAAAAGATGCAAAACAGTTAATGGAAAGATGATGACAAAATGTATAGTATATGGGGATGTACGAAAATATTCACTTTGACAGGTATACAGGGAAAATCAGAAATTATATTATTTTTAAAGCACATGCACTGTGAGTAAGATTCATGTTTGGATATAAATATTGTGGTTGGATCATGAACTTTCCCCAACTGCACCTAGAATGGCTGAGTGGTCTCCCATTCAAGTGCAAACAGGTCTCCAGTCTACTTGACTAGTTACTCACCAGGGACGCGACAGATTAATTGCTCCCATTAAAAAATATGGGATTAAGAAATGCTAACATTCAGAGGGATTTTGGGCATCTTTATACACACGTTGCCAAGTCAAAAATGCAAACACCAAGCAATTAGTTAAACACATTGTATTTTTCCTCTCCAGAGATGCTGCCTGTCCTGCTGAGTTACTCTAGCATTGTATTTTAACATTTAGTGCATAGGTTTGCAGTATAAGAAATTGATGCAATTTGAAAGGTTTTGATGAGAACACAAATGGAGCACTGTGCACATACTAAAAGCAATATACACTAGTTTTAGATTAATTCCCAAGAGATATAGTGAAAATGTCTATATTCCCAAAAGCTTAGATGAGTAAGAAGCAATTGCATTAAAATGAAGAGAATTCAGTCAAGGACTCAGGGTATATGCAGACAGTGGTAAGTTGAGCTTTGATATTGAATGATTATTTGCGAGAGGTTGAATGGCCAACTCCTGCTTGTAACAAATGAAAAACAGTTGAAGCGTGTTTTGTTCGATCATCTTTTTGAATTTTCAAGAATCTACATGATTGGTAATCATGTCATCCCTGAAGCTTGGTAATCCCATTGCTATAAGTGACTGAAAACTGAAGAATATAATGTGTGTAATTATCCTGCATTCATCGCTTCTGGAGAAAAATAACGTCCCACTCAGAAGTTGTGAGCATTTCATGTGTTCCTTCTAAACAATGGATGTTTGCTGTCAGCTAGACATACAACCCCTGATGCATCCAACTCATTGGCTAAGAGTTTTCAACAGCGACCTTTTTTTTAAAAAAAAGCCCTTTGTCAACAGAAAATGTAAAGATACACAAAACAGAAATCATTAAACTAATTTCACAAATAAACTCCAAGTAAATCAAATAACTTGCATTAAATAATTCACATACTAGTTCCCTCTAAGTGCTGCTGTCATCTCAGCACTAACATGTTGCCCAAAAGAATAGATTCTGGACTGCTAACAGTCTGCATTAGGCTTATTCACTATTCACTTTCTAAAAGATGACAAAGGCACTCTTAAAATCGGCTTCATATTTTATTTTAAAAAAGTAATTCAGATGTTAAAAGTTTACATCAAAAATGTTGTAACAACTAGAGGGTGTGGAACTGAAACACAACACCTCTCAAATAACATACTATAAAATAATTCTACAGCTTAGAAACTATTCAAACAAAGAAGCATCTTAACTATTTTTACGGTTCTGATTTCTCTTCCTCAATGTTTTTTCAGAAAACTAACATAAAAAACCGATGTCTGAACATTTAATATTGTACGATTAACTGCACTGATCCCTGGAGCAGAAGCCCTCAGAGATATTAGAACGAACGGTTCAGATTGGTTTCAACCCTCTCAGTTTCTCTCCATGTTCTGCAATTTTCGGAGAAAGTGTGTATCATCCACTCAATAAATTACGACCATCCTACATCAATTAATAAAGACACGAACAGCTACATATGTTAAAAAAGTGCTTAAATGCATAGGATGCAAGATGTTAAAGTATTCTGTATCTGTGATGTTAATGTAGTCGGTTAAAAAGTACTGTTTGATGGTTGGCCATGAGAAATGTTACTTTGCGCCTATATTTTGTTTCAGAAAGTTAATGTCATCTTCTTGTAGCTTACTAATACTGCAGTTGCAATGGCCACAAACTAAATGTTATGCTGTACATTTTAAATCACTGGCACTTGATATATACAATGCCCTTCATAATGTTTGGGCCAAAGACGCATCATTTATTTATTTAGCCCCAAGCAGAAGCGTCCACATCGCGGGGCTAGAAACTGGAAGTATCCCGAGCTAATTCTGCTCCCACCATCATCTATTGCGACAAGTGATGGCTTCCACTTATTGTCGCCGGAAGCCCGTGTCTTTTTCAGTACGGACGATGACAGTGAGGTCAAAATTTGTAGCAAGATGGACACGAAAAGAAGATGATTTATTTGGTTGCCTCTGTACTCCACAATTTGAGATTTGTAATAGATAAAATCTCATGGATAAAGAGCACATTGTCAGATTTTAATAAAGGCCATTTTTACATTTTGGTTTCACCATGTAGAAATTACAGCAGTGTTTACACATAGTCCCCCCCATGTCAGGGCACAATAATGTTTGGGACACATGGCTTTACAGGTGTTTGTAATTGCTCAGGTGCGTAATAATTGCCTCTTTAAAGCAGGTATAAGAGAGCTCTCAGCACCTAGTCTTTCTTCTAGTCTTTTTATCACCTTTGGCAACTTTTATTGATGTTTAACAACATGAGGACCAAAGTTGTGCCAATGAAAGTCAAAGAAGCCATTATGAGACTGAGAAACAATAATAAAACTGTTAGAGACGTCAACCAAACCTTAGGCTTACCAAAATCAGCTGTTTGGAACATCATTAAGAAGAATGATAGCTCTGGTGAGCTTACTAATCACAAAGGGACTGGCAGGCCAAGGAAGACCTCCACAGCTGATGACAGAAGAATTCTCTATATAATAAAGAAAAATCCGCAAACACCTGTCCGACAGATCTGAAACACTCTACAGGAGTCAGGTGTGGATTTATCAATGACCATTGTCGGCAGAAGACTTCATGAACAGAATTACAGAGGCTACACTGCAAGATGCAAACCACTGGTTAGCCGCAAAAATAGGATGGCCAGGTTACAGTTTACCAAGAAGTACTTAAAAGAGCAACCACAGGTCTGAAAAAAGGTCTTGTGGACAGATGAGACGAAGATTAACTTATATACTAGAGTGATGGCAAGATCAAAGTATGGAGGAGAGAAGGAACTGCCCAAGATCCACAGTGAAACACAGTGGTGGGAGCGTCAAACAAGTCTGCGTCCTCGCTCCCACACTCTTTGGGATTTTCTATGCTCTGCTCCCGAAACATGCCTTCGGCACTGCAACAGAGGGGATCTACCCACGTACTAGATCAGATGACAGGCTCTTCAACCTCACCCGCCTCAGAGCAAAGACAAAAGTACGTGAAGCTCTCATCAGAGACATGTTGTTTGCCGCCGACGCCGCCGTTGTGTCCCACACCCAGCAGGAACTAGTCACTGATGGACCACTTCTATCAGGCATGCAAGGACTTTGGGCTGACCATCAGCCTGAAGAAAATAAATGTCTTGGGGCAGGATACAGAGGTGCCGCCTGTCATCACCATCGATGACAATGACTTGACGCCGTCCATCAGTTCACGTACCTCGGCTCCACCATCACCGACAACCTCTCCTTGGACACAGAGATTGCAAAGAGGATCAGGAACGCAGCTACAACTCTCGCTCGCCTCACAACTCGAGTGTGGACCAACCTAAAGCTAACAGTGAAGACAAAGATAGCAGTCTACAACGCCTGTGTCATCAGCACGCTGCTGTGCGGCAGTGAGACATGGACTACATATGCCAGGCAGGAGAGAAGACTCAACACCTTCCACCCGAGAAGCATCCGCCGTATCCTTGGCATATCCTGACAAGACACTGTCCAATGCCGAGATCCTGTCTCGCACTGACCTTCCCAGTATGTACACTCTACTCAGGCAGTGCAGACTGCGGTGGCTGGGCCATGTCCACCACATGGAGGATGGCCATATTCCAAAAGGCATCCTCAATGAGAGCTGACATCTGGGAGAACCATCGGCCACCCCCAGCTACGTTATAAGGATGTCTGCAAGAGAGATTGAAGGCGCTCAACATCGATGTGGAGTCCTGGGAGAGCCTTGAAGCTGACCGCACGAGGTGGAGAGGTACCCTGATCCAACATCTCAAAATGGGGGAAGAGAAACTGTTGAACGTAGCGGCAGACAAGTGGGCACGCAGAAAGGAGCGCAGCAACTTCAACAAACCAGAGACCACACACAAATGTGACCTTTGCCACAGAGACTGTCACTCCCGCATCGGTCTCTTCAGCCACAAATGATGCTACACCAGCCGAGCTTTGGAGCAAACTGCCAACAACTAGGATGCATCACCCATGGTCAGTCATGATCAAGGGGGGTCTATGATGTATAAACACAACTGTAATTTCCACATGGTGAAACCAAAATGTATATAAATGGCCTTTATTAAAATCTGACAATGTGCACTTTACCCACATGTGATTTTTTTTCTATTACATATCTCAAATTGTGGAGTATAGAGGCAAGCAAGTAAAGCAAAGGGTCTTTGTCCAAAACTTTATGGAGGGCACTGTATATGTAATTGAAATTCTCAAACACCTCTGTCAAAACTTAACAAGCAAGAGCAACAGGACTTTCCCATTTGACTCAGGACTTGGAGTTTAAGAAAATTTCCACCTACGGTTAAAGTGTACCAGGGCAAACTGATTAACGTCCAGCTATTTCTCAACCATTTTTCAAATGCATTAATTCACAAGATTAAGGTGTTGCTATCTGGGTCAGTGTTTGTTACCCATTCCTAACTACCTCTGAACTAGGCCATTTCAGAGGGTCGCAAAGACTCCACATCGCTGTGGATCTGGCAACACACACATAGAACAGACTCTGTAAAGGTGGCAGTTTTACTTCCATGAAGAATGTTGTACTCAGATGTGTCCCTTACTCAGTTGCACAACAGCAACAACTCAGACTGTACATGAGCATGGAGAAAGTACACATTTGGACTGGAAGGAGAATAGAAAAAGAACGGTCTGGGAAATCAGCAGGAGATTGAAGGTTAATGTAGTGATTGAGTCTCCGGAGCCAAAGGCAATTGACTTGGAGATACAAGCTGAAATCCCAGCACGGCAGCTGGGGAATTTAAGTTCAATTTAGTAAACAATAAATCTGTTTTTACCACATTCTAGTAGTTTCAGGGTCAACTCATATCTCCAAATCAGTTTTGGATATTCAATCACTACATTATGCTTTAAGCCTGAATCTATTATTGACTTCCCAACGCCTGTTCTGTTTCCACTCTCCTTCCAGTCGTAATGTGCGGTTTTTCCAAATCTTCATACATCCAAAATTGTTATTAAGTAATACTAAGAGTCATACCAGTACTCTCCGACATGTCAATGAGATGTCAATATATTAAAAAAATGTAAGTGGAAAACAATACTGCAATACGGGATACCACTTTATGCATCTCAGACAGTACAGCAATCCTCTACAATGACCCAAGTTATGCATTCCAGCCCTAGCAGGGGTCTGGAAGCTATGACCTTATGAAAGTACTGAGAAGACAACCACCAAATTAAAGTGATAACTTAGTGGAAGAAAAAGCCACATCTCCTTACAGGTTTAACTTATTCAAAACTACAGAACAATAGAAACGATTCCATATATGGTATACCATATTTGTATACAATACTGTACCAATTGTTTGGTAGTTGAAATATCCAGAATTCCCAACCATCTATCTGGATTAGTGAAGAGATCTGTTGTTGGGATTTCTTTGCTTCAAGAACAGCAGCATGCAACATTAACTAGAACTCACTTGTAGGAGCACGAGGATGTAGAGTCCAATAACCATTTCCTGTGTCAAAGTGGAATGATTCTGAGAAAATTAATTTTAACTGACTCCTCAAATTCCTGAATTTAACAATTCTATAATTAAGGCTGCCAAAGACCTAAGCTTTGGAATTTGTTCCCCAAACCTCTATGTCCCTTTGCTGCAAAGGTTGGAATAAACTACCATCTGACCAACTTAGGTCATCAGTACTAATTTTACATGAATCCTTCTTTATTGGATCGTGTTGCTGAGAAGTGCCTTTGAATATTTTTTGTTATATTAAAGATGCCATTTAAATTTAACTTATTGTTGTTGATTGCATTTCATAAGCAACTAGTAAAATAGGTTAAGTAAATGGCAATTTCAAAATATTGCTTATAATATCATCGAGATACCATTAATATGGTACTCCTTCACTCCTCAGCCAAAGGGGAAATGGTGTGAAGTTTACTCAGTTAACTTCCTATTTCTATTTCCAATTCATAAATTGTTGTTGGCTGCTCTCATGAAATGCACTGATGAGTTTTGGTTAGTGTTATACTCTTTTCCACACATTCACTTTCACTGAACTCAAGAATTTAGTGTCAGTGATCAAAAAGGCATAATATCCAACACTTAAATTCACATTTGCAACATCCTATTCTGCACAGGACATTAAGGCTTAAATATAACACGTGTATGAAATCTGGACACCCAAGTTTAGGCAAATGCTACACCCATGAAAAAAAAAAAATCCCCTCAGACAGACAGGGATGTCAGTAGCAGGCTTCTTCGCTTGAACCTGTTCTGTGGAGCAATGGTGATGAATGAAAATGAACAGAGTGGTGCAAAACTGTGATAACGCCTTCAAATTACTAACACAAGGCACCATTTCAACCCATTTCCTGCCATAGTTTTGTAGCAGGCAATTCTAATTCTAAGGCATTTTGATAATTGAAAGTTATCACCTTTAGTAGAAGTGAATTGGCTCAAAAGAAAAGGCAATATAGATAATCGTGGGCTCAAAGTCGGCAGCAAATTTGTCACGCACTATTAAACAGACCCAAGCTAAATATCAGAACAATGAACGAGCTTTTACAATGTCAGAATTACTATGAAGTTGTTCTATTGTGCAATATGCTTAATCAGGAGTGAAATTATCTCAGTATAGGACAGCTTTGCTTAAACACAGCATCTTGTTAACAGTTTTACATTAAAAACAAACATTTAAGCATCAAAAACAATATTTCACACTGAGCTTAACAGGAAATAAAATCATAGATTATTGTAGTCAAAATAAAACACTTCAAGAGTAAAATGCTAACCTATATCAAAACAAAAATAAATATTAACTTTCATTCCTCTTCAAAAGTAATGGATAGGAAACTGCTTAATTCTTGTGCCAAATTGTGACAATTGTCGTTTGGATTTTGGCAAAAACAAAACCCACAGCAAATGTTTGAAATTTTCCCATCTTCCCTTCTCATCACTCAAAAATATTATCTTATTCTGCATGAACCAAAGGTTGACTGGGAGAGGCTGAAAGTGGGTAAAGGGACATTCTGTGTTGGAACGAACTGCAGATGCTGGTTTAAACTCAAGATAGATACAAAACGCTGTATATAAATGGCCTTTATTAAAATCTGACAATGTGCACTTTACCCACATGTGATTTTTTTCTATTACAAATCTCAAATTGTGGAGCAAAGAGGCAAATAATTAAATAAAGGGTCTTTATTTATTCAAAATGTTGTATCTATCCCAGATAGATACAAAATTGAGTAACTCAGTGGGACAGGCAGCATCTCTGGAGAGAAGGAATGGTTTCGGTCAAGACCCTTCTTTCTTTCCAGAGATGCTGCCTGTCCCGCTGAGTTACTCAGGCATTTTGTGTCTGTAAAGGGACATTCCGCTCGGAAGACTGTTAAAAGTGAGATAGGGAGAGTTCAGGGCCAGCATTGTCCTATTAAAGTTAAGGGCAAGGCTGGCAATAATAGGGAACCCTGGTTGTTGATGGACATTGAGGCTTTGGTCAGGAAAAATGAGGCATTTCAGATATAGTCATCTCTGATCAAATACATTGAACACAAGAGTAATGTTAAAAAGGAAATTAAGGGGGCGAAAAGGACACAGGAGATATCGCTGGCACAAAAGGTAAAATAAATCCCAAAATATTCTGGATGCAAAGAGCAAAAGGGTAACTAGGGAGAGAGCAAGTTATTTTAAGGGCCAGTGTGGTAATTATGTGTGGAGCCCTGAGAGAAAAGCAAGGTCCTAAATGAACACTTTGCATCTGCATTTACAGTAAAGAAGGATAGAAGAAGCTTTGTGATTCAGAGGAAAGGACAGGATATTCTGAAGCACAAGGACATTATGAAGAGAGGAAGTAGTTTGTCTTGGAGCTCAAAAAGGTGGATAAATGCAGATCCTGACAAAGCGTATCCTGGGACATTGGGGGAAGAAAGGAGAAGATTTCGAGAACCCTGGTAGAAATTTTTGTATCTTCTTTTCAGATAGCAAATATGATACAAAATTATCATGATAGTAATAAGTGTAGGATTGTTATTCCAGATTGGAGATGTGTAACCATTGGTGATCTGTGCTAAACCCTCTTTTGTTTGTCATGCATCAATGATTTGGAAAGGAATGTAAGTGGCACAATTAGTAAGTCTGCAGATTACACCAAAATTGGTGGTATATAGGACAGTGGAGAAGGTTGGGTAACGTTACTATCGGATCTAAATCAACTTGGAAACGGGGCAAGCGAACAGCTGGTGGAATTTAACTCAGTGATCTGTTTTTGGAAATTAAACCAGGATGGGATATAAACAGTGCATGTCAGTGCCCTGGAGAGTGCTATTGAACAGCAAGACCTTGGGATACAAGTACATAGTTTCCTGAAAGTGATAACACAGGGTGAACATGTATGGTACATTCACCTTAATTGACCAAGGCACTGATTACAGGGGTTGGGATGTCATGTTACAGACATACAAATGACTGGACCAGGCTAATTGTTAGGCTAGAATCTAAAGCCAATTGGCCCAGGTTTAGGGCTCCTCTGGCCACATCATACTCCCTGGATTAGGACCCCCCCCCAGTTCTCCTCTCTCACTCCCACCAACGTATAGGGAGCAATGTATAACTCAGTAAGACGCTGATGTGGTCAATTTCACCATGACAGAGATTCAGCTGTATTTAAGATAAAATCCAGGTTATATATTATCAGATTCACATAATCTTTTCTTGAAAAGAAATGATGTTCCAGAGTTTGTTGTAATATATGCACTTTTTGATAATCCTTTTCCATTAATAAACACAGTAATGTTAAAAGCAGTTAACCATCCATTGCAAATCACTGATGTTACTCTTGGCACCTTCAAAAAAAGATAATACTCCTTGGATTTCAAGGAAGTAGCCTTTTTCTGGACTGTAGATCATGGGTATATTTAAAAAAAAATCTGGATGCGGCAATGAAATTATCTGGTGACCATTCCTGGTCTCATTCTTTGTCTTCCATTTTATGTTCAACACTTAATATGCTGAAATGTAACAAAAATCCACTAAAGCAGCATCCAACACTGATACCAAAACCATTTGAAGTGCTTGGTAATTTGTTTCACTTTAAAATTGCTTTCAGCACCTAAAAAGTGATTTAATTGTTGCTTTTCTCTGTGAACCTCAAAGTTGATTATATGTTCAATCTTCTGTAAAGTTTACAGGGATATCACACCAACTTTCCAAATTAAACCTGGCTTTGAGTAAGAGATATTAACATATGAAGTAGATTTAATTTCAGGCATTGTAACAGATCAAAATCAATCTGAATGACTCAAGTGAACAATTAAATTTGAGCACAAATTGGTTCCTCACTTAAAGTACTACAATGCATGTCATAATTACAATGCACAATTCTCCTTTTGAGACATAATGGCCTGTAATATTTCAAAAGTATGATTTTAGTGTAACATTTTAGTAAGAAGGTTCAAACCATTATTGTTTTACCATAACATAAGCTGAATTAGAATTTATGGCCATTGGACTCTTCAGTGTGCAACGTGCTTTAGTGTTTGTCCAAGTACCATTCAATCTGAATTGCACAACCTGACAGTGCCAAAAGTCTAGGTTTTGCTATTTCACTCTATGTTCTAAACGAACACCATCCTAAAAGCCCCAAGGGAAAATAGTGAAGCCAGAAAAACATATAATACTGCCAAGCTATGTAACAATGTAAAAACATTTGAATTTCAAAAATTGTCAAAAAAATACATCTTTGACCTTTGAGATAAAGGACCCTCTTTAGCAACAGAATCATTAAAAATTAAGACAGTGATTAAGTGTCAAATAGTACATGTGAACTAAGAAAGCAGCGACTTCAGCAGAGAGAGTATAAGCAAGCTCCAAGGGGATAAAACAAAAGCCTACTACAGTTCCAGTAGGAGGAAGAATCCAGGCAGCTTCACCAGTAAGCCTCAGGTGGAATAAAATAGTGCAAGATAAGGAAGCAGAGGGTGATAAATGCAGGAGATGCATTAGTGGACGCTGGCTAGTACAGGCTGACCAATTCTACTCAGAACAAAATTAAAATTAGCAAGAGGTTCATCAGAAAGGATGTCTCAGGGGCTTTTATCTTCTACCTTGTACCCAGTCACTGATTTGGGTGTTACACTGCGTTTTGCATCTTTCAATGCTCGTGGTCCTCTTTCTTTTGGTGTCTGCTTTCCCTGTGATGAGTCATCTTGATGTTCAGTCGGACTTTCACCGCCTGTCGTGCTCCCAGAAGATGTATCCTGAGGAAAAATAGAAAATAATGCAGTTGGATGCCAAAACACAAGATCATTCTACATATTTGAATTTAATTCATGACCAAAATAAAATCAACATTTCTTGCTGATAATTCAAGATTAATCATTCAAAAGCAATACAATGTGAACGAGAAGGAACAAAAAGCAGATTCAAATGTCTTTAGAAATTGGAAATCTACTAACTTCGAATTTACTCAATTTTGCTGCCAGAGTGCATGCTAAAAAACAACTTCAAGAACAGCAGAGCACTCCCATTAATCGGAAATGAGGGCACAACTCCAGAATGTGGTCTGAGGTGAAACTAAAATAATTTCTTCCATTGACTGGTAGAGTGGAAATAAAGAATTCAAAAATCCATTTAACTAGAGGCATTAAACGAATACAGAGATAGTGAAAATAATGGTTTAGATCTAGAATCCCTCAGATTTTAAGTTAGCCTCTGCAAATCGGAGAGTAGCCAGTTTTTCAAGTAAGTAGGAGACAAACAGAAACCATTAGACAATGACCCAGGACATACGTAGACATTTGTGGTCCAAATTGTGGCCCCAGAATAAGGAGTTTGCCATTTAGGATTGAACTTGATATATTTTTTTCCCCGGCAGCTTTAGAGCACCCTAGAGCAGTGTGGATACTCAGTCATTTCCTCCATGGTAAAGATTGAAAGATTTTTGGATACTAATGGATTCAGTCATCATGTTTAGTCAAAAATGACACAAATTTTGTAAATTGTGCTGTTTCATTGAGATTACACTTTTATCAGAAAGTTAGCTTTAAATCTTTTGGCAGGTAAAGAAAACTTAATAGAAAATCCATATTTTACAAGTTATCCTTGAAGAATTTTTTTATTGGTCTTTATTCTTTGGAGCGCAGAAGGTTAAGGGGGGACTTGATTGAGGTCTTTAAAATGATGAAAGGGATAGACAGAGTTGACGTGGATACGTTTTTCCCATTGAGGGTAGGGAAGATTCAAACAAGAGGGCATGACATGAGAATTAAGGGACAGAAGTTTAGGGGTAACGTGAGGGTGAACTTCTTTACTCAGAGGGTGGTGGCTGTGTGGAATGAGCTTCCAGCAGAAGTGGTGGAGGCAGGATCGATTTTAACATTTAAAAGTAAAGTGGATAGGTATATGGACGTGAAGGGAATGGAGGGGTATGGTCTGAGTGCAGGTAGATGGGACTAGGGGAAAACAAATGGTCGGCACGGACTGGAAGGGCCGAGAGGGCCTGTTTCCGTGCTGTAATTGTTATATGGTTATATGGTTATATGGTTTAAAATATGGTTATATGGTTAAAATATGTTATATGGTTATATGGTTATATGGTTATATGGTTATTGTTTCTTCAAAGGCGGCAAGGCTTCAGATGATAAAGCGCTGAATAGATGATAAAGCACATCTGCCACATCTGAGTCACATGTAACACAAAAACTATCAATGGTTTTAAATATTAAGTTGCCACTTCTAAGCTGGTGCCATTAAATGTAACAATGCTGCCATACAAAGTTCAATCACTTCACTGACAAATAAACGTTGGACCCAAATATAATGGCAAATCTGATCTAATCGCTCATCATCTGTAGTAATACCATCATTATGTATACTTAGCCCAAATACATGCTTAGTTACGACACAGAAGTAAACAATATTGAATTGTAATGGAATTTAATTTTGATTCTGTTTTTTGACCATTCACACAAAAAACACTTGAATCAAATAATAAACTGGATTTTTACTACGCCTAAATAGACCTAGATATAAAAATGAAACTAAAATGATGCAGATGTTGGAAGTCCGAACTAATAACAGGAAATCACGGAAGTTTTCAGCAGTTTCAGGTCAATTAAAAAGTCAGAGATAAACAAGTTTGAAGATGCAGTGAGAGTGAGAACAAATATGGTCAAGAAATAGTAACGGCACAAAAATGAATAGGGTGTACATTGGAAGAGCAGGATTACGACCTGAAACTTGAGCCTGGAAGGCCATAATATGCCAAGTCTAAACTTGACATGCTCTCTTTACATTTACAATATTTAACTACAGTCAAGTTTAGGCTTGGCTGGTTTCTTACGGAAAAACCTTTGTCTTCTTTTCGCTCATCCTCCCCACGTCCATCTTCTGCATCATCGGAATCTCCATCACTGTCAGGTGCTGGCAATTCTGGGTCCAAAGGTGGTTCATACAAGGCCGTGTTTACAGGAAGGTAACGCAGTTCATTGGGAGAGTACCTAATAAGGTAAATACAATTACAATTATCCTTAATTCATATTTAACATTTAGTGCGATTTTTATTTTTCATCATGCATGAAATTTTAATCTGGTAACAATCAGGCAGAAATAATAGAGAAATGAAGTCAGTCATCAGAAGACCTCGCTTGAATACAAAACTAATTTGCTTTACAGTGCTAGAATGATCTCATTTAGACTGCGACCAAACTTTTGAAATGAATGATACCATAAGATGAAAGCCCTGTCGTTACTTTATGCGGCTTGAGAGACAACACAATATCACTTTAAAATGATGAAAGGGATAGACAGAGTTGACGTGGATAAGCTTTTCCCATTGAGGGTAGGGAAGATTCAAACAAGAGGGCATGACATGAGAATTAAGGGACAGAAGTTTAGGGGTAACGTGAGGGGGAACTTCTTTACTCAGAGGGTGGTGGCTGTGTGGAATGAGCTTCCAGCAGAGGTGGTGGAGGCAGGATCGATTTTAACATTTAAAAGTAAAGTGGATAGGTATATGGACGTGAAGGGAATGGAGGGGTATGGTCTGAGTGCAGGTAGATGGGACTAGGGGAAAACAAATGGTCGGCACGGACTGGAAGGGCCGAGAGGGCCTGTCTCCGTGCTGTAATTGTTATATGGTTATATGGTTATATAGTTTGATTTTGACTTTCTGTGCTATCTGTGTGGGTTTGCATATTTCATTTATGACTATATTGATGTTTGCGGTACTCTGGTTTCTTCCCAAAGGTGGTGGGTTAATTGGCTATTCTAAATTACAAAAGAACAATGGGGAATTGATGTGCAGGCAATAAAGAACAAATTGTAAGAGGTGGAAAAGTAAACGACCGGTTTGATCTGCAAGGAGCCAGCATGAATGTGATAGGCCCAATGGGTGTCATCATAAATAAATTAAACATCTTTGCATCCCAGGTTCTTGACAAAAGGCACAAAGAAGATTGCTGGGGCCTTGAAAATGTTCTTGGTCTCCTCTCTTGACAAACATGCAAGGTGCTGGGGACCTGGAGTGTAGCCAATTGTTCATTGTTTGAAGAAAATAGGGGAAATCCACAAAATTATAGGCAGATGAGCCTCACATCAGCAGTAGGGTTGCTATTGGAGAGGATTCACTCATATTTAGACATGAATAAGGCATTTGCCAAAGTCCCTCATAGTACAGTGATCCGGAAGATTACAATGCATGGGATCCAAGGTGACTTGGTAGTTTGGATTCAAAACTGGATTACCCACAGAAGAAAGAGGCTAGTGGTAGAAGGGTGCTGTTCTAGATGAAGGTCTGTGACCAGTAGTGCTGTCCAGGCGTCAATCATATCAGTCTCGAGACATATGTTGTTTGTGAAATATACAAATGACCTGGATGAAAATGTAGATCGGTTGATTCATAATGTTGCAGATGACACAAAAACTGATGGAGTTGCATACAGTGAAAGCATTGTCAAAAGGTTCGGCAGGATATGGATCAGTTACGGATATAGGCAGAGTAATAACATATACAGTAAAATCCAAGCAAATGTGAGGCATTGCACTTTGGAAGGTCAAATGGGAAGGCACAGTGCCCTTCATAATGTTTGGGACAAAGACCCATCAATTATTTATTTGCCGCTGTACTCCACAATTTGTGATTTGTAATAGAGAAAAAAAAAATCACTAGTGGTTAAAGTGCACATTACCAGATTTTAATAAAGAGTATTTTTATACATTTTGGTTTCACCGTGTAGAAATTACAGCAGTGTGTATAGTCCCCCCATTTCAGAGCACCATAATGTTTGGGACACAGGAATGTCATGTAAATTAAAGTAGTTACGTTCAGTATTTTGCTGCATATCCTTTGCATGCAATGAATGCTTGAAGTCTGCGATTCATGGACATCACCAGTTGCTGGGTGTCTTCTCTAGTGATGCTTTGCCAGGCCTGTATCGCAGCCATCTTTAGCTTATGCTTGTTTGGGGACTAGTTCCCTTCAGTTTTCTCTTCAGCATATAAAAGGCATGCTCAATTGGGTTCACATCAGGTGATTGACTTGGCCCCTCAAGAATTGACCATTTTTTTGCTGTGTTACTTTAGCAGTATGTTTGGGATCATTGTCTTGCTGTAGAATGGACCGTCGGTCAATGTGTTTTGAGGCATTTGCTTGAACTTGAGCAGATAGGATGTGTCTATACACTTCAGAATTCATTATGCTACTACCATCAGCAGTTGTATCATCAATGAAGATAAGAGCCAGTACCTTCAGCAGCCATACATGCCCAGGCCATAACACCCCCACCACCATGTTTCACAGATGAGGTGGTATGCTTTGGATCTTGGGCAGTTCCTTCTCTCCTCCATACTTTGCTCTTGCCATCACTCTGATATGTCAATCTTCGTCTCATCTGTCCACAAGACCTTTTTTTCAGAACTGTGGTTGATCTTTAAAGTACTTCTTGGCAAACTGCAACCTGGCCATCCTATTTTTGCGGCTAACCAGTGGTTTGCATCTTGCAGTGTAGCCTCTGTATTTCTGTTCATGAAGACTTCTGTGGACAGTGGCCATGAACAAATCCACACCCGACTACTAAATAGTGTTTCTGATCTGTCAGACAGGTGTTTGGCGATTTTTCTTTATTATAGAGAGAATTCTGTCGTCAGCTGTGGAGGTCTTCCTTGGTCTGCCTGTCCGTTTGCGATTAGTAAGCTCACCAGTGTTCTCTTTCTTCTTAATGATGTTCCAAACAGTTGATTTTGGTAAGCTTAAGGTTTGGCTGATGTTTCTAACAGTTTTATTCTTGTTTCTCAGTCTCACAATGGCTTCTTTGACACTCATTGGCACAACTTTGGTCCTCATGTTGATAAACAGCGATACAAGTTTCCAAAGGTGATGGAAATACTGGAGGAAAGACTAGATGCTGAGAGCTCTCTTATACCTGCACTAAGGAGGCATTTAAACACACCTGAGCAATTACAAACACCTGTGAAGCCATGTGTCCCAAGCATTATGGTGCCCTGTAACAGTGGGACTTTGTATAAACACAGCTGTAATTTCTACAAGGTGAAACCAAAATGGATAAATAATACCCTTTAATAAAAACTTAATGTGCACTTTAACCACATGTGATTTTTTTTTTTAATTACAAATCTCAAATTGTGGAGTACAGAGGCAAATAAATAAACGATGGGTTTTGTCCCAAACATTATGGAGGCCGCTGTATAGTTATTGGCAGGAGACTTGGCAGCATTAATGTACATAGTGATCTTGGGGTCCAAGTCCATTGTTCTCTGATATTATATTATTTATATATATTATTTACTTTTCATATATTATTTACTTTTGACACGGTTGCACAACTAGAAATAAAAAGGGTTTTAGTTGCCATACGTTAATTGGCAGAGGGATTTGTTTTTGGTTCCCTTTTTACCTTTTATAATATTCTTGAAACTGGCCTGGTATGAGAGCAACTGGATAAGCACCAACCTTCGTCCGCTCTGGGGGAAGAATTTTGTATTTCCCTTGTGGCACTTGAATTACCTGAATTAGGAGACACCAAAACAACAAACAAAGAAAGAGACATAGCAGATATGCAGAATCTTTTCTACATGTCACTCAGATTAGGCAAAAAGGTTTTTTTGCACAGGGAATGAAAATTCCAAACAGATATAACACTGATAGCAGGAGCGCTTACTGGTTTCAAAATGGCAATTTGTTGCCCGATGTTTGTTCCAGTCACTACACTTAAATGTTTGTTCCATTCACTACACTTAAAGTTATAAACACATTTTAGAATGTCCCGAAAGAGATGTGCGAAGCATTTCTTTTATTTTTCAGATTTTTCTGCACAATATAAGCTTCATTAGAGGAGGGAGGGTTACATTTCACAACCAAGTCACAAGTCTTGCATGCACTGGTGCCACTCACCTAGCTGAATGAAAAGAAAGGCAAAACAAATTAAAGCTATGCACAGGAGGGCAGTGCAATAAGAAAAGTATAGAAATATGAATCCCTTTTCCATGATGTCAGCAACTGTGAACAAAAGTTGTGAATCAAAGAAATACCTGCATGATACAATAGAAAAGGGCTGATTTAAGAACAATTTCTGTGGATAATAAAATATGCTAGGTATAGCTTGCAATGTGGGCATACATCAGACGTTGATGTGTGAACCAAGAGGCAATTTCCAAAAATGATAGAGGTATAAAGGCAAGAGGGCATTAAAGGGAGGGCCAGAGTGGTTGGGGGGGGGGGGGGGGGGGGGGGGGGGGGGGGGGGGGGGGGGGGGGGGGGGGGGGGGGGTGGAGAAGAGCAGGGCAGGAATTATACAACATGGAAACCATATATCCACACAACCAGTGGCCATCCTTCTGTATTAATCCTATCACTCAGCACTTGGTCCATAAGAGCTCATCAAGGCACCTTTTAATGCTGTAAGAAACCCAGCTTCAACCACTCTCTCAGGTAGCACAATCCAAGTGTGAAGAGCGACTCAATCTGAACAAGGATCCCTACCAAAAACCTAGTCTGTCCATTCCCTTCACAGATGTTGCCTGACCAAATGAGTTCCTCCAGTACTGTCTGATTTGCTCTCTAAACCATAGCCCTTGGTTATCAGCTATTGAGCATTTGGTCACAGATGCAAAAGAACATTGTGCCCCCATAAAAGACTTAAGAGTATAGGCCTCAGGTCTTTCCAGGCCCACTTATTTGATAATCCAATTACTGATGATCACAAGACAAATCACTCCCCATTATTTGCCAACATTAAGGGTATGGATATTTCAACCAGAATGGAATTCCAATTTAAAAGCTTTAAGACTTAAGGTCTGCGTGAAAATCCCATTTTGTAATCACAATCCTTCTGTGCCTCATCTTCTGTGGTCTCTATCCTACTTCATCTAAAAGACAATCTGCAATAAATTTGGTCCATTGCAGAAAGTGTATTTCTTCTCTCGTATTTTTATATTTCATATTGACATAAGCAATTTGGCCCATCAAGCCTGTTCCGACTTTAAAAGCAATACCATTCTTCCACCGATTCCCTGTAATCTTTTCTCTTCCAAATGAACATTATTATCCCTCTACATTAGGAGCACTTAATAGCAGCCAGTTAACCTCCCAACGGGCACATATTTTGGTTCATTTGAGAAAAATCTGAGAAACTGGGAGAAAATCCATGCAGTCACAGGGAAAACGTGCAAACTCCATGCAGATGACACCGAAGGTCATGATCAAACCCAGACTGCTGTATTTGTGAACAATAAATGCTGTGTTACTGGTACTGTGTTCCAGGGAACAGAATGTTACTAAAATAACATACTTGTGTCTTGTAAGCAACTTACAATTATTCAACTAACATGAAGAACAACAAAGTTAGAGCATTGATAGTAAGTTGTCTGGTTAGTCACTGTTGCACTCTAAAATCACACTTAGCATTTATAAATACCTCTGACCATGACAAGTACAGAATCAATCTTACCTGTGTCTGCAAGTCAAAGTAAGCCCGCCTTTCCTCCATCCGCTCTCTGTTGAAATTGCTGTTGAACTCTGCGGCTTTCTTAGCAGCTTTTTTGATGTACTCAGGAACTTTACTGGGCTCAACCTTTTGTGTGTTCTGTAACTGTAATTGCTGCATAAAGAATCACAAGGTATTTACACAATTTACTGGCCGGTTTGAGATATGCATCCAGAACATTTCCATAGAAAGCAACACACAAATGCAGGTGGATGGGACTCGTAGAGATCAGTACAATAATTGGCATGGATATGGTGGGTTGAAGGATCTGTTTCTGCACTGGATGATTCATTAACACAGCCGATAGATTCTTGCTTGTGAAACTATCACTATTCAATGGAGTGCATAAGTATTGGGGAATTCCATGAACTCAGCTCAGGAATCTGTTCATGGACCCTGTGCTTTTTCTCTGATTTGTTCATAGGATCCACAAGTAACTAACAACCCTAGCATTAAATGTCCTCAGGACAGCAATGAACCAACAGGCTTTATAATAATCTAGTTGCTTCATAATAACCATTACTAGTTTTTCCAATTGTAAAGTTTTAATTACTAGAATATAATTTCCCCCACAGACTCTGATTAATGGGTCCATAATTCTGGATGCTAGCCCAGTAATTTAACCACGTCATTACCACAGCAGTTAAAATATTTGAATTATCCATGTTTGAAGTGATTATTATTATTGTTTGCCTTTTTTCGTTTTCAACTGCTTTCCAATGCTCCCACTAGTCAGATCAGTGGGCAAACTGGGGTGTAGCTTTGTCACCCAGCAAGTGTGTTAGCAGTTCCTTGGGCAAGGCCTGTTCTGATCATATAAGCTGATTACATTGGATGAGGCCCTGGTTCAGTTCAGAGCCTCACCAATTGTGTCCAGGGTCCTCACCCCCAACATATCCCTCTTTACAAATACACAGAGGGCAAGTGGAGGCCAATCGTGGATCTTGTCCACAAGTGCAAATGACGACTAACACATGAAAATCCAGGCCTCTTATTTCACGCATTCATTAGCAAAGGAAAAAGACACAAATTTTCTGTTACTTTTATATGCTTTTTGAGATTAGAGACATTTAAAAAAATAAAGATGTGTAGCTGAAGTCAAATACTTAAGGCTGGGAGCATTGTACAAGTATCCTGATTGATGGTATTTTGGTGATTGAGGTGACTGAACCCAAATCCATGTAGTCATGGCAACAATTCAGTTTTAAACTAGCCATCTCACTCTAAGGAGCAACAATCATATTCTGTTACTCAGCAGTGATAATTACCTGGCAACAAAATTACACATTTTGAAATCAAAGTTTAAAATTTAAGAGTGGGCAATGTATAGATAGAATATATCACAGATATGTACCTTCAAATTGATTTGCAAACTATATTTTTTCTAATGTTGCACAATGAGCAATGTGACTCAAGAACCACAACACAGCGGTTGATTTTTAATAATGTATTCTAAATGGCCAAGGGAGACACCCTATTTAGTAACAGTTAGAGATGGGCAAAAAACACTTGCCTTACCCATGATACCTATCGCTCAAAAATCTGAATAAAACAAAAATACCTTCCACATCAATTCAAGGCCCATTCCCTCCCTTCTTCCCCAACCCTTACAATGCCATTGCCAATGTGTACATCAAGGCCAGGTAAGGCCGAGGAATCAGAACTATAGATTAATTTTAAAAATAATATTTGTGCTGCAAGATTGTGATCAAAATAGTTAAAATAATTCCTGCACACTCTTTAGAATGCATTGGAATTTCCAGACCATACTGTTAACTTTTTAAGGTACAAAGAATCCGCACGACCAGAAACACTTTTTGTATTTCGGTCTGTGGAGTGGAATTGTGGAACAGATTGAATGTGGAGTTCAAGCAATGTCCAAACATGAACCCGTTCATAATTACATACAAAAAACTTTTTTTCACAAGGTACAGGGATGAAGGGGATGGTTGACAAACAGGGGTTAATGTTTATTAACGTTTATTTATTTATTATTTATTTATGTTTTTGGTTACTTCATACATATTACTTGTATGTGTTTATCAGTTGTATGTATATATATGTCTGTATGCATCTCTGAAAATTGTCTGGGGTACGTCTACGGTTAAATTGTATCTCAAATGAATAATTAGCTATTGTAGATTATATATTGTATATTATGTTACATATTACATTACTATTGATACATTATCATTATTGTTATTATTATTACAACACTTTTAGGGGTGTATTATAGACCGCCAAATGGGGCGCGAGAATTGGAAGAGCAAATATGTAAATATAGCAGATATTAGTAGTAAGCACAAGGTAGTGATTGTGGGAGATTTCAATTTTCCAAAAATAGACTGGGAAACACATTCTGTAAATGGGCTGGATGGTTTGGAGTTTGTAAAATGTGTGCAGGATAGTTTTTTGCAGCAGTACATAGAGGTATTGACCAGAGAAGGGGCAGTGCTGGACCTCCTGTTAGGAAATGAGGCAGGTCAGGTGACGGAGGTATGCGTTGGTGAGCACTTCGGGACCAGTGATCACAATACCATTAGTTTCAATATAATTATGGAGAGAGTCAGAACTGGACCTAGGGTGGAGATTTTTGATTGGAGAAAGGCTAACTTTGAGGGAATGCGTAAGGATTTTAAAGGAGTGAATTGGGACACTGTTTTATGGGAAGGATGTAGAAGAGAAATGGAGGACATTTAAAGGGGAAATTGTAAGAGTACAGAATCTCTTATGTCCCTGTTAGGGTGAAAGGAAATAGTAAAAATTGGAAAGAGCCATGGTTTTCAAGGGAAATTGGACACTTGTTTCGAAAAAAGAGAGATATCTACAATAATTATAGGAGGTATGGAGTAAATGAGGTTCTAGAGGAGTATAAAGAATGTAAAAAGAATCTTAAGAAAGAAATTAGGAAGGCTAAAAGAAGATATGAGGTTGCTTTGGCAAGAAAGGTGAAAGTAAATCCAAAGGGTTTCTACAGCTATATTAATAGCAAAAGGATAACGAGGGATAAAATTGGACCATTAGAGAGACAGAATGGACAGCTATCTGCAGAGCCAAAAGAGATGGGGGAGATATTGAACAATTTCTTTTCTTCGGTATTCACCAAGGAGAAGGATATTGAACTATGTGAAGTAAAGAAAAAAAGTAGAGTAGCTATGGAAACTATGAGATTCAAAGAGGAGGAAGTACTGACACTTTTGAAAAATATAAAAGTGGATAAATCTCCAGGTCCTGACCGGATATTCCCTAGGACATTGAGGGAAGTTAGCATAGAAATAGCAGGAGCTATGACAGAAATATTTCAAATGTCATTAGAAACAGGAATAGTGCCGGAGGATTGGCGTACTGCGCATGTTGTTCCATTGTTTAAAAAGGGTTCAAAGAATAAACCTAGCAATTATAGACCTGTTAGTTTGACGTCAGTGGTGGGTAAATTAATGGAAAGGATACTTAGAGATAATATATATAAGCATCTGGGTAAACAGGGTCTGATCAGGAACAGTCAACATGGATTTGTGCCTGGAAGGTCATGTTTGACAAACCTTCTTGAATTTTTTGAAACGGTTACTAGGGAAATTGATGAGGGTAAAGCAGTGGATGTTGTCTATATGGATTTCAGTAAGGCCTTTGACAAGGTTCCCCATGGAAGGTTGGTTAAGAAGGTTCAATCTTTGGGTGTTAATGGCGGAGTAGCAAGATGGATTCAACAGTGGCTGAAGGGGAGATGTCAGAGAGTAATGGTGGATGGCTGTTTGTCAGGTTGGAAGCCGGTGACCAGTGGGGTGCCTCAGGGATCTGTGTTGGGTCCACTGTTGTTTGTCATGTACATCAATGATCTGGATGATGGGGCGGAAAATTGGAAAAGTAAGTATGCAGATGATACTAAGATAGGTGGTGTTGTGGATAATAAGTAGATTTTCAAAGTCTACAGAGAGATTTGGGCCATATGGAAAAGTGGGCTGAAAGATGGCAGATGGAGTTTAATGCTGTTAAGTGTGAAGTGCTACATCTTGGCAGGACAAATCAAAATAGGACGTACATGGTAAATGGTAGGGAATTGAGGAATGTTGTGGAACAGAGAGATCTAGGAATAACTGTGCATAGTTCCCTGAAGGTGGAATTGCATGTAGATGGGGTGGTAAAGAAAGCCTTTGGTGTGCTGGCCTTTATAAATCAGAGCATTGAATATAGGAGCAGGGAAGTAATGTTAAAATTGTACAAGGCATTGGTGAGACCAATTCTGGAATATGGTGTACAATTTTGGTTGCCTAATTATAGGAAGGATGTCAACAAAATAGAGAGGGTACAGAGGAGATTTACTAGAATGTTGCCTGGGATCCAGCAACTATGTTACAGAAAAAGGTTGAACAAGTTAGGTCTTTATTCTTTGGAGCGCAGAAGGTTTAGGGGGACTTGATTGAGGTCTTTAAAATGATGAAAGGGATAGACAGAGTTGACGTGGATAAGCTTTTCCCATTAAGGGTAGGGAAGATTCAAACAAGAGGGCATGACATGCGAATTAAGGGATGGAAGTTTAGGGGTAACGTGAGGGGGAACTTCTTTACTCAGAGGGTGGTGGCTGTGTGGAATGAGCTTCCAGCAGAAGTGGTGGAGGCAGGATCGATTTTAACTTTTAAAAGTAAAGTGGATAGGTATATGGACGGGAAGGGAATGGAGGGTATGGTCTGAGTGCAGGTAGATGGGACTAGGGGGAAAACAAATGATCGGCACGGACTGGAAGGGCCGAGAGGGCCTGTTTCCGTGCTGTAATTGTTATATGTTATATAAGCAATGTTATTAATAATGGTGATAATTATTATTATTAATTAATTAATTATTAAATATGGAAGAAGGGTTTAGGGAGAAGGGGTGAGATTAAATAAGTTATTCTTCTTCTCACTCCTTTTCGAGCTTGTAAAGAAAAAGTGTTGGACATTTAAATTTTGCTTTATACTTTTCATTGCTTTGCAAAGATTGCCTGGAATGTCCAATTGTTTGACTATTTCGATTTTGTTGTGGTTATTTATTCCTATTTATGTCTTTACTTGTTCGGAACAAATAAACAAATAAATAAATAAATAAATAAAACGGTCAAAGGGAAGTTTAATGTATACTTGTTCCAGGATTGAGGCAGGGGCAGGCAAACGGAATTGCCAATGAACCAGCAAAGATGCGAGTAACCAAAAGATCCCTCTCTTGTAATGTTTAAGAAAGAACTGCAGATCCTAGAAAAATCGAAGATAGTCTGAAGAAGGGTCTCGACCTGAAACGTCGCCTATTCCTTTGCTCCATAGATGCTGCTTCACCCGCTGAGTTTCTCCAGCATTTTTGTCTACCCTCTCTTGTAATGCATATTTTTCAAGTAATTTAATGAATGGTCTTTGACCTGAAACCTTAGCTCGATTTCTCTCTCCGCAGATGCTGTCTAACTTGCCGAGTACTTCCACCATTTTCTATTTAATTACAGAAATATTTTTCTCATTAACTCATGGTGGAGCAGATTGTGAATAAAGCAGAATATACAAAGAACTATATACAAAATACAATGAAACTCCAGTTATAGTGTCAGCCTGCCCCCAGTACTGACCGAATATTCCTTGTATCGGTCGGTGATCTGTTGCCGCTCCCTTTCCTGCAGAACCACTGCATATTCAGCATACTTCGTTGGATATTCTTTAATCATCAGATCAATAACTTCATCACTTCTTAGAGCAGTTAAGCCTAAGACAAGAATTTTAACGTCATAAATCCGTACAAATTAACAGCGTGACTGTCTTGGTGGTCCCAGACCAATTAAAAATCCAAACAAATCGGCCATTGTAGGTCTTCTCGCACTTTTTGAGATATTCCCCGGCACTTGAACCCGAGATCATTCTCAAAAGCAAGCACCCCTTATCTTCAAGAACATATATATATTAATTTGAGGCCTGGATAACCATTTCAAAGCAGGTCCAGCCAAATGCAAGTTATTCTATGCCTCTCTAGCATGGGTATGTAATCACAGTTATAACTTTATGGTTAAAATATTAAGCCAATTTTCTAAGCGGTACAACAATCAGTAGGCAATGGCCAAGATGGTTCTGAACAATAGCCAGTGGTTTGTAGTGAATCGCACTGCACAGCCCAGCTGATTCTTGACGTCCACACCCTCAAGATATTGAGAAACCGTTAAAAAATATTTGACAGCGACATCATTTAAGGGCGAGGCCTCAGGATTTGCCAACCAAAGCTAAATCATTGTTTTCAGACTGCTCCTTTTTGCAGGACAGCCTTGGCTAGGAGTCATTGAGCATGATTTGACCTGCAGGCCCACTGAAGGTTAGTGTGACCGCAGGTATAGTACAGGGGAGAGTGTGGAACAGTCCAAAGAAATATAGTTTATTGCTAAGGTATTCTTTCTAGCTTTTATATATAATTTATTCCTATGCTCAAGGGATGCTCATTCAACCGATGCTTTCCACAAAAATGTCAAACTCTTCACTGATAATTGAATGAACAGATCCTACAATTTAAATATCCTTCGAAACAGGAATTTACTATTTTTTGCTCATGGTATAAGATTCCTAATCATTTCCTGTCATACGTTTAACTACACGTAGCAATGAAATAGTCATTTATCAAGATCAGTTCGCCGTGACTGATCTATACTTTTGCTTTATTCCCTTTGTTCGCCTTACCAAATAAAATTACAAATTATCTAATAATTACAGCTTTGATGAGGAAAAGAGCTATGGTTTTGTACAAAAACATGTTTGCCAGTTTCCCTGCTGAAGAGCACACTTCTAACTTCAAGAAGTGGCTTAAAATGGATTAATTTTTTTTTTTTTTCAAATCATCAATCTAAACACAATACCCCAGAATGACAAAGTGAAAACTGGTGTTAAGAAATGTTTGCAAAGTAATTCAAAATAAATAACTGAAATATCACATTTACATGTATTCAGACCCTTTGCTATGACACTCAAAATTGAGCTTAGATTCATCCTGTTTCCATTGATTATCCTTGAGATGTTTCTACAACATGATTGGAGTCCACCAGCGGTAAATTAAATTGATTGGACATGATTTGGAAAGGCACACCTATCTATATAAGGTCCCACAATTGTCAGAACAAAAATCAAGCCATGAAGACGAAGGAATTGTCCGTAGACTTCCGAGACAGGATTGTGTCGAGACACAGATCTGGGGAAGGGTATAAAGCAATTTTTGCAGCATTGCAGGGCCCGAAGAGGACAGTGGCCTATGTCATTCTTAAATGGAAGAACTTTGGAACCACGAGGACTCTACATAGAGCTGGCCGCCTGGCCAAACTGAGCCAACGGGGAAGGGCCTTGGTCAGGTAGGTAACCAAGAACCTGATGGCCACTCTGACAGAGCTCCAGAGTTCCTTTGTGAAGATGGGAGAACGTTCCAGAAGGACAACTATATCTTCAGCACTCCACCAATCAGACCTTTATGATACAGTGGTCAGACGGAAGCCATTCCGCAGTAAAAGGCACATGACAGCCCGCTTGGAGTTTGCCAAAAGGCACTTAAACAAGATTCTCTGGTCTGATGAAACTAAGATTGAACTCTTTGGCCTGAATGCCAAATGTCATGTCTGGAGGAAACCAGGCACCGCTCATCACCTGGCCAATACCATACCTACGGTGAAGCATGGTGGGTGGCAGCATCATGCTGTGGGGATGTTTTTCAGTGGCAGGAACTGGGAGAGGAGCGAGGGAAAGATGAACGGAACAAAGTACAGAGAGATCCTTGATGAAAACCTGCTCCAGAGCATTCTGGGGCAGGGGTTCACCTTCTAACAGGACAACCACCCTAAGCACATAGCCAAGATAACCCAGGAGTGGCTTTGTGACAAGTCTGTGAATGTCCTTCAGTGGCCCAGCCAGAGCCCGGACTTGAACCCGATCGAATATCTCTGGGGGGGACCTGAAAATAGCTGTGCATCGACGTTCCCCATCTAACCTGACAGAGCTTGAGAGGATCTGCAGAGAATGGGAGAAATTACCAAAATACAGGTGTGCCAAGCTTGTAGTGTCATACCCAAGAATACTTGAGGCTGTAATCGCTGCCAAAGGGGCCTCAACAAAGTAACGAGTAAAGGGTCTGAACACTTATGTAAATGTGATATTTCAGTTATTTCTTTTTAATTACATTTCTAAGCACACGTTTTTGCTTTTTTTATAATGGGGCATTGTGTGTAGATCGATGATTTAAAAAAATGAATTGAATCCATTTTAGAATAAGGCTGTAACGTAACAAAATGTGGAAAAGTGAAGGGGTGGAAGGCGAGGCCATGGGGAACTCTGTCCTTGTTACGAATGGGGGGGGTGGGAGCAAGAGCAGAGCTGCAGGATATGAAGGAGACCCTAGTGAGAGCCTCATCTATGATGGAAGAGGGGAACCCCGTTTCCTAAAGAATGAGGACATCTCTGATGACCTGGTATGGAAAACCTCATCCTGGGCACAGATGCGGCATAGATGGAGGAATTGGGAGTAGGGGATAGAGTCTTTACAGGAAGCAGGGTGAATATAGTAAGTTCTATATTCAAGTCTCAGCTCTAAAACCTTTTAACATATGGACTGCATTTTGGGAGGAACATGGCTTTAAAACAAAACTACACCTGGTTTTACATTTGTTGTGCCTTGTGATCACTAAGCAAAATCCATATTTTCTAGATTTATATAATATAGTCAAATTAATTTTGACTTCAACCCCGATTTTATTTTTAACATTTCTCAATTTTTGACGCCAGATCTGTTGTGCTTTTCCCAACAAAGTATTTTCAAGCTGCCCTATTAAAAAAAAGGAACATCTATCATCCAGTTTTCTTGGATTGAAACTACCGCTTTAATATTTACATAAAATTACGAGGATGTTCAGATGTTATGCTACCTGGCCAGTCTAATGCTTATTCTCCCATTCAATTCACTCTATCCTATCTCAGTCTTTTACCACATTTTTAATTAACTTTTCTCATGTATTTTTCTGGTTTCCTTTAAAAATTAGCCAAGCTACTTATCAACAGCGTGGTAGCAAATTCCACAATGTCAGCATTCCCTGAATAAAGTGGTTTATTAACAACTAACTTATTTATGGCCTCTGTATTCAGATTGCAGAAGTGGAAATATTCTTTCTACATCTGTTTTCAAACATATATAAAGTCAATAGATAATGGGTGCAGGAGTAGGCCATTCGGCTCTTCGAGCCAGCCATTCAATGTGATCATGGCTGATCATCCCCAATCAATACCCCATACCTGCCTTCTCCCCATATCCCCCGACGCTGCTATCTTTAAGAGCCCTATCTAGCTCAAGACAGAACAGTTCTAGAGTCCTCATAAATTTAGGTGAATTTTAAAGCAGATTCAGATATCAGGATGATATCTGTTGGGGCGAAGAAGTCGCTCTCAAATGTTGATCAATTATTTTACCAGAAATTATTAGCGAAAGGAAGACTAACAGGAGAAGGCTTGACTGTGCCAACACAAGCATCCTCAATAAAGGAAAAATAATTTGTCAATGAATATATCATCTTAAAGCTGGGATGTCCTGAGTACTTGACGTCACTTGGTTCTGATAAATTGTTGAACAGATTCCGCAATGTGACTTTATTGATCTTTGAATAATGCTATTTAAAATATTTTACCGCTACCCGGTAAATCAACAGGAAGCTTGAGAAAGGTCTCAAAAGCTAACTGAGAATCTCGACCCGAAACGTCGCCTATCTCCTTCGCTCCTTAGATGCTGCTGCACCCGCTGAGTTTCTCCAGCCTTTTGTGTACCCTGAGAATCATGACTCATAATTTTGCTGTTATGACAAGCAGATTCTTAAACTTTAGTCAAAGAAGCCACATCTATCTACTATACTATTACTAAAACTCTCATCTTGTCCTTTTCCGGTTTGCGTTTTATTTTTAATTCACGCAAAAGCAGTACCCTATATCGCTAGGATTTTTTGCCATCTTACTCAATGTTCTTCTCTGCTCCAAGCGCGGCAAGTTTTGATCCGATCGGTTGAAGGTTATGAAGGTTTAAAAAAAGTAATGAAGGTTTAAAAAATCGTGAGATCAGCAGATTGGTCTTCTCGCCTGTCTGTCACCATGAAGGTAACGCCCCTTCCGGCACCCGCTGTTAATCACCGGGCGGGCCGAGGAGACTAAAATCCCGGAGGTGGGGCTGAGTCCGCAAGCTGTGCGGTGCTAGTCCGCAAGCCGTGCGGAGCCAGTCCACAAGCCGTGCTGAGGAGAACGACCAGCGAAGCGGCCAGCAAAGTGACCAGTGCCCATTGTGAGTCCCCATCACACCCCCAACCCCTTCCCCTCTAGTCCCCCTCACTGGATCCTGCCCCCCTCCTCCGTAATACCGCACACTCCCCCATGGCTCTTCCCAACACCCCATCCTCCCCCCCACCCCAACCGTCCCCCCACACCGTCCCCCCCCACACCCCAACCGTCCCCCCCACACCCCAACCGTCACGTCCCCCCCACACCCCAACCGTCCCCCCCCCCAAAGTGACCACCCTCCCCCCCACATCAAAAAGCGGGGACTCCGTCAAGAGGGTGGGCAGCTTACCCAAGGTGCACTGTGTTTCAGTGATAACATTCATCTCTCTGAGATAAAGCTTCTCTTTGTGTGATAAATCACGCCGTTCCAGATCTGTCAAAGCACCATCAACTATTTAGTTTAGGCAGTCATGTTTCATCATTATTTAGAACGTTATTGTGACCTTTTACAGAAACAAAATCTATTAAATAAATTTAGCTGCTTTTAGATCAAAATAAGAATAACAAATCAGACAATAATCAAAGCCTTTCACATCAGTATTCGTATGTGCACTTGGAGAGGGTTTATTGCATATAAATCACAGAATATTTTAAACTACAAAAGCTGGCAATAGATAATAAACAACTCCATGCCAGTTGACAGCTCAAGAATGAGTTATTGATCAAACATGTTGTGCTCTCTTTGACATTCTTCACTTGTAAAGGGCCAAAAATAAAAGGTTTAATGTCGGGGCACCATGCTCAATTTGGGTTCCAGGCTAGAAATGTCAATAATGCATTCCATCCATGCTGAATTAAAATATCAGAGGATATCCAACTTTGATTCAGGGATTTGAGATATCAAAGGCAAAAATTGCTGTTCAACATAGAAGGGAGTATTCAAATCAGAATGCCGAAGGACATAAGAACGACCATGGAATTGATTCACGATAACAGCAAATGCTAACAACATCATGGATCCTCACTACAAATGACCAGAACTCTTTCTTTCAAGCGTAAAATCCTTGAATGCACGTACCAGCAGATTCAGGAACAGCTTCTTCTCTTCTTTTATCAAAATAATGATGGACTTTTTAATAAACAAAGAGCCTAAACAAATCTTGTTGTAAAACTTGTACCTTTTCTAATCTGCATTTATCCGCAGCTGTAACAGTACACAGTAAACCCTCAATATAAAGGACCACGGGGTGAAAGAATGGTGTCTGTTATTATCGTGTAAGGTATTATCATTGTATGTAGTTGAAACAAAGAACTGCAGATGGTGGTTAATACACAAAAGGACACAAAATGCTGGAGTAACTCGGCAAGTCAGGCAGCATTGTTGGGGAACATGAATAAGTAACGCCGGGACCTTCTTCAGATTGATTCAGTCTGCAGAGTTACTCCAGCACTGTGTCGTTTCACCTTAAAATTAGTGCCAATGTCACCAGTCTGCACCAGTGAGCCCTTCTTCACCAGCTGCTGATCAATTAAGTTGCCATGGCTGTTGTTGTGGCTTATGTTGTAGCCCCTGATGTGCTCAGTCATCTTGGCCCCACCCACCCATCGATTCCAAGGTAGAGAGCCCTATGGTGACCAAGCCCCTGTCAGTGGTGGCAGCCTGAAGCAAGCGCTGTTGCCAGGGGCTACAACTGGAGCTGCAGTGCAGAAGCTGGGGCTCTAGGCAGCTGGGGTGACGGTGTGTTGGCAGGTCCGTCTGCTGTAACCAAAATCCGCAACAAAGGGGTCTATTAAAACAAGGGTTTACTGTATTTTGCATTCTGCTTTTCTTATGACTGTACTCTTATATGGTATGATTTAACTGGTTAGCATGCAAAATAAACTTCTTCACTGTATTTCGGTACATGTGACAATAATAAACCAGTACCAATCTCCTGAGTTAAACTGGTGCTTTTCAGTTAACCTCCTTCTAGCATTTCCACCCCAAGTTAAAAAACTTTTGTTTTCAAAAAAGAAACAGAATACAGAAATAAGTCCTTGCCCCATCCAAACCAGTCCTGTTTGCCCACGGCTGGCCCATATCCCTCTAAACATTTCCAATTCATGCCTGTCCAAATGTCCAGTCCCGAAACCCACCACCATCTGTGTGAAAAAGTTGCCCCTCTGGTTCCTGTTAAATCTTTCTCCTCTCACTTTTAAACTATACACTCTAGTTCTTGATTTCCCAACCCTGGGAAAAACACATTGTGCATTTACTCTACGTGTTCTCCACATGATTGTATGCCTCTACAATAACACCCTCCTATTCCCTAAAGGAATAAAATACCAGCCTGCCCAACATCTCCCTATGGCTCAGGTCCTCCTCGTAAATGGCAACATCCTCGTAAATCTTCCATGTAACCCTTTCCATCTTGGCATCTTTCCCATAGCAGGGTAACCAAAACTGAACACAATAGTTCAAAGGTGTGGCCTCACCAACATGTTGTACACCTATTCAGTTCCCTGCCAGATGAAGACGAGGGTGCCAAAAGCCTTTTTCACTACCCCATCTACCTGCGACACCTCTTTCGGGGAACATTTGTACTTGCATTCCTTGAACTGTCTGCTCCACAAATCTCTGCAGGCCGTACTGCTCACTGTGAAGGCCCTGCCCTTGTTTGACTTCCCAAAATGCAATACCTCACATTTATCTGAATTAAACTCCATCTGTCATTCCTTGGTCCACCTGCCCAGCTGATCAAGATCCGACTGTAATTTTTGATAACAATCTTCTTTGTCTACAATATCACTTATTTTAGTAGTTATGCTTTTAAAGGTCAACAGAATATACTTTGCACAATAACCAGAATGAAAATACAAAATGACCACACAGAGGTATTTAAAAGCAAGAGGAGTGTAAAGTTAGATGGTGAGTCTTATCCTCCCTGCCCCCCCTCCAACGGTTGGAATAGTGAAGAACTAGCGGTCAAAGGGTGAGGGGGAAAGATTAAAAACCCGAGGGGAACTTTTTCCAGAGGCATAGACAGATACATGAATAGTAAAGGTTTATAGCCAAAAGGAGGTGAATGGGACTAGTTCGGTTAGGCAATGGTTGGTATGGATGAGTTGGGCCGGTGGGCCTGCTTCCATGCTGTATAACTCCTGTGACTAATCAGATATAGATTTAGTGTTGCAGAGCTCAAGATTTGAGGTGCTAGGAAAACAGAGGGATTTCAGAGCTACAGAAGTGTAACAATGCTGTACCCAAATTTAGTTGTTACATTAGATGCTGGTGTCACCTGACAAATCTATGGCACAGAAATTGAACACAGAAAATTAACGGTTAATGGAATGTGATTTGAATGAATGTGCAACACTATTAGTAGGATTATTGAAAATGATGGACAATCAATAGTAAAAATGTGTAGTTGCGAGATATGACTGTATCATGGTGTGTTAACAGCCAAATATGTGGTGCATGTCATCAGGCCAGGACAGCAGATAACTTGCTGCTGGCTTCCGACTTATCCTAAGGTTACGAAGAAGAATCTAGACAGTTGCACCCTGCTGTGGAGAGAAGGTCAAAGGCATCTTTGCAAAGCAAGGACTTTCCATGCTGTGGGCAGAACACACCCCAGCCACAAAAAAGAGAAATTTAAACAGTCGACATCTGGCAAAGCTGAAACCACAAACTTAGCTGAACTGACAAAGCTGTCAAACACTCCAATGTCTCCAGCATTTTAAAACAATTTAAATTATTGTAAATTCTAAAATAAATAAGTTAATAGAACTTAAAATTAAATTAACAAAATCTCACATTTAAAAACACTTAAAATGTTCCAAATAACTGGAAATTTAAAGATGCAAAGATGTAAATTAAACCTCTCGCAACTGGTTGCCTCCTTTCAAATTAATGAAGGTGTACTTCCTGCACTGTCCAGTCTGCACAAGTAGCCAATACCATGCATTCAGAAAAATGATGCCTAAAGGGCCTGTCCCACTTGCATGTGATTGCATGCGTCTGGCGCGACCAACGACTAAAGAGCCGGTCCCACTTCGAAGCGTGGAGGCGTATGGAGGTGTGCGGGGTTGGGCTTGACATCGCGCGGGGCTCCAGAAATACCGCACTGTCCGAAGATTTAGTGCGGCAATTGCCTGTCGGCCCGCAGGCGCATCGAGGGCAAACGCAGCATCTTGACGGCGTACGCCTAGCGCATGGCGTTGCGTGATGACGTCACCGCCCGGCGTGGCGTTGCGCGATGACGTCACCGCCCGAAGCCGTGCGACGCTCAAATTCAGTCGGCCCGCCTCCTGCCCAGCTGATTGGTGAGTATGACGCGAATTACGTCACCCTTGAAGCTAGTGGCACTGACCTCGAATTTAGCGCGAACTCTGCTTCCGCTTCGTCTCGTCAAACGCATGCAATCGCAAGCATGTGGGACAGGCCCTTAACAGCATAGCACAACTTTGCAATTCAAGAAATCCAGGGCCAAGGCGGCACAGCAGTAGGTTGCTGCCTTACAGTGCTTGCAGCGCCAGAGACCACGGTTCGATCCTGACTACGGGTGCTGTCTGTACGGAGTTTGGATGTTCTCCCCGTAGCCTGCGTGGGTTTTCTCTCAGATCTTCGGTTTCCTCCCACACTTCAAAGAAGTACAGTTTTGTAGGTTAATTGGTTTTGTATAAGTGTAAATTGCCCTAGCGTGTGAAGGATAGTGTTAATGTGCAGGGATCCCTGGCCGGTGTGGACCCGATGATCCGAAGGGCCTATTTCCGCGCTGTGTCTCTAAAACTGAAATTAAATGCACATGCAATGGTAAATTGGTGACATTTCTTGGCAGAATCCAGGGCATTACAGATTGGCACTGAATATTCGGGTACTTTCAAAATTAGGAATAGCATTTAAATGTAATTCAATAAACAAAAATTATTGGTACATAATAAAAATTGCCGAGCGAGAAAGCCTACCTGGATATTTACGCTTGAATGAAGTCACACCCAAGTATTCACTAACTTGTTCCTGTAGCATGTAATACTCCCCTGTATCATCACCTGGCCATTTATACTCCGTCAACATTTCTGCTGGAAAATAGGTTGAGCTGAGAAGAAAAAATATTTTAAATCCCTCTGGTGCAGTTGATTTTTAGTTTAAACAGCAAATCTTCTAATAGGTCAACTGATTATAGTTCAAATACTACTCTTTAAGTTTGTTGTTGCAAACTTTTTATATAGTACCGTCAATATTGCAAGGGACTTTACAGGGAGCATTGACAAACAAAATATGATACCATTATTAAAAAAAATATCAGAACAGCCAAAAGTATGGTCAAAGTGGTAGGTTTAGACAGTACAAGGAAACAGAGACAGAAAAGTTTATGCCAATGCTTAGGATTTGGCATCTGAAGATGTAAATATCAACAGTAGAATGATTAAAATCATAGATGCGCATGAAGCCTGAAGTGCTGGGGATCTTTGAAGCCTACAGGAACTGGCCATTGAAAACAAGCACTAAGTTCAGAGGTAATTTAGTTCAGTTTAGTTTAGTTTGGACACGGTGCGGAAACAGGCCCATCAGTCCACCGGGTCCACACCCCCGCACATTAACACTATCCTACACACACTAGGGACAATTTACATTTATAAAAATGCAATTATGTTTGTACGTCTTTGGAGTGTTGGAGGAAACCAAAGATCTCGGAGAAAACCCATGCGGCCATGGGGAGAACGTACAAACTCTGTACAGACAGCACCCGTAGTCAGAAACAAACCTGGGTCACTGGCATCAAAAACCCATACCACGCTGGCCACGCTCTCATTTCACTCATGCCATTGGGAAGAAGGTATTGATGTCTGAAAACTAACGTTCAGGGTCAGGAGTAACTTCTTCCCAACAACCACCAACATAGACTTCGGGACATTGTTTTTGTCTTTGTATTATTATTGGGTTGTTTTTTGTACGGAACTTTATTTTTGCTGTTTATTTTTGGAGTTTATGGAGTACTATGTTTACATATATGTTGTGCTGCTGCAAGCAAGAATATTATTGTTCAGTTTCAGGCCGTATGACAATAAAACACTCTTGACTCTTGAAATGCAGTTCCTAACTTTATTGGACAAAACTCTGATAGAAAGTTTATGTAATATTAACAACTCGATTTTTCTAAGAGGCATGGGAATGATTGTGGAATTTCATATTTTTCACATCTCTTTCTTGCTGTACCTGAAGTCTTGTGTGGTGTCGCTACTTTTTGAGCTATCCCCAGATCCCATACGTCGCCGCTTGGCAGGCTGACTGGCATCATCATTTGAAGTCTCTTCTGCATCCTCCTGGACCAAGGAATACAAGTATAAAACACTGCACAATCGTATATTTATGAATCCTCTTAAGATGCTGCTTAACATTTGCCTCTTATCCATGACCTCTTAATCATTTGCCTCCTTTTAATAACGTTTTACCCAGCTCCCCACTGCTTATCAAGCATATATGTAAACCAACCTTAACTATGCTGTATAAATATGCGGTGGAGTTGCATGGAGAACACTAGTTTTCCTACATTGACTGTTGTATTTCAATATTCCTCTTTAATAGATTCATTTAAATAAAATGGCAAAGTGTATTTTTTAACTATGTCCAAAGTTACACTCCAAGTTGAACATCGGAAATATTGATCTGTTTCCGCCAAAAGGGGGTCTTTAGTAGCAAAAATCAATTCAGAAAAATTATGGTTAGTTCTAGTTTGTCATTTAGACAAAGTGTTTGGGTAACTCAACATGTATAGGTAACCTTTAGGGTTGGGACCCTAATTCAGTAGAGTCAGAAGGTGGTCCTGACACAAAACATCACCTATCGATGTTCACCAGAGATGCTACCCGACTGGCTGAGTTACTCCAGCAGTGTCTTAATTTGAAGGCCAACATCTGCCGTTCCTTGCTTCTTCATTTTTCAACTCCTGCTCAAATAATTGATTTATTACTGGGGTGTTGTCATCTTGGGCACAAGGCCTCATGTTTGAAAGCCCTTCTTGCCATGTTTCATTCCTGACAATGTACAGAAATTTAGTTTTAGATATACAGCGCGGATACATTTTGAGGTCACTAATGACAATTTACAGTTCATACAGAAAATATTCAGACCCCTTCACTTTTTCCACATTTTGTTATGTTACAGCCTTATTTTAAAATTGATTAAATTCTTTTTTTTATCATCAATCTACACACAATACCCCAGAATGAAGAAGCAAAATCAGGTGTTTAGAAATTTTTGCAAAGTAATTAACAAGAAATAACTGAAATATCACATTTACATTATTCAGACCCTTTGCTATGACACTCAAAATTGAGCTGTTGTGCTGCAGCAAGTAAGAATGTCATTGTCCCATCCGTGACATATGACAATAAAACACTCTTGACTTGACTCTTGAGCTTAGGTTCATCCTGTTTCCATTGATTATCCTTGAGATGTTTCTACAACTTGATTGTAGTTCACTAGTGATAAATTAAATTGATTGGACATGATTTGGAAAGGCACACACCTGTTTATATAAGGTCCCACAGTTGACAGTGCATGTCAGAGCAAAAAACAAGCCATGAAGACAAAGGAATTGTTCATAGATCTACAAGACAGGATTGTGTTGAGACACCGATCTGGGAAGGGTATAAAACAATTTCTGCAGCATTGCAGGTCCTGAAGTGAACAGTGGCCTCTGTCGTTCTTAAATGGAAGAACTTTGTAACCACCAGGACCCTTCATAGAGCTGGCCGCTCGGCCAAACTGATCAATCGGGGGAGAAGGGCCTTGGTCAGGGAGGTGACCAAGAATCTGATGGTCACTCTGACAGATCTCCAGAGTTCCTTTGTAGAGATGGGAGAACCTTCCAGAACGACAACTATATCTGCAGCACTCCACTAATCAGGTCTTGATGGTAGAGTGGCCAGACAGAAGCCACTCCTCAGTAAAAGGCACGTGACAACCCGCTTGGAGTTTGCCAAAAGACATCTAAAGGACTCTCAGACCATGAGAAACAAGATTATCTGGTCTGATGAAACCAAGATTGAACTTTTTGGCCTGAATGCCAAGCGTCATGTCTGGAGGAAACCAGGCACCGCTCATCACCTAGCCAATACCATACCTAAGGTGAAGCATGGTGGTGGCAGCATCATGCTGTGGGGATGTTTTTCAGCGGCAGGAAATGAGATAGTTATCAGGATTGAGGGAAAGATGAATGGAGCAAAGTACAGAGAGATCCTTGATGAAAACCTGCTACAGAGCGTTCTGGACCTCAGACTGGGGCGGAGGTTCACCCTAAGCACACAGCCAAGACAATGCAGGAGTGGCTTCGTGACAAGTCTGGGAATGTTGAGTGGCCCAGCCAGAGCCGGGACTTGAACCCGATCGGACATCTCTAGAGGGACCTGAAAATAGATGTGCATCGACACTCCCCATCCAAACTGACAGAGCTTGAGAGGATCTGCAGAGAATGGGAGAACACATAGAACACTCTGCTGCACTGTTCTCCCATCACCCAACATGCTCCTTGCTATCCAGAGCATTTTATAATCTCTCTAGTATAGATAGTAATCTCTAAAAATGTAATTGCTCTCCAACTCCATAAGCTCCAGCACTGAATTTTCCCCAGATAGACATACTGCCCAACAACTCCACTATTAGGAATTGCTTCAACTGTTAAGGGCACAACACTCTAGAATTTTTCTCAACCTTGTTTTTTTTTTAACATTCCTTGAAAGTCAACCTCTGTGACTAAGGTTTCAGCTCTGAAATTATAGTTGAAAATATTCTTGTAAAATACCTCCGGAAATGTTATTACTAAATTGCTGCATATATGCTGCTTGCTGCCGTTATCACTTTGAGGTATTTAACGTGACACCATCAACTCATAAAAGTTATGAATTACTTCAATGAGTAATGAGTATCAATTTTCTATGCACGTACCACGGAACGCTATTCTCCTACCCAAGATTTAAAAAAGTGTTATTTAGGGTTTGGCTAATCCCACTTCGAGCCTGCAATCAGTTGCATCTACGTTCAAATGCTAATCAACATCTCAAACTCTTTTACCAATTACAAATGTAAATTATTAAACCCCTCAAGGGGGAATAGGCTATCTTGGTCATCCTTTTTGGGATGAACCGCTTAAATTGTTTCCTAATTTTTGGTTTCATAGAAACATAGAAATTAGGTGCAGGAGTAGGCCATTCAGCCCTTCGAGCCTGCACCGCCATTCAATATGATCATGGCTGATCATCCAACTCAGTATCCCGTACCTGCCTTCTCTCCATACCCTCTGATCCCCTTAGCCACAAGGGCCACATCCAACTCACTCTTAAATATAGCCAATGAACTGGCCTCAACTACCCTCTGTGGCAGAGAGTTCCAGAGACTCACCACTCTCTGTGTGAAAAAAGTCTTTCTCATCTCGGTCTTAAAGGATTTCCCCCTTATCCTTAAGCTGTGACCCCTTGTCCTGGACTTCCCCAACATCGGGAAACAATCTTCCTGCATCTAGCCTGTCCAACCCCTTAAGAATTTTGTAAGTTTCTATAAGATCCCCTCTCAATCTCCTAAATTCCAGAGAGTATAAACCGAGTCTATCCAGTCTTTCTTCATAAGACAGTCCTGACATCCCAGGAATCAGTCTGGTGAACCTTCTCTGCACTCCCTCTATGGCAATAATGTCCTTCCTCAGATTTGGAGACCAAAACTGTACGCAATACTCCAGGTGTGGTCTCACCAAGACCCTGTACAACTGAAGTAGAACCTCCCTGCTCCTGTATTACCCTCATCGCTATTCATTACCCTCATCGCTATTTCTTCCTCCCTCAACACTGACAAAAAGTGCCGGTGCATTGCCATCTGTGAGAGTTTGCTCTAAACAAAGAGTGATACGACTCAAATTATAGCATTGGGTACAAAACACTTTAGGTCATCCAGCAAAACAATAATCAAATACAGTTCTTTTTCTAGTCAGACGGGTAAAAAATACATTTAATATACGGATATGGTTGGAGCTAGTGGCTGGAATGGACTTCTTTCTGTTTTACTAAACAACAACGCTAATGGAAATGTAGAGAATGTTTGTAAATCATACGGTCCGTGTGGTTGGAGACGATTAATGTTTCAGGTCGTTAATGTCCCGGGGTTTGTTAAGTGCTGTACCGCCCGTGTCGTTTTCAGGCGAATTCGTTGAGCCCAAACACGATATCAATCCAGCTCTTCTTCCCGAGGGTGGGCAGGCGCCCAGTAACCTTCGCCTCCGTTCGAGAGAGGGGTAGAGTCACGGCCACTGGCCTAGGCCACGGAGAAGTCCCGACCAAGAAGTCAGAGGAAAACAAAGAGATCTCAGCACCGTTTCCCTCGCCACTCACCCGACTGGACTGCGCGCCTGGAGTTGCCGGGTTGCTATCACACAGACGGCTCGACGATACCGCAGCAGCCATTTTTACCGCACTGTTTTTACACTTCGTGGGCCGACCATTAGCCATCCACTGGGCGACAGAGCTTGGGCACCTCGGTCATGGTCGGCCCACTAGCTACCATCCGTTCCCACCCCTTGGGTCCAAAATTGAAAATGTCCCCTGCTTTAATTTGGCATGAAAAAATGCAATGAGGCCGAACGCAAACTTATTTGTTTTCACATGGGTGTAGTTTCAAGAGTGAGGCATGTTAAAATATATTTGCATTAAATATATGGAGATAGCTGCACCCCTTACAAATCCAGGAATCAAATGCACTCCCGAAATTACACCTCATATCCTTTAAACTCGACTTGAAAAGCAAACATTTGGCCATCTGGCCTAACATATAGGTGTAACCGGTATTTCGATAATACAGCTGTGAAACACCTCGGCACATTTTGCCATCAAAGGTGCAAATCACCCATGTCCTTTCCCCTCCTTACTCCGAGCCTAATTTTCTTTCCACGACACCCCTCCCAACTTCCGTTCTCCTCCAAGCACTTTCTCCTCCCCGTTTCCAGATTTCACCAGTCTGAAGAAGGGTTTCGGCCCGAAACGTTGCCAATCTCCTTCGCTCCATAGATGCTGCTGCACCCGCTGAGTTTCTCCAGCATTTTGTGTACCCCAGATTTCATTCTTTTCGCTCAGCTGATCCCACATCCGTTTGTAGACCCAAGGATCTGTAGGTTAATTCAGTGGATCTGAGCCGCTGAATTTCTCCAGCATTTGTGTTCTTCCGCCACCTTTTGTCTTCATCTTCAGTCTGTTTACTATTTCCAGCTATCTGCCAATCATCCCTCCTCAATTGGGTCCACCAGATCTCTATGGGCACACACATGGGCCCCAGCTACGCTTGCCTCTTTGTCGGGTACGTCGAACAATCCTTGTTCTTGGCGTACCAGAGCCCCATCCCCGACCTCTACCTCCGTTACTATGGGCACACGCATGGGCCCCAGCTACGCTTGCCTCTTTGTCGGGTACGTCGAACAATCCTTGTTCTCGGCGTACCAGGGCCTCATCCCCGACCTCTACCTCCGTTACATCAAGGACTGCTTTGGTGTCACCTCCTGCACCCACACACAACTGACTGACTTCATCCATTTCACCACCAACTTCCATCCGGCACTCAAATACACTTGGACCATTTCCGACATTTCTCTACCGTTCCTTGAGCTCACCATCTCTATTGCAGGTGATACACTCCTGACCGACATCCACTACAAACCAACTGACTCCCACAGCTACCTGGACTACTCTTCCTCCCACCCTGCTTCCTGTAAGGACTCCATCCCCTATTCCCAATTCCTCCGTCTACGCCGCATCTGCTCCCAGGATGAGGTGTTCCACACCAGGTCATAACAAATGTCCTCATTCTTCAGAGAACGGGGATTCCCCTCCCCCACTATAGATGAGGCTCGCACCAGGGTCTCCTCCATACCCCGCAACACTGCCCTCTCTCCCCATTCCCCCACTCGCAACAAGGGCAGAGTCCCCCTGGTCCTCACCTTTCACCCCACTAGCCGTCAAATACAACACATAGTCCTCCGCCAGTTTCGCCACCAACGTGACCCCTCCACTCGCCACATCTTCCCATCTCTCCCCCTGTCTGCCTTCCGCAAAGACCGCTCCCTCCGCAACTCCCTTGTCAATTCTTCCCTTCCCTCCCGCTCTACCCCTTCCCGGGGCACTTTCCCTTGCAACCGCAAGAAATGCTACACTTGTCCCTTCACCTCCCCCCTCCACTCCTTTCAGGGACCCAAACAGTCCTTCCAGGTCCGACAGAGGATCACCTGCACCTCCTCCAACCTCATCTACTGCATCCGCTGCTCCAGATGCCAGATGATCTATATCGGTGAGACCAAGCAGAGGCTTGGCGATCGTTTTGCCGAACACCTCCTCTCGGTCCGCATTAACCAACCCGACCTCCCAGTGGCTCAGCACTTCAACTCCCCCTCCCATTCTGTATCCGACCTCTCGGTCATGGGCCTCCTCCATGGCCAGAGTGAGCAACACCGCAAGTTGGAGGAACAGCACCTCATATTCCGCTTGGGGAGTCTTCATCCTCTGGGCTTGAACATTGACTTTTCTCAATTCTGTTAACCCTTGCTGTCTCCTCCCCTTCCCACCTCTCCCTCAGCCCTCGGGTCCTGGCATTCCCTCTCTCTCTATCTCTCCCCCACCCTAGTCGCACTAGCTTCTCGTTTTCACACTACAAACAGCTTACAATGGCTTGTTCCCTTCATCATCGATACTTTTTTGCATATCTTTCATTAATTGTTCTTTATCTCTCCGCATCACCGTCTATATCTCTCGTTTCCCTGATCCCTGACCAGTCTGAAGAAGGGTCTCGACCCGAAACGTCCCTATCTCCTTCGCTCCTTAGATACTGCTGCACCCGCTGAGTTTCTCCAGCCTTTTGTGTACCCACCAGATCTCTCCCAGCTTTCTCCCCTCTTTCATTCTGAAGAAGGATCCTGACCTGAAATGTGTCGGGCACAACTGCAGATGCTGGTTTACACCATCGATAGATACAAAAAGCAGGAGTAACTTAACAGGTATCTCTGAAGAATAGGTGACGTTTCGGGTTGAGACGTGTCGTCTGTTCCTTTCCCTCCACAGTTGGTGTCTGTCCTGCTGAGTTTAAACATAGAATAGCATAGTTGTAGGAAGGGACTGCAGATGCTGGTTTAAATCGAAGATAGACACAAAATGCTTGAGTAACTCAGCGGGATAGACAGCATCTCTGGATAGAAAGAACAGATGACGTTTCGGGTCGAGACCCTTCTGAAACGCCATCCACTCCTTCTATCCAGAGATGCTGCCTGTCCCACTGAGTTACTCCAGCATTTTGTCACTATAGAAAGAGCACAGCACGGGAACAAGTGCTTTGCTCACAATATCTTTGCCAAACATGATGAAGTTAACCAGCCTGCACGCGATCCATTTCCCTCCATATCCATGTGCCCTTCTAAAAGCTTCTTAAACGCCACTGTTGTATTTGCATGACAGCGTGTTCCAAGCACTGACCACTCTGTGTAATGTATTTGTTTCCATCATTACTAGTAGCGTGTTCTAAATACCCATCACTCTGTTGCTCCGCTCTATATTCTTTGCTGTTGCCTTCGTTGTTCTGCTTCGGTACATATGATAAACACTCTTGCCTCTCTTGATTCTTTAAAATGTACCCCTCTGAGCACTTTGTTTTGTGCAAGTAACTATTGTCTTGAAAAATGCCTTATCTGCTTCCTAACACATGACTGCTGATCAGAGCAGGTTCGCCTTTAGAAAGTACAATTTTCTCAGATGTACAGCATTCAGTGCCCAAGTTTAATTGCCCTCACAAATCGGCTGGGGAATTGAGTGTCTAATTCAGAATTATTAATTTTTTCCTGAGGTGACTCCTTGGAATGAGAATGATTTGCTTCCACTCCATTTATATGGAATGTGAGGTGATTGATGACAACAATGTGAACCCTGCAGATTTTGCCACAGGTGGGGAAGGATGGACGGTTATGTAGCCTGCTAGGTGGTGTACGCCTTCCTGTGTTTACATGTGGTTTCTATCTGTTCCTGGTCCATGGACATGAGGTTCTAATTGCCACCCTGAATGTTCCTTCTACATTTTCAGCAGCAAAATGCAAACATATTTTAAGCAGTTTCCATTCTAGAGTGACTCTATATTGTTGGAAAGTGCTTATGTCCAATGGGGCATGAGTGTTAGAGAACTTTATTATATGAATATTGAATGTGGTCATCCTTTCAGATAATCAAAAATGATTTTGAGCTCAGTTCTGAACGTTTGAATTGTCTGCCATTGTAGCTTGGTAAGTGAGGATGGGTGACTTTAATTGTGGAGGTGAGGTGACATGCATTGAAATGTTTTCAATCAGTTCTGTAGTCTAGTTCCACTCCAGTGGGAGGTTGGGGTACTGAATTGTATTGGGAAAGAATGGGAAAAAAATATATTGATGCATTGAAATAGCCTTGTTTGGCATTGACCTGCACTGAGATTGGATATGTTGTGAATCTGTTGGTTAGATCTTAGTTTGCATGCCACCACAGATTGAAGGTAAAACAGACAAATTTTGCAGCAAGCAACCAAATTTTAGGATGTTGCTCCACAGTCCCTCCTAATTGATGATAAAAGGCCATGTACAGTGGTTGATGCTGCTCCCTGAGTTGTCACATGGTGAAGCCACGTTATGATTCAGGGAGTTGTTTTTCAGCATTGAGCGTTGGGTGAGGAGGGCCCTGGTGATAACATTTCCTGTGGTAAACTTTAGCTTTGTCTCCTTTTTTGAATGTGATCATTATTATGGCATCTCTAAGATGTCCTAGCAAATTCTCCTCTTCACAGATATCAACAGGTTGTGATCCAGATATATGGGATTCACGATGACTTTGTGATATGGATTCAGAACTGGCTTATTCATAAAAGACAGAGGTTGTGGTGAAAGTAGATATTCTGCTGGAGGTCTGTGACCAGAGTACCGCAGGGATCTGAGCTGGGACCTCTGCTGTTTGTAATATATATATGTCACACATGCAATTGTAGATGGGTTGCTGAATAAGTTTGCTGGCGACACCAACATTGGAGGAGAAGCAGACAATAAGGAACACCGTCAGAAGATACAGCGGGATAGTGATCAACTACATAAATGGGTGGAGAATAGGCAGATGGAGTTTAATCTGAGCAAGTGTGAGGTATTTCACTTTGCGAGGTTCAATGTAAGGAGTATACAGTAAAAGGCAAGATCCTTAACAGCTTTGATGTGCAGAGAGATCTTGGAGTCCAAGTTCATAGCCCACTGAGGGTGGCAGCATAAGTAGATGTGATGGTAAAGAAGGTGTAGGAGCCATTTATGCTAAAGTTAGTTACTGTTAGTATAGTATAGTATTTTGTCTAGATATTTCCAGCTGTATCATTTTGATACGTAGATAGTTGTGGATTTATGTAGATGAGCGCGACTTCTCCATGGATTGTCACCTTATTGTAGTGGAGAAGCTTGTGTGGACCTGAGATCCTGAGAGCGACACTGTCTGGAACTATGTTCCTGGTAGGGCCACCCATGACGGTAAGGTCGAGGGGGAGGTCTCTGACAAAGAGCAATCCAAACAAGACCTCAACGGTGGAACAGGTGGAGGACGATGGCTGACCTTAGTGGAGCGTCACAACGGCTGGGAAGGCGAATGAAGGCTGCTGCAGAAAAGAGTCTCCGGTCGTCTTGGACTCCATGCCACTGGATCCTGACCCAGATCTGTCAAAGACTGTGGGGTGGCTGCCTGTGGACCTAGGTTCCCCATGTTAAACAAAGTCATGCACATGGAATACACACCCTGGAGATACCCATGGTCAACCATGACCGAAGGGGGCCTAAGACATAGAACTAAGCGATACGACAGGGGTGGTATGAGCATTGAATTCTATAATTTTTGGTGGTAACTAACCTGCAAACAACATCCCCCCTCCTTTTTAATACCCTCCGTGCCCCACCTATCTGCCAATAAACCTCTCCTCACCCTACTGCTCGGCAGCTCTAGCTCACTCATCCGCCCCCACTCTCACCCCTTTTTAACAGAATTCACCTGTTACTGCCCAGTTTTTGTCCTGCCCCCATCTCTCTTCCAGCTCTCGCCCCCTCCTGCAATCAGTCCTGACCCAAAACATCACCTATCCAAGTTCTTCGGAGATGCTGCTTGACCCACTGAGTTACTCCAGTACTTAGAGACCATGTTATGTTATAATCTCTGGATTGTTTATTAATTATAAAATAAATGTTATAATGAAACCAAAAAAAACTGTTTCCAAAGGCCTGAGGGTCAATATTCAGGGGCATGAAAGGGACAGAGGGGAGCAAGTTACCTGAAATTGGGAAATTCAGTATTGATACAAGAAACACCAGATTCTGGAAACTTGAGCAAAACACAGTGCTGGGTGATCTTAGCAGGTCAAGCAGCATCTGTGGATAGAGTTCCTCCAGCACTTGTGTTTTGTTCAACAATGGACTGTTCATGCTGTTAGGTGGCAGACTATCCCAGCAAAATATAAAGAGCTGTTCTTCTCCCCATCCGTCTCTTTCTCTTTCCTTCCTATTTACCCATATTTTCTCACGCTTTTCCTTCTTTCCAACCCCTAAAACCTCTTATTACCTAATATTTCTTCCCTCCCCCACCTACTCCAACTGCCTATCACGCATATACTAATTCCACTGGGACCACCTTCTCCTCTTCCCATTGTTCCCACCTGCTCACCATCCTTCTCATATTTGCTTTGACTCCTCCTTTCTCATCAAAGTCCATTATCTACAGCTCTTTGTTGTCTCACCAACCCCAGCCTCCGTCGCTTTCTCCTCCCTCGGTTTCTCCCCCCACGTGACTGCATCTGCCAATAAACCCTGCCGCACCCTACTGCTTGGCATCTCTGGCTCACTCATCTGCGCCCACTCCCCACTCTCACCTCTTTATATCGGCTAACTAACCTCTGCTCTACCAGTCCAGATGAAGAGATGAAGCCCGACACAAAATGTTGACTGTCCATTTCTCTCCAGTTGATGCCTAACCTGCTGAGCTTCTGTTTTTTGCTACAAATTCCAGCATCGATTGTCTTGTGACTCCAATAGGCATTGCAGTCTTGATGGACCAGTTAGCTGGCTCTTATGCCAAGCTGTTCTAAGTTTCTATAACAGACTAGACCATTGGAAACAGAAATCTGCATTTCTTGGAAAACAACCTTGCAAAATGGGAGGAAGATAGAAGGCAGGGAACTATAGGACAGTTAGTTTAACATTGTTGATAAGATGCTGGAATTAATAAAAGAGGAAATAACTAATTTTTTCAGAAAGCTGAACACAATAAAATCAAGTCAACATGGTTTTATCAAAGGCAAATCATGTTTGACAACTGCTCTCAAATTCTCTGAGGAAGTGACAAGGATAGAGGGGAACCTGTAGTTGTAGTAATATTCAGGTTGTCAAAAGGCTTCTGACAAAGTTCCACATAAAAGGATGGATCATAAATTAAGAGCCCAAGGAATTGGAGGAAGCATGTTAGCATGGACCAAAAAACAGTTGTCACATAGAAAACTAAATTGGAAATAAATTAATCCTTAGAGGGAGGGAGGTAACACATAAAGTAACTTGAAAAGGTAACTGGAGGGAGGAAAGTCCTAGGCTACTTCAGAGATCATTTTTTGGCCTTTAAATATTTACTATTTACATAAACAACCTGGAGGACTAAATTAAATGTAAAGTTTCCAAGTTTGCCAATGATACGAAAATGGATGGAAGGGCTTGTTATGATTATAACATTGTGATAATGCACCGGGATATTGTTTGTTACTGCTGAAAATCTGGCAAATGGACTTTACTATAGAGAAATTTAAGGCCATGCACTTCAAAGAAATCAAAAGATAGATTATCTAAATAGAGTGAGATAGCAAAACGGTGAGGTTCAGAGGTATTTAGGTGTTATAGTGTATCAATCATAAAAAATAGACGGCAAGTTGAACAAGAGGTGAAAAGTCATATAGCACTTTGGCCTTCATTGTAAAGATATTAGAGTATACTAGATCAAGTGGAACCCGTTGGGTCCCGTCCCCTCAGCGCGCGGCCTGCGGCGTCACACGCACACTAACCACCCCCACGCACACACAAACCACCCTCATACACACAGTAACAACCCACCTTGATATTATATTATTCATTCGCTCCTTTTACCCCATCCCCGCCCTATCCACTCATGCATAGCTCCCAACTCGCGTCCAGGGGGGGGGGGGGGGTAGAGAGAGGGGCAGAGACAGAGAGAAATGGGGGGGGGGAGAGAGGGGGCAGAGACAGAGAGAAACCGGGGGGGAAGAGAGGGGGGTAGAGAGAGGGGCAGAGACAGAGAGAAATGGGGGGAGAGAGAGGGGGAGAGGGTGAGAGGGAGAGGGAGAGAGAAAGAAAAAAAACTCGGGATCTCTCGGGTACAGGGCCTGACTTGCTCGTTCATTCTGCGTTTTCTGCTCCCGCGAGTCGACCAAAGCTCTCGGGAAGCCCGGGCCGAGGCGCAAGTGTGCGTCGACCAAAGCTCTCAGGTATAGGGCCCAAACCGAGGCGCGAGCGGGCAAATGTCTTCAGTCAACAGGGCGACCTTTGAACAACGGGTGGAGGAGGGAAGGGTGGGAGGTGATGTCAATCGCAGCGCGAGAAGATGGCAGGCAGATCCATAAAGCAGGCATTTTGAATTCAAAGTTTGATCGGATTTGTCAACATTTTTATTAATAACTCAAGAAATAAAGCACAACATTTTCAGGTAAGCCGATTTCGGACTCCATGTGGTAAATCTCTCCCAGAATATGTAAAAGATTTCCCATTTGCACGTTGTTTTTTCGAGTAGATGTGATCACATAAACAAATAAATACACACACACACACACACACGCACACATACACACATCCACGATCAGTTTTATAGTTATTCTAGACCAAGTGGGACCCGTTGGGTCCCGTCCCCTCAAAGCGGGGTTGCGAGGGGAGGGGGCGGCTCTGTATTGAACCATGAGATGACATGGAAACATACAAGATTCCAAGGGGTGTTGACACAGCCAACGTTGAGATGTTTTCTGTAGTCAAATTAGGGAATGTAGCTGCAAAATAAGGGGCTAGTCATTTAAAACCATCTGGTGTAGACATTTTTTTTCTCTTGGAATGTAATGAATCTCTGGAATTCTCTGTGCTGAGGGTGGTGGAGGTCATATCATTAATTGTATTTAAGGTGGAGATCAATAAATATGTGTAAGATTAATGAATTTAGGGTTATGGGAAACTAGCACAGAAGATAAAATAGAATAGTACAGATCAGCTATAATCCAGTGCAATGGGAGGGCAGGCTTGCGGAAGCTGGTGGCCTACTCCTGCTCCTATTTCCTTGTGTCCAGTAGTTTTCAAAATGTATTTCAGAGTAAAATTGCTTGGAGTTAAGTTATAACATATTTTTTAAAGATTAAAATGAACAATATTTCAATAACATTAAGTTAAACATTCACTCTGTGATACTTTCTATTTGTGTCAGATTAGAAAAAAAAAATATTCCAGATTAATTAGTAATTTATGATATTATTCATAATTACCAATAGTTGCAAATTATTTACTCTTGTATTTACTTCAAAGAAATTACTAAAATCAAAACATATGGACAAATAATTTGGTAGGAAAGGTTTAGAGGGTAATGGGCCAAATGCAGGCAAGTGGGACTTACCCAATATGCCAACTTGGTCGGCATGGACATGGTGGGCTGAAGAACTAATTTCCGTTCTGAAAGCTTATTGATTAAAACAGAAATGCAGATAAAATTTGGGATTTAGTTAAAACAATTAACTTTATACTCAAGTTTCACATTTTGTTAATTCTAGGTTTCATTTCTTCAACAAAATGCAATTCACTTTTTAAAACACTCTTAAACATTTGAACTAAATGTTAAACATTAGATTATATTAATGCTATTCAAAATATAGAGCATACACAGTCGCTACTACAAAAAATGAGGTGGTTTGAAATCGACTTTCACACCAACTATCGTGTTCTGGATCCCATAGAAATCTGCTGGCAATCTGTGGAATGAAAGTAATATCTGTCAGATTGACCCATGTCATACGTTCAATTATATTAAATTGCATTCTTAATTTGATATAAAAATAGAATCAGAAATAAGAGAACAAGGGCACTTAGGTCACTGTGTATTTGCTTGCTCTTCATTGGAGCGATACAATTAGTTAAGAGCAACTGCCACACAGTGCCAAAGACCTGGATTTGATCCTGACCATGGATGCAGTCTAAATGGAGTTTGCACATTCTCCCTGTGATCGCATGGGTTTCCTCTGGGTTCTCCTGTTTCCTCCCACATTCCAATGACAGGTTTATAGGTTAATTAGCCTCTATAAATTGTCTCTAGTGTATACGGAGTGGATGTGAGAGTGGGATGACATAGAACTAGTGTGAACAGGTGATCGATGGTCGGTGTGGACTTGGTATGCCGAGTCCTTCGCGTTATCATTAAAAATTGACATTTTGACCTGTGCATCCATATCCAAGTTATTAACTCAAATCAAAAATAACAATAGTTTTAACATTAATCTCTGGGGAACCATCAAACCCAATCTCTCCTTCCAGTACAGGTCAGATTAACGGGTCTTCAGTTGAGATCCAGGCATTTTTAATAATATGGTGACAAATAAAGTTTAGTCTATTTTAAATAAGCACGTTTATGTATTGCCACCTTGGGTTTTTTTAATGTATATATACTTACTGTTAAGCCTTGATTTTTCAATTCTCCCATGAAAACTCTGGCAATTAGTTTAAATCGTTCAGGTGTCAACTCTTTTGCTATAGATCTTATGTCATCAGAAAGGGAAAGGGTCAATGCCTTAAATTGTTTGGCATCGAGTTCCTTATGTCTGAGTTTAACCTTTTGAGGAAAATGAGAAATAAAACTTGATATTGATTTTTTGAAATTTTAAATAATTTTTGCTCCTTAATTAATAACTTTCTTTCTTGCAAAGCAAAATAATAATACAATTAAGATTTTACAAGGTGTGTTTTCTTCACAATGGCTGACTAATAAATTTATATAATCTCTGGACAGGAAGTGTGACATTCTTTACTAATAGCAGCAGCCAAACAGGATGCAACAAATCATTACTCCACTGCCTTTCTCTACTATATTGCCACTGGAAATATCTAATGGATAGTTAGAAAGCAATTTGTCCATAAGTGTACCTTTTTTTGACTATTTCTTTGAGTTCTAATCTGGTCCACTGAATCTCCATAAATGTCAATTTGAAATCTGCTGGCACTACCCCTTTCTAGACAGCCACACTCCTGACACATTCATTGCCACTAAGCTTGATAAACCCATTTGAAATAAAATTGTTTATGTGTTTAAATTCCTTCATCATCATCTCTATAAAATTTCCAGTCATACAACCCTCTGAGAATTTAACATTCATCACACTCTTATGAGCATTGGAATTTGTTTCTTCTTCTGTTCATGCATCTGTAAATTCCTAAGGAGGCCGGCATGAAGCAGAGTTCCAACAGAATAGAACTTCTGACCATATCCACTCTGGATTCTTACTGCCATCAGAATCTCCAGGATCATATCTTGCCTGAAGTGAAATTTAGTTCTGGAACAATGACAGCTGTACAGAGTTTCAATCTTACTTTGAAAATGTTTTAAGCTAGTTTCACCATTGATTGATTACGCTGCAGCAACAAATGTGGAACTTACAAATTCTTACCATCCCTCACCCCCCTCTCATTAACCCCATGTCCACAGCCCTCACAACACTACGCAAAAGAAAATTAATCTGAAACATTAACAGTTTTTCTCTCCATTAATATTGCATGATTTACTGACATTTTATGTAATTTCCTGTTTTGATATGTGTATTTTTACAATACTGGAGAGATTTCAGCACAAAACATTAAAAATGTCATATCTCCACTGTTTCAAGTAATATGGTGTTAATTTTTTCAGGAATTGGTATTCAAATGTGCAAGAGATAGCAGAGATAAAATTAAGTTAGGAATTAAATTAATTCCCTGTTAAATTAGTTCAACCAGGATCTGGTGCAGGGGGCAGGGATTTAGATTCTTAGACCACTGGGATCTGTTTTGGAGTAAGTGTACAAAAGGGACGGATTGCACCTTAACAGATGTGGGACCGGCATCCTGGCAGGCAGGTTTGCCACTGTGACACAGGTGGTTTAAAACTAAATAGGGGGGTGGGGGGGTCAAATGGGATAGTCAAGGACAGAGTTAAAGGGAAAGGGATAGAAACATAGAAATTAGGTGCAGGAGCAGGCCATTCGGCCCTTCGAGCCTACACCACCATTCAATATGATCATGGCTGATCATCCAACTCAGTATCCTGTACCTGCCTTCTCTCCATACCCCCTGATCCCTTCAGCCACAAGGGCCACATCCAACTCCCTCTTAAATATGGCCAACGAACTGGCCTCAACTACCTTCTGTGGCAGAGAATTCCACAGATTCACCACTCTCTGTATGAAAAATGATTTTCTCATCTCGGTCCTAAAAGACTTCCCCCTTATCCTTAAACTGTGACCCCCTGTCCTGGACTTCCCCAACATCGGGAACAATCTTCCTGCATCTAGCCTGTCCAACCCCTTAAGAATTTTGTAAGTCTCTATGAGATCACCCCTCATTCTTCTAAATTCCAGCGAGTACAAGCCAAGTCTATCCAGTCTTTCTTCATATGGAAGTCGTGCCATCCCAGGAATCAGTCTGGTGAACCTTCTCTGTACTCCCTCTATGGCAAGAATGTCTTTCCTCAGATTAGGAGACCAAAACTGTATGCAATACTCCAGGTATGGCCTCACCAAAACCCTGTACAACTGCAGTAGAACCTCCCTGCTCTTGTACACAAATCCTTTTGCTATGAATGCCAACATACCATTTGCTTTCTTCACAGCCCGCTGCACCTGCATGCCTACTTTCAATGACTGGTGTACCATGACACCCAGGTCTCGCTGCATCTCCCCTTTTCCTAATCAGTCACCATTCAAATAATATTCTACCTTCCTGTTTTTGCCACCTCACATTTATCCACATTATACTGCATCTGCCCACTCACCCGGTCTATCCAAGTCATCCTGCAGCCTCCTAGCATCCTCCTCACAGCTAACACTGCCCCCCAGCTTCGTGTCATCCACAAACTTCGAGATGTTACATTTAATTCCCTCGTCCAAATCATTAATTTGGACGAGGGATAGTTAATGACCCCAGAATTAACGGGAAAGAAAGCTCACAAAGGGATAGGAGAGTATGGCAAAGTGTAGTAGGGATCGATGTGAATGGTGAGATGCGTAAGGAATTAAAAGTACTGTATTTGAATGTGCGAAGTATAAGAAGTAAAGTAGATGAGCTTGAGGCTCAGATAGAGGTTTGTAGATATGATATTGTGGGGATTACCGAGACGTGGCGTCAGGAGGATCGGGTCTGGGAACTTAATATTCAGGGTTATACATCTAATAGAAAGGACAGGCAGGTGGGCGGGGGGGGGGGGGGGGGGGGGGCGATCTTCTGGTGAGAGATGGAATTCAGTCCCTTGCGAGGGAAGACATACGGACTGACGAGGTGGAGTCACTATGGATTGAGTTGAATTATAACGGCTAGGAAACACTAATTGGTGTTATCTACAGACCCTCAAATAGTAGCCCGGATGTAGGGTGTAAGTTGCAGCAGGAGTTAAAACTGCCATGTAACAAAGGTAATGCCACTGTGGTGATGGGGGATTTCAATATGCAGGTAGACTGGGAAAATCTGGTTGGTTCAGGACCCCAGGAAAGAGGGTTTGTAGAGTGCCTCCAAGATGGATTCTTAGAGCAGCTTGTAATGGAGCCGACCAGAGAAAAGGCAATTCTGGATTTAGTGTTGTCCAATGAATGAAATTTGATAAGAGAACTTGAGGTAAAGGAACTGCTTGGTGGTAGTGATCATAGTGAAAATTGGATAAGTAAGTATGCAGATGATACTAAGATAGGTGGTGTTGTGGATAATGAAGTAGATTTTCAAAGTCTACAGAGAGATTTGGGCCATTTGGAAAAGTGGGCTGAAAGATGGCAGATGGAGTTTAATGCTGTTAAGTGTGAAGTGCTACATCTTGGCAGGACAAATCAAAATAGGACGTACATGGTAAATGGTAGGGAATTGGGGAATGCTGTGGAATAGAGGGATCTAGGAATAACTGTGCATAGTTCCCTGAAGGTGGAATCGCATGTAGATAGGGTGGTAAAGAAAGCCTTTGGTGTGCTGGCCTTTATAAATCAGAGCATTGAATATAGGAGTAGGGAAGTAATGTTAAAATTGTACAAGGCATTGGTAAGACCAATTCTGGATGTACACAATGGTGTACAATTTTGGTCGCCTAATTATAGGAAGGATGTCAACAAAATAGAGAGAGTACAGAGGAGATTTACTAGAATGTTGCCAAGGTTCCAGCAACTATGTTACAGAGAAAGGTTGAACAAGTTAGGTCTTTATTCTTTGGAGCGCAGAAGGTTAAGGGTGGACTTGATTGAGGTCTTTAAAATGATGAAAGGGATAGACAGCGTTGACGTGGATACGTTTTTCCCATTGAGGGTAGGGAAGATTCAAACAAGAGGGCATGACATGAGAATTAAGGGACAGAAGTTTAGGGGTAACGTGAGGGGGAACTTCTTTACTCAGAGGGTGGTGGCTGTGTGGAATGAGCTTCCAGCAGAAGTGGTGGAGGCAGGATCGATTTTAACATTTAAAAGTAAAGTGGATAGGTATATGGACGTGAAGGGAATGGAGGGGTATGGTCTGAGTGCAGGTAGATGGGACTAGGGGAAAACAAATGGTCGGCACAGACTGGAAGGGCCGAGAGGGCCTGTTTCCATGCAGTAATTGTTATATGGTTATATGGTTATAATATGATTCGTTTTAATCTGCAATTTGAGAAGGAGGTTAAATCGGAAGCGGCGGTGATGCAGCTGAACAAAGAGTATTATGAAGGCATGAGAGAGGAGCTGGCCAAGGTACACTGGAAAGGGATACTAGCAGGAATGACGGTGTAACAGCAATGGCAGAAATTTCTGGGTATAATCCAGAAGACACAGGATCATTTTATTCCAAAAAGGAAGATAGATTCTAAGGGGAGTAGGAGGCCACCGTGGCTGACAAGAGAACTTAGGGATAGAATAAAACTAAAAGAAAAGGTGTATAACACAGCAAAGAGTAGCCGGAAGCCAGAGGATTGGGAAACTTTCATAGGATAACAGAAGGAAACTAAACGGGCAATGCGGGCTGAAAAGATTAAGTATGAATGGAAGTTGGCCAGGAATATAAGGAAGGACAGTAAAAGCTTCTTTAGATATGTTAAGGGAAAAAGAGTAGCAAAGTCAAATGTGGGTCCCTTTAAGGCAGACATGGGTGAAATTATTATGGGGAACAAGGAAATGGCAGAAGAGTTGAACAGGTACTTCGGATCACTAAGGAAGACACAAACAATCTCCCAGATAAACTGGAGAACAGAGAATCTAAGGGGGTCGAGGATCTGAAAGAAATTTTCATTAGGTGAGAAATAGTATTGGGTAGGCTAATGGGACTGAAGGATGATAAATCCCTGGGATCTGATGGACTGCATCTCAGGGTCCTCAGAGAGGTGCCTCTAGAAATAGTGGACACATTGGTGATCATTTTCATGTGGATTGGAGGATAGCGAATGTTATCCCACTTTTCAAGAAAGGGGCGAGAGAAAACGGGGAATTACAGACCAGTTAGCCTTACTTCGGTGGTGGGAAAGATGCTGGAGTCAATTATTAAAGAAGTAATAATGGGGCATTTGGTTAGCAGTAAAAGGATTAGTCCAAGTCAGCATGGATTTATGAAAGGAAAATCATGCTTGACTAATCTTCTGGAATTTGAGGATGTGACAATTAAAATGGATGAAGGGGAGCCAGTGAATGTGGTGTATCTAGACTTTCAGAAAGCCTTTGATAAGGTCCCGCACGGGAGACTGGTGACTAAAATTGGAGCACATGGTTTTGACGCTAGGGTGTTGACATGGATAGAAAATTGGTTGGCAGACAGGAAGCAATAAGTAGGAGTGAACGGGTCCTTTTCAGAATGGCAGGCAGTGGCAAGTGGAGTGCCGCAAGGCTCGGTGTTGGGGCAGCAACTGTTTACCATGTATATTAATGATTTGGAAGAGGGAATTAGGAGCAACACTAGCATGTTTGCGGATGACACAAAGCTGGGTGGCAGTGTGAACGGTGAAGAGGATGTTAGGAGGTTGCAGGGTGACCTGGACAGGTTGAGTGAATGGGCAGATGCAGTATAATATAGATAAATATGAGGTTTGGTGGCAAAAGCAAGGGGGCAGATTATTATCTCAATTGGGTCAGGTTAGGTCACAGAAAGTTGGCATGCATGTACAGCAGGCAGTGAAGAAAGCTAATGGAATGTTGGCCTTCATAACACGAGGATTTCAGTATAGGAGTAGAGAGGTTCTTCTGCAGTTGTACAGGGCTCTGGTAAGACCACATCTGGAGTATTGCGTAGTTTTGGTCTCCTAATTTGAGGAAGGACATTCTTGTGATTGAGGCACTGCAGCGTAGGTTCACGAGATTGATCCCTGGGATGGCAGGACTGTCATATGAGGAAAGATTGAAAAGACTAGGCTTGTATTCACTGGAGTTTAGAAGGAATGAGGGGGGATCTTATAGAAACATATAAAATTATAAAAGGACAGGACAAGCTAGATGCAGGAAAAATGTTCCCAGTGTTGGGCAAGTCCAGAACCAGGGGCCACAGTCATAGAATAAAGGGGCCATTTAAGACTGAGGTGAGAAAAAACGTTTTCACCCAGAGAGTTGTGAATTTGTGGAATTCCCTGCCACAGAGGGCAGTGGAGGCCAAATCACTGGAAGGATTTAAGAAAGAGTTAGATAGAGCTCTAGGGGCTAGTGGAATCAAGGGATATGGGGAGAAGGCAGGCACAGGTTATTGATTGGGGACAATCAGTCATGATCGCAATGAATGGCGATGCTGGCTCGAAGGGCCGAATGGCCTCCCCCTGCACCTATTTTCTATGTTTCTATATCTCAAAAATATTAATTTTTAAGACACCAAAAATGTGACATGCTTTGACACAATGAAATAGAGGCAATTTCTGCATTAATTTCATTATAATTCAAAACATTTTCAAGCGTTGCTTTGCAGAGATGCATGTTTCACAGTAATAAGCAAAAGGTTTAATGAATTTGGCATTAAGTGCTCTGAATGGCCATATTTCAAAGAGTGTAACGGTGGTTACTCTTGCTGTCCACTCTATTTTAGAGTACCCACCGTTACATCACAATGGTAAATTAAGACCAAAGAACTTCCCAAGGAGATTGAAAATGTTCTAATTTTAAGAACTCAATAATGAAATTATGAGAAGATTCTGTAAAAGCTGCTGCATGCTAAAATTACTGAATATTTCTGGTATCCATGCGTAACACCAGCATTTTGTAGTAGCTATATTTCCATCAAATTAAGTACCTGCAGTCTCTTATTATGTATGGACAATTACTTCCATAAAGTTTATTCAAAACATGAGAAATTGCAAAAAAAGAAATACTGGAAGAAACAGTATAATTTTGGTGTCCACCCTTGGATACTGTGTAACGCACGTTTCAGTAGATAACAGGAATATTGGTCATTTGGTCACATACTCCATGTTTATAGCAAGAAAGTACATTTGTATGTTGAAAAACAGCAAAAGTGAAGAAATCAGTTGTAATGCTCTAGAAAAAAAACTTTCTTAATTTCATGCAACGGTTGTTATTGTGGATACCAAACATAAAGTGTCAAAAACGCATAGGAACGCATGTTAACGAAGGAATTTTGTTCATTAATGAAATTTTCTCAAACTTCATGAACTATCTCTCCATCATGTACTGCCGCTGTGAGGGTTTTTGATTAATCTGAATCATGTTGACATAATTTATTTGTGAACTTCAGTTTTATGTATGGTGTCACACTTGTTGTACCCAGTATTGTAAAAACACATTAGGAACTTGTGTCTCTGGTATAGTGTTATTAACGATAGACTAATACGCTGCCCAAAATAGCTGCCGATTCGGAGACTCCAGACCGCTGAGAGTGTTCTTCCGTTCGAGGGCCTGAAACATCGGGCCGATAGCGGCGACGGCGGAGGCCTCAATAGGCCCCGACCACGGGTGAACAGAGGAAGAGGACTGAACTTTGGTGCCTTCCCTCACAGTGGGAAACGTTGATTCCACTGTGGGGGGGATGTTTTTTATGTTTTATGTTAAATTCTAAAGTGTTGTGTTTATTTTATTTGTGTGCTGCATGGTAAATAAAATTTCACTGCACCAATTGATGGATGTGACAATAAATGTCCTTTGTCCTTTGTAAGAGGGCATATTCTTGATACCTAGTCTATCATCTAGTGTATTACAGCCATTATCATTCAAAATTTCAAACTTCACTGGTCTCTTAGCTTGCAGCTGGATCTCTTTTTTGTGACTCCAAATGGTGGAAGGCAGATATTGTTGATGTTCCAGAAATTGAATCCCAATGCAGATATTGTTTAAACATATTAAAAACTGTGGAAAAGACAAGGCCTACTTTATAAGTGTGAATGGGAAAGTTCGAAGGTAACATTTGAAAAAATATCAACGAAGACCTAAATTCATCTATTTCCGGGTTTAACAGAAAAGGGATGGACTACTAATCTGCTCTCACCTTAGGCAATACAAGTACAAGAGGTTGCTTAGAAAAGTTAAATAGTAAAAAATGTGTCTGTAATTATTGTTGTTATGCCTTCAAATCAATCAACACATGCATGATTACAGATGATTAGTATAATAAATTAAAGGCGGAAATGCACATCTAATCACTAACTAATTCATGGCATTCTTATTCCTCCTTTGATGTAGTGATGCACGTTGGAGAGCCCTGGTTATTTTTGGGAAATTTAATCAAATATAATCCCTTCTCATCAATCCCTAGTATTAAAATCTATGTTTTAATTCAATTTATAAACTACATCTTTTATTGTAAAAGCAAACGATAATTGAGTGGGAATTCTTAATAGCTGGAATGGCCATTGTTAAAACTAAAATGTGGAAAGCCTAAAGGTTAATACTCAGTGGTTACGAGGCAATAACAGACATTTACAACTAACCCATGATTGGGTTTAAGATAAATTACTGTAATTTTATTGACATTTAAATTTGGGGTGTAATTGCTATAGATGTTCAATTTGAGTCATGGTCTCATGATGTGGAAGCTTTGCAAAATTGAGGCACAAGCTAAAATAGCTAATAGTCAAATCTAAAATGGAGTCATTCTTCTACAAAAGCATGTACTAGTACAACAAAAGGATGGCTCGGTGCCAAGTCTGAATGTCTTTGTTAATTATATGAAACACAATATGGAGGACTTGTTGTCTTTTCAATAAAGACATTAAGATGGCAGCCTGCAGTAATAACATGTGTTTCAAATCCATAAAGAAGTCAAGATTGAAAATAATAGCTGATGCTCTAGAGATAAGTATTAAGTAATAATGAGCTCGATTTGGACCCAGCTTTCCTATATTGTGAAAGGCTGCAGAATCTTTCAGCCATGCCATATTCAGACTTGGTAGGAGTGTTTTACTGATAAGAAAAATGTATAATTGTGCTTCTTCTTCTTTCGTGTGGCGTGCACAGCCTAAAGTTGTTGGACAACTTGTTCTATTTGATCTTCCGTTTGTGCACGTCGAGTTGATTGCATTAGTCGAAACAGAGCGGACCACGTGAAGGTTGCAATCTTCCACCCCTATAATTGTGCTAACACTCCATTGTTCTGTGAGTGGGAGCCCGCGAAGCACTGAGCAATGTTTGTGCTCATTGTAGATCTTTTGCCACTCCCGTCTGACAAATCAATTAAAGATTGCCATGGTCTGCCTTCAACGTTTGTTGCTATCTGCTTTTTAAGAAACGAACTAGCCAGAGTTCATTTAAGTAATGTAACTCCTACCCTTCCTCCAAACTGCTGCATAATAGTACAAGTACAACATTTCAGATGGCTAAACAAAGCAGTGTTACCAATACATTATCAACTTCAAACCATTGAAGAAGGGTCTCGACCCAAAACATCACCCTATCCAAGAGGGCAGTGGAGGCTCAGTTGCTGAGTACTTACAAGTTAGATATCAAGGGAATCAATGGGTATGGAGGGGTTAGTGCAAGATTGTGGTGTTGGGTAATGGATCATTATCACGTGGAAGTACAAGAACCGAATATTCTACTTCCCTTTCTCATGTTATCGAAGATAGTCCAGCGAGACTACAACTTTTTACATAGACTAAATTATTTTAGACCAACCTTCTAGCATATTTACATATTCCCCATGAGAAAAAGCTTCATGGATCCTATGTTACTGAACAGATATTTTAAAGACTGTACATATAGATCTTTTAAAAACACCAGGCCAACGGTCTGTCTCGTCATTTTCTTATTTTGTTGTTTTTAGTCTGTTGTTAAATGTTTGTTTTAGTGTATCTTTGGTTTTGTATTAAATGGGGGGGAGGGGGGGAGAAATCATTTTTTATCTCTTTCCTCGATGGGGATGCGACTTTTTCATATCGTATCTCCGTCCGCACTGCCGCCTTAACATCATGGAGATGGCGGTCTCTTTACTCGGGATCAACTTCAGGAGCGGGAGCCTGCGGACCTAACATCGTGAAGCTTCCGGTCCCTTGGTTATGGACTGACCGGAAGCTACGACCGCAGGAGCTTCGACCGCCCCAATCACGGGAGCTGTGACCGTCGGCTGAGGGAGCTTTGATCGCCCTGACTGTGGATGGTTCGACTGCCCCGTCCGCGGGAGAATAAGGAGGAAAGAAGATAAGACTTTATTGCCTTCCATCACAGTGAGGAATGTGGGGGAGCCGCTGTGGTGGATGTTTATGTTAACTTTTATGTAGTTGTGCATCTTGATGCTTTTTTGGTATGACTATGGCAAATCAAATTCCTTGTATGTTTTTACATACTTGGCTAATAAATTAATTAGAATACAATACAATTAAAATCCCACATTTTCCAAATTATGTTGAGTTTTACATTACCTCCAATAGCTCATCCACTCTTTTTGCAACTGCAGCAAAGTCAAATTCCCTATCTGGAACCATTTTAAAGGTATTAGCTAATCTTTGTTTCACCAGACTAGGTTTCCATGTCAAAGGTTCTTCAAAAACATCATCATCTTCTTCTTCCAGTTCACTCTTGTCTGTATGCACAACTTGAAGGATGGTATCATGTAGCCTTTCCTTTAGGATCTCATGAAACTTCATTCAGAAAGAAAATTGTTAGTAATTAGATTTTCCAGTATTTCTTGAATGTTGTTAGCCTTTACCGATCACAAAGTTCTTTGGTTAGCAAATGCGCTTAACAATAATAATCACTCTATGGAGAAAATGAGTGAATATATAGAAAGTTGCACGTAATCCAACTCAATACAGATCTTATTTTATAAATGCATTTCAACAGAGAAAATTAATTTCATGTGACTTATATGGGAAAATAATAAATGTCTGGAATGATTAATTGGAAAAGACAAGTCTGGTACTTTGTCTGTTAAATTGGAAGTTATGTTCATAAAATCATAGAACATACGTCAGCCATGGACCTGTTGTGGCAGTAGGCGAACTGCAGTGGATCAAGGCTGATTGATAGGCTGGATTTAATGTGTGCGATAATCAGAGGTGAGACTCTCAGAACAAATTTAATTGCCTGCTAGCAGGAACAATAAAAAAAGAAACATAATCGGTCCTTCAACTCCTTGTGTCTGCTGCACTAGATCATGGCTGATGTTTGATATCAACAACACTTTCCAACAGTAATCCTACATCAGCCATGCAACTGAGCCTTCACATTTCTTGAGTAAAGAATTAAAAACAGATTCTTTATCCTGCAAATGAAAAATATTTTTCTCATCACAATCCTGAATGGTACACCACTTATTCGGAGACAAAACAAATAAATATATTACCTGTCGGGGAAAAGGCAACTTTGAGTGATGGTGATAATGCAAACGTAGTTGCTCCAACCACCCACCACCCCATCTTCAAATGACCGTTAATAATCATCAAAAATAGAAAGTGCTGGATATTCTCAACAAGTAAGGAAGTATTTATAAAGAGAGAAGCAGGGTTTACATTTCAAGTCAATGACCTTTCAACAAAATTGGTGAAGTGAGAAGACAAGTCTGTTGTAAACTGCACAGGAGGAGTTGAGACGGAGAGAACAAATGGAATGTTGGTATAACATAGCAAGGTTATCTAAAATCATCTAACTGAATATTAAGGACCTATGCCATTTTCTTAACAGAAGGTGAGAGTTCACACTAAAGCATAGGGAAGAGTATCCTGATGATTACATTAATTAATTTCTACCATAGGATGAGTCTGGTGATATAACTTCTGTTCTTATTGCAAAATGTAACTCACAATTCAGCAACAAGGGGAGTAAGATTCACATTAATTGGTAGAATCTTCATTGCCCACTGAGCTCATTCTCAGAAGTTTGCATAAGTGATACTTGACCATCTTCTCCAAGGAAATGGGTTACATTCAAAAGTCTGGAAAAGTGATAGAGGTGGATTTTCCCCTTAAAGAAAAGCACACCAAACTACCTGAAGTGCCTTAACCTACAAGGCTGTAAACTGAAAGTTTGGAATTGGGAAAAAACTAAACAAGAACATTTAGTCAACATGGATACATTGTGCTCTGTTTGTTTGACCATGAAATCTGGATTTAAACATGGGGTTGCTGGGCTTAAAGCCTGTAATTCAGTCCTCAGTGATTTTTTTCCTTGCTACAGTGTTGAGAACCAACTGTGAAATAAACAGCCAGCCATCCAGGACTGAAATTGATTAGAAATTTCTTCTCGAAGTTGAGAATTTTCTTGATGATACTTTATTGTCACTTGAACCTAGGTACAGTGAAGTTCTTTATTTTTGCATAAAAAGTACACAACAGGGTCGCCACAAAGTTACAAAAAGTACTCACCCAGTCTTCGTCCTCCATCACCCCACTTCCTCCCTGAGTTCCCTATTGTTCTTGGTGGGTCCACCTTTGTTCTTGGCAGCCCCTCCACGCCGGGTCCCTCTTTGTTCTTGACATGCAGCCCATCCATCTTGGCCTAACCGCTGGGGCTCTAACCTTGGCCCGACCTCCCGGGACTTCGACCGCCAGGACTCCAACTTCTGACGCCCCCCACCCACCAACCAACCAACCACCACAAAAACTGCTAGCAGGCCAGACCTTCGACGCAACTGGATTACGGGCCTAGTTCCAGATTGAGAGCCTCCACACTGCTACATGTTGACTCCAACTGTTATATGTTGACTGACTCTCCTGGTCCACCATTTCAACAGGGAATCTCAATACTGACTCCACTTGGTCCTGCTGCCCCTTGCCTCCATGCTAACTGTGCTGCTTCTCCTACCCCGACCTACACTTTTTTTTTGTAAACCACATCCTTGCGGCTCCAGTCATTACTACAAGTGGCTATGGACATCCCAAAGTGACCAACACTTAATCAGGCAACAAACAGGTCAAACGAAAGACAGCCTTGCAGTTAGGTAGTATTGCGGGGGTTGCACGTAAGGTCAAAGAGCGTGATGCACGGAGTAGCTCAAGCCTTCTGGAGTACAAGGCAGCACCAAGGTGTACGCGGTCGAAGGAGCAGATCTCTCTAGACAGCCCCCACTCTCCCCCCGGGGTCAGCGGTGTCTGGCCACGGCTGCCCTCCGCCCCGTCTCCCCCTGTTCAGCCGCACTGTCACGGGCTGTGGGTCGACAGCGCCCACGCACGGGGCCGGGTGGAGCAAGGCCGCGGCTCCGGGCCATAAACCCGACAATGTCCCCATCAGCTGCAGCAGAGTTGGGGAAAGTCTGATCCCTCCGGCCACCCAGAGTCACTGACCGCGCTGTACCGGACCCTGACCCCCACACCAGGGTGATTCAACCCCCCCCGCCCCCGACCCACGCACGACACACGGGGCGATTCAACCCCCCAAACCACACACGGGGTGATTCACCTCCCTAACCCCAACCACCACACAGGGTCATTCAAACCCCCGACACTCACACCGGATAATTCACCTCCCCGACCTCCACCACACAGGGAGATTCAACCCCCCGACCACCACACGGGGGGACAGACGGCCTGGAGTTCACGCGTGTGTGGAGTCCGGATGCTGGGACAGAAGACAGGCCCGCTGCACTGGCAAGCCATAGTAAGTGCTAACCTGACGTTCACCGCTTGTACTCCAGAAGATGTTGCATGGCAACAGTTTTAAAGAAGGAACTGCAGATGCTGGAGAATCGAGGGTACACAAAAAGCTGGAGAAACTCAGCGGGTGCAGCAGCATCTAAGGAGCGAAGGAGATAGGCGACGTCGCCTATCTCCTTCGCTCCTTAGATGCTGCTGCACCCGCTGAGTTTCTCCAGCTTTTTGTGTACCCTCGCATGGCAACAGTATGGGTCACGGGTCGTGACCTCGACTGCCGTGCAACCTCCCTATATTTTTTTTCTCCGGTAGAGTCTAAATTTACCTAAAAGTTTCTAAATCAATGTCTAGATGAAAAGTAGGAGGTTATGAAGGAATCTGTGGGCATGAGGGTGCAGTGTGGTTAGAGTCTGGAATATACTGCCAGAAGAGGTGATAGGGGTAGGTAACCTACCCTCGTGGCATTTGAGAAGCATCTAATCATGCTTCGGGAATTGCTAAAGTATGTCTATGGATCAAATACAGGCAAATGGATGCGAGTACATGGGTACAACATGCAGCGTGGCTACGGTGAGCCGAAAGGCCCGTTTCCATGCTGTACTTCAGTGTACAATTTCACTGTTCCTCGGTACATGTGACACATGAAGCAAGTAAGAATGTAATTGATCTATATGGGATATATGACAATAAAAAGCTCGTGATCCGTATCTTTGGTCACAACACGGATGCGAGGGCAACCGGCCACGTGATCACGCCGTGATGTCACAGCAGCCATCCAACCAGATGAGCGGCTAGGCGTGTGATCAACGGAAGGCGGGGCCCTGTCATGACAGACAGTCGACCGGCGGTTGGGTGCAAAGATACTAAATCTTTGGACAGCGTAATCACGTACCGCGTTCTCCTCGAACACGCTGGACCGGCGATTCCGCCCGGTCGGCCTCCCACTGTCCGTAGCCGACGCCCTTGACATTCTGGGGCGAATAGGTAACCCCATGCGGCCCAGAGGTACACTGCCCTTGAGCTCGTCCATCTCCATGGAATCTTCAGTCCCTCCGAACACATCGTGCTCTTCTTCGTCCTCCTCCATCTTCCCTTCGCTCCGTTAGCCGTTCTGCCGGTTTGAAAAGTCGCGTGCGACGCTTCCCGGGCCAATGGCATCAAGGGTCACGTCGCGCGCTCTCGGCGACCTCGCCGATATCACGTGCCGCTCTCGCCCAGTCTATCAACGATTATAGTCTTATCACGGCGCACGCGCTGCGGGAGGGAACTTAGGCCGAATTTGGGTTGTGTGTCTGGCCCTTGCGGGGACTACTTGTGCAATTAAATCGCAGCGCTCAAGTGGTTTTAGGTTGCTTTTGCACTGCGAAGTGTCATGCTAGATGGTAAGGTCATACAACGGGTCGAAGCGTTCTCATAAAGTCATATATCGTGGAAGCAGGCCCTTCGGCCCGACTTGCCCACACCGGCCAACTTGTTACAGCTTCTCTCGTCCTGCCTGTGTTTGACCCATATCCCTCTGAATCTTATTAGTTTTGGAGACACCGTCAATCTAGATGTGGAGTTGCGGTCCGTCGTCTGTCCATTTCCCTCCACATGTGTTGCTCAGCCCGTTCAATTCCGCCAGTTGCTCTACACGTTCCACCATCTACAATTTCCTGGAGACACTACCAATTGCAAAACAATTTCCCACGTCTATTGACCTGCAGAGAATATAGTGCAATAATTTGTCAATTAGCCAGCGCGTCTGACCAACAAATACATTGTGACAATCATTGTAGGCCCTTTATAAGATAGCATATGTATATTGTCTGAGGGTGCCTCCTGACCCTGTTTTCAGATGTTAATTTTTAAATGTACTTTCTTTGTCCACCTTAGTATCTGGTTTGCTTCTAACCTTTCCAAGATACGATGAAAGGCTTTATTTTAACAAATATTAACTTTCTTTCTTTGCATGCTTAATATCAGACCTGAAGTGTGAAATTATGAGCGATATAGTGTAAACCACCCTTTTACCAAGGGTGGCAATGTCAATGACTATACATAGGTATGACTATACATTGACAATCAAGGTGAGAGGGGGAATGTTTAAAGGGAAGTGTGGGGCATGTTTTTATGCAGAGAGTGGAATAATTGCCTGATATTGTGGTGGATGCAGATCTGATTATGGTATTTAAGAAGCTTTTAGATAGGCATATGGATATATGGGGAATGGAGATATAGATTTATATATAAAACAAGGAACCAGTTTATCCAATAAAAGACAAATTGCTGGAGTAATGGGATCAGGCAGCAGAATCTCGGCAATATTTTGGGTTAGAACTCATTTTCAAACTGATTGTAGTGGGGAAGAAAACTGGAAACGAGCTGGGCATGGGACGAAGCATCACAAGTGATGATGGATGCAGATGATGGAGTATTTGATTGACACATGGGTGGACAAAGGTTAAAAATTAAGGGCGGCATGGTGCAGCGGTAGAGTTGCTACCTTGCAGCGTCAGAGACCCGGGTTCGATCCTAACTATGGGTGCTGCTGTTTGTATGGAGTTTGCATTTTCTCCCTGTGACTGCTTGGGTTTTCTCTGGGTGCTCTGATTTCCTCCCACATTTCAAAGACGTGGGTTGTAGGTTAGCCGGTTTCTGTAAATTGTCCCGAGTGTGTAGGATAGAACTGGTGTAGGCGTGATTGATGGTTGGTGTGGACTCTGTGGACAGAAGGATCTGTTTATAAACTAAACTAAAAGATCAAAAGCAAGCACAAGTATCAGGAAAGGTCTGGGGTAGGGTGGAGAGTGAGATAGTGTGAGAAATGGATATGTATGTTGGGTTGTAAACTAGCCAAATTGAATACGTGAGCATCTGGGAGGCTTGGCTCATAGTAAGGAAGGGTTGCCCATTGTCTGCCTTTGCATTCATTACTGGAATCCCTTACACTCGAGAATATTTCACTACAGGGTATGGAATTCTGGTTTGTTATAATTTAGAAAAAAAATGCCCAGGCTGGACTTTCGGACAGTCACTGATAATATTTTTATATTATAATTCCGCAGAAAACGCTCAGTAACTCCCTGGTCAGTTCGTAGGAAATGCAATAATTGTCCCTGTACCTCCCCCCTCAACTTCATCCAAGGACCAAATCAGTCTTTCCAGGTGAGGCGGAGGTGCATCCGCTGTTCGAGGTGACAACTTCTCTATAACGGCGAGACCAAGCACAGGCTCTGCAATCGCTTCGCTGAACACCTCCTCTCAATCCATCTCAACCAACCTGATCGCCCGGTTGCTCAGCACTTCAACTCCCCCTCCCATTCCCACTCTGACCTTTCTGTCCTGGGCTTCCTCCATTGTCAGAGTGAGGCCCAGCACAAATTGGAGGCACAGCACCTCATATTTCACCAGGGTAGTTTACACCCCAGCAGTATGAACATTGACTTCTCTAATTTTAGATGGCCCTTGCTTTCTCCCTCGTTCCCCTCCCCTTCCTAGTTAACCCACAAGTCGTGTCTCCGCCCTCTTCCTTTCTTCCCCACACCCCCCGACATCAGTCTGAAGAAGGGTCTCGACCGGAAACGTTGCCAATTCCTTCTCTCCATAGATGCTGCCTCACCCGCTGAGTTTCTCCAGCATTTTTGTCTACCTTTAATATTTTTAGTCAGATTAGTTTAGAGATGCAGCGTGGAAACATGCCCTTTGGTCCACTGAGACCACGCCAACCAGCAATCATCCATACTCCACTTCAATCCTACACACGAGGAACAATTTTGAGAGGACCAATTAGCCTACAAACTTGCACATCTTTGGAATGTGGGAGGAAACCGGAGCAAACCTGCACGGTCCCAGGGAAAATGTACAAACTCCGTACAGACAGCAGGAGATAGCCCAGCTGTTTTTGGGTGGTTGTGCAGTAGCAAGCAGAAGAAGAAGGGGGTTAAATCTAGGTCTCTGGTGCTGAAAGGCAGCAACTCTACTGCTGTGCCACTGTGCTCTGCCCCAAAGCTAAAGGGCAGGGGTGTATTTAAGTCCTACATCCTGCTGTTGGATATGTTGGTTTATGAATAAACCATGGGATCTTGAACTGTATTTATTGGCAACTCTGGGTAGACACAAAATGCTGGAGTAACTCAGTGGGACAGGCTGCATCTCCGGAGAGAAGTAATGGGTGACGTTTCCCGTTGAGACCCTTCTTCAGTGGATTTAGTGTACCTAGACTTTCAGAAAGCATTTGATAAGGTCCCACATAGGAAATTAGTGGGCAAAATTAGGCACATAGGGTATTGGGGGTAGAGTGCTGACATGGATGGAAAATGGGTTGGCAGACAGAAAACAGAGTTTGAACAGAGTGGAACAGAGGGATCTAGGAATAACTGCGCATAGTTCCCTGAAGGTGGAATCGCATGTAGATAGGGTGGTAAAGAAAGCCTTTGGTGTGCTGGCCTTTATAAATCAGAGCATTGAATATAGGAGTAGGGAAGTAATGTTAAACTTGTACAAGGCATTGGTAAGACCAATTCTGGAGTATGGTGTACAATTTTGGTCGCCTAGTTATAGGAAGGATGTCAACAAAATAGAGAGAGTACAGAGGAGATTTACTAGAATGTTGCCAGGGTTCCAGCAACTATGTTACAGAGAAAGGTTGAACAAGTTAGGTCTTTATTCTTTGGAGCGCAGAAGGTTAAGGGGGGACTTGATTGAGGTCTTTAAAATGATGAAAGGGATAGACAGAGTTAACGTGGATACGTTTTTCCCATTGAGTGTAGGGAAGATTCAAACAAGAGGGCATGACATGAGAATTAAGGGACAGAAGTTTCGGGGTAACGTGAGGGGGAACTTCTTTACTCAGAGGGTGGTGGCTGTGTGGAATGAGCTTCCAGCAGAAGTGGTGGAGGCAGGATCGATTTTAACATTTAAGAGTAAAGTGGATAGGTATATGGACGTGAAGGGAATGGAGGGGTATGGTCTGAGTGCAGGTAGATGGGACTAGGGGAAAACAAATGGTCGGCACGGACTGGTAGGGCCGAGAGGGCCTGTTTCCGTGCTGTAATTGTTATATGGTTATATGGTTATTAACTGGTCCCTTTCAGAGTGGCAGGCAGTGACTAGTGGGGTACTGCAAGGCTCGGTGCTGTGACCACAGCTATTTACAATATACATCAATGATTTAGATGAAGAGATTCAAAGTAACATTAGCAAATTTGCAGATGACACAGAGCTGGGTGGCAATGTGAACTGTGAGGAGGATGCTATGAGAAGGACAGGTTGGGTGAGTGGGCAGATGCAGCTTAATGTGGATAAATGTGAGGTTATCCACTTTGGTAGCAAAAACAGGAAGGCAGATTATTATCTAAATGGTGTCAAGTTGGGAAAAGGGGAAGTACAACAGGATCTGGGGGTCCTTGTTCATCAGTCAATTAATGTAAGCATGTAGGTAGGTACAGAAGACAGTGAAGAAAGCAAATGGCATGTTGGCCTTCATAACAAGAGGAGTTGAATATAGGAGCAAAGAGGTCCTACTGCAGTTGTACATAGTGGGACCACACCTGGAGTATTGTTTGCAATTTTGGTCCCCTAATTTGAGGAAGGACATTATTGCTATTGAGGGAGTTTAGCGTAGCTTTACAAGGTTAATTCCCGGGATGGCCGGACTGTCATATGCTGAGAGAATGGAGCTGCTGGGCTTGTGTACTCTGGAGTTTAGAAGGAAGAGAGAGGATTTTATTGAAACATATAAGATTATTCAGGGTTTGGACACGCTAGAGGCAGGAAACATGTTCCCGATGTTGGGGGAGAACCAGGGGCCACGAAGAAAAAGGGGTAAGCCATTTAGAAGGGACATGAGGAAACACCTTTTCACTCAGAGAGTTGTGAGCCTGTGGAATTCTCTGCCTCGGAGGCCGGTTCTCTGGATACTTTCAACAGAAAGCTAGACCGAGCTCTTAAAGATAGCAGAGTCGGGATATGGGGAGATGGCAGGAACGGGGTACTGATTGGGGATGATCAGCATGATCACATTGAATGGCGGTGCTGGCTCGAAGGGCCGAATGGCCTACTCCTGCGTCTATTTCTATTCATACTGATGTCAGGGGGGTGGGCGGTACAGAGATAAAAGGTAGTTGGAGACAATGAGAATGATAGGAGAACTGGGAAGAGAGAGGGGATGGGGAGAGGGAAAGCAAGGACTACTTGAAGTTAGATAAGTCAATATTCATACCACTGGGGTGTAAGCTCCCGAGTGCTGAGAAACTGGGAGATCAGGTAGGATTTAGGTGGACTGGGCGGAGGTGTTCAGCGAAACGATCGCCAAGCCCGCCCTTGGTCTTGTCGATATACAGGAATCAACACCTGAAAAATGAGGTTGGAGGAGGTGCAGGTGAACCTCTGCCTCATCTGAAAAGACTCTGGGTCCTTGGACGGAGTCGAGGGGGGAGGTAAAGGGACAGGTGTTGCATCTCCTGCGGATGCAGGGGAAAATACCTGGGGAAGGGGTGGTTTGGGTGGGAAGGGATGAGTTGACCAGGGAGATGTGGCCTAGACGGAGGAATTGGGAGCAGCGGATAGTACAGGATGGAGGGTGTTAAGAAGTGTAGTCTAGATAGCTATGGAAATCAGTGGGTTTGTAATATATGTCAGTGTCAACCTGCATCATCTGGAGTTAAGATGCATGTACATCTATATCAAGTAGGTTCTTGGACAATGATTACAGCCAATTTATTGAAAATATTTAAAGAGCAGAGGAAACCAACCATTAGTGTGAGATAGCTATGGCATAAATATGCAATGTGGATGTGTGTGTGTGGCATGCAAAATTATGTGTACAAAATTAATTACAGTGACTTAAAGCTGGGTGGATATTAATTGAAAGTTTATCCAATTATTTCCACTTTGCCTGTTGTCATTTATTCCCTTTTATTTTGCAGATTGAAGTGGTGGAGGAAAATGTTCACCCATATGCTCAGTGATAAAAGTTCAATTGTGAGTCTTGTAGCTGGATCCGGTGTTTGTGGAAATGTCAGAGTGGAGGGGGTTGAGCATAAAATAGTACTTCAGAGCAGTTTTGAAAACTTGCTATCCATAGAAAAGCATTACTTTTAAGCCTTGATTAATTTCTTAAAGATACAACCAGGGGCGCTGGGGCGATGGCTGCCCTGCCAGCAGTCTGTGCGTTATTTTATTCTTTTTGTTATTTTTTAGTGTGTTAAAAGTTTGTTTTAATGTTCTTCGGTTTGTTTTATGTGGGGGAGGGCATCGGGGGAAACTTTTTTTTCAAGCTTTTACCTTCCTGAGATGTGATTAATTTTCGGATCACATTCTCCGGGCGCTCTGCGGCCTTCCATCGATGGAGCTGGAAGCCTTGGACTTGCGTGAGCCCCATGTGGACGTAACATCGGAGCTGATCCCTTGCCAGGCAATGCTCCCACCGCGGCCACCACGGAATCAACATCAAAGGCTCGCAATCTTGGGTGAGGCCGAGTCGGGTGCTCCAACGTCGCAGAGGTTTGACCAGCCCCGACGCGAGGTTCGATCTCCCGGCATGGGGGAGCTGACATCCCCCCGATGGCGGGAGCTTGATCGCCTTAACAAAGAGGGCCTGAACGCCGCCGGCTACGGGAGTCAAGATTGTCCCGTCAATAGGGGCTCGAGGCCCATGACCGAGGAAGAACCGAAGGAAGAGCCTTGAACTTTATTTCGCCTTCCATCACAATGAGGAATGTGTAGGAGTCACTGTGATGATGTTCATGTTAAAATGTGTTTTTGAGTGAGCTGTTGCTTTTTATTGTATGACTGACCTGGCCAATGAAATTCCTCGTATGTTGCAAAACATACTTGGCGAGTAAAGTGTGATTCTGATATGAGGGAAAGAAATATAAATATTTCATTGCATCATTAAAGTGAAGAGCATGACAGATAGTTCTACTGTAACACGGTAATTGTGTTATGTTCCTATGATACCTCTCATTATAACGAACCGTCGTAAAAACAACGTGCCAGTGAGGAAAGGGGTTTAGAAAATTTTAGTCATGTGATCATTATCCCTCAGATGTTCAAAATCAAAAACAAAAGTTTATTTTTGTTACTGCAAGCTAAGAATAGTAAAGCCTTTAGGTTAGTATCACTGCACAAGTGTCAATAGAAGCGATTTCCTGTCAATTTCAATGTCATCTGCAATGAAAATAGCTGATTTCATCAGAGACAATTGTGTCTGATTAGTGCAGGGAGATCACATGGAAACAATTTATTTTCCCTAAACTGCTTTTTTCAAAGACAGCTTTTTTTCCCTCTGCGTGTCAATTTATTAAGTAACACTTAAGTGGTTCTCAAGTTTCCAAGAGAGATCATGTTATAAGAAAATAAGTAATTCCGCCTGTATATTTTAAATTCTACACCAGGACAGAGGGAGCCTTGCCTTTGAGCTCCTTGGCCCTCTTGCAGCCATACAGCCACTGGATGACCCTGGCGTTGCGCTCGATGACCAAGAGGGCAGAGGCTTGTTCTTCTCCTGGAGCGGCTCATTGCTGCTATCACTGCTGCGGTGCTGGGATGGCTCGCTCTCCGAGTCTGGGCAGCTCACGCTGCGAAACTTGAGGGCAAGGCTTTCGAAAACGGCTGCAAACTTCTCCCTGGCCAGGTTCTCGATCACCTCGGGCTCGAGTCCGCAGTGCTCTGAGAAACTCCAAGGCCAAGCGGGTTCAGGAGAAGCGGCAATTGAAGTCGGAGTGCGAGCACCGCAATCTGCCTTCACCAACACGCCGCTTGAGAGGCTCCTTGGGGCGACGTGCTGCTGCATCTCGGGGTGCTGCTGGCATGGTTACTTGTGCACCCTGGGATGCTGCTGGCGTGGCGATGGGGGGGGGGGGGGGGGGGAGGAGAGGAGGGTGGGAGGAGAGAGGCAGGAGGGGAGAGTAGGCGGGGGGGGGGGAGATGGGGGGGGGGGGGGGAGGGGAGAGGAGTGGGGTGGATAGGAGCAGTGGGGAGCAGGCGTCAACCAAAGGAGGAGGGAGGGGTGTGGATGGGGTACTGCTTTTCAGTATTCCATACTGATATTTGAGAATACATGAGGTTGCATGCTGAATATTGGTTTTCAAAAATCCAGTTTCTGTGTAGTACGTTCTATTGCATTTATGTGAGAAATACCGATTTCCCTAACAAAATACTGATTTTTAGCCATCAAAATACGGAAATGTTCGTTGAAACCTGGCAGCTCTGTAATTATTCACAATCACATTGTGTTTGAGAATTCAAAATGTGATTTGTGATCTTGTTTATGAGTCATCATGGAACTAGAATTTGTTATAATAGAATGACAGTAAAATAGGTTAGTTTGAAAGAGATCATAGTAATGTAAATGCACCATTTAGTTTGACTTCAATTTTCATGATGGAAATTGAAGTTGAACTAAATGTTGTATTCACATCACTATTCCATGTTGAAATTGATGTGATGTGAAGTTGTTATGTCAGGAGGAACGTTAAAGGTGCACTGCACCCACTAACACAGTTGAACAGTAACAGGCAATCAAATCAACACAAAAAACATTTTCTAAAAAAAGTTTTTCTTTACTGCAAAAACTTAGAGTATTTTTGCAGTTTTTGCATGCTCCTTTATAACATGTTACATAACATTTTATAACAGTACAACTTGATTATTAAAACAAGGATAACTTCAATTTGTGATTTAAAAAATGTATACAATGATCCCAATCATCCCATTCCACCCACTGATTACTCTTGACTCAACTAAAATTATTTCTGAAATATTGGCCATAAATTTGGTGCAAAAATGTTCCATAATAAAGCTCAGAATCCACCAGAGAGCATCTAAAACCCCAGAGCTTCCAGGGCGCTTAAGCGACCCCTGGACCCCTGCCATGAGGGACTTCGAGCTTCGCGTTCGTGATGTGCATAGCATGCACATTATTTCGCATAAAATGTTTGTAATCCTGTCATGCCACCCCCTCTTTCGAAAAGCCTGGGGCCTGATTCATGTATGAAAACAGTGTTACAGCAGACTGAAAACTCTGGTAATTACTTTATTTAGAAATTTGCTACTTTATTTCTTGCAAAAGCACAGAAAATACATTTGAGAGATTGGTTTAAATCATATTGAGATGACGGTTCTGAGGAATAATAGAGAAATGTAAGCATTTTGTTTTGCTTCTTCACCTGGTATATCAAGTACTTTGTTCTCTGCAACAAAGTTTAGAAGCGGAAATTCTAGTCTTTTCATCCTTTGTACAAACTAATTAATTGTATATTAAATGTTCTTTTGAAGGACGTGGGGAAAAACAGAACTCTCTAAAAATGACAACAACTGGACAGATAACCACCTGTCTTTCTGAAACAGTGCATGCTTTGGTCTGTCACCTTGGGCTGGAAATGGAGGATAATGCAGATCTGGACCACATTGTGACTGCGTCTGGGCAAGTTTGCTGGGAAGCCATTACATTTAATCTACGCACATTGGACAATGGTAACCACTTGTATATTTCAAAATTCATGTGAAATAAGGTTTTAACCATGCTGAGGTAAACTATGACAATTCAATTCTAATTATTATTACAGACGAGCATGATCTGAATTATAAAGAAAGTGTAAGGCTATTGGGGCCCGTGTGTAAAGCTGTCCATTTATATCTACAATCACTCAACGCAAAGCAGTTCAATGACCAATATGGTATTTGGTTTACATGGACGAATAACACAGAGGTAGAGTTAACAAATTAACTTAATAATATTTTCAGTCTGAATAAATGTCCAGAATGATGCATTGGCTGAATTACAATGTATTGGTAGTAAGCCCTGTGCTTCACCAATTCTGTTTCTTGCCTTTCTGGATTTTTGTACTATTAATTTGTATTAATATGAGGGCTTCCTTTTACCCTATGCCTTACCTGAGCAGCAGTATTCTGGTTGATGATAAGAAAACATTTAGAATAAATGGTAGAGGGCAAGCACTATTTAAGATTAGAATCTATTTCCTGAATAGTGTTTTTAAACCCTCCTAGCGTATTTGACTCCTTGGGATGATTCCAATCAGACATTAGAATTGGCCTATGCTTGCTGAAAGATTGAAAAGATACAGCAGGAAAATTGGGTGGAGCTGTGGCAACTGGAATTTAGTTTAGGCAAGGGTGATGGTAAAATACTTTGGGAGGTCACATTCTGTCAGGACACAGAGTAAATGACAGGAACCTTGGAAATGTTAATGCACAGAGAAACCTTGTGGTGCAAGTTCACAGCTCCCTGAAATAAGTGAAGCAGGAGGATAGAGTAGTGAAAAAGGCATTTGGTGTGCTTGTCTCACAGGCCGAGGCATTGAGTATAAGAATTGGGACCTCATGTTGCAGTTGTTGAAAATGTTTGTTAGGTCATATAGAGCATTGTGTATGGTTCTATTTGTCACTACTGGAAGGATGTGGTAGCAAAAGAGAGTGCGGAACAGATTCACTAACATGTTGCAGGGAATGGATGGCTTTCATAAGGAGCAATTGGATAGGATCGGTTTGTGACCATGTAAAGTTTTACAAAGTTTGACTGCCATAGATGGGGTAGATAGTCTATTTTTTTCCCCAGGGTCGGGGGGAGTCTAGAACTAGAGGGCATGGGTTTAAGGAAAGAGGGAATTAATTTAAAGACAAAGTAAGGGGAAAGCTTTTTGCTTTCGGGCGGCATGGATGAGGTGGGCTGTGAGGGCCTGTTTCTGTGCACTATGAGATGAGAAATGTTTTCGTCCAAACATACAGGATTTTGAAAAAGTCACCAATTGAATGCAGAAGGGTGGGAATGGTGATGTGCAAACCTTTTCCATGCAGATGTTTATTACAATCTGTAATTAGGTCTACATTATTTTCAAAGAAGGAGGGGTGATTAAAATAGATATATATATAATATCCCTAAGTGGCATGAGAGGGTAGATGTTGAAGTATTTACATTTGTGGGAGAACCTTGAAAAAGGTGACATAGCTATAATTAGAGATCAGTCATTTAAAACTTGAATTTCATAGAGACATCTCGCAGAGGACAGTGAATCTCTGGAATCCTCGCCATTGGGTTGTGGAGGCCAGATCATTAGAGTTATTACAAAATCATAAAATTGAGGGATATGTGGAACTGGCATAGAAGAGAAGATAAGGCCTGTGGTAAATTAGCCATGATCACATTGAATGGCGAGGTAGGCTGTTTCTACATTCTTATCGGACCATTCAAGCCAGCTCTACATTCAATATGATCATGACTGATCATTTAATAATTTAATAATTTTAGCTTTTTCCTTATGTCTGTTGATCCTTCCAGCTCAAAAGAAGATTCACCAACTCCTCCTGCTATGTTATATGCGTGGATGCAACTGTTAACACAAAAAACTTTTGTATGTAGTGTAAATAGTTGCACCCTAGCAAATAGCATCCGTGCTTTTTTTATACACTGCTTCAAAGAGGCAAATGGCTTTCATTAAAATGTTATCAAAATTACTTGTTTCTTCCTGATTTCAGTTGTTTATTGATGTGTTTGAGGCCATCAAGAGTTCACAGCCTACAGCCGTTGCTCTTGATTTAATGAAATTAACCGCATGCCTGGAACGAGCCTTAGGCAATGTAAGTAAAATGACAACGTTGACTTTATTTACAGTGTTAAGGAATTAAAGTACGTTTAACTTCTCCAATTATGTTGGGTTAAAAAAAGAGTGAGGGAGATTGTAGGCCTCTTGATGCCCATTCTGTTATTTGTTCACGGGAAGAAGAGTTTGGTCGCAAAGCTTTCACTTATTGCCCATCTCTAATTGCCCTTGAACTGAGTGAGTAGGAGGGCCATTTCAGAAAATATTAAAGAATCACTCAATTACCGTGGGATAGAACGTAAAGTGGCGTTACAGTGGGTCTGAAGTTGCCACATGACATTGGCATATTTACCTCCTGAGAAAGAGGTATATAAATGGTGGAATTTGAGTTTTAGTTCAAAGCTGAATGTTAATTGTAATCACACGCGCACGCACGAAAGTAACTCCTCCATAAATCATGAACTGCCATTAAGTTACTTATCTATGTAGAGGAATAATATATCATATCCAACTGTTTTGACAGTTTCCGAGATTGATCTAATTTGTGTCTCAACTTCTCCACTTCAGTTTACCTAGTTTATGCATGGAAGTACTGAGACAGATTACCAAATGGTTGATTAAAAAATGGTACGGTTTTCAGGAATTCAAAGGCATAGCCAGCACTTGAGCAATTAACATTGCAGATGGGTCACCTCCACTTTTTGCCTGTCTGCGTTTTTGTATGTGTGAACTGATGAATTCAACTTGTGACTAAACATCTGTAGTTGAATCAAATTAAACAGAAGATTCAACTGCAGATATGTTGTGGATAGGGGTCAGTCCTAATGATAGATGTTGATATTTTACGATGATTTTCTTGTGCATTAGGTATTTCTCACCATGGGCAATGATTGTCCTTTTCTTCTGAGAGACTTGTTGGCCTCCCAAGAACTAGCTACAGTGTTTGGACAAGATGTGGTAAGGTTTTTTTTCCCTTATTGTTAATGCTTATTGACTGTGCAGAACAAGGTTTTTTTCACCTGTGCATACAGATGTATTAAATTTGTCTGTATTACATGTCTGTATTAAATTTGGCTGACTGGTTTTGATGCTCCGTGTGATGCGCGCATTAGCTCACACTCTAATTAATTAATCGTTTGTTGTTGCCCAAATGTAGATGAATGTCCTGCGAGTGTTCCTGGGGTCACCACAGAGCTTAAATCTCCGCAACATATTGTGGCATGGATTTGCAGCTCCTGCGGAAATCCCACCCATGTAAGTATTTTCTTCATGTTCATTCCTGCAACGTGGGATATGAGTGTTGTTGGCATCTGTAATTCCTAAACGGCAGCTAAGAGTCATCCTTCTTTCAGCTATTTTTCTTGCGCAAGAACATCAAAGAAAACAACTAAATACAGTGGTAAAGAAGTTGTATGGTATGCTTGCTTTCATTGGTTCATCCATTGAATACAACATTTGGGAAGACATGTTACAACAGTTTTTAAAGAAAACTATTTGGTTAGGTCACATTTGGAGCATTGTGTGCTGTTCTGGTCACCACACTAGGGGAAGGATGTGGAGTCTTTGAAGAGAGTGCAAAAGTAGTTCACGAAGATGTAGTCTGGATTGAACAGTAGTACCATTTTGCTCTGGAGCTCTGGAGGCTAAGGGACAACTTGATAGAACTATATAAAATCATGAGATGTGTAGATAGTTGGCATCTTTTTCCCAGGTTGGAAATGTAAAGCACGAGAGGACATGGGTTTAAAGTGAAGGGGAAACTTTAAAGGAAGATGTGCAAAGCAGTTTTGTTTTACACAGGGAGTGGTAGGTCACCAGAGCACAGGGAGTACTGGTGGAGGTGGTGAAGCAGATACAATAGCAATATTTAAGAAACATTTAGAAAGACAGGAACAGGCAGGCACACGGGATCAATTAAATAGAATTCATGGAGGTGCAAGAAACTGCAGATGTTGGAAACTTGAGTAAGAAAAATAAACAGCTGGAGAAACTCAGTGGCAGCATCTTTGGCGGGAAATGGACAGATTACATTTTGGGTTAGAACCCTTCAGATTGATGGAGTTGAGGGGATATGGTGAGTGGAGGGAGGAGGGGTAGGGATGGAGCAAGTAATGCGAGGATTCTGGTGAGGAGCTGTCAGCTGGGGGAGAGACAGTAACCAAGCCTGGAGGTGATAAATGGAGAAGACAAGGGGGTGCACGTTGTGGAATCTGAGAAGGAAAAAAATGGGGAGTAAAGTGTAGATCTCGAGGGAGGAATGGTGGGTGAAGAATAATGGGGAACCCAAAGTAAGGAATTGGAGAAGATTGGATAGAGGAGGGGAAAGAAAGTTTGTGACGGGCAGAGGGAATGAAGAGAATGGTGTGATGGGGGCAGGGGAAAGATTAGATGGATGAAAAGGAAGGTGTGGGTGGGGGAAGAGGGGAAATTGATAATTCAATGTTCATGTTGTTGCATTGTAGGCTGCCTAAGCAGAGTGTTGGGTGCTGTTCTTCCAGTTATTTATGGTCTCACTCTGGCAGTAGTGGAGGTCAAGGACAGTCAGGTTGGTTTGGAAATGAGAAAGGGAATTAAATGATCAACAATTGGGAGCTCCAGGAGGAGCTGGAGGACAGGGCAGATGTGTATGTCTTCCAATTATGATGATTGTCGTTAACATTTTATTGTCTACATAAGTATATAATATCTCCAGCATATTTGGTGTGCAATGTTCTAACTTTTTACTGAATCGGTTTTAAAATGTTTGCATTCAATTATTCCTAGGTACACCTCTATGCTGCTGTTGCTTACTGCTGGTTTAGGACAGATACTGCAGAAAGGTTCCGTGCCCCTCCATCGACCTTATTTCAGATTGACGCAGCTGGAGGAACTTGCTGTATTTCCTGGTAAGCAGCGCAAAATAAAACAAGAAATTAATTATAAAACTATTTGCAAAGATAATGGATATCTGACGAGGAATGCACCCATTTTCCCAGGTATGTACCCAATCAGCTGGTTGCTGCAGCATCACAAGGTGGCAGCATCTTCTGACTGGGAATGAGGAAGGAAATGTAGCTGGGATCAGTACAGCATGTCATTTTATGGTTGCACATGCGTGAAATAGCCACTAGGTGGCATTAACTTGGCATATTGGCCTCTGCAACACCATGCAGGTGTCAAATCAATTGGGAGATGAGGGTATCCAATTTGTTTAGGCCATGAAAAGACAACCTCTTCTTCAATGTCAGCAAAACAAAGGAGCTAGTTATTGATTGCAGTGGAAGTGGTTGAGCGTTCCAAATTCATAACAATTTGTCCTGGACCAACTACATGGACACCATGGTTAAAGCACACCAATGCCTCCACGTCCACAGGGGACTAAGGAAGTTTGACATGTTTTCTACAACTCTTACCAATTTTGACAGATGCCCCGTAGAAAGCATACTATTGTGTTGCATTGCACCTTGGTTTTGGAGCAGCTCTGCACGAGACTGCAAAAAATTGCAGTTGTGGATGTAATCCAGTCCATCACAAATATTTAAAGAAAAGTCAATTAAATGATCATCAATTTGGCATGGTGGCGCAGCGGTAGAGTTGCTGCCTTGCAGTGTTTACAGTGCCAGGGACTAGTTCAATCCTGACAACAGGTGCTGTCTGTACGGAGTTTGTATGTTCTCCCTGTGACCGCATGGGTTTCCTCCGAGATCTTCAGTTTCCTCCCACGCTCCAAAGATGTACAGGTTTGTTGGTTAATTGGCTTGGTATAAATATATATTTTTTAATTGTCCCTAGTGTGTGTAGGATCGTGTTAATGTGCGAGGGTCGCTGGTCGGTGCGGACTTTGTGGACTGAAGGGATTGTTTCCGTGCTATATCTCTGGACAAGACTAAATTCAAATAACATCCAATGTATTTCAAAAGCTGCCAGTTCAGCATCATCAAAATCCTGAGCATGCCGAATTAATGTTTTTTTTTCCTGAATGGAGACAGGATAAAGAGGACACTCAATGGTCCGTATTTCTATAAAGGGCAAGAAGTAGGCAAGGCTGCACACTGATTGTGGGAGTCATTATAAATATGCATCTAAACACAATGGTAAATTGATTTCTGATGTTAATGCTCATTGAATCTACTTTTCTTTAAATGTTACACAGTAGTATAATTTTCATTTAATCTAGTAAATTTCAAGGAAGTGTGTGGAAATGGGGCCCCTGTGAATTTTAAGGGAGCATGGGAATCAGCATGTGAAAACCGAGATGTAGAACCAAATAGATTTCCGAAGTAACTATTGATTAGCAGATTATTGGAATTTTAATTTCACTTGCCTTGGAAACCGGGAGACATGTTCTTCTCCATTGGCCACTCGCTTCTTCAAGGACTTATAATTAAGAACCTATGAATTAAGAGCGGGAGTAGGCCATTGGATCCTTCCAGCTTACTGCACCGTTCTGAGACCATAATTATTTATCAAATGTAACGATTTTCATTAATCCTCTTATCAGTTTTTTTTCTCGAAACACCACAATGATTGTAACCAAATTTTACTAACCTTTTGTTGCAAGTGAGGGAGAAATTTTATGTTAAGCATCATAGCAGGGTAATGGAAAAGTTGGCAAGTAGTAAAAGGGTATGTGAAATATAATGCACTAAGATCACAGGAATACTAAAGCATAAGATGTTCTTGTCCATTTCCTCATATAGATATTAATGAAGAAGCTATTGCTTTGGCAGAAGATTTTATTGGTAAATCTGATTTTGTTGTGGAAATCATGCTGCCTTACTGGAGAGAGGCAGTTGCAGCTTACAGAAATCAACGGTAGGATTGATACTTCATATATTTATACAAGTGTGTATTGTATCCTTTATTGATAGGATCTGTTCACATCTGGAAAAGCATTAGCGATAGTCAGCATGGCTTTGTGGGGGAGAGGTCGTCTTAAGGGCCTGTCCCACTGTATGAGGTAATTCAAAAGTTCTCCCGAGTCTTCCCCGATTCGAACTGGGAGAATGTCCGTAGGAGTTCGTGGATGTCTCGTAGCGGCTCGTACGAGTAAAAAGTAACAATTTTTTTTCATCACGAGTATTTTTTTACTTGTGGACATTTTTCACAGTGTTGAAAAAAACGTCACGAGTTTACCGGATTTCCCGAGTACCTACCGTTACTCGTATGAGCCGCAACGAGACATCCACGAACTCCTACGAACCCGCTACGGACATTCTCCGAGTTCAAATCGGGGAAAACTCGGGTGAACTCTTGAATTACATCGTACAGTGGGACAGGCACTTTAGAAACAATTAATTTCTTTGAAGAGGTGACAAAGGTGATTGATGAGGGTTCGGCAGTCAATATTATATTCATTGACTTCAGTAAGGCATTTGACAAGGCCTCTTATAAACATGCTGACCCAAAAGATTAAGACATATGGAGACTTGGTAGCTTACATTGAAATTAGCTTGGCCATAGACTACAGAGATTTGGGGTGGAGGAATATTATTTTGCCTCGAGGTATGTGACCAGCGGTGTTCTGCAAGGATCGATGCTATAAAATTTAATGTTTGCAATGTACGATTCGGACAAAGAAGTAGGTATGCTGGTTAGCACGTTTTCAGACAACACAAAAATTGGTGGAGTTATGGATAGTAAAGAAGGCTATACACCAGTTGTAAATGTGAGCAGAGATGGCAGATGGAGTTTAATCCAAGCAAATATAAGATGTGGCACTTTGGGAACACGGATGTAAGTATGCAGTAAAGGACCCTTGGGTACATAGATGTATAAAGGGATCTTGAGGTGTAAATCCATGGCTCCCTGTTAGTAGATGGGTGGCAAAGGAGGCATGCTAGCCTTCATCAGTCAGTGTGTAAAATCAGGAAGTCATAATTCAGGAAATTATAATGGTATATGGTCACACTGATCTATTTTGTAGCCAATGCCTACTATGTTCTGTTGTGCTGAAGCAAAGCAAGAATTTAATTGTCCTATCAGGGACACATGACAATAAACTCACTCACTTGAACACTTGAACTTGAAGTCACATTGCTGTTTATAAAACTTTAGTAGGACAACATTTGGAGTATTGCGAGTAGTGTGGTTGCCGCATTACAAGAAAGATATGGGTGCTTTGGCGAGGGTGCAAAAGAACTTCACCAGAACGTTGAATGGATTGGAGAATATGTTAAAATTAAGGATTGGACAGACTTGGATTGTTTTCTCTGCTGAGTCAGAGGCTGAGTGTGCATCCTAAATGAAGTAAACAAAATATGACCCATAAACAGGGTGGATACGTGGTCTTTTTCTGAGAATATAAATATCAAATACTAAAGGGCATACCTTTAAGATTAGAGGGGGACAGTTTAAAAGTGTGCAAGGCAAGACATTTATGTATACAGTGAGTGGTAGGTGCCTGAAATCCACTGAAAGAGGAAGTGGTGATAGATGACAATGTTTAAGAGGTATTTAGACAGATGTGAATAGGAAGGAAATTAAGACATATAGACCACGTGCAGTTTAAATTGGTATCATGTTGGCACAAACATCATGGGCCATAGGGCCTGTTCCTGGACTGCATCGTTGTGTGCTCTCTCTCTCTCGCCAATGAGATTTGATTATGAAATGTATGACTTGCTCAAACAAACTCTTGTCCAATAGTCAAATTACACATAAAACTCGATATTTAAAGCAGTGTTGCCAATGTTGTATTCCAACCAAGAAGTATAGATGGTTGGCAAGGCCATAATACGATCCCAAGATCAGCACCTAAAACAATGGGCATTTCAAATAGTATTAAATTGTGAAAAATGAAAAAAATTACATAGTATCTACCATTTATCTGTTTCCCAAATTTGACCTGTAAATTAAGAAGGCAATGTTCCAACCCATTTAGAAGGAAACATGAAAATTGTTTCTGGATTATGATTTTAAAGAAGCCCTCATTCGATTTATTGCCGTCCTTTAATGTCCTTATCCAGTCTTTTAAATGTGGCAACCGATCTTAACGTCTTCTGTCGGGACATTGAGCGGCAGGCTGGCTTGCGAAGGAAAAAGGTCTGTTGAGCCAAAACCAAAGAGGCCAACGTCAGGCAATGCCATTGTAGTTGGAGACTCCATTTTGAGAGGTACAGACAGGGGTTTCTGCGGCAACAGACTGGATTCGAGGATGGTGTGCTGCCTTCCTGGTGCCAGGATCCAGGATGTCACGGACAGAGTGCAGAAAATCCTCAAGGGCGAAGGTGAACAGTCGGAAGTGGTAGTGCATGTCGGCACAAATGATGTCGGAAAGAAGGGGATGAATATTCTGCAGCATGTCTTTAGAGAGCTCGGAAAAATGCTGAAAAGCAGGACCTCCAGGGTTGTTATCTCCGGTTTGCTTCCAGTTCCTTGTGCTGGCGAGAGCAGGAACGGGGAGATAAGGGACCTGAATGTGTGGCTGAGTAACTGGTGCAGGGGGCAGGGATTTAGATTCTTAGATCACTGGGATCTGTTTTGGAGTAAGGGGGAACTGTACAAAAGGGACGGGTTGCATCTTAACTGGTGGGGGATTAGCATTCTGGCAGGCAGGTTTCTGCTACACGGGTGGTTTTAAACTGAATAAGGGGGGTGGGGTGTCAAATGCAATAGTAGATGATGGAGTTAAAGGGAAAGAGAGTACAGGGATGGTTAATGACCCCAGAATTAACGGGAAAGGAAGCTCACAAAGGAATAGGAGAGTATGGCCAAGGGAATAGGGATCGATGTGAAAGGTGAGATGCGTAAGGAATTAAAAGTATTGTAAATGAATGCGCGAAGTATAAGAAGTAAAGTAGATGAGCTTGAGGCTCAGTTAGAGGGCGGAAGATATGACATTGTGGGGATTACTGTGACGTGGCTGCAGGAGGATCGGGCCTGGGAACTAAATATTCAGGGTCATACATCCTATAGAAAGGACAGGCAGGTGGGCGTAGGAGGGGGGGGGGGGCTCTGCTGGTGACAGATGGAATTCAGTCCCTTGCGAGGGAAGATATAAGGACTGAAGAGGTAGAGTCGCTGTGGATTAAGTTGAGGAATTGTAAAGGCAAAAAGACACTAATTGGTGTTACTTACAGACCCTCAAATAGTAGCCCGGATGTAGGGTGTAAGTTGCAGCAGGAGTTAAAACTGGCATGTAACAAAGGTAATTCAACTGTGGTGATGGGGGATTTCAATATGCAGGTAGTCTGGGAAAATCAGGTTGGTTCCAGACCCCAAGAAAGAGAGTTTGTAGAATGCTTCCGAGATGGATTCTTAGAGCAGCTTGTAATGGAGCCGACCAGAGAAAAGGCAATTCTGGATTTAGTGTTGTCCAATGAACCAGATATGATAAGAGAACTTGAGGTAAAGGAACCGCTTGGAGGTAGTGATCATAATATGATTAGTTTTAATCTGCAATTTGAGAAGGAGAACGTTAAATCGGAAGTGGCAGTGATGCAGTTGAACAAAGGGGACTATGAAGGCATGAGAGGGGAGCTGGCCAAAGTAGACTGGAAAGGGATCCTAGCAGGAATGACTGTGGAACAGCAATGGCAGGAATTTCTGGGCATAATCCGGAAGACGCAGGATTATTTCATTCCAAAAAAGAAGAAAGATTCTAAGGGGAGTAGGAGGCAACCGTGGCTGACGAGAAGTTAGGGATAGAATTAAACTAAAAGAAAAGATGTATAACACAGCAAAGAGTAGCCGGAAGCCAGAGGATTGGGGAAACCTTCATAGGACAACAGAAGGAAACTAAACGGGCAATACGGGCTGAAAAGATGAAGTACGAAGGGAAGCTCGCCACGAATATAAAGAAGGACAGTAAAAGCTTTAGATATGATAAGGGAAAAAGAGTAGTAAAGTCAAATGTGGGTCCCATGAAGGCAGACATGGGTGAAATTATTATGGGCAACAAGGAAATGGCAGAAGAGTTGAATAGGCATTTCAGATCCAGGCACGTGCCGTGAGTAATTACTCAGGGTAGGCAGTCAGCCGGCTTTTTAAAAAAAAATCTTAAACCGTGCATGCGCAGATTGTTCTCTTCGTAAAAAATAAAAAATAAATAACACTTCAATTTTACCAAGGCTTCTCAATCTCCTTCATTTTCTAATCACTGAATGGGTGGGGGACAGAGGATGAAGGCAGGTGGAGAGATGGTGGGAATGACAATACTAATTCAAGGGTCCATTTGGAGGGAGAGTTCCTTTCACAGTGTGTGGAGAGTCTGTGCCAGGGGTTAAAGATGCGGGGAGGGCAGGAGTGTTGAAAAGGAGGAGGGTCAGAGATCATGTCAGACTCACTCACCGCTGCCGCAGCGCTGCGGGCACGGACAGCAGAACTGGCCGCCACTTCCGAGGATAGAAGCAGCTCGGGTGCGTGCAGCCGCCGGGACCCGACAACAGAACCGGCTGCCACTTCAGCGCCTTCTGCCGGCCCGCTCACCTCTAGCAGTTCTGTCCGTCTGAACATCTCTCACCTGCCGCTCGCTCATGTCAACCGCATCCCGCAAATCCTTAAATTCCCACAGCTGAGTAACCTCAACTGGTCCCGTGAACGCGTTGTCGGAATTTAAAGATTTGCGGGATGCCGGCCGGCGAGCGGGAGGTGAGAGATGTTCAGACGGAGAGCACAGCCAGAGGAGATGGGGACTAGCAGACGGGGCTGAAGTGGCAGGGTCCCGGCGGCCGCTCAAAGTCAGTCACCCGAGCTGCTTCCTTCCTCGGAAGTGGCGGCCAGTTCTGCTGTCTGTGCCCGGAGCGCTGCGGCAGCCGCCCAAGTTAATTCACTCCCCGGCCACAATAAAACCATATAGCAATTACAGCACGGAAACAGGCCATCTCCGCCATTTTACTCCGTGCCGAACACTTACTCTCACCTAGTCCCATCTACCTGCATTCAGACCGGAGCGTGGCAAGTGGGTTACTGACCCCGAACCTCTCCTTCACAACGCCAGACTCCCCAAACACTGTAAACGGAGCTCTCCCCCCCACCCCGGGAAATACAGTATTTATAAAAATTAAGCACCAAGAAATGCACTTACCACGTTATTGGTACATTAAGTCCATTCTTCACTCTTTGTTTCCTGAGAAACTATTAAAATAATGGCAATCCATATTCGAAAATCCCGCCAAGAAACTTGCGCTGGGCATGCGCAGTATACTGCTGCGCCTGTGCAGTACTGCAAAGGCAGAATTTCTGCTGCCTTCAGCTCCCCTTGAAACTGACGGCTCAGGCAGCGCTGACGGCACATGGGCTGCACAGCCCTTCCCGTGTTACAAGCGCTGCAGACGAAAGGCACGGAAAATTATGCCTACCTAAGAGATCCATCTCTTAGATAGGCATAATTCTCCCATGCCTTTACTGTTTATATTTAATAATTGCCATTTCATAATCTTAGTCAGGGTAGGCAGTGCCTACCTTGCATACCCTGACGGCACGTGCCTGTTCAGATCTGTCTTCATTAAGGAGGACACAAACAATCTCTCAGATATACTGGAGGACAGAGGATCTAAGGGGGTAGAGGAACTGAACGAAATTTTCATTAGGCGAGAAATAGTATTGGGTAGGCTAATTGGACTGAAGGATGATAAATCCCCTGGACCTGATGGTCTGCATCCCAGGGTCCTCAGGGAGGTGACTCTAGAAATAGTGGACGCATTGGTGATAATTTTCCAATGTTCAATAGATTCCGGATCAGTTCCTGGGGATTGGAGGATAGCTAATGTTATCCCACTTTTCATGAAAAGAGCGAGAGAGGAAAAAGGGGAATTACAGACCAGTTAGCCTGACTTCGGTGGTGGGAAAGATGCTGTAGTCAATTATTAAAGAGGTAATAATGGGGCTTTGGATAGCAGTAAAACGATTAGTCCAAGTCAACATGGATTTATGAAAGGGAAATCATGCTTGACTAATATTCTGGATTTTTTTTTGAGGATGTGACAAGTAAAATGGATGAAGGGGTGCCAGTGGATGTAGTGTATCTAGATTTTCAGAAAGCCTTTGATAAGGTCCTGCACGGGAGACTGGTGGCTAAAATTAGAGCACATGGTATTGGGAGTAGGGTGTTGACATGGATAGAAAATTGGTTGGCAGACCGGAAGCAAAGAGTAGGAGTGAACGGGTCCTTTTCAGAATGGCAGGCAGTGGCGAGTGGAATGCCGCAAGGCTCGGTGTTGGGGCCGCAACTGTTTACCATATATATTAATGATTTGGAAGAGGGAATTAGGAGCAACACTAGCAAGTTTGCGGATGACACAAAGCTGGGTGGCAGTGTGAACTGTGAAAAGGATGTTAGGAGGTTGCAGGGGGGCCTGGACAGGTTGAGTGAGTGGGCAGATGCATGACAGATGCAGTATAATATAGATAAATGTGAGGTTATCCACTTTAGCGGCAAAAACAAGGGGGCAGATTATTATCTCAATGGGGTTAGGTTAGGTAAGGGGGAGGTACAGCGAGACCTGGGTGTCCTTGTACACCAGCCACTGAAAGTTGGCGTGCAGGTACAGCAGGCAGTGAAGAAAGCTAATGGAATGTTGGCCTTCATAACAAGAGGATTTCAGTATCGAAATAAAGAGGTTCTTATGCAGTTGTATAGGGCTCTGGTGAGATCACATCTGGAGTATTGTGTACAGTTTTGGTCTCCTAATTTGAGGAAGGACATCCTTGTGATTGAGGCAGTGCAGTGTAGGTTCACGAGATTGATCCCTGGGATGGCGGGACTGTTATATGAGGAAAGATTGAAAAGACTAGGCTTATATTCACTGGAGTTTAGAAGGATGAGGGGGGATCTTATAGAAACATATACAATTATAAAAGGACTGGACAAGCTAGATGCAGGAAAAATGTTCCCAATGTTGTGTGAGTCCAGAACCAGGGGCCACAGTCTTAGAATAAAGGGGAGGTCATTTAAGACTGAGGTGAGAAAAAACATTTTTACCCAGAGAGTTGTGAATTTATGGAATTCACTGCCAAAGAGGGCAGTGGAGGCCAAATCACTGGATGGATTTAAGAGAGAGTTGGATAGAGCTCTAGGGGCTAGTGGAGTCAAGGGATTTGGGGAGAAGGTAATCACGGGTTATTGATAGCAGACGATCAGCCATGATCACAATGAATGGTGGTGCTGGCCAAATGGCCGAATGGCCTCCTCCTGCACCTATTTCTATGTTTCTATGATCCACAGCAACGGGGTTTGCTGACATGTTTTGTGAAATAACCTGGCATGCCATTCGGGAATTGGCAAACAAAACATAACATAAAATAAAACTGAAAATTCTAGAAATGTTCAGCAGGCGTAGCAACCTCAGCGGTCCTTGATCTGTAATCTTTAAGACTCTCTTCCTGACTTTATTACTATTTCTAGTTTCTGTTGTTGGAAGTTAATCGGTTCATTTGCTGGTTTGCTAGAGAGAATCGTGTCAGAGAACCTTTCAGGGAATGCAAGAAAGGTGCACTGGCCATGATATGAGCAAACGCATTGCCCAGAGCCCCATGTTCCTGCCTATTGCATCGCAACAGAGAATTGTCCAACAAGACGTTCATCTGTGCATTTCTTTTGCAGAGTTTTATGCAGCTGTTCTTACAATCTAAATTTTAAGAGTGAAAATATAAGTAATACCTTTTTAGACAAATATTGGTATTGAGATTTAGCAAATGCAGAAATAGGCAAAGGAATTGCAATATTTGGCAACTTTTGGTATGTATTACATGATCACAAATAGTGCTGGAGCCTTTGCTTGCTGCTCGGGCATAATTTCAACTTCAGTCCATCGTGATTTGAGTCTTGTTTCCACAGGTATGCGGACTGTGTAATACTACTTCTACCTCAGCTGGAGACCGGACTCCGGAAATTGTTCACAATAGTTAATAACTGTCCCAGTAGGATTCTAACTGCAGAGGTAAATGCATTTGTTCCTGGAACTAAAGGGCAAATCTATTAAACATCAGACTATCCACACAACAATGAGGGCCAATTAAAGAGTAATCTATTGGTTGCAGTGTGCATGGGAGGTGTTCTGGGATTGTTACCAGATATTATATGAATACATTAACTTTATTGGCTCAAGAATCCTGGACTTGCATGTTGGTGCAGATGAGGGAAGTTAAATAATCGTTGGGGTTGCATTGCAGAAATTGTATGTTATTTGCAGTGCCATACGTCAAATTGTCTAATCCAATTGAAAATGGAATGTGCTATACTGAATACTCCCTTAACTCAGTGGGTCAGGTAGCATCTCTGGGAACATAAATAGGTGACGTCTCTAGTCGGGACCCTTCAGGTCGGAAGAAGGGCCCCAACCCAAAACTTCACCTATTCATGTGCGCCAGAGATGCTACCTGATTCGCTGAGTTACTCCAGTTCTTTGTGGGGGTTTTTTTGTAAACCAGCATCTGCAGTTCCTTGTTTCTCAATGATGGAAAGGCGATAGATTTCTAATTTGGGATGATATGCAGCTTTTAAACTTTATTCCTGTAAAATGTCATCAATTTGTGTGCCTTGAAATGAAGTTTTCAAACTATGTGATACAGTCTCACTGTATCAAACTGTGACCCAGTGGCACAAGCCAATCTGCTAAATTTAAAATGTGCGAAACCCAGATATTGACATCGGTTCAATAGACCATAACTTTCCAACTCTCACGCTCATTATTTGATTGTACTGACCATTGGAATTGATTGTTTGGTTTGCCATTTTTAAATACTTTTTTCTGTGTGTGACCAAGTAAATTAAGGTGTAAATCAGTGATTGCTTGAATGTTGACAGTTCAAGTCAAGCATGCAAACAGGTGAAGAGGACTAAAAATTCTCATGGTTATACATACGGTGGACCTTTACTCGAACTAACTCCATATAGACATGAAAGAAAAAGTTATTAAATTATGGAGCCTATAAATCTTATCCAGAACCTATTTAGTATTGTACTATGGTTCTCGTAGATGCAGGGTGACATTCCTCTGATGGAGACTTCCGAAGCAGGGAGGTACACCCTTGTGCAAATTAATTGAATCAAACATGCACTCTGATATAACAAGTCAATATATATGAAGCAGGGCTACCTTATATTCCGTATCAGAGTATCATTATGCCTTTAATACATTATATGTCCACTACAGGTTTTAATCGTCTTTGACACGATTTGGAGTGAATCAACCAAAATCTGATAGTTTCCAAGTATTTTTTTCATCTTGAAACCACATCTAAATAATGCCTTGAGGAGTTTCTGTCTCATGGTACAGTCCCTTTCTTTCAATCTCTCCTTGATAATTGACCACAAATTCTCAATTGGATTCAGGTCAGGTGGGTTACTAGGGCAGTCCAAAACACCAATCCCCTTCTGCTGGACAAAAATAGGTCACCTTCTTTGATGTGTGGCATGGTGCAGGGCCTAGCTGGAACATCCCACATTCTTTTGGAAAAGACTTTGCCATCTCTGGGAACATTCTTTTCTGCAATATGTCAATCTCATAATTCTGTCAATAGGGTGCTGTAGTAGCTGAAACAAGCTCAGCACATATTTCCAGGTTATCTGGTGAGTTGGTTGATGTGGCATTTTTTCACTGGCTATCCAACTGATCTCCGAACTTGTTGGCCCTGAACCAGGAAATGGCTTTCATCACTGACTAACAATTTTCTCCAGTCCTAATGTCCAATCTTTATATTTTAAGGCTCACTGGTATCGTTACTTCTTTGCAGCAGTTGTTTTACAATACCTAACCACCCACAGGATCGATCCAAGTCCTTCAGCCTCGTGCAAGCTGATACCTCCAAAAGATTTCGCAGTCCCAAGCGCTCCTCCAGAAGATCGACAACGATCCGCGTGGGGGTTACTTTTTATAGGTCATCAAACCCTGCAGGGCATAACTACATAGGGGTGGTAGCCCCTATAAACCAATCACAGATATCGATTACATTAAAGTTTTATTGACAGTTCCCTAACCCAATTACAAAGCACCCCATCACAATGTTTCTACAGAAGCTTCTGGAAGGAAGTCAAGTAATCAAGTAATGCAACATTCTCCCGGGTACTATAAACAATTCAAACAAGGCTTCACACTTCAGCCAATCATCAAACAGTAACACAAACACCTTGCAACATTATTAACAGTATTTAAATTCCCTTTGCAGCGGGCCAATCCTGATCATGCACCTGCAACACCTTTGAACTCTTCTGCAAAGTCCGTATACATTTTAACAATAGAGAGGACATCTGGATCTTTCCCCATCCTGCACATCAATCTAGAGTTCAGACTAGCTGGCACTTTTCACAGACAGAGGCCAAGCAGGCCCTCCAGATGGAAAGATCCTCCATTTTATAATAGCTCTTTTAGTCATTATTAACAGAGTGATATCCATTTTGTGAATAGCTTGATGAGTTCCTCTCAAATCATGATTATATTACTCGAAAACTAGACTGAACAAAATATTTCCAAATGTTTCCCCCATTTGTGACAAATGTCTAACTCAAAATGCCACTATAGCACATTCCTTTGTCTCCTGTACAAAACTTCATACATTTTGGAACAAAATCTTTGGAACTTAAAAAAAATTATTTAACATAAAATTGAACCCCAATACAGAACTGATTATCTTCGGATCAATGGAAGAGGGACGTAAGCTAACTACGTTCCAAGAATCTATCTTTAATTATGGTTTAATAACAGCAAAAAACCGTATACTTAAATTTTGGAAAAACACATCCACGCTAACGCTTAAAATGTGGATTTCAAATATGTCGGAAACGTTACATCTTGAAGAAATGAGATTCCTCCTATTAGGCAAAGTAGACCAATTCTTAAAGATTTGGTCTCCTTTTATCGACTTCTTACAAGCATAATGTGCAACATAACCTTAGAAATTAAATGGTTCAGAACCGGGTGACGGGTGGGTAAAGATATTAAATAGGTATATCTCTCCTAATTTATTTTCCTTCTTTCTTTTAAAAAAAATCTCTTTAGGTTCTTTCTTCTTTCTGTCTCTCTCGATATTCGTTTCTACTCTCTTGTCTATCTATCTCTTTTTCGGGCTTTTCTTATTATATCACGAATTAGCACCATCACCATAGCCTACGACACTCTCTATTTTCTTCTTTCTATCATTGTTCTTTTATTATTAAATTAAAAATAAGAAGTTGTACAAGAATTGTAATATGTCTGTATGCTTCAGGTACTTAGGTACCACATTACTGTATTTCTAACAAAAAAAAAACAAAATAAAAAAATAAAAAAACAGGCAGCATCTAGGTAGGGAGAAAAGGAGTTAATGTTTCAAGTTCATCAGAACTAGTTATCTAGTCTCATGAGTAATAATACTTTTTTCTGTCTCAAATTATGATTGGTTTGTAAATCTCCATACCCGGTCCTTTTGTATGTAGAACATCTGCTGTTTTTATTGCTGTGTGATGGACTTATTGCCAGAAAATTGCAGAAGCTCTCAATATATCTCAAATTTGATTTCCTTTGTTACAGTCCACAATGCTTTACACCACATTTGATGAGGTAAGATTGACTTTGTTCTCATTTAGAAACTGCAACCTCTGCCTTTACACTGTTCCTATATGAGCATGCATGTACCAATTGTCTCCTAAGAATTGGAGTAGTTGTAAAAGTTTGCTCCTAAAAACAGACAACCACACAAACGGTTAAAGGTAAACCTAGTCAAGCTTTAATCCAGGAGTCGGCATCCTTGGTCTGCATAGGGGCCAGGACGCATGTCAGTGGGCGGATGGTGGGCCACATCTATCTTGCTGCCCCCCGCCGCTCCCCACTCCTCCCCGCTGTCTGCTGCTCCCCACTCCACTCCTCCTCTTCCCCCCTCCTCCTCTTCCCCCCTCCTCCTCTTTTCCCCCCTCCTCCTCTCCCCCCTCCTCCTCTTCCCCCCTCCTCCTCTTCCCCCTCCTCCTCTTCCCCCCTCCTCCTCTTCCCCCCTCCTCCCGCCCCCCTCCTCCTCTTTTCCCCCCCCCTCCTCCTCTTCCCCCCTCCTCCTCTCCCCCCTCCTCCTCTTCCCCCCCCCCTCTTCCCCCCTCCTCCCCCCCTCCTCCTCTTCCCCCTCCTCCTCTTCCCCCCTCCTCCTCTTCTCCTCCTCCCCCCCTCCTCCTCTTCCCCTCCTCCCCCCCCCTCCTCCTCTTCCCCCCTCCTCCTCTTCCCCCTCCTCCTCCCCCCCTCCTCCTCTTCCCCCTCCTCCTCCCCCCCTCCTCCTCTTCCCCCTCCTCCTCTTCCCCCCCTCCTCCTCCCCCCTCCTCCTCTTCCCCCTCCTCCTCCTCTCCCCCCCCTCCTCCTCTTCCCCCCTCCCCCTCCCCCCCTCCTCCCCCTCCCCCTCCCCCCCTCCCCCCCCCCTCCCCCCCCCCCCTCCCCCTCCCCCCCCCCCCTCCCCCCTTCCCCCCTCCCCCTTCCCCCCCTCCCCCCCCTCCCCCTCCCCTCCCCCCCCCCCCCTTCTCCCCCCTCTCCCCCCTCTCCCCCTCCCCCCCCCCCTCCCCCCCCCCCCCCCCCTCCCCCCTTCCCCCTGTTCCTCCCCCTTCCCCCCTCCCTCTTCCCCCTTCCCTCTTCCCCCTTCCCTCCCCCACCCTTTCCCTCCCCCCCCCCCCCCTCTTTTCTCCCCCCCCCTCTTCCCTCCCTCCCCCCCCCCCCCCCCCCCCCCCCCCCCCTTCACAGGGTTAAGGTTGGACAAGCATTGTTCAGAGTAGTAATGTAAATGGATTCACTTGGACCATTCATAAGGGAGTTGGTAGGTATCTGAAAGGAAATAATTTCTGGGGCATTATGGTGGAGAGTAAGGAAACCAGACTAGTTAAATTGGAATGAATGACTTCTATGTTGTAACTATTTTGTGACCTGTTTGCGTCACTAAATATGAAAGTAATGAGATTCACTCAACGTTTTACAGATGCTGGCGAAATACCTTGAGAATGATGATACAAACCAGCTTCCAATAGCTCTTGGAGATCCTATAATGGTATGTCCCTTGATGACAGTGACACATTTGGTAAATATGTACTGTGCATTTTTCGATGCATTTGTGAAGGGTGGAATTGGCCTGGTAAAAGCCAATGCTCAGCACCACAGAGCAAGGAAGCTCCGAAGCAAATGTGCATTCTATGTAGTGATGTTACAAAACTTACCTTCAGCAGCGCTGCAGTTCTGCCACTGGCCGTGCGCACGACTTTGGCGCCTTTGGTGGGGGGGGGCGGGATTAAAATGCCGTTTTGTACTGCCTGTCTGAGGCGGACTTCCTCGGGCTGCTAGCTGGTGATGAAAAATCGATCAGACTTTTGTTCGCACTATATTTTAAAACAAAATTCGCTGGACAATTTAATATTTGGATTAAAATAAAAAATGACTTCTAACGCCCTCAATTCCTACAATGTGACGGATCGCAAGAACGGGACATAACACGTCTATTTTACGTGTATTCTTGCTTCTTGGGATGGCTTTAATCTAATTTTACGTTGCGAAAATGTTATTTGGGGACCATACGAACCGGCAGTGTTTTACCTGCCGATATGGGGTTCAAATTCACCACAAATGCAATGTTCCAATCGATCGCGTTCCAGAAACAAGATGATTAAAATGCCCTTTTTTTTGGACAATCATGTCATAAGCTGTCCAAATTGTCTATATTTTGTATTATTCTCTCTCCATGATCATTATTTTTAAACTAAATATTCACAACAGTTTGAGTCACACGTATTGTGCAAAAATATTTTGAGAGGAGATTTCTGGATTAATTTATGGGAATTAAACATTGAATTCCTTCCATCTGGCATATAAATTCATGGCATTGAGATTGAAAAATCACTAGACCAAGTTCCCCTAATGTGCTTTTGCGGGGGGAGAGGGGGTTAGAGAGAGTAGAGGGGAGAGATGAGTTGGGGGAGAGAGAGGAGTTGGGGGGGAGAGATGAGGTGAGAGAGAGGAGGGGGATTGGGGAGAGGAGGGGGAAAGAGAGGGTAGGAAAGGGAGGGGAGAGGGGTTGGAGTAGGGGAGGCATGCAAGAGGGGAGGAGGGGTGCAGGAGGGGAGGGGTGGTAGAGAAGAGGAGAGGGGGGTGGAGGAGGGGAGAGGGGGGTTGGAGGATGGTAGTGGGGGGGTGGAGGAGGGTAGTGGGGGGGCAGAGGGTGGGAGGGGGGAGAGAGAGAGAGGAGGGTGGAGGGGGAGGGGGAAGGGGAAGGGAGAGAGGAGGGGGTAAAGAAGGGGTACGGTGGGAAGTGGGAATTCGCTACAGAGGGAGGGGGCAGAGAGGGAGGGGGAGCAGAGAGGGAGGGGGGCAGAGAGGGGGGGACGGTTGCGGGGGTGGAGGGGGCCTGCAGCATCGCACACTAATCACCCTGCCCTGCACACACACACTAACCACCCCCTCGCGCACACACACACTAACCACCCCCCCCACGCACACTAACCACCCCCCCCACCCACATTAACCACCACCCCATCCACACTAACCACCCCTCTCCGCACACACAAATGATCTCCCCACCGCACACACACTAACACACACACACACACACACACACACACACACACACACACACACACACACACACACACACAACCCCCCCCTTGATATATTAATATTATTCATTGGCTCCTTTGTGAAGGTTGCAATCTCCCACCCCTGTCCTATTGTGATGTCATATGTAAATGAGATCCATTGTGATTGGACATCTGTGAGATGGCACTGTGACTCATGCAGCAGTTTGATTTTAAAAAATGTTGATTGTTTTTTACTTAAAAAGCGGGGAAATAATCAACCAAATGCTCTAATTTTCTAAAACACGGTCTTGAGGTGGAAAAACCCTACAGGAATATGTAAAAATGTCTCAGTTACGGCAAATTTTGGAGGAGGAGATCCACAAACGCCTTAAACGATTATTCAGGAATTAGAATGTGCATGAGCGTTCGAACGCGCGAGTTTTAATAAGTATATGATGTTATATTGTGAATTCCTGTGTGAATGGGATTAGTTTATTATTTGGATACTTAGGCTATTTTAAAAAAACAAATCCTTTTCTTAAGAAATGGAATCTACAGGACATTCTTAATGGGAAAGTAGTGGGCAGAAAGGCATATCCTGCGTGGTTTGAAGAGCAAAAACTTGTAGTTTGCAATGCCAAAATTGAAAAGTTGAGGAAAAATAAGGTGTACAGAGTTGCTTATTGGTTACAGAGTTGCTTATTGGTTTCTGAGGAGTATGATGATGCTACTGATTATGATATGCCAAAGTACCAGCTACAACTGATCTTCTCCATAGAGACTTGGTCTACTGCTAGAAATTGTAATTTATTTACCTATCTGTTACGGACTTACAGCATATTATACAATAATATTAAAGTTCTGATCTTGAGAATATCACATTTTTGAATTTTCAAGGCTGTCTGGGTGTTTATTACTATTTCTGTCACAACGGTCAAATTTGTAATCAGCTACAATTAGGTAATTCACTAATTATGTGCTTTAATTTCAGGTCATCCAAATAAGATGTTTTATATTTGTTTCATAATGCTTCAATCTATAATAACTGAAATTTCATTGTTCTCTTAATTTTTAAGAAGGTTATGGGCTTTTGACTGTCCTCGATCACAGCTTTTGTGTTAAGTCAATGGAAAAGCAATAGGGAACAAGATGCTAATTTCCGAGTATGAAAATGGCCATCACTTTTTTAATACTGTAGATATGAAAGTGAATCAGGTGTCAAATTAAACTTCTTTTTATGCTTTATCTGATGGGATAAATTGCAGACTTGATTTTTTAAATCTCAACATTTTGTAACATTGCTATTCTATGTGCTTCTGGTGCATCTAGATTTAATGCCTAGTGATAGAATGGCCCATGTTCCCAGATAATTAATTCAAAATGTACCATCAGAATCTTCACTCATGTGGCCTATAATTTATAAGTAGAGAAAAATATGATTGTCAGCGTCCTGCGATTTAGGAATAGTCAGATAAGGAGCACATTGAAGTACCATGGGGACAATATTTAGGGAAAGAGCAGTGGGACCTGGAGATACTGTAATAAATGTTTTGAAAATACTGTGTTAACATCCATGAAAATCTTGATTCAAACTAACTGATTTGATGCAATTGGATTCCTTATAGGAAATTCTTTGGGATCTTTTAAACCATCAGGAGGGTCCCCGGATCCGAGACCATCTAAGTCATGGTGAACTAGATTTGAAGCTGTTTCCTAAAAAAATGGCTAGTCACATGGTAGCACTGGCCATTGTTTTATTACATCGTTGCTGCAAAAATGGAAATGAAATAGCCATGGTAATCAGGTAATTTTTGCATTCACCAATTGTGTAGTTTCATTCGTGAACATTTGATATCAACTGATGCATGCTTCATTGATTTTAGGAAAATGAATGCTTGAGGTTGATCATCAGTTCTACAAGTTCGTACTGCTCTCGGTTCCATCCTATCGGAAGACTTAAACAGCAGGTACTCTATTCGTTTTTGTCCAATTTCTTAAATCAAAACTTACAGTGGAATTTCCGTTTCTATTCCTAATATAAACGTCCTTTAAATGTTGCTTGACTTTTCAGAACAGAATAATGGTGCACTGCCCTCGGACAACAGCGTGAATTGTAATCTGTTTTATCTTAATTGTTGAAAATGATTAATTTTCTAGAATATTGCATTTGTGTAAACATTTTCAAAGATCCAGTTCTCATTTTGCACATGATAAAATATATTTATAGGAATATCAGGAAGTAAATATTATTCATTGGACAACCGATGCAATGTTGTTTTGCCTGTCTCTATCTTCAGACTAATTAAATGTGACAATTCAAAATGCTCCAAATCTGTTAATTTTTTCGCTGGTGTCTATCTGACTCTTTTTCAGTTGGTTTACAAAGCTCCATAATACTGGTTTGGTTGTGCTTCTTGCAATTCCTGAGCAAGAATTTCTTGCTTCTTGATTCCAGTCCCAAGTTATTAAAGGCAGTGAAACACAATATTTGGCCAAGTCTGTGTAATGACAAATGAAGTTGGCTCGCTGTTGAAATAACTGTTAATTGTGCAGTGTTTATTATTCAGCTGCTTTCTCTTACAGCTTCGACATTGCGTTGGAAGCCTACGAAAATGGGATGCGATTCCCAGACCCTCAATAGAGCAGGTGTCTGAAAGACCAAGGTAGGAAAATGGGCCAAATAACAAGAATGCCAAAGAAAATGCTGCTGGAAGGTTGATAAATGGCTTGTAAGAACTTAGTGTGGCTGATAGGTAGGGACAAGGAAAAGTCATGGGTTCAACTCTTGATCTATGCTGAGGTTTACTGAATTTTATAGTCTGACTATAAAATAATGTTTTTATTCCTTTCAATGGGGGAGGGGTGGGTGCTCCATCCACGTAGCCTCTGGGGAGGACGGGATACTGGATATTGCGCAAGGACTTTATTCATCCATAAGCGGAGTCATATAACATGGATAGAGGACCCTCATACCAACTGAAGAAGGGTCTCGATCCGAAACGACACACATTTCTTCTCTCCAGGGATGCTGCCTGTCCCGCTGAGTTACTCCAGCATTTTGTGTCTACCCTCGTCCAGAATGACCAAGTTGCCAAACCAAGCTGGTCTCACTTGCCTTTACTTGGCCCCTATCCCTCAAAACCTTTCCATTCCATGTATCTATGCAAGTGTATTTTTTAAATGTTGTAATTATACCCGCTTCTACCTTTTCCTTTCGCAGTTCGTTCTGTATACTCCTCGAGTCCCATTTTAAATCTTTCCCTTCTCACCTTAAGTCTCTAGTTTTAGACTCCTTTACAATGAGAACGGTTTAAATAACCCTGCTGTTCAATCAGAATACCGAGGAATTGACTCTTCATTCTGTTCTGACCAGACGGATCCATTCGATGGATTCTTGCCAGTTGACTTCATGCAGACTACTGGTTACTTCAACTTTCCTGGGATAATGTAACCATTTCTATTCATCGCGTTGTAAATCTGGATATGAATTGTGCTAATTTGAGGTTTTCACCACAGCAAAGAGCCTGCTGAATGTGTAGACCTCCAGGTTCACATTCTGGGAAAAGTTTGTTATTGCTGTGGTGGGGTGAGGTGCGTGATGCATGGAGAGGTTGTTTCCAAGGTTTACCATAGTATAAACTGTATAAATTCCTATCTTTATTCATGATTTATGTGCAAAGATATTTTTAATCTGCGGAAAAGAGAGGGCAGATTCCAGTGGGGGACAGTGAGGGGAAGACTGGACTGATGGAGAGACATTATCGGCAGCTGCGCGCACACAGACCAGTGCCTCATCCGCAGCCAGGATCAAACCCGCTACTGGACCATCCCATTCCCCCCCCAAAGTGGGTCGGAGATGTCCGGGACAACCCCGGAGCAGCGGCCCACAGACCCACAGCCAGCGTGGAGAAGAAGCACCAACCCCAGCTCAACTCTGCCTACCCTACCGGGCCAACCGACAGCCCAGGACCGACGGGACAGCGGCCCGGAGCAGCGGTGGCCCACAGCCAGCGAGGAGAAGAAGTGCCAACCCCAGCTCAACTCTGCCTGGACAAGGAGAGAGTCGCAGCCGACGGCCCCCGGCCCGCCGGGGAATCCTCCCCGGGAGCTGGAGTCAGTACAAGCCCGGCCCGACACCTCCGGCCGCCCCCAGACAGGGACGGGATGGGACACCCGGGAGGGGACGGGGATGGCCCAGCAGCATTCAACGGCGCCCGCAACGCCGGAGTCCCGGGCCCAATCCCGACCACGGACCCCGACCTCGCTCACACACCGAAGCATAAAGTAATAAAAAGGACAAAATAATCTTGGCTTTTAACTGAGGAACAATAAATAGAACTAATTCATAGTTTGAAAGCAGACAAAAATGCTGGAGAAACTCAGCGGCTGCGGCAGCATCTATGGAGAGAAGGAAATAGGCAATGTTTCGGGTTGAAACCCTTCTTCAGACTGAGGTTCCTTCTTAAACATCAGAGATTAAACATCTGCAGTTCCTTCTTAAACACCACAGTTTGAAAGCAGTATTTTCTTACCTAGAAGTGCTTCCCGGAAGTGGCGGCGCTGCCTGGCAGCTGCAGTTCGCCTGCAGTCCGTCTGTTTTTTTCTTTTTTGTTGTCGTTTTTTTTTGTCTGTTTTAGTTAAAGTTAGTTCAATTTAGTTTATTAGGTTGTGTGTGTATGTGTGGCGGGAGGGAGAAAAGTGTTTTAGTCTCTTCCTTCGGGGGATGCAACTTTTTCTTGTTGTGTCCCCCGTCTCCGTCTCCGCTGAGGCCTAATGGCGAAGCTGGCGGCCTCGGGGCTGTGGTGGTGTTCCGGCAGCGGCCCGACTTGGAGCGGTGGCGGCGTTCCGGCAGCAGCCCGACTTGGAGCGGTGGCGGCGTTCCGGCTGTGGCCTGACTTCGGAGGCTCGGCAGCGGGCCCAGTGGACGACATCGTCGGGAGCTCACAGGTCACAGGTTGGTGACCTGTTTTCCCGGAGCTCCCGCAACAACAGCTGCGTCCGCTGGACTGGAGGGCGGCAGCTTAGACCACCCCGGGCCGCGGAGTTTGAACCGGCCCGTTCGCGGAGCACGGTTCAGCCGCAGGACTTACTTACCATCACCGGTGGGGTCGCTACATCGAAGGCCTGGATCGCCTAAGCACAGAGGGAGAACAAGGAGGGAGGTGACAAAGACCTTAAGACTTTTGCCTTCCATCACAGTGAGGAGGTGCCTGGTGAACTCACTGTGGTGGATGTTAAATTTGTGTTTATTGTGTGTTTTTGTTATTTTTATTATATGTGTGACTGCAAGGCAACAAAATTTTGTTCAGACCGAAAGGTCTGAATGGCAATAAAGGATACTTTGATTTGACTTTTAGAAGAATCAAAGCTGGAAAAAACATGAAATGGGTACACAGCTCCACTGCTTCGAGCAATGTCTATCCAGAGTAACCTTTGACCTGGGCATGCGCAGTCGGAATACACTTATTAATGTTGAGACACACAAACTGAAGATGACGACATTTCTTTTCTCTACATTACTGCAGGTCTGAGTACTGGAGTCAAAGAACACTAGCTACTTCTGGTAGTCTCTTGGAGGAAATTGTTTCGTACATAGTAAAACGGCTAAAGCCAGTCTACAATGAAGAACTGAATACGTCACAATTGTCAGCTGGGGAGTAAGTATCATGTCTCTTGGATTTGACAGTTTTACGATGATTGTTTAAAACACATTGACACTAGTTTGAAATAAATTTGGTGGCATGCACACTGCAGACCTAGTGGTATAAAGTTAATCAAAACATAGGAGTGGGACATTTAGAAAATCACAAGGCAGTCATTCAGATCAATTTGTAATTGATAAATGGTGTTTGATAAATTTGTTTTTTTGAGGTTGGAGCAAGCAGAGTGGTTAAAATAGACGTAGTGTGCATTAGATTTCCAGAAGAAATTTGGTAAGGTGCGACAGAAAAGGTTATTGCATAGGTTAAGAGTGTATGGTGATAATGTATCAGTATCGAGAGGGAAGTTGCCGACTAACAGAAAATGAAGTCTCGATAAATGGGTCTTTTTTGGATTGTTAGTAACTAGTGGGTTTTGATAGGGATCTGTTCTGAGACCTCAACGGTGTATAATCTATCTATACATAACTAAAACTCTCATCTTGTTATCTTCTGGTTTGTATTGTTATTACATTTGCGAAAAAACGGTGCATGACAGCACTACAATTTTTGGCCAGCTTACTGACCATTCTCCTGTGCTGCAAGTGGTATATTTTAAAAGTTATTAAGATTTAATAATCTTTAAAACCGCGCATGCACAGATTGGTCTCCTCCCCTGTCGCCAACCACCGGGACGGTGATGCCACTTCCTGCACCATCACCGCACTGATTCGCCTCGCCCCTCATTGCCCTGCGCGTCCTCTGCCAGCGCGACCTTAGCTGCTGGTGCTCCGGGGCCGCGCCGAGGATCCGAGGCCTGGGTGCTTAACCTAGCTCTGAGGGCGCCGACTGCTGATGCTCCTCCGGGGCCGCGCCGAGGATCCGAGACCTGGGTGCTGAACCTGACTGAGGGTGCCAACGGCTGATGCTCCTCCGGGGCACGCAAGAAGAGAGAGCGGCAACCTCAAGATCTTGGGGAGGTGGGAAGGGAGATTGAGGGAGAGGAGGGTGTAGGGAGGGAGACGGGGGATTGAGGGAGAGGAGGGGGAAGTGGGGGAGAAGGGGGGATAGAAGGAGAATAGGGAGGGGGACAGGAGTTATGGAGGGAGGGAGTGACTGGGTAGTGGAAAGGAGAGGTGATGGAGGGATTGGGGGAGGGTAGGAGGATAGGGGAAAGAAGAGGAAGGAGGTGAGGAGGAAGAGGGGGAGGAGGGGCAATAGAGGGAGTTGGGGAGGTAGGGAGTGGGAATTAGAGGGAGAGGAGGGCCAAAGGGGAGGTGAGAGATAGTGGGGGGGATAGGGGGAGGTGGGGGTAGGGAGGGAGAGGAGATGGCAGGAGGGAGTAACTGAGGGTAGGGGAAAGGAGAGGGAGGGATTGGGGAGAGTCCTTGTAATAATAAAGACCTCACACCATGTCAGGTTGTACACTGTTTATTTAGAATAAACAACCACAAGCTCTCACTTGAGAGTTCACTTCGGACTGCGGAGTGCAGTAGACCGCGACGCTAACAAGTTAGTGGGCGTAACTACAAATGCATGACTCATACCATGAGCCACTAATCTACATTCCCCCACCCCCCCTTAAAGAATCAATAACGCTACCGATAACTAAGTAAAGCAAAAATCACAACCGATGGCAGACGTATGTAAAGTCAAAGATAGTCCGGATACTTCACGACCGGCCTGCTAACATGACCGGCACGTGTACGATAGAGGCCATCTCCATTCCTCTTCTCTGGGGACAGAGTTGATGATTTCACCACCGTGGGGGAGTGGACCAACGCCTCTAGGGTCGAAGCAGGAGACTGGCACAGGTGAAGATGGGACAGCCAGAGGAACTGTTACAGGCATGGATTGTTGTGCTGGCAAGAGCACACGAGGGTCACCAGATGCAGATTGAAATGAACTTGTACAATCCGGATAATAAGCAGGGATTGGCCCTTCAAAGGCAGAAGATGTTTTTCAACATCTTCTGCCATCGGCTCTAACAACGTACGAGCGTGGCTCCGAAGCTAGACCAGAAATCACCCCAACATGGCCTTTGTCTGTAAGCGGACCACATGTCCTTTGGTCAATGGTGGCAGAGGCCTGCTTGTCTTGTCGAACCACTTTTTTTGAATGTCACGCTTCTGTCGTAACCTGGTTTGAATATCCTCAGATGGAAAGACATGTAGGATTAATGTTTGTTCTGCGACGGGCAACGGGGTATGGGTCTGACAATAATCGTTCAGCACGGGAACCCAAAGCAAGGTCACGGGAAATGTTGCGTAAGTTGAGCAAATCCAGGAATATGTCAGATTTGGCCCTGTGAGAGCGCGCCATGAGTTGTTCTGGCGTTAATGAGCAGTTTGACCTTGGGATCGAGCTTGGACGCTGAACCAGACACAGCATGCACATTAATCTCTGTGCTGTCATCATCTGTGGGAACTGGGAGCTAGAATATTAATCCTGGTTTAACAAGCTGACAGACTGTCTCGTTTGAAATCTGTTGTATCCCGATTTGCAGCATTTTGCGAAATAGTTTATTTTATTACAGAGCCTGCAGAGTTTTCCAAATGCCGGACACCGGTCACGAATTGCAGTGTGTGAACCTCCGCAATTAAAGCAATTAGTAATCCATCTTGGGTTGTTAACTGGCCCCTAAAACCGTCGAGTAGTAATTAGATTAGACACGCTGGCTGCATTGACTGCACGAGGGGCAGGAGATGTTAGCGTTTTAACGTGGACAGTGGTTAACTCGGCTATACGACAGCGGTTTTCAACAGCTTCTAAGGTCAGGCCCACTTCACGCAACAATTCATTGCGTAGTTTATCATTCAATAAGCAATGTATCAATCGATCTCTTATCAAACTAGCTTTGATTTCTCTAAAATCGCATCGACTAGCAACATGCTTCAGTGCACTGACATAGAGCTCGACCGGTTCTCCTTGTATTTGACACATTGAGAAAAATTTATGTTCAATGCTCACATTAATTTGGAACGCACATAGCTGTTGGAATTTACGTAGGAGGCACTCAGGATCACGAATGGACTCTGCTGGAATTTGTACGTTATTATCATCCACACCAGCCGGTCGGTGCATAGTGAAATCTTCTGGCACGTCGTGCAGCTTCAATGCCTGCTAAGTTGAGGAGAATCGAGGCACAAAGAGCAGGTGCTGCAACCGGATAAGCAGCATCAATGTAGATTGAGAAATCTTCCTCGAACACACGCCATCGCTCTGCAAGATCAGCATCAAACACCAAGATATCCGGTTTTCTGAGAGCAGCAGCCATAATCGTAGTTAAAAAAATAAACTAAGATAAAAACAATATAATCAATCAGAGGGTGTGATCATATACTAACACCATATCTTAAGTGGATTCCGGGGCCCGCTGTAATGCTATCTCCTTGGCTGTCTTCCAACAGCTACAAAACACAGAAGCTCTAACTCGGACAACTGCTTCACGTATCTCTTTTAATGGTGCAGCACTGCGCCCTATTGGCCAAGTAAAGTTATGTGCCATCTCAAGTTACGCAAGAAGGTACCCATCCATACTGGCATGACATGGGTTTGATTTCTTTCAGCCCTTCAGTCTGTCCACTGACTGTAGACTGATTTTACACATCACATTTTAACACAATACAAGGACTTGTTTAACGACGAGCTGGGCAGGTTGCCTGCCAGATGCACGATTACTATTGACCCTGAGGCAATCCCAGTTGTTCGTCCAGCTCACAGGATTCCCCATGGTATGTGGGATCGAGTACAAAAGTGAACTTAACAGAATGGTGGCTCTTGGTGTGATTACTCCCATAACTGAACCCTCAGACTGGGTCTCCTCAATGATTGCCACTACTAAGAAGAATAAAGACATAAAGACGAGATACAAATTTGTATTAACCCCAAGGATTTAAATACAGCAATTAAGAGACCACGTTATCCAATGCGTTCAGTGGACGAGATTGCGGCACAGATGGCCGATGCAACTGTATTCACAGTGCTAGATGCCAAGAATTCATTCTGGCAGATTCCACTGGAACATAAATCCTCCAAGCTGACAACTTTCAGTACACTGTTCGGACGATATAAATTTTTGAGAATGCCCTATCGTATAAGTCCTGCCAGTGAAGCGTTTCAACAATCCATGGAGCAATTGTTTTCCGGATACCCTTGTTCCATCGTAGTGGATGATACCCTCATTGTTGGGAAAACGATCGAGGAACACAACGCCAATCTGACAAAAGTATTGAAGCACACCGAGGCCATCCATCTCAAACTCAACCCCCAAAAAATGCAAATTCCGAGTGAATTAGGTAAAATACCTAGGCCATATATTTACCAAGGATGGCCTGAAAAATGATCCAGCGAAAACCAGTGCCATTAATGAACTCCCAGCACCCACTGACGTGCCCAGCTTGCAGAGGTTCCTTGACATGGCAAACTATTTGTTCATTCCTGATTTCAGCGAAACGTCAGCCCCATTATGCCTTCTCACACTGCTTGGACCTGGCATGAACAACAACAGACAGCATTTGACACTTAAATGGCAGATGTCGACCACCCCTACTCTAGCATACTTTGATCATAGACTGCCTGTTACACTTACATGTGACGCCTCACAACAGGGAGGGAAAAGAAAAGGGAACATGAAGAGGAGGGGGGGGAGAGTGCTGAGGGATGAGGGGAAATGAGCTGTACCTGCGTCGTTGGCCGTGGGTGAGTGGTGGAATATTGCGTTGGGAGAATGGGTTGCGTTGGGGGACCAGGCCTCCTGTGTGCCATCATCGGCTCTGAGCTCCCTATCATCGAGGGGATCTATCGCAGTCGCTGACTCAAAAAGGCTGGCAGCATCATCAAGGACCTACATGATCCTGGCCACACACTCTACCTTCACGTAAGAAGGTACAGGAGCCTGAAGACTGCAACGTCCAGAAATAGCTACTTCCCCGCAGCCATCAGGCTTTTAAACTCAACTGAAACAAACCTCTGAACACTAATAGACCATTATCTGTTTATTTGCACTTTATCTGCTTATTTATTGTTGTGTGTATATATTTATATAATGGTGCATGGTACACTGATATGATATGTTCTGTATTTGTGCCTACTCTATTCCGTTGTGCTGATGCAAAGCAAGAATTTCATTGTCCTATCTGGGACAGATGACAATAAACTCTCTTGACTCTTGACTTGACTTGAAAAGTGTGCAGATTAGTAAATTTGTGAATTATATTACATTTGGCAGTGTAGTGGACAGTAAAGGTTATTTCTGATTGCAATGGAATCTTGATAACTGGGCGAATTGGCAGAGAAATGGCTAATGGTGTATAATTCAGATAAATAAGAGGTGTTGCATTTTTCTCGAACAAACCAGGGCAGGCACAGAAAAATGGGACTAGCTTGGTTAGACAACTATGTCAGCCAAAGGGCTTGATTCTGCGATGTAATTCTCTGTGACTGTGGCTCTATGATCTTAAGGGTGAGGCGAACACAGACTAATCAGGAATGATTAATAACAGTTGGACGATGGAGCATGTTGTGAGAAAATCTGACATTATTCACTTTGAAGGGACAAATAAAAATAATAATTAAATGGAGTAGGATTATAAAATATAGTATAGAGGGATCAGGCATTCCAAGTATAGGAAACACCAATTTTTGCATGATTTTTTTTGAATGGCAGAGCAGGCTCAATGGACAATTGGCCGCCTTCCCAACGGATCATTCACCTTCACAAGCTTGTTTAGCTATCATTAATCATTACTGATTTGTGTCTTAATCCTACTTGATCCTCCTACTTCCATATTTTTTTAATGCTCGCTCCAGGTAACACAAAATTCTTTGAATTTTCATTTCACCTCATCACAATAGGTGAAATATCCATCTTTAGCATATGAAATTCTCTGCAGTCTTCTCACTGCTTGTGTCAATAACTACTCCACCTCTACCTCACTCAAATCTCTGCTTACACGTCCTCTTTCCCATCACTCTACCACTCCATATTTGCTTTAACTGTCTTATCTCAGGAAAATATACATAATTGGCTAGTATTTAGTCAGTAGCTCTGACATCTTTTTACCTGTTTTATATGAAACTTTTTTTGCAGCAACCTTCCTGAAAGGTGCCCAGGATATTCTCTACAATGTTAAAGATGCTGAATAAATGAGAGTTTCTAATGTTATATCTTTCCCAAGCTCTTGTTTAGTGCATTATCTTTACTGAGGATGGTTCTTCCCATGATAGGCAACTCAACCTGGTAATTAAACTGCTGGCCAACTCCATACATACTTTGTATTGTCCTCGGACTCTTCTTGAAGTGGTGGCTGTGCTGAGGAAGGTGGCCTTCCAGTGCCTGACCGTTTCCGAGCAGGTCACCAACGGTGCTGCAACCCGGCAACAACAGTGGTTGAGCAAATCACTGCGCTCACGCCAGAGGCAAAATTATCTTCGGATGTTGGCGAGGTGAGACTTTCCTGCTTCGTCTGCAAAACTGTTTGATCTTTTGCAATTAAATAGCTGAGAAATTGTGAGGTTGTTTTCTTGAAATTGGACTCCCACCACCCCGAGCACTATTTATGAATAGTCCAGCACCAAAACCTAGATGAATGGAGTTTCTGATGAAGGCAACATCTTTTAATCTCCCCCCTTTGCACATACAATAAACAATTGTATTTGACTTCCTGCATCATATTTACATAATTTCAACATTGTGATTTCAACACAAGTACCGAATGTTTGCAAAGAAAGTTCTGATTGTCATGACATTTCTAAGGAAATTGCAACAATCACTAACTACTCCCTGAATGCACATGCAAGGTTGCCTCCTTGCAAATAGTGTGGTCATAAACATCACTCAAATAGCATTTCCCCACTCAAACAGTTTGGTTTACATGGATTTGATTAGATTAGATTATCCTTTATTGTCATTCAGACCTTTCGATCTGAACGAAATTTCGCTACCTTGCAGTCATAACATATAATAAAAGACAAAACACACAATAAACACATATTTAACATCCACCACAGTGAGTTCACCAGGCACCTCCTCACTGTGGTGGAAGGCAAAGGTCTTAGAGCCCCTGTCTCACTGTGCGAGTTGGCCCACGAGTGACCCCGAGTTTTCACTCGTGGTGATCACGTAGCGGGAACGTCGGAACTCGCACGAGCAACTTATCGACTCGTGGCGCTAACGGCAGGTACTCGGAAAAAACTTGTTAACTCGTGAAAAAAATCAAACATGTTTGATTTTTTCCACGAGTCAAATTAACTGTTCAAGTTAAAAATGGAAACATTTAAACTCGTTGTAATAACGTAGTGGCCCGTGCGTTTATCTTAGTGTCTCGTGAGTCTACCGTGGGAACTTTAATAATCTGTTCTTTCGCTCGAGTAAAGACTGAACCAAAGATAGACACAAAATGCTGGAGTAACTCAGCGGACCAGGCAGCATCTCTGGAGAGAAGGAATGGAGACGAGACCCTTCTTCAGACTTACCCGAAATGCCACCCATTCCTTCTCTCCAGAGATGCGGCCTGTCCTGCTGAGTTACTCCAGCATTTTGTGTCTATCTTTGGCCTTTCTGCGATGATCTGCCACTTGTCCTTTATTACTGAGGCGCCTGCCCCGTGGCTTCGTATTCGTCACTCTGTCTCATGAGGACGCGGTTAAAGACCTGCCGGAGGGGCAAGTCTGGGGCGGTGGGTGGGATGTGTCCACATGTGATGCTCCATCCACCCCCCGGGGCCGAGAGTGTGGGATTGGGAAGGAACTGCAGATGCTGGTTTACACCGGAGATAGACACACACAATGTTGGAGTAACTCCGAGGGACAGGCAGCATCTCTGGAGAGATGGGATGGGTGAGATTTCGGGTCGAGACCTTACTTCAGACTTCTCCAGAGATCCCGCTGAGTTTACTCCAGTAGTTGGTGTCTATCCCGGTGGCGGGGAGCCGGGCTTGGCCGACCGACCGCCTCTACTTGCCGGTCAGTCCGGTGATCATCGCTCCTCCGCCCGGGATGCAGCGGAGGTTTCCATCCGGTGAGTTGTCCAGCGCTCACGGTGGACGAGGGAGGACAGCAATAGGCCAGGTGAATGAATAGCAGCACATAAATGAGTCGACCTTTAATAGTTCTTGATTTTATGTTTTAATTTACAAGCTGCTTCAAGCGAGGCAAGTTTTATTTTCAGTCCGAAGAAGGGTCTCGACCCGAAACGTCACCCATTCAACGAAAAAGCTGGAGTAACTCAGAGGGTCAGGCAGCAACTCTGGAGAGAAGGAATAGGTGACTTTTCGGGTCGAGATCCTTCTTCAGAAGACGAGCCCTTATCCAAAACGTCACCTTCTCCAGAGATGTTACCTGGCCCGCGTTGTTACTCCAGCTTGTTGCGTCTGCCTTCCGTCCAAAGCCTTGGGATCGTCGCCAACATGAAGACGGTGCGAAGCCCCCGCGCCCGGTGCAATGGACGGGGAGCTGGAGAGGGGAGGGAAGGGGTCACACACATGGCCGGGAAGCAGAGGGGTGGGGGTGGGGGTTGGTGAAAGTCAGGGCCAACAATGAGATGGAGAAATACAGAAACACCGACGTGCAAAGGAGACCTACAATAGCGCATGATCTCTCTCGCGTTATGGCAGGTGATTGTCGCCTGTCCGCTGTTTCTGCCCCTAAAGCCTTGGGATCGTTGCCCTTTGTGTTGGCGTGAAGGGGGAGGGGGGCTATTGTGCTGCTTGATTGCCCCTTGCTATCATAGGGACAGGGAGACACAGCGGCTTTTGAGACTGGTGGGCAATCACTACCAAAGTGTCTGCCTGCAGTCAGCACACCTCTCCTACACATGTCTCCCGCACTAAGACCATCCCGCAGAGAATGATCCCAGCACCCAAGAGCCTTGTCTGTCACCCCCCACCCCCAACCACCCTCCACCTCAACTTACGCCTGGGCACCAAAGCAGCTCAGGAGGCGAACCCTGAGCTCCGTCTCCCAACAATCTGATGTGCAACTGATATGAAAGAACAGCGGCTGCGGCCGGCACCCGGCATGGACTTCTCACACCCTCACACACTTACCTTCATTCACGGTTGGCTCAAGAGTAACGGGAGAGGAACTTGGTAAATCGGGAGAGGAACTTGGAACATCGCAGCAATGACATACCCGTGGGAACTCGGTTCAACACTTGATCATAAACTTGAAATCTCGTACATAACCACGAGTCTGTTTTTTTTCTTTCACTTGGGGTCACTCGTGGGATGACTCGCACCGTGAGACAGGGCAAAGGTCTTAGAGTCTCTGTCTTCCCTCCTTGTTCTCCCTCTGCGCTGAGGAGATCCAGGCCTCCGATGCTGCCGTCCACCAGGCCCGCGGCCAAGCCTCCGAAGCCGGGCTGCCGTCGCCGGAATGCCGGAACACCGCCGCTGGAGCACCGCAGCTCCAAAGCCAGGTCGCCGCTGGAACGTCGCTGGAGCACCGCAGCCCCGAAGCCAGGTCGCCGCTGGAGCACCGCAGTCCCGAAGCCAGGCCGCTGCTGGAGCACCGCAGCCCTGAAACCCAGGTCGCCGCTGGAGCACCGCAGCCCCGAAGCCAGGCCGCCGCTGGAGCACCGCAGCCCTGAAGCCAGGCTGCCGCTGGAGCACCGCAGCCTTGAAAGCCAGAATGCCACTGGAGCACCACAACCCCGAAGCCATTCTGCCGCTGGAGCACTGCAGCCCCGAAAGCCAGGCCGCCGCTGGAGCACCGCAGCCCCGAAGCCAGGCCGCCGCTGGAGCACCGCAGCCCCGAAGCCAGGCCGCCGCTGGAGCACCGCAGCCCCGAAAGCCAGGTCGCCGCTGGAGCACCGCAGCCCCGACGCCAGGCCTAATCTAATCTAGAGCCACGCCCACCGCCGGTAATCACCACAAGTTCATTGCCTTTACGCCAAGGACCGGCGTTCAGGCTGAAGATTTTTGGTCGATACGGGGGCCGAGGTCAGCGTGGTGCACCCGTCCGGCACAGTAAGCAGGGGCCCTTGTTGACTGCTGTGAATGGCAGTCACATACGGACGTACATGAGGGTCTGCACCATATCTTTGATATTTGGCGCCTGCCATTTCACTTGGCCATTGTGGCAGACGTGTCCCAGCCATTTTTGGGTGCAGATTTTCTCCGGGCGCAATCTCTGATGGTGGACGTGAGGGGACAGCGCCTTGTCCATGCTTCGACGCTTGAGGAAATCTCCTTGCGCCCTGCTGCGTCTGCTGTGCCAGTTCGCAACCCGATTTTGGCAGAGTACCCGGTTATCCTGACCCCTCAGTTCGACTTGATCAACCCGAAGTTTGGGGTCCAGCATCATATTCTGACTTCGGGACCACCGCTAAACGCTCGCGCCTGCAGACTGGCCCCTGACAAAGTCCGGCTTGCGAAGGTGGGGTTTCAAAAGATGGAAGCAATGGGAATTGTCCGGCGATCAAACAGCCCATGTGTCTCCCCTTTGCACATGGTGCCCAAGGTCTCCAGCGGCTGTGGTCCTTTTCGGCGACTACCACCGCCTGCATGACCGGAACCCTGTCCCACACATTCAGGACTTCTCTGCCCATCTGGCTGGAGTTAAATTCTTCTCCAAAATCGACCTGGTCAGGGGGTACAATCAGATCCCTGTGCGACCGGAGGATGTGCTCCAAATGGCCATCATCACCCACTTCGGGCTTTTCTAATTTGTTCGTATGCCCTTCGGCCTTAAGAACGCCGCACAGGCATTCCAATGCCTCATGGACATTGAGGGGCGGGGGTTTGATTTTGTCTTCATTTATCTGGACGACATCCTGGTGGAGAGTCATTCGCGGTAAGAACATTGCGCCCACCTCCAGTGGTTGTGCCAGCGCCTGAGCGAGTTTGGGTTGGTATTAAACCTGGATAAGTGTCAGTTCGGCCTTCGGGCCATCGACTTCTAGCGCCATCATGTGACACAGCATGGTGTGGTGCCTCTACCAGGCAGCGTGGATGCCATTCGCCGGTTTCCACGGCCTTCCTCAGTGAGGGGCTTGCGGGAAATCGTCGGGATTTTAGTTCTAACACAGATTTTGACGGCGGTGGCAAGAATACTGCGGCCTCTATTTCAGCTGTTGTCGGGCAAGCGGCGGGACGTGCAGTAGACCGACGTCGCCGTGGCGGCCCTCGAGGGGGTGAAAGAGGCTCGGGCGATGATGCTGGTACATCTGCGGGTCGACACCCCCACTGCACTAACTGTGGATGCCTCGCACTCTGCGGTTGGTGGTGTATTTAAACAGTTTGCAGACGGTCACTGACGGCCTCTTGCCTTTTTCCGCCGCCAACTCAACCCAGCGGAGCATAAATACAGCACGTTCGACTGCGAACTACTCGCTTACCTGGCATGTTAGGCATTTCCGTTATTTCCTGAAGGGTCGGGACTTTGTTGCGTTTACTGACCATAAACCCCTCGCTTTCGCCTTCGCCAAGGTAGCCGACCCTTGGTCCACTTGGCAGCAACGCCACCTCACTGCTATCTACGAGTTCACGCCGGCATCCGCCACATCGGCGAGAAAAATAACCTGGTCGCAAAAATAACCTGGTCTTGTTCGGCTGTTATGGTCGTTCTCGACATGTCCTCGGGAATCGATTATTCCGTTTTGGTGGCGGCGCAGCTAGCGGACGAGGAGATGAGGGCATCCCGTACTGCCATCACAAGACTGGTGCTCGAGGACGTGCCTTTCTGTTCCGCTGGCATCACCATCTTGTGTGACGTCTCCATGGGACAGCCGCGGCCTATTTGTTCCGGCGGCCTGGCGTCGATGGGTTTTCGACGCCATTCATGGCGTTTGGCCCACCCATCCATCCAGGCGACGGTGGCGTTGGTGGCTGCAAGATTCGTATGGCACGGATTGCGGAAGCAGGTCGGTCATTGTGCCTGGGCGTGCATTCCCTGTCAAACATTCGAAGGTTGATGGATCCGCACCGCCCCAAAGGAGAACTTGGAGACTTCATCGGCCGAGTTGGTTCACGGCGTTCCACTAACTGTGCCCGGGGAGTTTATCCCAACCGCTGGTGGCCCCCAGGGGTTGCCGTCATCCATGTTGTTCCGACTGCGGGAGAGGGTCGGCGCATGTTTCCTGTCTCAATGTCTCAGCATGGTGTTGCTCCATTTAACGTGCCGGCGGCTCTTGCAGACTGCAAGTATGTCATCCTCCACCGCGACACCCACAGGTCGCCCTTACAGCGCCCTTACGAAGGTCCTTTTCGGGTGCTACGGCAAGGGTCCACGACTTTTGAATTGGACATGGGGGGGGGGGGGGGGGGGGGGGGGGGGGGGGGGGGGGGGGGTCTGCGGGAGACCGTGTAGGTGGCTCATTTGAAGCCGGCCCATTTGGACCGGAGTGAGCCAATCCACGTGGCCCAGCATTGCTGTCGAGGGTCCCACCTAGTTCGTCCTTACCAGAAAATAAACTTTTATGTGGGGATGCACGTACGAGGTCCGGCCACCTCGTTCAGCTGCCCATCCGTTTTTGTGCCTCCAGTTCTGGGGGGGGGGGGGGGGTTTGGGTAATGTGATGGTACCAGGTGCTGGTCCATGCACTATACATAACCTTCAGCTCTTTTGGGGGGGGGGGGGGGGGGGGGGGGGGGGGGGGGAGGTGGGGGGGGGGGGGGGGGGGTAATCGCGTGCATGGGGTTGGTGAGTGAGGAGAATTAGTGTAGCAATAAAGGACAGTATTTTTCGGACAAACTTCATGTCTGCCTTGTTCTTTAATGGACAACTCTGCGTCCGCCACAGACTGCATATTTCTTTGTTGCCCATATAACTCGAAAGTTTCTCCTTTTTTTGATATTTTCCATCACAGGATGTAGCTTTGTTGGCAAAACCAGCATTTTATGCATCTCCTTCTTTCCCCTCAAATATGGTAGAAGAAATCAGCCTTGAATCACTGCATACAATCCAGTACATGTGCTCCCTTATTCAGGAACTCAGGATCTTGACCTAACAACTATGAAGAGAGTGATATTTTCAAGTCAGGATGTTATGAATATAGCAATTGTATTGTGCTACTATGTTGATTGTATTCAAACAATCAAAATTAGATACTGTTGTTTTACAGTGTTCAGTATTTGCACTCCGTCTTCAGCCTAATTATGCTACTAGTAACAGTGGAACTGCTCAAAGCACAAATAATAAGTGAAATGGATTCTTCTGAAAAACACAGTTATTTGAAGTAAGTACATCAGTCAATGTTACCAATTGCATCAACACTAGTTTAGCTTAGAGGTACAGCATAGAAACAGGCCCTTTGGCCCATTGAGTCTGTGTTGACTAGCAATCACCCGTAAGTTAGTTCTACCCTACACATTGGGGAAATTGTACAATTAACCTACAAACCTGCATGTCTTTGGAATGTGGGAGGAAACGCATGTGGCCACAAATTGAATGTACAAACTCTGTACAGACAGCAGCCGTAGTCAGGATTGAACCTACTGTGCCACCGTGCTGCCCTTTGGTATTTCATGTAAGAGGTTGCAAATATGTACCCCAAATATTTTGATGATTGTATCAAAATGCAAATTGAACTAAACGTGCCGTGATATTGATACCATTGCGATGCAACAGATGGGAAGTATAGGTGGGAATAAATAAAAAAGCTACAGATAATTAACTTTTGAATTTCTTTGTCAGATGTTACCTGGATAGACTGTAGAGGGTTATTTGCCTTGAAATAGAAGAAGCTCTAATTGAGTGTCAGAGGACTCTGACTTATGGAGAAAGACTTTGTTACGTGATATCAGGGAGGAACTGCCACGGGAGACAGTTCCTTCAGAGTACAAACGGCACGGGTGTACATACTGCCGAACAAACAAGTGTATGTGCAGACTAACACATATCTTAGTTCCTTAGTCAGGGAGTTGCGCTTTTATCGAAACTGCCTAAATTACATTACTCAAACCCGTACATAGGCGCTGCTGGTTTTGCAGCTAACAGATAATAACATCATGCACAAAGAAACAGATCTTTGTACACAATGTTCCATTCACTCGGCCAAGGCTTTTCTAACACCCAGAGAGTTGTGAATTGGTGGAATTCTCTGTCACAGAAGACAGTGGAGGCCAATTCACTGGATGAATTTAAAAGAGAGTTAGATAGAGCTCTTGGGGCTAGCAGAATCAAGGGGTAAGGGGAGAAGGCAGGCACAGGTTACTGATTGTGGATGATCAACCACGATCACAATGAATGGTGATGCTGGCTCGAAGGGCCAAATGGCCTCCTGCACCTATTTTCTATGTTTCTCTGCAATGCGGCATCTTTATTTTCGCAATACGTGTCAACAAGCAGAACAATTAAAGTTTAGCAAAATTCTCTCACATTGAGGTATTGAAAATAAAGGGTAGAAATCTCAGAAGAGTAGAGAAACAGACCAGGTGACAAGGATAAACACATTTTAATGGAGCAAAAATCTGGCATCTGGATTGCACTACCAGGGGGAGTTTTGGAAGCAAGTGGAATTTCTGCTGCTTCACAGCTCCAGAGGCTAGGGTTCAATCCTGATCACAAGTGCTGTCTGTGTGGAGTTGTGTATTTTCCCTGTGAATGCGAGTTTTACTGTTTCGTGTAACATCCCAAAGATGGGTTGATTAGCCAGTGTAAAATACCTATTCGCATACATATGCATCAAAATAATGACAGACCATCATCGAGCATGATTGCAGAGCTACAAGGGAATAAAGAGGGTGATTGGGATTGATAGAATTCCTTTGTAGCACCGACTGGATGCATATTAATTTCAAAATTCACCAAGTGAATTCAGACACATGGGTATTGGATAGCATTATGCCAAGTTAAACCATGACATTGAATAGTGGAACAGTCTCAAGGGCTATTTCTGCTTCCTGGTCTCACAAGAAAACCTGAGAGGACCTAAGAAAGTACACAAGTGGCATCTTGTACTTGCTTCAGGTGACACGAATTCTAGTATATTATAACGAAAACCCAGGTAACCATTTCGCTTTTCTTGCTGAAGAACAATCAAGTTGTCCTCGCTCTCCCCATTGTGTTGGAAATGTCTTTTTTAGTATGAACCATTGATGATGAAGACATGTACATGTGTATTGCATGTTGATGATTTGGAGGGAAATTGGTGAATTTGTTGGGAAGCAGTCAACTTTCGTTTTTCACTGACTTGCTGTTTCTTGCTCACTGTGTAACCCAGAAGATGAGGAAATTATAAGGAGAAAATGAAATATAAGCAGTATTCTATACAATTTTAAAATGTCTGTTAATATTGCTCTCTGCAATACTTATACTTCTGGCAGAGTAAGGATACTTTACCAGAAGGAGATTTTCTTTTGGAGCAAGACTACCTGTTGGGTTGAAATTCCTGTTGGGTTGTCAACTGGACGGAAACCCTCTTCCACCTACTGTGATTGGAAGAAGGCTGCCATCAGCAGTTGTGGTGTCAACTGCTTGGACCCTAAGCTTATCCTCTTTGCCCCCGACTCTTTTTAAGATTCTACCCCGCTGACAAAGCTTTTTATCACTTCCCCTGATATGACTTGTGAAATATGTTGGCTGTTAATGTTTGTGTGATATAATAATGATGTGATGATAATGATAAAGCAGAGGATGGTGGTGGGTATTTTGTTATATGAAGGGTCTCATTAATTCCTTTCTTATGCTAACTGTGCACAGTTTTAAAATCTGCTCCCTAAGATCTATTCATCCATTCTGGTTAAACCACTAGTCAATTAGATCAAATATGTTCGATAAAGCGTAAACCTTCGTCATGAACATTTCTGCACACATAGTCATAGATACAGCACGGAAGCAGGGCCTTTAGCCTGCTGAGTCCACGCAAAACATCCAGCACTTTTTTTTTTTTACACAAGTCCTACCCTATGCTATTTATCCTCCTTGCATTCTCAGCATCTCTCCCCAGATTCTACCACTGATATATACACACGGGTCGATTTACAGTGTTCAATCAAATAACTAACCTGAATGTTTTTGGAAGGGAGGAAACTGGGGCACCTGGAGTAAATTTGCATGGTTACATGGAGAATGTATAAACTCACACAGATAGCTGATGTCAGGATTGAACCCCAGTCTCTGGAACTTTGAGAAATGGCTGTACTAGCTGCACCACTGCACCATCTCTATAACTCTATACATGATTTGATTCAATGATTATAATTTTTACCTCTTTGTAATAAATCCTACGTTTTCACTTGTAGATTCTTGAAGTCCTTGGTGCAATATGCAGAAAATATGGTGACCTACACAAGCCCGGAGAAAAATAAATGGGATGAAACATGGGACCTGACTGAAAAGATGCTACTGAAAGTTAAACAGTTTTATAACCAGTTTTTTAATGGAATAACAAGCTAGGCAACATGTGTGGTTGAGAGTAATTGATCTTAATCTAAAATAGTTATGTACTTTTAAAATTGTAATTATCATTGTAGTCCTGGAGGATGTAGGTTTATGTGTGTGAGCAAGGATTATGATATGTTTTTTGTGGAGGCCAATGCAGTCGTGCTCAATTCACTCCAAGTACATTCTAAGCATTGATCAGGTAAAGGGTCCTGAGAACATGATCCCCTTCCTAACTGGTCTTGCACAAGACGAGCTAATTCAGACAGAATTGTAGATCAGATCTACATAGATACAGAGACAATAGGTGCAGGGCCAGCACCGCCATACAATGTGATCATGGCTGATCATTCACAATCAGTACCGCGTTCCTGCCTTCTCTTCATAGAACTCTAACTCTATTTTGAATACATCCAATGAATTAGCCTCCATTGCCTTCTGTGGCAGAGAATTCCACAAATTCCTGCCTTCTCCCCATATCCTTTGGTTAAACAGCTGTCTTTAAGAGCTCTATCCAACTCTCTCTTGAAGGCATCCAGAGAATTGCCCTCCACTGCCTTCTGAGGCAGAGAATTGCACAGATTTACAACTCACTGTGTGAAAAAGTTTTTCCTCATCTCAGTTCTAAATGGCCTACCCCTTATTCTTAAACTGTGGCCCCTGGTTCTGGACTCTCCCAACTTTGGGAACATGTTTCCTGCATCCTGCATCTGCTTTGTCCAATCCCTTTATAATTTTATCTGTTTCTATAAGATTCCCTTTCGTCCTTCTAAATTCCAATGAATACAAGCCCAGTCTCCATTCTTTCATCATATGACAGTCCCGCCATCCCGGGAATTAAAGTCGTGAACCTACACTGCACTTCCTCAATAGCAAGAATGTCCTTCCTCAAATTAGGAGATAAAAACTGCACACAATACTCCAGATGTGGTCTCACCAGGGCCCTATACATCTGCAGAAGGACCTCTTTGCTCTGATACTCAACTCCTCTCGTTAGGAAGGCCAACATGCCATTAGCTTTCTTCTTGTGCTGTACCTGCTTGCTTACTTTCTGTAGTTTGGTTACTTTACTTACTAACCAATGTAGTGCTTTATTATTATAAGCTCTGCCTACGACCACACTATTCATATCGCAACCCGACATGTGCTGTTAGTTGGTACTGCTGCATGGTAGGAGTAACATGTTGTAGTGTGTTGTATACGTTACCCAACAAATAATGTTATACCAGATCCGTGAGTATGTGATTTATTCAACATGGTGTTAGAAGTGGGATCAACCAGGCTTGGGGAGATTATCCGGAGGAGGTGCTGGTAGCTCTTGGTACTCAATATCAGAATCTTCATGTTTTAACAGGTGCACAGGCTGCCTTGGGAATGAGTGATTCCCATGGGCTCAACAGCATTTAATGAAACGTTTTTTTTCTCTTACAATGATGGCATAATTTTCCAAAGGCAAGGCACAGTTCGTGATCAGCCAGGGTGCGATCCGCCACAGTTAGAACACTTTTCAATAAATCTTTGAGATTGTCGAGATGATGTGTGGGACTGGGAGTGCTGGTTGCGGTAGGAGGTGTCGGTAGCATCAACACGGTATGGGGAATGCGGTCCGGGCCCCATTGATTTTCTGTGCGACCTGGCAGAGCAAACGGCTGCAGATACAACTTTACAGCTACTGTCTTCAGTCATCTGGCGTGGCTGGCCGGATAAACAATATCAGGCACCACTTCCTATTCACCCATACTACCTGGTCTGCGACGAACTGGTGCTGCAGGACGGTGTCATAATCAAGGGTCACAAAGCAGTCATCCCAACTGCCCTATGGGATAAATATTTTGATGCCGTTCACAGGGGTCACCCATTGCGTGGAAGCAACCATACTCCGAGCAAAGAGCATGCTTTTCTGGCCCGGAATGACCTAATTTGTGCATAAGAAAGTTGAAGCCTGTGCTATCTGCAACAGCCTGATGCCACACCAACAGAAGCAGCCCCTGCTGTCACACCCTGTTCCTCGTTTGCTTTGGTCCACGCTTGCTACGGACATATTTGAGTGGCATGGCAAACAGTATCTGGGTCTCGTTGACTCTTATTTTGGCTTACACCTCTCTCCAGTGGCCAAGTCGTTTGCCTTCAAGCCAACAAAGGGCTACGGCCGTTTGGGTTTCATCCACAGTCCCGCAAAAGAGCCACGCTCATACCTGGTGAGTGTTGACGGAGGGATCTACAGACGCAACCGTCAACATCTCCTTCCTGTGAAGGAACCTGCCGTCTCATACAATGATGCTCCGCGTCCAAACTACCCATCTAAGGACGGACTTTCTCTTACCTCACGACCTGCAGCTGCAGACCCACCCCTGGTTGTGACTCCAGCTCCGTCAACACCACGCTCGGTGCCCCGCTCGCCTGCCTCGCCGTGTTTGTCCCCTGGCTCCCCTGTGCTCCCACCGCCTGGGACCCCGACATTCTCGCGGGTGAAAGGAGGAGATGCAGATCTGTACCGTACGTGTGCGGAACGGGTTTGTAGGCCACCCCATAGATACAGGGACTTTGCGTGAACCATCTGAACTTCCTTGTATGCGCTATTGGCGTTTTGGTTACATTATTAATCAGTCAGTACCTAGTGCTTATAAATATATATAAAAATTGAAACATCTACAATAAAGTGTTTCTCTTTTTATTCTTACAAGGAAAGATGTCGATTGGTTACTTTACTTACTAACCACTGTAGTGCTTTATTATTATAAGCTTCGCCTACTACCACACCTTTCATATTATCTCAACCCGACATGTGCTGTTAGTTGGTACTGCTGCATGGTAGGAGTAGCATGCCGTGTGTTGTATATGTTACTCAATAAATACTGTTATACCAGATCCGTGAGTATCTGTAATTTACAAGGAAACCCAGGTCTTATTGTACTTCCCCTTTTCCTAACCTGACACCATTTAGATAATAGGAGGTAGACAAAATTGCTGGAGAAACGCAGCGGGTGAGGCAGCATCTATGAAGGAAAAAGGCGACATTTCGGGTCAAGACCCTTCAGATTGATGTTGGGGTGGGGTGGGGGGGAAGAAGAAAGGAAGAGGTGGAGACATTGGACTGTGGGAGAGCTGGGAAGGGGAGGGAAAAGAAGGAGAAAGCAAGGAGAAGGAGAAACCTAAAATTGGAGAAGTCAATGTTCATATTGCTGGGGTGTAAACTACCCAAGCAAAATATGAGGTGTTGCTCCTCCAATTTACGGTGGGCCTCACTCTGACCAAGGAGGAGGCCCAGGACAGAAAGGTTGGATTCGGAATGGGAGGGGGAGTTGAAGTGCTGAGCCACCGGGAGATCAGGTTGATTATTGCGAACCGAGCGGAGGCGTTCGGAGAAGCGATCGCCAAGCCAACGCTTGGTCTCACCAATGTAGAGCAGCTGACACCTAGATCAGCAGATGCAATAGATGAGGTTGGAGGAGGTGTAGGTGAACCTCTGCCACACCTGGAAAGACTGCTTGGGTCCTTGGATGGAGTCAAGGGAGGAGGTAAAACGACAATTGTAGCATTTCCTGCGGTTGCAAGGGAAAGTGCGTGGAGAGGGGGTGGTTTGGGTGGAAAGGGACAATTGACCAGGGTGTTATAGAGGGAGCAGTCTCTGCGGAAAGCCGAAAGGGGAGGAAATGAGAAGATGTGGCCATTGTTGGGATCCCCTTTGTCTTTCCGTTCTTGCCACCAAAGTCGATAGCCTCACATTTATCCACATTATACTGCATCTGCCATGCATCTGCCCACTCACCCAATCTGTCCAAGTCACCTTGCATCCTCATGAATGAATGAGTAAGTTTATTGGCCAAGTATTCACATACAAGGAATTTGCCTTGGTGCTCCACCCGTAAGTTACATCAGTTAGGAATGACACACAAAACATTAAACATTAATAATAAAACATTATCGATTAAACTTGTGAATTAAATAAATTACCAGAGCAAAATGAGGCAACAGATATTTGGTTATTGAATAGAGCTACTACTTGTGGAAAACAGCTGTTTTTATGTCTGGCTGTGGCAGCTTTGACAGTCCAGAGTTTGTGGCCAGGGTGCGAGGGGTCAGAGATTATCTTACCCGCTTGCTTCCTGGTCCTTGCAGTGTACATTTCGTGAATGGAGGGAAGGTTGCAGCCAATAACCTTCTCAGCTGATTGGACGATTCGCTGCAGCCTCCGGATGTCATACTTGGTGGCTGAGCCAAACCAGACCATGATAGAGAAGGCGAGGACAGACTCTACGATGGCCATATAGAATTAGACCATCATTGCCTGTGGCATATTGTGCTTCCTCAGCTGCCGCAGGAAGTACATCCTCCATTGTGCCTTTTTGACTGTGGAGTCGATGGTGGCCCCCTATTTAACGTCCTTGGAGATGATGGTTCCCAGGAACTTAAAAGATTCCACCGATGTGACTGTGTTGTTGATGGTGAGTGGGGTGAGGGGAGGGGAGGAGTGGGGTGACTTTTAAAGTCTACAATCAATTCCACTGTCTTGAGAGCATTGAGCTCCAGGTTGCTGCGATGGCACCAGGATGCCAGCTGTGTCACTTCCTGTCTGTAGGCAGATTCCTCCCCATCCTGGATTAGTCCAATCAGGATTGTGTCATCCGCAAACTTGACAAGGGGTCAGTGGAGGTGCAGTCATTGGTGTATAGAGAGTAGAGCAGAGGGGAGACTACACAGCCTTGCGGTGCTCCTATGCTGCGGGTCTGTGGGTCCAAGATGTGCATTCCCAGCCTCATATGCTGCTTCCTGTCAGGAAGCTGGCGATCCACCGTCAGGGGTTCAGGCACAGTCAACATGGAAAGTTTGGAGTGTAGTAGCTCTGGCACAATGGTGTTGAATGCAGAGCTAAAATCAACAAACAAAATCCTGGCGGTCTAGGTGCTGGAGGATGAAGTGCAGGCCTAGGTTGACTGTGTCATCCACAGATCTATTGGCCCGATATGTAAACTGCAGAGGATACAGCAGGGGGTTCGTGATATTTATCAGCTTGGCCAGTACAAGCTTTCCAAGTGTCCTCGTGACTACAGAGGTTAATGCGACAGACCTGTAGTCATTAAGACCAGTAATCCTTGCCTTTTTGGGTACAGGAACAATAGTGGAGACTTTGAAGCAGGCGGGGACAATACAGGTCTGCAGGGACTGGTTGAAAATGTCTGTGTAGACCAGTGCCAGTTGTTCGACACAGAGCTTAAGAGTAGAGGGGGAAACATTGTCCGGTCCTCGAGATTTACGACATTTCTGTCTTCTGAACAGCCTCTCTACCTACTCTATTTTTATTGTTGACTAGACCGTGGGACCCGTTTGGGGGGGCGGGGTGGGGGGGGGGTAGCACGGTGTCACAAAGGAGGGCTGGTCCCTGAATGCAATATTCCACCACTCACCCATAGGTCCTAATACTCACCGCTCCCGAGAGAGGGAGGGGTGGGGTAGAGAGGGAGGTAGGTATAGAGGGATGGGGAGGGTGGTAGAGAGGGAGGGGGGTAGAGACCATACCCCATCTCCCTCCTCATTTCCCTCATCCTCCTCCCATTCCCTGCCCCAGGACCTACCCAGGTCGTAGAGCAGCCCCAGGGCCTGGAACTCGGCCTGGTTCTTGTACTCGACCCGGCCCTGGCTGTGCACCCAGGCTCGTCCTTGGTTCCAACCGCAGCCTCCAGCCGTCACCTCAGCCGCCGCCTGGGGTCCAGTCCAGACCCAGGCTCGTCCTTGGTTCCAGCGGCAGCCTCCAGCTGTCAGCTCGGCTGCCTGGGCTCCAGTGCCGGTTCCGACTTCACTGCCCTGGACCCAGACTTGTCCTTGGTTCCTGCGGAGGCTTCTTTATCGGCCCCAGTCATGGCCCCATCCCAAGCCCCGGGATCTCACTCCAGCTCATGCACCATTCGCGGGTCCAGGCAGAGGCTCCACCCTGCCAGGTGTCGGATGCCAGCAGTCGCCGCTACGCGAGTACACTGGAGTGCCCCTCCCTCCTGGAGTGTCCCGTCCAATGCTGCACATGGCTGTGGCCTGTAACAGATACTTGAACCGGTTCACAGACTCCCCATGTGCCTGTCACTTCTGCGGCGAGGAAGAGACTGTTCCATTTGTACATGCATTGTGAGTATAAAGAATATAAAGATTTTAAATAGTATCAAGAATATAAAGCAGGATAGTAAAAGCTTCTTTAGTATGCGAAGTAGAAAACATTAGTTAAGACCAAAGTTGGACCCTTGAAGACCGAAAAAGGTGAATTTACTATGGGGAACAAGGAAATGGCAGATGTTGAACAGGTACGTTGGATCTGTCTTCACTAAGGAGGACACAAACAATCTTCCTGATATATATGAGTGGCTAGAGGATCTGGGGTGACGGAGGAACTGAAGGAAATCCACATTAGGCAGGAAATGGTGTTGGATAGACTGATGGGACTGAAGGCTGATAAATCCCAGGGCCTGATGGTCTGCATCCCAGGGTAGTTAAGGAAGTGGCTCTAGAAATCGTGAATACATTGGTGATAATTTTTCAATGTTCTATACACTCAGGATCAGTTCCTGTGGATTGGAGGGTAGCTAATGTTATCCCACTTTTTAAGAAAGGCGGGAGAGAGAAAACAGGGAATTATAGACCAGTTAGCCTGACATCGGTGGTGGGGAAGATGCTGGAGTCCATTATAAAAGATGAGATAGCCGAACATTTGGATAGCAGTAACAGGATCGGTCCGAGTCAGCATGGATTTACGAAGGGGAAATCATGCTTGACTAATCTTCTGGAATTTTTTGAAGATGTAACTAGGAAAATGGACAATTGAGCCAGTGGATGTAGTATACCTGGACTTTCAGAAAGCATTTGATAAGGTCCCACATAGGAGATTAGTGGGCAAAATTAGGGCACATGGTATTGGGTAGTGCTGACATGGATAGAGAAGTGGTTGGCAGACAGGAAACAAGGAGTAGGGATTAACGGGTCCCTTTCAGAATGGCAGGCAGTGACTAGTGGGGTACCGCAAGGCTCGGTGCAGGGACCTCAGTTATTTACAATATCCATCATTGATTTGGATGAAGGGATTCAAAGTAACATTAGCAAATTTGCAGATGACACAAAGGTGGGTGGCAGTGTGGACTGTGAGGGGGATGCTATGAGAATGCTGGGTAACTTGGACAGGTTGGGGGAGTGGGCAGATGCATGGCAGATGAAGTTTAATGCGGATAACTGAGGTTATCACTTTGGGAGCAAAAACAGGAAGGCAGATTACTATCTAGATGGCATCAACTGGGAAAAGGGGAAGTACAACGGGATCTGGGGTCCTTGTACATCAGTCTATGAAAGTAAGCATGCAGGTACAGCAGGCAGTGAAGAAAGCGAATGGCATGTTGGCCTTTATAACAAGAGGAATCGAATATAGGAGCAAAGAGGTCCTTCTGCAGTTGGACAGAGCCCTAGTGAGACCACACCTGGAGTATTGTGTGCAGTTTTGGTCCCCTAATTTGAGGAAGGACATTCTTGCTATTGAGGGAGTGCAGCATAGATTTACAACGTTAATTCCCGGGATGGCGGGACTGCCATATGCTGAGAGAATGGAGCAGCTGGGCTTGTACACTCTGGAGTTTAGAAGGATGAGAGGATATCTCATTGAAACATATAAGATTGTGAAGGGTTTGGACACGCTAGAGGCAGGAAAGATTTCCCCGATGTTGGGGAGTCCTGAACCAGAGGCCACGGTCTAAGAATTTAGAACGGAGACAAAGAAACACTTTTTCTCACAGAGAGTGGTGAGCGTGGAATTCTCTGCCTCAGAGGGCGGTGGAGGCAGGTTCTCTGGATGCTTTCAAGAGAGAGCTAGATAGGGCTCTTAAAAATAGCGGTCAGGGGATATGGGAGAAGGCAGGAACGGGGTACTGATTGGGGATGATCAGCCATGATCACATTGAATGGCGGTGCTGGCTCGAAGGGCCGAATGGCCTACTCTACATATTGTCTATTGTGTATTGTGAGAGGTTTCAGCCCCTGTTCGACTATCTGAAGGGGCTGTTCCTCATGTTTTGTCTACATTTTAGCCCCACACTTGGCAAGAAACATTTCACTACACCAATTGGTGTAAGTGACCAATAAAATAACCTTTGGACCTTTGATATTTGAGCACCCGGCACAGAGGGGAGAAGGTCGGGAGGGAGGGGCGGATCTCCCTGTCCGTCTGCTCCCGGTCCTGGCCAAGATGCGCCATTCGCGGGTCCAGGCAGCGGGTAGTCGACGGCCGCACAAGGGTTGACTGCCTGCGCCTTTTCTGGGCCTACGTCCGTGCCCGCGTGTCCCTGGAGAGGGAACACGCGGAGTCCACGGGGGCTTTGGAGGCCTTCCGTGAATGCTGGTCGCCGCGGGAGGTTGAGTGTTTTGTTGATAGAGTTGGCATTATATTAATTTGATGATCGTTTATAAAAATGTCAACATAGGCAGTCTTGTGCTAATTTGTATAATTATTATTAATAAAATATTTGTATTTGTATAATAAAAAAAGAGTGTCCCGTCCCGCCTTGCCTTGCGAGTGGATTGTGACATCACGCGAGTGCGCTGGAGTGCCCCTCCCTCTCGGAGTGTCCTGTCCTGCCTTGCGAGTGCCTTGTGATGTCACTCGGGTGCGCTGGAGTGCCCCTCCCTCCCAGAGTGTCCCGTCCTGCCTTGCAAATCCATTGTGCCATCACTCGGGTTTTCTTTTTCCGAAATGGGTGACTTTTTGGGCTGTTTTTAAAACTTTAAAAACAATTTAAAAGTTTGGAAATATAGGTGGGAATGCGACGGGAAGACGTTTATCTCCTTGAGGGAAAAAATATGAGTAGAATGTGTGAAAATGGAAAGGCTGTGGCCTAGCGTTTGGTAGCAAATGAGAGTCAAGCGAGATGACATGGACATCACACGCTGCAGCACTCGTGAGCAAGGCAAGGCTGCCTTTACAGTGCTCTCGCTTAACTTTTTTTTCCTGTTGCCTGCCGGGCAACCTCTGCAACATTTTAGGTTGCCAAATGACAGTTTAGGTGGTCATTTAAGACGGCTTGCATGACGTGTGCGATAATGTGCTCGGACGAAGTGCATAGTTACCAGTCGGAATTATGGTCAATGAAACAATCACATTTTATTTCTGCTTCACATAAAGTCAGAAACAACATATTCACCAATCAAGACATGATATATACCACAATGACATGCAGCAAAATTATAATACAGTATCTCATCTCTTTTAACACGTTGCAATGAATGCAATTTTTATTATCTCTTTCCACTTCCAAACAAAAATATGGTTATTCAGCATATGATCAACCTCGGTGAGACCAAGCGCAGGCTTGGCGATCGTTTCACGCAACACCTCCACTCAGTTCACAATAACCAACCTGATCTCTCGATGGCTCAGCACTTCATCTCCCCCCCCCCCCCATTCCGAATCCAACCTTTCTGTCCTGGGCCTCCTCCATGGCCAGAGTGAGGCCCATCGCAAATGGGAGGAACAGCACCTCATATTTTGCTTGGGTAGTTTATACCCCAGCAGTATGAACGTTGGCTTCTCCAATTTCAAGTAGTCCTTGCTTTCTCCCTCCTTGCCCTCCCATTCCCAGCTCTCCCACAGCTTACTGTCTCCGCCTCTTCCTTTCTTTTTCCTGCACCCCCACCCCTCCCGACATCAGTCTGAAGAAGGGTCTCGACCGGACAGCAATGGCGGCCAGAACTCCCACAATGCAAAGGGAGGGAGAAAGTGGCCGACGCCGACCAGTTGCCGTGACAGTGCTTATGAGCAGGGCCGCAAATGCGCATAACCACCACCTCCAGTTTAAATTCCAGTTGGAATATTTTGGAGGACCAAGTAACCAAGAACCAAGATGGTGTGCTCGGCAGCCGGCCGTGTCGAGCGGAGACCCGAGAGCCGAGCCGAGACCCGAGAGCTGAGCGGAGAGCCTAGCACCGAGCGGAGAGCCTAGCACCAAGCAGAGAGCCTAGAGCTAGCGCCAAGCCGAGACCCGGACACGGATGGGTGTTCCGGTTGCTTGCCAAGCCAGGCAAAATGGCATGGCTTTTAGGTTGCCCGGCAGGAATCTAAGTTGCCATTGGCACCCGGGCGACTGCTAATTTCAAGCCCTGCTTTACCACCTCAGGCAATTGAGGAAATTCAGAGTGTCTCCGAGGATCCTCCAGTGCTTCTAGTCAGCGGCTGTGGAAAGCATCTTGTGCGGAAATATTGCAATCTGGTTTGGGAATTGCTCTGCCCAGGACAAGAAGGCTCTGCAGAGAGTAGTGCGTTCGGCCGAACGCACTATGGGAACTTCACTCGCCCCTCTGCAGGAACTATACATCAGGAGGTGCAACTCCAGAGCCAATAAGATCATGGGAGACCCCCTCCACCCCTGCAACGGTCTGTTCCAGCTGCTACGGTCAGGCAAACGCCTCCGTTGCCATGCTGTGAGAACGGAGAGGTTGAGAAGGAGTTTCTTCCCAGAGGCCATTAGGACTGTAAACTCCTATTCCACCAGGGACTAACTTTACTGTACCACAATACCGCCCACAATATTTAATATGTAAAAGAACATGTGATTCTGTTCCATTCTGTTTGTAGTTTGGTTGTTTTTTTGCACAAAGTCCGCGAGCACTGCCACTTTTCATTTCACTGCACATCTCGTATGTGTATGTGACGAATAAACATGACTTGACTTGACAGATTGTGCCCAGATTACACACACCCATATACACACAAACAAGATAAGAGTTTTAGTTATATAGATGATGAAGTGGCCAGATTGAAGTTGGGCAGCAGGTGGTGGGCTGTGGACGATGGCCCCGCCTTTTGCTGTCACGCTGTAATTGAGTGTTAAGTGGTGATTGGAGAGGGGTGGGTGGGAACGACTGGAGTCTTGCTTTAAGTAGATGTGAAGTGATAATTGGGGAGGAGTGGGTGTCTTTGGAATGAAATGTTCCTGCATCTACTGGATTGTTCCCAGATATACTCTGCAGAGGGTGGTGAAGATCGCCCAACGCATCACAGTCTCCTCACTCCCCTCCATTGAGTCTGTCCATAGTAAACGATGCCTGCGCAGGGCGCATAGCATCGCCAGGGACAGCTCACACCCCAACCATAGACTGTTTACCCTCCTCCCATCTGGGAGATGCTACAGGTCCCTCCGCTGCCGTACCAGCAGGCTCAAGAACAGCTTCTTCCCTGCGGCTGTCACACTTCTCAACACTGCACCTCCACCCCCTGTCTCCACCCCCTGTCTCCACCCCCTGTCTCCACCCCCTCACCCCCCCCCCCCCCCCCTCCCCGGACTATCCAATCACCAGCAAATTGCACTGATACCACTGTATATGTCTTACTTGTTTATTCGTAAGTTCGCCCTTCGGAGATACAAACTGCATTTCGTTGTCTCTGTATTGTACACTGCACAATGACAATTAAAGATTGAATTGAATATACCTGCCATTGCTGTTCCACCGTGATCCCTGTTAGGGTCACTTTCCAGTCAACTTTGGCCAGCTCCTCCCTCATGCCTCCATAGTCCCCTTTGTTCAACTGCAATACTGACACTTCCGATATCACCTTCTACCTCTCAAATTAAAATTACCTCTCAGATTAAAATTTATCATATGGTCACTACCTCCTAATGGTTCCTTTACGTTGAGTTTCCTTATCAAATCCAGTTCATTACACAACACTAAATCCAGAATTGCCTTCTCCCTGGCAGGCTCCAGTACATGCTACTCTAAGAATCCATCTCGGAGGCACTCTACAAACTCCCTTTCTTGGGGTCCAGTACCAACCTGATTTTCCCAGTCTACCTGCATTTTGAAATGTCCCATAACCACAGTAGCATTACCTTTATTACATGCTAATTTTAACTCCTGATGCAACTTACACCCTATCTCCAAGCTACTGTTTGGGGGCGTATAGATAACTCCTATTAGGGTCTTTTTAACCTTACAATTTCTCAGTTCTATCCACAATGACTCCTCATCTTCTGATTCTATGTCACCCCTCGCAAGGGACTAAATTTCATTCTTATCAACAGAGCCACCCCACCACCTCTGCCCACCTGTCTGTCTTTTCGATAGGACGTATACCCCTGAATATTCAGTTCCCAGCTCTGATCCTCTTGCAGCCATGTTTCTGTAATTCCCACAACATCATTCTTACCAATTTCTAACTGAGCCTCAAGCTCATCCACTTTAATTCTTATACTTTGCGCATTCATATATAACACTTTTAATTTGGTATTCGCATCCCTTCTCACACTGATTCCTATTTCACCTGACCTTGCTCTCTTATCCCTTCTTGAACTTTCCGTCCCATTAATTTGGGTGTCTTTCGTAACTTTTCCTGTACTCTCTTTCCCTTTAACTCCTTCCTTATACTCCCAATTTGTCAACCCCTCTCCCCCTTCTGATCAACCTGCCTTTGTTGCTACATTGAGTGGTGCCTTTCACAATATACCACTAAAAAGGCCACAATAAATCCATTTCCAATAGTTGCTGCTTTACCCCCTAAGGTAAACCGACATCCGTAGTTCCGTTTTTATTACTTTTTATACTCTGTTCCCTGACTGATAAAGGACAGCATTCCAGAAGCTGCCTTCGCCACCCTATCTACATGTGATGCCACTTTCAGGGAACTAGGTAGTTGTACTCCTCGATCCCTTTGCTCTACAATACTCTTCAGGCACCTTCTGTTCACTGTAAAGGTCCTGCTCCGATTTGACTTCACAAAATTCAATATCTCACATTTTTCTGAATTAAACTCCATTTGCCATTCATCGGACCACATCCTCAGCTGATCAAATCTGGCAGTAATTTTTGTTAACCTTCTTTACTATCTATGATACCATCTGTCTTAGTGTTATCTGCAAATTTACGAATCATGCCTTGTATTCTCATCCAAATCGATGATGCCAAACACCAATGGGCCCAACTTCACCTCAGCCCCTTTGAGGTGCTCAAACCATTTTTACCAGGTTTTCTTTGGTTGCTCCTCTCCAGGTTTCTGCCTAAGCTCCAATATATCTTTTTCCTGGCATGATATATTTAATCAAACCCTTATTTATGCTCCAAATTTTCAAGTAGTTATACACATATGGCTTCCTCTTACTAATCTTGTGAAAACTCTTCATTTTTCTCACATTCCTCCCGGCTAGTGCTTCGGCAAAAAGTCTGTAAAGTCTTGGGCTGCCATCTTCTGAAGGACTATCAATATTGTCCTTTAATCCTCATCCTTGGTTTATGTGGAAGAGTACATTTTCTTAGTATTCTAGGCTGACTACATAGAACAGTACAGCATAAGAACATGTTCTTCGGCCCACAATGTTTGTGCCAAACCTGAAGCCTAGTTGAACTCATCTCATCCACCTGTACATGATCCATATCCCTCTCTTCCATGTGCCTATCTAAAAGCCTGTTTAATACCACTGTGATATTTGCATCCACCACCATCTTTTGCAATGCAACCCAGGCCCTCAGTTTAACAGAAAATGCCCCATACATCTCTATTAAACCTCTTCCCCCTCTCACCTTATAACTATGCCCTCTAGTGTTAGGCATTTCCCCCTGAGGAAAATGGTTCTATCTGCCCTATCCATGCTCCTCATAATTTTATATACTTCTGTTGTCTCCCTTCAACCTCTGACATTTCAGAGAAAACAATCCAAGTCTATCAAAACTCTTCCTGCAGCCGAAACCCATAAATCCAAGCAGTATTCTGGTAATTACCCTGCTTTCCTGTAGGACTCCATCCCCTATTCCCAATTCCTCCGTCTACGCCGCATCTGCTCCCAGGATGAGATGTTCCACACCAGGTCATCACAAAATGGCCTCATTCTTCAGAGAAACGGGGATTCCCCTCCCCCACTATTGATGAGGCTCGCACCAGGGTCTCCTCCATACCCCGCAACACTGCCCTCGCTCCCCATTCCCCCACTCGCAAACAGGGCAGAGTCCCCCTGGTCCTCACCTTTCACCCCACCAGCCGGCAAATACAACATATAGTCCTCCGCCAGTTTCGCCACCTCCAACGTGACCCCTCCACCCGCCACATCTTCCCATCTCCCCCCCTGTCTGCCTTCCGCAAAGACCGCTCCCTCCGCAACTCCCTTGTCAAATTCTTCCCTCCCCTCCCACTCTACCCCTTCCCCGGGCACTTTCCCTTGCAACCGCAAGAAATGCAAACACTTGTCCCTTCACCTCCCCCTCTCCACTCCTTTCAGGGACCCAAGCAGTCCTTCCAGGTCCGACAGAGGTTCACCTGCACCTCCTCCAACCTCATCTACTGCATCCGCTGCTCCAGATGCCAGATGATCTATATCGGTGAGATCAAGCGGAGGCTTGGCGATCGTTTCGCCGAACACCTCCGCTCGTTCCGCAATAACCAACCCGACCTCCCGGTGGCTCAGCTCTCTTCAACTCCCCCTCCCATTCCACATCCGACCCTCTCGGTCCTGGGCCTCCTCCACGGCCAGAGTGAGCAACACCGCAAGCTGGAGGAACAGCACCTCATATTCTGCTTCGGGAGTCTGCATCCTTTGGGCTTGAATATTGAATTTTCTCAATTCTGTTAACCCTTGCTGTCTCCTCCCCTTCCCACCTCTCCCTCAGCCCTCGGGCCCTGGCATTCCCTCTATCTCTATCTCCCTCCCCACCCCAGTCGCACCAGCTTCTCATTTTCACACCACAAACAGCTTACAATGGCTTGTCCCCTTTATCACCGATACTTTTTTGCATATCTTTCACTCATTGTTCCTTATCTCTCCACATCACCGTCTATATCTCTCGTTTCCCTGATCCCTGACCAGTCTGAAGAAGGGTCTCGACCCGAAACGTCGCCTATCTCCTTCGCTCCTTAGATGCTGCTGCACCCGCTGAGTTTCTCCAGCTTTTTGTGTACCCAGTATTCTGGTAAACCTCTGCACCCTCTTCAAAGCTTCCATATTTTTCCTGTAATGGAGTGACCAGAATTGCATGCAACACTCCATATGCAGCTTAACCAAAGTCCTATAAAGCTGCAGCATGACTTCCTGACTCTTGCATTCAATGCCCCAGCAATGGAGGCAAGCATACCATATGCCTTATTAACCACACTATCTACTTATACTACCATCTTCAGTGAGCTATGAACTTGGACTCCAAGATTCTTCTGCACATCAATGCTGTAAGGCTCTTGCTATTAACTGTATACTCTCTCCTTACATTCAACCTCATAAGTTGCAATACCTTGCGCTTGCCTGGGTTAAACTCCATCTGCCATTTCTCCGCCCATTTCTGCAGCCGATCTATGTCCCGCTGTAACTTCTGACAGCATTCCTCACAGAATGCACCCCTCTCCAAATTTGACAGCAAACCAGCCAAAAGTAGTGGAATCCAAGACTTGTACAACATTCACATTTAACACTGTCACTGCTGACACATTTGTGGGGCCATTGTTCGTACGGGCCCTCGACCCATCCGGGTAGGCGAATCAGTCTGATATCACCTTATCTTTCATTCAGGTGTGTAGCTGCTATCCTCTCAGCCAGCCACTTTAGCTGTCTCTGAGAGGCATGGCTTACTGTGGCTTTGAACTGTAAAAATGTTGCCCCTCAGAGCCTGGTCCCTATTAAATCTGTCCCCTTTCACCTTAAACCTATAAATCTCCATTACTTTACTCTGGCTGAAAAACTCTGAATTCACTCTATCTATTGCCCTCATAATTTTATATATTTGTGTAAGATTACCCTTAGCCTCCAGTACTCCAAGGAATAAAGTTCTAACCTGCCCAATCTCTCTCTATATCAATCAACCAATCAATCAGATTTATTCATCACATACACAATAAAGTGCAGTGAAATGAATTTGCCAGCAGCGGTACAATCAAAAAAGAACACACCAATACACAATAAAACTTCAACACAAACATCCATCACAGTATTATTCACTGTGGTGGAAGGCACAAAGTGCAGTCAGTCCTCCTCCATCGTTCCCCCCCCCGATCGGGGCCATAAACCTCCGCAGTTACCGCCGCGGGCGGCCAGATGTACAGGCCATCCCATCTGGAAGGTAAGTCCCGAATTGGTGCTTCCCAACGCTGCTTCAGGATGTTGTAGGTTGCAGGCCGGTGGCTAGAGCTCTTCTCCAGGGATCCCCGGCGAGGGGATGGTAAATGCACGCCGCGCCCGCGGACAGAAACTCTGCAGACCGTGGCCTCAATATCCTCGTAAACCTCTGTTCTCTCCATCTTAATACTCTATAGCAGGGTAACTAAAATTGAACACAATACTCCAAATGCCACCTGTACCTTAGGTGTGACCACCTCACTATAACTTCTATCTATGAAGCTCTCTTTCTCCCGGATGATCCTTAGGTTGTCCAGCTGCAGCTCCAGTTCCCTAAAATGTGGTATGTAAGTAGCTGCACCTGGGTATACCTCCCATTGGTGTAGTCATCAGGATACCAGCTGTGCCCCTGACTTCCCACATTCTAGAGGAGGTGTATTTTGGCCTTCTAGCTGCCATCTCTACTGCAAAAAACACAAGAGGGATAAAAATCACACTCAAGGAACAGCAGACATTATTGGGAGCGGCCATGTTGCGTGAAGTGCTGTGGAGAGGTAAAGTGTAAGACTTTGGCGTAGTCTTCGGCGAGGAGGAGGAGGCGGCGGGGATGTTATCAGCAGTAGAGAAGAGAATAAGTTTTATTCAGCTCTGGGTGTGTGTCCCATAGTATTTTATTAGGGATTTGATTACAGTAGTAATGGTGGGACAAGTTGTTGTAGTGTATTTCTTCCAGGATGTGGATGTCAGGGACACTGCTGGTGCCTCTGACAACTACACCTGCGGAAACTGTGTCCAGGTGCAGCTCCTGAAGGACCACTTTAGGGAACTGGAGCAGCAGCTGGACCATCTGGGAAAAACGAGTGCTTCCTGGACACACCGAGGGTACAGGAAGACCCGAACGTGGGTGACGACGAGGAAGGGAAGTAAATGGAGTGAAGGAAACCTACATGGCTGTAACTCTTGAAAATGGGTACACCCTCTTGGGAGCTGTCAGGACGGACAAAACGTCAAGTTTGAGTAGTAGCCATGGCTATGACTCCAAACCTGGCACTGAGGCTCAATGGGGAAGAGTGACATCAGGCAGAGCCATAGTGGTGGGCAACTCAATAGTCGGGTGTGGACAGGAGATTCTGCGGCAGCAGTCAAGATGCCAAGGTGGCATGCTGCCTTCTCGGTGCCGGGGTCCAGGTTGTCTCGGAGCGGCTGCATGACATCTTCAAGAGGGAGGAGGAGCAGTTGGAAGTTATTGTGCATGTTGGCACAAACGATATAGGTAGAAAGTGGAAGGAGGTTCTATAACATGAGTTTAGGGAATTAGGTAAAAGGCTGAAAAGCAGGACCTCCAGGATAGTTATCTCTGGTTCGCTTCCAGTACCCTGCGCTAGTGAGGGTAAGAACAGAAAGATAGAAGAGATGAATGAGTGGCTGAGGAGTTGGTGCGGTGAGCAGGGATTTAGATTTCTGTGATCTCTTCTGGGGCAGGTATGTCCTGTACAAAAGGGACGGGTTGCACTTTAAATGGAGGGGTACCAACATCCTGGCAGGCCAGTTTGCTAATACTACATGGGTAGGTTTAAAATCGATTGGCAGGGGGGTGGGATCTTCTACAGGAAAGAGGCAGGTGAGAGTGACATCTCTATATTCCATTGGGTGACTCCACCGCAGTGGCTGCCCCGCCGGCAGCCCGTCAGTCCTTTCACCCCTTTTGTTATTTTTAGTGCGTCTAAATGTATGTTTTAATGTTCCCCAGTATGTGGGGGGAATAGGAGGAAACCGTTTTTTCAGTCACTTATCTGGACGGAGATGCGTCTTTTCTCCGTGTCGCATCTTTGCCCCCTCACGGCCTACCAACTGGATTGGTGTGGCCTTTCCGACCGAGACCGGCCCAGAGCTTCAGCAGCAGGCACAGCATGGAATTACCATCATGGAGCCTGGGATCCTTGTCGAGGATTGCCAGTGTTGGAGCTCCGATCACGGGGCCTGCTGACTTTAACATCGTGGAGCCTGGGATCTTTTTGCCGAGGATCGCCAGCATTGGAGCTGCGTCCAGCTCGGCCTGTGGACTTCGGAAGCCGCGGTCTCCTGTAAGAAGCGGCTGATTCGGGAACTTCAAGTCGCAGAGTGTGTTCTGATCTGTCCCGACGTCGAAGTTCCAATCATCCTGGCGAGACAGCCTGCACATCAAGACTGCAGAGGGTTCTAGGCCCCGACCACGGGTGAACAATTTTATTGCCTTCCATCACAGTGAGAACAGTGGTGGTTATTTATGTTAAATTCTATTGTGTATTGTGTTCTTTTTATTCGTATGGCTGTATGGTAACTCAAATTTCACTGTACCAATTGGTGCATGTGATAATAAATACGTACTTGAACTTGGGATGATTCCACAGATCAGGAATCTGTGGAATTCTCTGCCACAGAAGGCAGTGGAGGCCAATTCACTGGATGTTTTCAAGAGAGTTAGGTTTAGCTCCTAGGGCTAAAGGAATCACGGGATATCAGGTAAAAAGCAGAAACGGGGTACTGATTTTAGATGATCAGCCATGATCATATTGAATGGCATTGCTGGCTCGAAGGGCCGAATGGCCTACTCCTGCACCTATTTTTCTATGTTTCTATGAGAGGTTAGAAGTTGGTAAAGAAGGTGGTGAGAGAAAAGTTGGAGGACAGAACAGGCAGGAGAAAGGCAGAGAGAGCGAGATAGGAAGGTTTAAACTGCACGTATTTTAATGCAAGGTGTCTGACAGGTAAGGCAGATGAGCTTAGGATATGTATAGGTACTTGCGACTGGGACGTTGTAGCCATTACCGAAACCTGGTTAAGAGAGGGGATGATCTCCATGTTGGGGGTGTATTACGGATCCCCAAATCGTCAACAGGAATTAGAAAAACAAATATGCCAGGAGATTGCAGACAGCTGCAAGTCAAATAAAGTTTTAGAATAGGGGATTTTAACTTTCCCAGTATTAACTGGGAAAATCATAGTGTGAAAGATTTAGATGGGGTTGCAGTTTCTCAACGGTGTTCGGGAGAGTTTTTCTGCAACAATATGTAGAGGGACCCACATGTGAGAGGGCGACACTTGATCTAGTGTTGGGAAATTGGGCCGGGCAAGTGAATTAAGTGTTCATTAAGGAGCCTTTTGGGACTAGTCACCACTGTTTGATTAGGTCAGGATTCACTGTTCGATTTCGTTAGGTTAACTTAAGATAGTTATGGACAGGGACAGAGAGGGCTCACATGTTAAAATGCGAAACTGGGTTAAGGCCAACTTTCAGGGTATGAGAGAACGTCTCACTCAAGTTAATTGGAGCAGGTTGTTTGAGGGGAAAGGAGCATCAGCCAAGTGGTATGTTTTTAAAAGTGTGATGCCAAAAGCTCAGGATAAGAATGTCCCTGTTAGAATGAAGGGCAATGCAGGCAAACATAAAGAAGCCTATGAGAGAAACAGAGGCAATGGTTAAGAATAAAAAGTACACATGGGACAGGTATAGGCACCTGGGATCAAGTGTATCCCTGGAGGAGTTTCAGGAACTAAAGAACAAAGTAAAAAAGGAAATCAGAAGGTTAAACAGGGCCAAGGAGATACCTTTGGTAGATAGCATTGAAGACAACCCGAAGAGATTTTATAAATACATAAGGGGGGAAATGGTAATTAGAGAGAGAGAGAGAGTGGGACCCCTCAGGAATCAAAGCGGTCAACTCTGTGTGGAACAACAGGAGATGGGCAAGGTCCTCAATTAGTATTTCTCCTCTGTATTTACTAAGGAGAAAGACAGGAGGATCTATATCGGTGAGATCAAGCGGAGGCTTGGCGATCGTTTCGCCGAACACCTCCGCTCGTTCCGCAATAACCAACCCGACCTCCCGGTGGCTCAGCTCTTCAACTCCCCCTCCCATTCCACATCCGACCTCTCGGTCCTGGGCCTCCTCCACGGCCAGAGTGAGCAACACCGCAAGCTGGAGGAACAGCACCTCATATTCTGCTTCGGGAGTCTGCATCCTTTGGGCTTGAATATTGAATTTTCTCAATTCTGTTAACCCTTGCTGTCTCCTCCCCTTCCCACCTCTCCCTCAGCCCTCGGGCCCTGGCATTCCCTCTATCTCTATCTCCCTCCCCCACCCCAGTCGCACCAGCTTCTCATTTTCACACCACAAACAGCTTACAATGGCTTGTTCCCTTTATCACCGATACTTTTTTGCATATCTTTCACTCATTGTTCCTTATCTCTCCACATCACCGTCTATATCTCTCGTTTCCCTGATCCCTGACCAGTCTGAAGAAGGGTCTCGACCCGAAACGTCGCCTATCTCCTTCGCTCCTTAGATGCTGCTGCACCCGCTGAGTTTCTCCAGCTTTTTGTGTACCCTCAAAAGTATTCTGGTAAACCTCTGCACCCTCTTCAAAGCTTCCATATTTTTCCTGTAATGGAGTGACCAGAATTGCATGCAACACTCCATATGCAGCTTAACCAAAGTCCTATAAAGCTGCAGCATGACTTCCTGACTCTTGCATTCAATGCCCCAGCAATGGAGGCAAGCATACCATATGCCTTATTAACCACACTATCTACTTATACTACCATCTTCAGTGAGCTATGAACTTGGACTCCAAGATTCTTCTGCACATCAATGCTGTAAGGCTCTTGCTATTAACTGTATACTCTCTCCTTACATTCAACCTCATAAGTTGCAATACCTTGCGCTTGCCTGGGTTAAACTCCATCTGCCATTTCTCCGCCCATTTCTGCAGCCGATCTATGTCCCGCTGTAACTTCTGACAGCATTCCTCACAGAATGCACCCCCTCCAAATTTGACAGCAAACCAGCCAAAAGTAGTGGAATCCAAGACTTGTACAACATTCACATTTAACACTGGTCACTGCTGACACATTTGTGGGGCCATTGTTCGTACGGGCCTTGACCCATCCGGGTAGGCGAATCAGTCTGATATCACCTTATCTTTCATTCAGGTGTGTAGCTGCTATCCTCTCAGCCAGCCACTTTAGCTGTCTCTGAGAGGCATGGCTTACTGTGGCTTTGAACTGTAAAAATGTTGCCCCTCAGAGCCTGGTCCCTATTAAATCTGTCCCCTTTCACCTTAAACCTATAAATCTCCATTACTTTACTCTGGCTGAAAAACTCTGAATTCACTCTATCTATTGCCCTCATAATTTTATATATTTGTGTAAGATTACCCTTAGCCTCCAGTACTCCAAGGAATAAAGTTCTAACCTGCCCAATCTCTCTCTATATCAATCAACCAATCAATCAGATTTATTCATCACATACACAATAAAGTGCAGTGAAATGAATTTGCCAGCAGCGGTACAATCAAAAAAGAACACACCAATACACAATAAAACTTCAACACAAACATCCATCACAGTATTATTCACTGTGGTGGAAGGCACAAAGTGCAGTCAGTCCTCCTCCATCGTTCCCCCCCGATCGGGGCCATAAACCTCCGCAGTTACCGCCGCGGGCGGCCAGATGTACAGGCCATCCCATCTGGAAGGTAAGTCCCGAATTGGTGCTTCCCAACGCTGCTTCAGGATGTTGTAGGTTGCAGGCCGGTGGCTAGAGCTCTTCTCCAGGGATCCCCGGCGAGGGGATGGTAAATGCACGCCGCGCCCGCGGACAGAAACTCTGCAGACCGTGGCCTCAATATCCTCGTAAACCTCTGTTCTCTCCATCTTAATACTCTATAGCAGGGTAACTAAAATTGAACACAATACTCCAAATGCCACCTGTACCTTAGGTGTGACCACCTCACTATAACTTCTATCTATGAAGCTCTCTTTCTCCCGGATGATCCTTAGGTTGTCCAGCTGCAGCTCCAGTTCCCTAAAATGTGGTATGTAAGTAGCTGCACCTGGGTATACCTCCCATTGGTGTAGTCATCAGGGATACCAGCTGTGCCCCTGACTTCCCACATTCTAGAGGAGGTGTATTTTGTCCTTCTAGCTGCCATCTCTACTGCAAAAAACACAAGAGGGATAAAAATCACACTCAAGGAACAGCAGACATTATTGGGAGCGGCCATGTTGCGTGAAGTGCTGTGGAGAGGTAAAGTGTAAGACTTTGGCGTAGTCTTCGGCGAGGAGGAGGAGGCGGCGGGGATGTTATCAGCAGTAGAGAAGAGAATAAGTTTTATTCAGCTCTGGGTGTGTGTCCCATAGTATTTTATTAGGGATTTGATTACAGTAGTAATGGTGGGAGAAGTTGTTGTAGTGTATTTCTTCCAGGATGTGGGATGTCAGGGACACTGCTGGTGCCTCTGACAACTACACCTGCGGAAACTGTGTCCAGGTGCAGCTCCTGAAGGACCACTTTAGGGAACTGGAGCAGCAGCTGGACCATCTGGGAAAACGAGTGCTTCCTGGACACACCGAGGGTACAGGAAGACCCGAACGTGGGTGACGACGAGGAAGGGAAGTAAATGGAGTGAAGGAAACCTACATGGCTGTAACTCTTGAAAATGGGTACACCCTCTTGGGAGCTGTCAGGACGGACAAAACGTCAAGTTTGAGTAGTAGCCATGGCTATGACTCCAAACCTGGCACTGAGGCTCAATGGGGAAGAGTGACATCAGGCAGAGCCATAGTGGTGGGCAACTCAATAGTCGGGTGTGGACAGGAGATTCTGCGGCAGCAGTCAAGATGCCAAGGTGGCATGCTGCCTTCTCGGTGCCGGGGTCCAGGTTGTCTCGGAGCGGCTGCATGACATCTTCAAGAGGGAGGAGGAGCAGTTGGAAGTTATTGTGCATGTTGGCACAAACGATATAGGTAGAAAGTGGAAGGAGGTTCTATAACATGAGTTTAGGGAATTAGGTAAAAGGCTGAAAAGCAGGACCTCCAGGATAGTTATCTCTGGTTCGCTTCCAGTACCCTGCGCTAGTGAGGGTAAGAACAGAAAGATAGAAGAGATGAATGAGTGGCTGAGGAGTTGGTGCGGTGAGCAGGGATTTAGATTTCTGTGATCTCTTCTGGGGCAGGTATGTCCTGTACAAAAGGGACGGGTTGCACTTTAAATGGAGGGGTACCAACATCCTGGCAGGCCAGTTTGCTAATACTACATGGGTGGGTTTAAAATCGATTGGCAGGGGGGTGGGATCTTATACAGGAAAGAGGCAGGTGAGAGTGACATCTCTATATTCCATTGGGTGACTCCACCGCAGTGGCTGCCCCGCCGGCAGCTCGTCAGTCTTTTCACCCCTTTTGTTATTTTTAGTGCGTCTAAATGTATGTTTTAATGTTCCCCAGTATGTGGGGGGAATAGGAGGAAACCGTTTTTTCAGTCACTTATCTGGACGGAGATGCGTCTTTTCTCCGTGTCGCATCTTTGCCCCCTCACGGCCTACCAACTGGATTGGTGTGGCCTTTCCGACCGGAGACCGGCCCAGAGCTTCAGCAGCAGGCACAGCATGGAATTACCATCATGGAGCCTGGGATCCTTGTCGAGGATTGCCAGTGTTGGAGCTCCGATCACGGGGCCTGCTGACTTTAACATCGTGGAGCCTGGGATCTTTTGCCGAGGATCGCCAGCATTGGAGCTGCGTCCAGCTCGGCCTGTGGACTTCGGAAGCCGCGGTCTCCTGTAAGAAGCGGCTGATTCGGGAACTTCAAGTCGCAGAGTGTGTTCTGATCTGTCCCGACGTCGAAGTTCCAATCATCCTGGCGAGACAGCCTGCACATCAAGACTGCAGAGGGTTCTAGGCCCCGACCACGGGTGAACAATTTTATTGCCTTCCATCACAGTGAGAACAGTGGTGGTTATTTATGTTAAATTCTATTGTGTATTGTGTTCTTTTTATTCGTATGGCTGTATGGTAACTCAAATTTCACTGTACCAATTGGTGCATGTGATAATAAATACGTACTTGAACTTGGGATGATTCCACAGATCAGGAATCTGTGGAATTCTCTGCCACAGAAGGCAGTGGAGGCCAATTCACTGGATGTTTTCAAGAGAGTTAGGTTTAGCTCCTAGGGCTAAAGGAATCACGGGATATCAGGTAAAAAGCAGAAACGGGGTACTGATTTTAGATGATCAGCCATGATCATATTGAATGGCATTGCTGGCTCGAAGGGCCGAATGGCCTACTCCTGCACCTATTTTTCTATGTTTCTATGAGAGGTTAGAAGTTGGTAAAGAAGGTGGTGAGAGAAAAGTTGGAGGACAGAACAGGCAGGAGAAAGGCAGAGAGCGAGATAGGAAGGTTTAAACTGCACGTATTTTAATGCAAGGTGTCTGACAGGTAAGGCAGATGAGCTTAGGATATGTATAGGTACTTGCGACTGGGACGTTGTAGCCATTACCGAAACCTGGTTAAGAGAGGGGATGATCTCCATGTTGCTCCATGTATTACGGATCCCCAAATCGTCAACAGGAATTAGAAAAACAAATATGCCAGGAGATTGCAGACAGCTGCAAGTCAAATAAAGTTTTAGAATAGGGGATTTTAACTTTCCCAGTATTAACTGGGAAAATCATAGTGTGAAAGATTTAGATGGGGTGCAGTTTCTCAACGGTGTTCGGGAGAGTTTTCTGCAACAATATGTAGATGGACCCACATGTGAGAGGGCGACACTTGATCTAGTGTTGGGAAATTGGGCCGGGCAAGTGAATTAAGTGTTCATTAAGGAGCCTTTTGGGACTAGTCACCACTGTTTGATTAGGTCAGGATTCACTGTTCGATTTCGTTAGGTTAACTTAAGATAGTTATGGACAGGGACAGAGAGGGCTCACATGTTAAAATGCGAAACTGGGTTAAGGCCAACTTTCAGGGTATGAGAGAAACGTCTCACTCAAGTTAATTGGAGCAGGTTGTTTGAGGGGAAAGGAGCATCAGCCAAGTGGTATGTTTTTAAAAGTGTGATGCCAAAAGCTCAGGATAAGAATGTCCCTGTTAGAATGAAGGGCAATGCAGGCAAACATAAAGAAGCCTATGAGAGAAACAGAGGCAATGGTTAAGAATAAAAAGTACACATGGGACAGGTATAGGCACCTGGGATCAAGTGTATCCCTGGAGGAGTTTCAGGAACTAAAGAACAAAGTAAAAAAGGAAATCAGAAGGTTAAACAGGGCCAAGGAGATACCTTTGGTAGATAGCATTGAAGACAACCCGAAGAGATTTTATAAATACATAAGGGGGGAAATGGTAATTAGAGAGAGAGAGAGTGGGACCCCTCAGGAATCAAAGCGGTCAACTCTGTGTGGAACAACAGGAGATGGGCAAGGTCCTCAATTAGTATTTCTCCTCTGTATTTACTAAGGAGAAAGACAGGAGGACGGAGGAACTCAGCGCAGTCAATGGAAGTGTCTTGAGAGCAGTCAGTGTTATGGTCAAAGAGGTGCTGAAGATACTATTGTGTATGAAGGTAGACAAATCTCCAGGGCCTGATCATATATATCCAAGGACATTGTGGGAAACCATTGAGGAAATTGCAGGAGCCCAGTTTGAAATTTGCGATTTGTCTTAAATACAAGAGTGGTGCTGCAAGACTGGAGAGTGGCAAATGTTGTGCCTTCATTCAAGGGCTGCAGGGAAATTGCTTAACATCTGTAGTTGGAAAGTTACTAGAGGGTATTCAGAGCAATAGGATATACAGGCATTTAGATGGACAAGGGGTGATTAGGGATAGTCAGCATGGTCATGGTGGGAGGTCGTGTCTCACAAATCTGAGTTTTTTGAAGTTGTGACCAAAAAGGTCGATGAGAGAAGTAGATGTATATATGGACTTCAGTAAAGCATTTTATAAGGTTCCTCGTGGTAGGCTGCTCTGGAGGGTTAGATTGCATGGGAGCTAGGGAGAGATAGCTGAATGGATAGAAAATTGGCTTCAGGGAAGGAAACAAAGGGTAATGGTGGAAGGGTGCTTCTCGGACTGGAGGCCTGTGACTAGTAATGTGCCTCCGGGTTCGGTGCTGGGCCCGTTACTGTTTGTCATCTATATCAATGATTTGGACGAGAACATGCACAGCAAAGATTAGCAAGTTTGCAGATGATACAAAAATGGGTGGTTTTGCAGGTAGTGAAGATGGTTGTAAAAATTTGCAGCAGGATCTTGATTAATTGGCCAAGTGGGCTGAGGAATGGTTGATGGAGTTTCATGCAGAAAAATGTGAGGTGTTGCATTTTGGGAAGTCTAAGATGGGCAGGACCTATACAGTGAATGGTAGGGCTCTGGGTAGTGATGTAGAGCAGAGGGATCTAGGAGTGTAGGTGCATAGCTCCCTGAAGGTGGTCACAGGTAGACTGGGTGATCAAAAAGGCTTTTGGCACATTGGCCTTCATTAGCCAGAGTATTGAGTATAGAGGTTGGGAGGTCATTTTGCAGTTGTATAAGATGTTGGTGAGACCACATTTCAGTATTGTGTTCAGTCCTGGGAACATTGTTATAGGGAAGATGTTGTCAAGCAATAAAGGGTACAGAGAAGATTTACGAGGATAGTGCCAGGATTAGAGGGTCGGAGCTATAGGCAGAGGCTGAGTATGCCGGGACTCTATTCGTTGGAGTGCAGAAGGATGAGGGGAGATCTTATAGAGGTGTATAAGATCATGAGAGGAATAGATCGGGTAGGTGCACAGAGTCTCTTGCTCAGGGTAAGTGAATTGAGGACCAGAGGACAGGGGGTTAAGGAGAAGGGGGAAGATTTAATAGGAATGTGAGGGGTAACCTTTTCACACAAAAGGTGGTGGATGTATGGAACAAGCTGCCAGAGGAGGTAGTTGAGGCAGGGATTATACCAACATTTAAGAAATGTAGCTGGGATATGTTTGCAGGTGTGGGAAAGTTGGGCAAAGGGCCTGTTTCCACACTGTGACTCTAAAGTGAGGATACCAGTAGATGCTTGGAACTGATTAAGACTCCAGAAGGGATATTCTCAATGTCATCATACTCAAGTCTGACCTTATGGAATAAGAGGGGTCACTGGTGAAGCAAATGTTATTATGTAACAGAGAAAGACCTGCAATCGGAAAATATCTCTTTGGGTGCAGTATAAATGTAGACAAAAGCTTGTTGAGAAATATAAAACATAACTCAAGAAATGTGTGGGTGGAGTTCAGTAAGTCATACTCTGAGGGGCAGTATACACCAGGAAATAAACTTGTGGAACTGAAAATCTGCAAGCTCAAATCAGAGAGGCAGGTACTTAAAGCCCTGTCCCACTGTATGAGTTCATTCGAAGAGTTCTCCCAAATTTGCGCTGATTCGAACTCGGAGATTTACAGTAATGGCCGCTCGTCGGTACGCGGGGCTCTCGTGGACATTTTTCAACATGTTGAAAAATCTTCACGAGTCTTCCCGCGCTTAAGTGTCCTTGGCATGCAAATTACGCAACCTCGTGGTCGCGTTGAGGCGTACGGGCAACGCATGGCCGTGCGGGGCCGGTCCCACTTAGAAGCGTCGAGGGGTATGTAGTTGTGCGCGACATCGCGCGGGGCTCCAAAATTTTTGTAGTGAACAAAATCTTTGCGTGCCAACGGCCTGTCGCGGAAATGACGGCCAAAGTGGGACAGACCCAAAAGACCCTGGCGCGAGGCAACGTCTCACCTTCAACAGCAGCAGAAGCAGGCAAACGATCGCTGGTCGGCCTGGGGCTCACAGCCGTTGCGGTCCGGATCTGCCCCCACTTCTATTCCCAGAGCGGGGCCAAGAAAATTGAAGATAGACACAAAATGCAGGAGTAACTCAGTGGGACCGGCAGCATCTCTGGAGAGAAGCAATGGGTGACGTTTCGGGTCAAGACCCTTCTTTTCAGACTGAAGAAGAGTCTCGACACGAAATGTCACCCATTGCTTCTTTCCTGAGATGCTGCCGGTCCTGCTGAGTTACTCCAGCTTTGTGATCATCTTCAAATGACACGCACTCCAGACGGCTGTGCGTATGCATGTAATTGCACCCGACCTTTGCGGGATCATCGCAGCTCAACGCGACCACGAGATTGCGTAATTTGCATGCCAAGGACACGTATGCGGGACAGGCCCTTTACCTGCCATTAGCGAGTCTTCCCGGGTACCTGTCATTATGAGCCGCTAAGAGACATCCCCGAACTCCGACGTACCCGTTACGTTCATTTTCCGTACTTACCACGAGTTTGATTTTTTTTTTAACTCGGGAGAACTTGCGAATGAACTCGCATCGTGGGACCGGGCCAATAGTCAAAAATATTGTTGACTAAGTGCAAAATAAAAATCAGCAGCAGATTATCAAGGAAATATTTAACAGTGAGGCAGCTTTTTCACACAGATGGAGGTATGAATAAGGAATGAGCAGTGAGAGGAATTAGTTGAGGCAGGTACAATTACAACATTTAAAAGGCGTATAAACAGGCACGTGAATAGGACTGGTTTCGGTGGAAATGGGTCAAGTTTAGATGGGCATGTTGATATCGATGTGTTGGGCTGAAGGACCTATTTCCATGCTGTATGAACCAAAACCACACGCTCAAACTCGGAGAATTTTTCCATTTCGCTAGAAATTACACTTTTGCATTCATGGACCCACTCCTCATTACATTTAGACATTTTTATGTACACATATTTTAATAAAATCCTCCCCCCCCCCCAAACACACTCACTCATTCTGCTGCTGCTCCAAAAATGCTGCCATTTTTCCTCTTTCGCTGGCGATTTTCGCTGCTGCCGCCCGGCTCTCCTTCCTCCCTCCCACCCCCGGGACCCGACATTTTCCTTATTTCGCAGCCGATTTTACTTCCACCCCGGCCCGGCTCTATCACGCTGCCTCAAGCCAAAGATCGGCTCTAAATCTCTTACTCTTCCTACTACTGTTCCCTTTCATTCCTGACCATGCTTTTGTTTACCAGCTGTAATATTTCCTATAGGCTTGGTATCACTTTAACAGAATGATTTTATGAACCTCATCATTGGCACCACCTAATAGCTGTCTGTGAGAAAAATATAGCTTTTACACTAAGTTTATTAAAGCTTCAATGTTAGTGAAGAGGAAGAATTGTCAACTTAAAAATTGTCTTTGAGTGAATGAAGACAGTTGCCACCTTGAGCATTTGAGATGGAGACATTTGCATCTTCAAAGTAAACATTATATAAAAATTGGAAAGTAAGATGTAAGTGGTCCTGATGAATATTCTTTTGAAAGGCAGCAGTGATGGTTGAACTCCTTGTGCAAAAGTGGTGATCCAAGCAGGAAATCTTAGCATTTGGCTTACCTGTATGCGAGAGTAATTAAATATCAAAAATGCACAGACTGATTAAACATCCATTGCATTGCTTTTAATATTCACTTCTTTTTGTTTTGGATCTAACCTGCATTTATTGCCCATCATTAATTGCTCTTCAAAAGATGGTGATAATCCATCTTCTTGTACCAATGCAGTCTTTCTGATGGGTGTTCCCTCAGTGCTGTAGAGGAGGGAGTTCCACAAACTAGACCCAGTGCTGATGATGAACTGATGATATATGTCAAAGTCGGGAAGTCATGCAATTTGGAGGAAAACCTGCAGGTGGTGGTAATCCCCTATATATATAATACTCTTTTATCCCCCTTGTGGTGGTCTTGGGTTCGGCAATGTGGCCAAGGTTAATTTTCCCAGAATAAAAAAAAATCAGAGAAAAAAAAAATTGGAGCACTATCAGTGTTTCCACTTTGACGGAAATTACATGAAATTCTGGTTCCGGACTGCTGGAAGTTTTGGGGAAAAAAATTGCGACCATCCCTGTGCAGTTGGGGGAAGCCAGTGACGCAGCAGCGATGCAAAATGATGCTGTCTCACCACTCGTGTGCATTGGGCCTGGGCAGGCACAGATCTCCACTTGCACTCCACACATGTCTACTCAAGGTAAGTAGTGGAATATTGTATCGCGGGAGTGCCCGTTTCTCTGGGCTGGGGGGGAGGGGGGGCTGCGGTGTCTGCGGTGCGAAGAGTCAGAGCCTCGCTGGGGGAAAGGGGGCGTTGAGACAGATGGGGAGAGAGAGGGAGTGGAGGGGGAGAGGGGGAGAGAGAGAGCGGAAGGGGGGCGAGGGAGAGGGATGGGGAAGGAGGATGGGGGAGAGGGAAAGGGGGATTATCTTCAGTGAGATTGCAAAATTAAGGTAGGTTTCAGAGCAATTATATTTTCTCCTCCATATGAATAATATCAAACAATTGGAACTGCTTTCTTTTCCTTGATAACAATACTGAAAAATATGTATTCCATAGTTTGCGACTTTCATTTTTCATTTTTCTAATGTGCACACACTAACACAGTCGAACAGTAACAGACAATCAAATCAGCATACAAAACATTTTCTAAAAAAAGGTTTTATTTACTGCAAAAACTTATAGTATTTTATTTGCAGTGTTTGCATGCTCCTTTATAACATTTTACATAACATTTTACAGTACAATTTGATTATTAAAACAAGGACAGTTTCAATTCTTGATTTAAAAAAATGTATACAACAATGAACCCAATCATCCCATTCCAACCACTCATTACTCTTGACTCAACCAAAATTATTTCTGAAATATTGGTCATATTTTTTGTGCCAAAATGCTCCAAAATAAGGCTCAGAATGCACCAGAGAGCATCTAAAACCCCAGAGCTTCCAGGGCCCTTAAGTGGCAAGGGTCTTTGAGCTTCGTGCTTGTGATATGTGCTGTGTGCACTTAGTTTACATAGTTTTTTTGTAATCCTGCCATGCCACCCCCCTTTTTGAAAACGGGCCTGATGTATAATATTTTTGGCTGTCATAGGCCTTTCTTACACATGCTGTCACAACGCACTGTAGCCTCTAAACAACACTTCAGTAATTTTCCTTGCCCTCCATTTCAGAATAATAGTGTTTTAAGCCGATAACTCGACACTAGCAGCTTTCCAGCCCTTATCTCAATGGCCACGCTCGGCTGCACATCGGTGTCAATAGGGTGGACTCTTCCATCTCATCTCATCGTGGGGGATTGGGAGGGGCCTCACAAGTGGAATAGCCTAGGGCCTCTCTTCATCTAAATCTGGCTCTGGTCCCACAGCCCTGAATTAACCCAGCTGGCCTTGTTGCTATTTGTACAATGTATGCAAATTGGCTACCGTGCCAACCGTTGCTTAATTATTTTTACATCTGCAATTGGTAGTAAAGAAAGCAAACTCAATGCTAGCATTTATTTCAAGAGGGCTTGTATACAAAAACAGGAATGTAATGTTGAAGTTCTATAAGGCGCTGGTAAGGCTGCATTTGGAATATTGTTAGCAATTTTGGGCACCATATCTGAGGAAGGATGTGCTGGCTCTGGAGAGGGTCCAGAGGAGGTTTACAAGAATGATCCCAGGAATGAGAAGGTGAACCAATTATGAGCATTTGTCAGCACTGGGCCTGTACTTGCTGGAAATTAGAAGAATGATGGGGGACCTCATTGAAGCATACAGAATAGTGAATGGCTTTGATCGAGTGGATGTGAAGAGGATGTTTTCATTTGTGGGAGAGTCTAGGACTAGGTCATAGCCTCATAATGAAAGCACGTTCTTTTAGGAAGGAGATGAGGATAAATCTCTTTAGTCAGAGGGTGGTAAATCAAACAAAACTCCGTTTCTACAGCCATACAAACAAAACAATTCCTACACGACACACAAACAATTCGATTTACAGAAAACATCCATCACAGTGAATCTCCTCCTCACTGTGATGGAAGGCAAAGTGTTCTCTCTCCCCTGCACCATTTCTCTCCCGATGTTGATGCCCCAGGCGGGCGGTGGTAAGTCCACGGCCATTGAGGCCATGCCGGGCGATGTACGGCCCTGCTGCAGGCCCAAAAGTCACAGTTTGAGACCCCGGCGGGCACTGGAATGTCCCGCGGCCATTAAAGCCGCGCCGGGCGATGTACGGCCCCGCTCCGGGTCGTTCCAACCCCACGACACGGGCGGGAAAAGTTGTGTTGCGGGAGCTCCGGAAAGCGTCTCTCACCTGGACCCGCGAGCTCCCGATATCCCGGCAGTCCACCGGTCTGCAGCTGCAGCTGGAGCTCCAGAGTCGGGCCGCAGCAGCGAGCCACCACCGTTCCCCACGCTCCGAGGCCAGCCAACACCACGATGGTGAGTAGTCCGCAGCTCCGCAGGCTACGTGACTGGAGCCCCCAGGTTGTCCCGGTCGGAGGCCGCTCCACTAGGCCCCAACGACACCGGAGACCCGACAGGGAAAAAGTCGGGTCTCCCGTGCAGGGAAGAGATTTTAAAAGTTTCCCCCACCCCCCACATACACACAGTTAGAAACAATACCAAAAAAAACACGGACAACTACATTTAACTAGACAAAAAAAAGACAGACAGGCTGTAGGGGCCACTGCAACGTGAGTCGCGCTGCCGCACTTCATTCAGTCAAATTCATGTTTGCTGCTGTTGCTGCTTTTTTAAAGCAACATGCTATTTCTTCGATATAGCCTCTTTATTTGGCTGTAATGGCTGCCATGGCAATTATGGAGACTGGTACATTCAGAGTTGATGAGGCAGGCTGATTGCTAGAACTTCCCCCAGCCCCATATCACTAAATGCGCTAAATAACAGTAATTGCATATTCTATTCCATTTGTTCCATTGTAATAGAACTGGATCTCAGTGGCAGCATATGATAAAAAGTAGGCTTTAGTGCTATGGTTGGCCATCCATGCTGATCAGATGCCTCACTAAGCTAGACTCATTTGGCAGCGTTTGGCCCATCTCTATAATATTAAAACTCTTCGTCTTGTTTGTGGCTATGTGTGTGTCAATCTGATTAATTGTCCTATTTTCCTCTTTTCTTCCAAACGCTAGGCCACAGCCTTCCCATTTTCACACATTCTACTCACATTTTTCCCGTTGAGGCGATAAACATCTTCCCATCACATTTCCACCTATATTTCCGATTTTCTTACTCATTTAAAGTTTTAAAAACAGCCTGAATACCATTTCGGGAAAAAAAACGTCACAATGCACTCGCAAGGCTGGGTGGGACACTCCGGGAGGGAAGGGCACTCCAGCACTCGTGTGGCGGCGGCTGCCGACGCCCAACGTATGGTGGGGAGGGTGGCGCTGGAGCTGGAGTGAGGGCTGAGCCCAAGACTTGGGATGGGGCCGTGACCGGGGCTGAAAAAGAAGCAGTTGCTGGAACAAACGACGAGCATGGGTCCGTGGTCAGGACCCATTCCCTCTCCACCCCCTCTCTCTCCCTCACAGAAATGAGTCTCACTTGCGCAGTTGGGAACTATGAGTGAATGGTGCAATATTGCGTTGGGGGGACGGCTTGCGTTGGGGGAACGGGTGAGTGGTGGAATCCTGCGTTGGGAGAGCAGACCCAACGGGTCTGCACTTGGTCTAGTATCCACCTAAACCTTTCCTATCTATGCACCTGTCCAAGAGACTTTTAAATGCTGTAATAGTATCTGCCTCCTCTGGCAGATTATTCCATGAACCCACCATCCTCAGAGTGAAACAATTGCCTCTCAGGTTTGTATTAAATCTTGTCCCTCTCACCTTAAATACCTCTTGTTTTTGATTCCCTTACTCTGGGTAAAAGACTCTGTGCATTCACCCTTCATTCCCTTCATGATTTTATACAACTCTATAAGATCACCCCTCCGCTTACTGTGCTCCAAGGAATAAAGTCCTAGCCTCTCAACCTCTCCACCTCTCCCTATATTAGCTCAGCCTCTCAAATCCAGGCAACCTCCTCATAAATCCTCTCTGCACTCTTTACAGCTTAATGACATCTTTCCTATAGCAGTTAGACCAAAATTAAACACAGTACTCCAAATGTGGCCTCACCAATGTTTTGCATAACTTGAACTTAACGTTCCAACTTGTGTACTCAATACCCTGACTGATGAAGGACAGTGTATCCATAACCTCCTTGACCACTCTATCTACCTGTGACACTACTTTCATGGAACGTATTCCCAGATCACTCTGCTCTACAACACTGCCCAGGGCCTTACCATTCACTGTGAAGATCCTGCCACGCTTATCTGCATCACACTCCATTAGACATGCCTCAGCCCACTAGCCCAGCTGATCAAGAACCTGCTGTAATTTTTGATAACATTTTCAATATCTATGATACCATCCATTTTAATGTCAAACCACAAGCAGCAATGGACTCAGCACTGATCTCTGAGCCACACCACTCGTCAAGGCTTCTGGTCCAAAAAACATCAAGAAGCAAATTCTGTACCCAGTTTGATAGCTCTTCCTGGATCCCCAGTAATCTAACCTTCCACAGCAACCTACCATGTGAAACCTTATCAAAGACCAACAAATACTCCCTTACACAATAGACAATAGGTGCAGGAGTAGGCCATTCGACCCTTCGAGCCAGTACCACCATTCAATGTGATCATGGCTGATCATCCACAGTCAGGACCCCGTTCCTGCCTTCTCCCCATATCCCCTAACCCCGTTATCTTTAAGAGCCCTATCAAGCTCTCTCTTGAAAGTATCCAGAGAACCGGCCTCCACCGCCCCCTGAGGCAGAGAATTCCACAGACTCACAACTCTCTGTGTGAAAAAGTGTTTCCTCATCTCCGTTCTAAATGCCTTACCACTTATTCATAAACTGTGGCCCCTGGTTCTGGACACCTCCAACATCGGGAATATGTTTCCTGCCTCTAGCGTGTCCAAACCCTTAATAATCTTGTATGTTTCAATAAGATATCCTCTCATCCTTCTAAATTCAAGAGTACCCTTGAACTTCTTCAGGTGTACAAGTAGAGACCATATTGACTGGTTGCATAACGGCCTGGTTCGGCAACTCAAACGCTCAGGAACTAAGGACATTACAGAGAGTGGTAGACATTGCCCTCTCACAAATGCATTCAGTTTCATCAAAGATCCACTACACTATGGCCATGCAGTTTGCTCCCACTGTCTGGAAGAACCGTGATTACGAGGTTCAGGAATAGCTTTGTTCCATCAGGGTCTTGAACACTATGTGCAAGTGTTCATATGATCAAATATGACTGTGGTCATTCGTTGCACCAAGGATTTGGGGGGGGGGGGGGGGGGGTTAGATTAGTATTGATGTTATTAATTTATTGCATTTTTGTTTTATTTAGTATTGTCTGTGTGTATTATGCTGCAAGTAAGAATCTCATTGTTCTGTTGCTGGTACATATGACAATTAAATACTCTTGACTCATGATAGATATCAGATCGTAATTCCTGAGAGTGCACCCACAGAAAGCAACTAGCCCAATTGGAATCCCTAGTCATGTTCTCGGAATCTGTGTGAAACAGCTGATTTAAGAGGACCACAATCATCTCAGTGCTAAAGAAAAGTAAGGTAGCACATCTTACTAACTACCATCCAGTAGCTCTGACATCCACTATCATGAAGTGTTTCAAGAGGAGGATCATGGTACTCCAACATTTTGTGTCTACCTTTGATTTAAACTAGCCTCTGCAGTTATTTGCTACACAGTTCTATTACATACTCGACTAAGTGGGGCCCATTGGGTCCCAGCTTCACAAGGCAGGGCTGGTCCCCCAACACAATATTCCACCTCTCCACCAATTCCAATATACATACACACACACATACACACACACTCACACTCACACACACATACACACACCCTCCACCTCACACACACACACACACACACACACACACAGTCACTCACACACACACACACACACTCACTCACTCACACACTCATACATACACATTTACTCACACACTCACACACACAGACACACACACACTCACACATACACTCACACACACATATAGACTCACACACACAGACTCACACTCACACACACAGACACATACACTCACACACACACACAGACACACGCACAGACTCACACACATACACTCACACGCACACGCACATACACACACATACACACTCACGCTCACATACACACTCACACTCTCTCACACACGCACAATCACACACCATATATATGACAGTAAACCTTCTTGAATCTACTCACATGGCTGAGTGCGGCCTCTCCACTATGGGGCTTTCGCAGTCAGCGGCACTACCGCAATCGGCGTTGTAAATTACTTCCAGACTCAGTACATGATTCAAACACATCTTTAATCAACACTGAAACTTAACAGCATGAAGGATGATTAGTTGTCAACACATCTTGGCTGCTCTAACTGTTGGTGCTGAGAAATAGTATTAGTAAAAGTATAACAGTGGGGTGGAGTTAGAGATGCTGGCTGGTGTGTGATTGGTTAACATGCAACATCAATCTACATCCTTCCCCCCAAAGGTTAAGTGTGGAAGGGCACCCATACCATGGGGTTAAACATACTCGCCATATCTGTCTGGTGGTCTAACACGGCCCGAGTGCGTGCGGACCAAACCCTCCCCCCCCTCACCTGAAAGATGAGACGGAGAGCCTGGAGGCGAGAATGACGTGGTGGAGGCCTGTGGTGACCGAAAGGGGAAACATGCGGTGGGAGAGGCCCCGTGGTTAGTGGAGACCGCGGGACGTGGAGTGGTGCAAAGCATGCGGGGACGGGTGGGAGACATTGCAAAGGCGGCTGGAACTGGAGCGGTGGAGCATAGGGACCAGCAGGCGGTGGGCGAGGCTCCCTCACAGCAAGCAGGTGTTGTCGACTTCTCCGATATACCGCTCCCTCACAGTCAACCAGATACGACCGTGGCTCGTCAGTCGGGTTGATAACAGTGCCCAGACAGGAATATCCAGTTGAAGTTCGTAGGCGGACGACCTGACCCGGAAGTAGAGGCTTGAGGAACTGTCGTATGACCGTTTCTGGATATCGTGCTTCTCTTGTAGACGTTTCTGGATAGTGGCAGGCTTCAGCACCTGAGGAACCAGTTGCTGTTGTGCGATGGGTACCGGAGGCCTCGTCAATCTCGACATCAATCGCTGTGCCGGCGATCCCAGGGTTCCGTCCCTGGCAACATTTCTGAGATTCAGGAGGTCGAGATAAACATCTGACTTTGAAATCTGTGCTCGCTCCAGCAAGTGTTTGGGGCTTCTGACAGCGTGTTCAGCAAGCCCATTACTCTGTGGATACTCGGGACTGCTCGTGATGTGCTGGAAGTTCCATCAGTCTGCAAAAAGCTTGAACATGTGGCTGGTGAATTGCTGACCGTTGTCGGTTCTCAGGCTGATGGGAGCTCCAAAGGTAGAGAAGTGTCTTTTCAGCTTCTGGATGACCATCTCAGATGTGAGGGAGGTCAGTTGGTCTAGTTCAAACCAATTAGAAAAGGAGTCGACTAGAACGAGGTAGTGCTTCCCGCACCATTCGAAAATGTCTTCCGCCAGCGACGTCCAGGGCAGAGCTGGTGGAGGTTGTTGCAGAAGGGGCTGTCGCTGCTGATGAGGCGCAAGGCTGTTGCAAGCGGGGCAGGAGGCTATGCGGTCCCGGATGTAGCTGGCCATTCCCGACCAGTAGAACAGACTACGGGAGCGTGCCATTGTGGCGTCGGCTCCTGGGTGACCGCTGTGTGCCTCTTTGAAGTATACATCTCGTAGCGATGAAGGTATCACTACCATGTGACCCTTGACGACACCCCATCCTGCACTACCAGTTCATCACGAACCAGGAAGAAAGGCTGCACCTCTGTGGGCATGTTGTATTGTCTGCCTGGCCAGCCTGTTTTGATGATGGAGGAGAGGATTTGACACCATGAAATGACTTCCAGACTCAGTACATGATTCAAACACATCTTTAATCAGCACTAAAACTTAACAGCATGAAGGATGATTAGTTGTCAACACATCCTGGCTGCTCTAACTGTCGGTGCTGGGAAATAGTATTAGTATAAGTATTACAGTGGGGTAGAGTTAGAGATGCTGACTGGTGTGTGATTGGTTAACATGCAACATCAATCTACAAGCGTGACTTCTGCACTTACCGGAAATTACGCAATCAGCACGACCTCTGCACTCACCGGAAATTACGCAATTAGCGTGTCCTGTCCACAGGGGAAGTCACGAAATGAGCAGGACTTTTGAACTAAACACAGTCGGACCTAATAAAGCATTTATTCCTTCCAAACACAATCGGGCCTAATAAAGCATTTATTCCTTCCAAACACAGTCAGACCTAATAAAGCATTTATTCCTTCCAAACACAGTTGGACCTAATAAAGCGTTTATTCCTTCCAAACATAGCCAGACCTAATAAAGCATTGCAGTTTCAAGCACAGGCAGGACAAACAACTCATGGCATTGTCATTTCATTTCATTTCATTTCCAATTAAGCATTGCACTTTGAAGCACAGGTAGGGCAGCAGGCCAAACAACTCACGGCATTGTCATTAATGGCTAGCAAATCATTTATTGGAAATACTTTGCAGACTCACAGTTCAGTTGATTCACAGCTTAGAATGACAGTCGTGGCCTCTCCATCGCGATCTGGCAGAGTGATTGACTCACGTTACCTTCACCGCGGTGATTGACAGGTAAGTGGACCAATCAGCTGATCTCAAATTTGTAAACACTCATAACTTTTTTCTTTTTCATCGATGGGAAAAATCCTCAGGGCTGGCTCAGTGGAGGAGGTCTGTGAGTAAGATGGCCAAAAAATCACAGCGATACAGGGTAGCGTTTTTTCTAAAATTAATATACAGCGCAGACAGGAAGTGGTCACAATGAGACTTTTAATTATATAGATGGGTACGGATTATTAAAATGCTGCATTGTTGGAGATGAGATGTGTCTGCCATCACAACTTTTCCACGTACAGGTACCAAACACTATTTAGAACTAGCATATTTGAATGGTATAAATGCTTTCTTCCAAAAGATGAACCAGTATATGAGGTAATGAAAAGTATAAGTAAAAGAGAGTTAAAATGGGAAATTCGAGGCCAATTACCCTATCAACAGTAATAAGAAAATGTGAGAGCCTATTATATGTGTTTATTACATGTGGTGACAGGGTACTTTGGAAATAATTATAGGATTGGAGGGAGTTGACATATATTTGTAAGAGAAAACCAAATTGAAGAAATCCGATAAAGATCTTGTGGTTGTAATGATCTGAATAGATAAAAGGGGAACCATGGATGTGGTTTATTTCAGAAGCCCTTCAATAACTGCCACATAAATGATTATTAAACAATATTAGGATACCATGGATTGGGAATGAAATACTGTAGTGTTTTGAAGATTAGTTAACGGACAAGTAAAAATAACAAGGTTGTTTATAGGTGGATGAGTGGGGTAAAATTTGTTGCAGATCTATTTACTGTATACTCTCAATGATTTGGATGAGATTGAGTGTACTGTAAACAAGTCTGCTTATGATGCAGAGCTGGGTGACTGTGTGTGGCTGTAGTCAGACCACACCTGAAATATTATGTACAACTCTATCGTTCCTTCCTCTGGATGAATATATTTACAATAGGGGAATGCAACAAAGATGATGGCTGGGTGTACAATCTCAAAATAGCAATCTGCCATTCAGGACCATGAGGATGGAAAGCTTCAACCAGAGGGTGTTTAATCTTTGGCATTTTGAACACATGAGCATTGTGGAAGTTAAGCACTGATTATAGACAGGATGGAGATTTATAAAGTTTTAGTTATAGAGTCATAGAGTGATACAGCGTGTAAACAGGCCCTTTGCCCACACTGGCCAACATATCTCAGTTTACATTAGTCCCACCTGTCTGCGTTTGGTCCATATCCCTCCAAACTTGTCCTATCCATGTACGTGTACTGTTTCTTAAATGTTGGGATAGTCCCAGCCTCAACTACCACCTCTGGCAGCTTGTTCTATACACCCATTGCCCTTTGTGTGAAAAGGTTACCCCTCAGATTCCTAGTAAATCTTTTCCCCCTCACCGTAATCCTATGTCCTCTGGTCTTCGATTCACCTACTCTGGACAAGAGACTCTACATCTACCCGATCAATTCCTCTCATGGTTTTACACACCTCTAAGATCAAAATCAAAGGAAATCAAAAATGGTTCAGGAAAGGTGAAAGGAAGATAAAGATCAGACATTACCACAACGAATGGTAGAACGGGTACAAGAAGCCACAGAACCAACTCTTGTACAGAGGGACAAAGGCATTCCAATAAATGAAAATTACCTCGAAATGCTTCGAAGATTTGGGAAGAGAGATGACCAGCTCTACCCAGAGAACAAAATACTGTTTGATCTACATCCCCCTTTTTGGGCTTTTGACCAAAGTAAAAACATAAAGCATGTAGGAGTAATATGTATATAAAGCTATAAAAATTAACTATCATCTACAGTAAAACAATGGAGGATATACTGCAAGTAAGATAAGTAACGTAGTTTATAGTTAATTAGAGTCCAAGATCTGTATCTAGACATAGTCCGCGTATCTAGCTACAGGCTTGCAGACCCGTCCTGCACGTGTACACTACAGGCCTTCAACCATGCCCCTCAAAGGAGATGTCGACACAGGAATAGCCTCCATCAGGAGTTTATTAGCAAGCGACGACTCAACTAGCACAGGTTTCGCAGGGGATTTGTTGACAGACTTTACAGGGGCATTCGTCACCAGCACCAGCCCCATTGACAGTCCTTTTGCAGGTGAAGAAACAAAGTTCTGATCCCAGAACTACTCACCGTCTGCTGTCACACGTCCCTCATTCAGATAGTCGTTTCCATCCTCTGTCTATAACACATTATCTGGGTCATCTGCATAATCATAATGAACCTGCCTCAATGGCACCGGATCATTTACTGGAAGAATATGTAGTTGGTTACGTCTGTATAGACCTCTGCCAGATTGAATCAAATCAAACCTTGTTTCCAGACACATCTCCTTGACCGTGTCCATACGGTCGTACCCCTTCTGGGTTTGGAGACGGACCACCTGGCCCTCAGACAATGGTTGTGGAGGACAACTAGAACAGTTGTAGTACGCCTTCTGTGTCAGTTTTTTACGCTGCAGACGCGCCCAAACCACCTCGGGCTCGCAGACTTGTGGCTGGAGCAGCTGCTTCGAGACTGGAAGAGTCGCCCTGGTCTGTCTGGATATGTCGCTGAGCCGGCGAACGAAGTGTGGGATCACGTGGAATGTCGTGGAGATTGAGAAGACCCAAAAACACGTCAGACCTGGCCCTGCTGGACTTCTCTATGAGCTCCTTTGCACTGCGGTCAGCTCGCTCAGCCAGCCCGTTCGACTGCTGGTGATGCGCCTAAAATCCCATTCCTTTGCAAAGTCCTTGAAACACTGACTTGTGAATTGGCCATCATTGTCAGACATGAGGGTTTGAGGTACCCCAAGGACCGAAAAATGCCTTGCAAGTTTCTTAACGACCGCCTCAGCGGAAGCTGTGGGGAGCTGATTGATCTCAAACCACCCGGAGTAAGAATTAACCAGGACCAAGTATTGGTTGCCACGCCAGTTGAAAATGTCAGTATCCACCATAGACCACGGCAAGTCTGGAACCGGGTGCTGCAAAAGGACTGCCAATGGGGCTGGTGTGAAATGCAGTGAAATGTGCAATGAAATGCTACACTAACAAAAGCAATAGAGCAAGTTACAGTGCTAATTTAATGTTGCTAATGATTTGAAGCCACTTTGGATTTGCACAAGGTGCCCAGTCCAGACAACGCTGTACTTCACAACAAAGAAGTAAAGCCGGAAATATATTGCTGGCTTGTGCAAAGCAACGGCTGGATTTGAATGCATCTGACCTGCAGTAATCTTTCAATTGTGTGGTGAACATTTAAGTAAGATGCCTTTTTCACTTTGTGGTTATTGGGGACAAAGGCATTCACAAGAACAGCAGGTGAGCATTTAAACAGATTAATTCTATAAATGATTTCACTTGCCTGATAAGAGGAATTGTCAGCACAACTGGATTTGGTTAATATTTCTCTCCTCGCTCAGATGCGTCCACTGCTTTACCTAGATAAGGTGCATGGCGACAGGTGTGTGTGTGTCAAAGAGATCTGGTGGAACCACAGCTCTTTCATCCTGCTTATCTTTTTTTGCTATTCTAGTTCATTTGTTATCGGGCATTATTCTCATTCTGAAGGTTTCCCCTGCCCCCTCTCCAGACACCACGTGATCACTGATTACTGCTTTTTGACATTAATTACAACAAAGAAAACATTAGTTCCCGTGTCACCAGACTCTCGTGTGTGGATTTCAGTTCTTTTCCATACGAGGCTTGAAATATATGAAAGCCACAGCAGTAAAACAGGCTATGTATCTATCTCGACCACACCAGCATTTACACCGCACATAAACACAAATATTTACATTTATATGTTGGCTTTCGTGATCTTAGGAAATTTAATAAAACTAAAGAATAACTTATTTTGTTTTATTATATTTTTTAAGGATGCAGCACGGAAACAGGCACTTCTGCCCACCGAGTCTGCACCGACCAGCAATCCCTGCACATTAACACTACCATACAGGGACAATTTTACATTGACGCCAAGACAAATAACGTCTTTGTAGTGTGGGAGGAAACTGAAGATCTTGGAGAAAACCCACGCAGGTTATAAGCAGAACATAAAACCAAGTACAGTCAAGCACCTGTAGTCAGGATCGAACTCTGGTCTCTGGGTCTTCTTGATGTGTGGTAGAGTGTAATGGCGGAAACAAGGTAACCAATGTGTGCACATCAAGCTCCTACCCTCAATAAAGACCTGAGACACACGGTTAACACTTATTACCCATCCTATGTCCTTCACTCGCAAACAGTATGTTGGTGTTGCAAAATAACAGCAAGCCAACAGGCAGTAGATAAAATTTAACCATGTTGTAATGAAATTTAAGTCTAATTAAAGACAGCAGGATTCCTTCCTTAATTCCCTCAATCCAGTTGTCCACTGCAGGACGTGGAAAATGGTATGCTTGATGGGAGCATGCTTTTATCGACCACACTTCATAAGCGCATAATTTCCGCAACCTGGAAGAACAAAGACAGCAGGTGTATGGCAGCATCACTTCCTGCTTTGTGTCCTCCAAGTATTGCAAACATAGAAACATAGAAATTAGGTGCAGGAGTAGGCCATTCAGCCCTTCGAGCCTGCACCGCCATTCAATATGATCATGGCTGATCATCCAACTCAGTATCCCGTACCTGCCTTCTCTCCATACCCTCTGATCCCCTTAGCCACAAGGGCCACATCCAACTCACTCTTAAATATAGCCAATGAACTGGCCTCAACTACCCTCTGTGGCAGAGAGTTCCAGAGACTCACCACTCTTTGTGTCCTCCAAGTATTGCACCACCTTGCCTGTCCTTCATTGATGCTAGGTCCAAATTCTGGAACTCTTTTCTCAACATATGTGTAGGAGTACCTTCACCTCAAGGACTTCTCAAGGTCAGTCAGGGATGGACAATGAACAGCAAACACCTCATATTTCACTTGGATAACCTACAACCCAACCTTGTGAATGTTGAATTGTCCAATTTTAGGTAACACCCCCCCTCCTCTTTCCTGTGCCCACCCCGCAGCCATTTCTCCCACTATCTCACCTTATTTGTCCCTTTCATCCCTACACCCTTCCACTTACATCACTCCATATTTCACTCCTCTTCTCTCCTTATTTGACACCTTTTTGTCTCCTTTTCATCTCTAACCTTTGTCTGCTCATTTGCAAATCAAACCGCACTCACATGTATCCACCTATCACTTGTCAGGCTTTGTCCTGCCCCCTCTTTTGCAGTTTTCTCCACCCTGCAATGATCAGCCTGAAGAAAAGTCCTGACCCAAAACATCACCTATCCATTATCTTTATTAATATTGCGGTTTTGTTGGGGATTTGTACTGCCTCGAAGCAGGACTTGGCTTCTTCCTCGGCGGAATTGGTCTATAGTAGTCCGCTTACGGTTTCGGGGGATTTCGTTCCGGCGGCACATGGTATGCCAGAGCTGCCCTCATATGTGTTGGTTCATTTGCGGGAGAAGGTGGGCACGCTCTCTCCTATCCCGACATCTCGCCATGGGTTGGTTCGTTCCCACTTTCTGCCTGCTCTCCAGGACTGTCCGTATGTGCTCCTGAGTCACGACGCTCACCGGATGCCGCTGCAGCGGCCATACATGGGTCCTTTCCGGGTGCTGCAGCATGGACTTACAACTTTTGTTTTGGACATGAGGGGCCAGCATGAGACTGTCGGTGGCTCGCCTTAAGTTGGCCCATTTAGACATTAGTCGGCCAGTGCAGGTGGCCCAGCCCCAGCGTCGTGGACCTGGCTGCTCCCGCCTTTGCCTATGCCAGTTGTGTCTCCTGAGGAGGAGGATGTGTGTATGAGGTCCGGCCACCTCATTTGTCTGCCGGTTCGTTTTTGTGCTCCTGTTGTGGGGGGGGGTCCTGCGGTGCCACCTGGTGGTTAGACCACTTACTGAGCGAACCTTCTGTACTAGGGTATAATTTTGATTCACAACGTGTGGCACCATGGATTCCTGAAGGAAGCTGAGGTCTTACTTTAAAATTAGAACTGAACTTTGTAGAAAATGTATTTAATGCTGCTCTTTGTTTTTAACAAGTAAATAACTGAGCAATTTGTGCCGAGGAAAATTATAGAAATTGGCTGTGGATACTTTCAAATTGCTGCCATTTTGCTGCTGGCCTTGTGATTAATCTCCTTGTGAGTTTGAAGAACTTCCTGAATGAATTAGCCAACTATTTAGATTTTATATTTCACACTGCGAGAACCCTCATTCATTTCAACAATGCATTTTAAACTCTTCCACCCAGAAGAAGAAGAATTTAAACTATGGTGATAATTTACACCATTGATCGAGGGAGTAATGGTCATAGACATGTACAAAGATTGAACATTTATATACTCTAATATTGCTCTCACAGATCCTTTCTGTCTCTCTAATTCTACATTTCTTTCCTTTGTTTTATTTCACTTTTTCTCTGCCCGATTTGACTAATTCATTGTCTTTTCATCTTTCTGCTTCCCCATAAATCTCACTAGTTAAAGATTTAAAGCCCCTGTCGCACTTTCCCGAGTTACTCACGAATTCTCCCGTTTTTTCCCCTTAATTTAAACTTGGAGATGCCAGTCGTAGGTACTCGGGATTATATTTTTTTTACTCGTGGACATTTTTCAACATGCTAAAAAAAACGTCCCGACGTACGTGATTCCCCGAGTACCTACGGCTGGCATTACTACGAAATATCTACGGACTCCTACGGTCTCCTACGGACTCGCTACAGACATTCTCCGAGTTTGAATCAAGAGGAAAACTCGGGAGAATTTGTGAGTAACTCGGGAAAGTGGGACAGGGGCTATATCCAGTTAGCTGGCTCTCTCTGGATGTTGTGCAATCTAACCTTACAGAGCAACCTACCATGTGAAACCTTATCAAAAGTCTTGCTGAACTCCATATACACTAGATAAACTGCATCGGCAGGCCTACCCACATCAACCTTCTTGGTTACTTCTTCAAAAACCTCAAATTTGTGAGACACAATCTTCCACCCATAAACCCATGCTGATGATCCCTAATCACCCATTTTTCCAAATGCATGTATGACTTATCACCCAGAATCCTCTCTAGTAACTTTCCTGCCACTGATGTTAGGCTCACTGGTCTATAGTACCCAGGTTTTTCTTCGCAGCTCTTATTCAATAGAGGCACAACATTAGCCACCCTCCAGTGTTCTGGCACCTCTATTGTGTCTAACAATCATTTATATATCTCAGTCGGAACTCCTGCAATTTCCTCTCTTGATTCACATGGTGTTGTTGGATATATTCAAGTTCAAGTTCAATTTTTGTCATATGCACCGATTAAGGTCCAGTGATATTTGAGTTACCATACACCAATACAAGTAAAAAGAATACAATACACAATAGAATTTAACATAAACATCCACCACAGTGGAATCAGCATTCTTCACTGTGATGGAAGGCAATAAAGTTCAGTCATCTTCCTCCTTAGTTCACCCGTACTCGGGGCCTTGACCCCTCCGCAGTCGTCGCTACTGATGCTCAGGCACTCTCGTCGGGATGATCAAAACTCCGGCGTCGGGATGGATCGGAACACACTCCGCGGCTTGGAGTTCCCGAATCGGCCACTTTGATCAGGAGACCAGAAGATTTATTTATCTTCATTCAACATTGGATGTGCAATGCCTCCTCATTTGTAATGCGGACTTTTCTCTTGCTATCTCCATTAACTTTCCCAAGTTCCCTCGTTTTTATGTCTTTTTCTGTTGTAAAAATAGAGGATAAATATTCATACCTTGTATAACTTGACTGAACTTCCTCACAGTCTGCGCCCTCAGCAATTTTGGTGTCATCTGCAAACCTACGAACCAATCTGTCTACAATTAGAGCTCCAGCCTGAATACTGACCTCCCACTACAACTTTCTGTTTTCTGTCAATTGCAAAGTGGGACAGGCCCTTAAGCCAGTTCCGAATCAATATGACCAAGTCATTGTTAATCTTATGCATCCTATTCATCTGAATCAGCCTATCATGGGGGACCTTATCAAATACCTTACAAAAATCCATGTAGCCAACATCATCTTCCCCACTCTCATTGATGACCTTCGTCACCACCTAAAAAAATGTGATCAAGTTAATGACATGACCTGCTCCAAATGGGAGTAAATCATATCCCAAAGTATCCTCTCCAATAGCTTCCCTACCTCTGATATGAGGCTTGTGGGCCAATAATTCCTGGGATTATCTATACTTCTCTTCTTCAATAAAGGAACAGCAATAGTTACTCTCCAGTCCTCTGAGCCTCGCCTGTGGCCAGTGAAGACGCAAAGATATTTGAAAGATGTCCACAATCTCCTATCTTGCCTCGCTTAATAACCTGAGATAAATCCCATCTGGTCCTGAGGATTTATCTACCTTAATGATATCCAAGTCCTAAAACTGCCTCTTACTTAATCACAAATGTTACACACATGTTAGTGTTCTCCACACTTATCTCACAGTGCTCCATGTGTGAAGTAATCGTTTAGTACCTCTCCTATATCCCCAGACTTCTTTCATTATATTCCTAAAGGGCCTGTCCCACTTGCCGATTTTTTCGGCGACTGCCGGCATCATTGACGGACGTATCAGGTTATGGAAAAAGTCGCGGCGTGATGCAGGGTGACGCGGCGTGACGACATATTGACGCTCGGTGTTTCCTCAAGTGTCGCAACATTTTTTTTTGTTGCCGCTGGATTTTGAAATGTTCAAAATCTTTCGGCGACCCTGATACCTCAGTCAATGACGCCGACAGGTGCCGAAAAATTCACCGTGGGACAGGCCCTTTAAAGGCCCTATCTGTTTCCTTTCTCTTAAATCTTATATGAACTCTCTTTCTCTTTTTGACTAAATTTAGATCATAAGATCATAAGTGATAGGAGTAGAATTAGGCAATTCGGCCCATCAAGTCTACTCCGCCATCCAATCATGGCTGATAGACAATAGACAATAGGTGCAGGAGTAGGCCATTCGGCCCTTCGAGCCAGCACTGCCATTCAGTGTGATCATGGATGATCATCCCCAATCAGTACCCCATTCCTGCCTCTCTCGAAAGCATCCAGAGAACCTGCCTCCACCGCCCTCTGAGGTGGAGAATTCCACAGACTCACGACTCTCTGTGAGAAAAAGTGTTTCCTCGTCTCCGTTCTATATGGCTTACTCCTTATTCTTAAAATGTGGCCCCTAGTTCTGGACTCCCACATCGGGAACATGTTTCCTACCTCTAGCGTGTCCAAACCCTTAACAATCTTACATGTTTCAATAAGATCCCCTCTCATCCTTCTAAACTCCAGAGTGTACAAGCCCAGCTGCTCCATTCTCTCAGCATATGACAGTCCCACCATCCCGGGAATTAACCTTGTAAACCTACGCTGCGCTCCCTCGATAGCAAGAATGTCCTTCCTCAAATTAAGTAAGTAAGTTTATTGGCCAAGTATTCACATACAAGGAATTTGCCTTGGAGCTCTGCCCACAAGTAACAACATGACATACAGTGACAGTTATGAATGACTCAGAAAACACCAAACATTAATAATAATAAAAATTAATGATAAAACACCATTGTTCAAGCATGTGAACCAACAAAGTACCAGATCAAAGGGAGGCTACAGATTTGTGGCTGTTGACTAGAGCAACTACTCGTGGATAAAAACTGTTTTTATGTCTGGCTGTGGCAGCTTTGACAATCCGGAGTCACCTTCCAGAGGGAAGCGATTCAAAGAGTGTGTGCCAGGGTGAGAGGGGTCAGAGATGATCTTGCCCGCTCGCTTCCTGGCCCTTGCAGTGTACAGTTCATCAATGGAGGGAAGGTTGCAGCCAATAACCTTCTCTGATTATCTATCTCTCCCTCCTAACCCCATACTCTTGCCTTCTCCCAGGGCTTTTCCTGAGTTTGGTGTAGGCTCCGCTGGCTCAGCACAGATGATGTCAGCTTTTGAAGAAAGAATGCTGCCAAGGTAGGGGAAACGTTTTCAAGAGTGGTGTAGTCCACTTTTATAGTGGGCTGGGTAGGTAGCTGGTTGGGTGGAGGTTGATGTAGGACCTGGGTCTTCTTGATATTTAAGGCTAGGCCCATGGCTCTGTATTCCTTGGCAAAGGCATTCAGGATGCGCTGGAGGTCTTCTGCAGAGTGTGCTGCAATGGCGCAATCGTCCGCGTACTGAAGCTCCATGATGGTGGTGTTACTGACTTTGCTCTTGGCCTTCAACCTATTAAGGTTGAAGAGTCCACCATCAGTTCAGTACAGGATTGGGATCCCTTGTGGCAGCTCTTCACCAATGAGGTGAAGTATGGCAGCAATGAAGACGACAAACAGGGAGGTTGCGATGATGCATCCCTGTTTGACCCCCGTTTTCACAGGGCTCAGACTCAGAGACGCAGTTGCTGAGCACTGTGACTGACATTTCATCATATAGAAGACTGAATATTCTGATGTACTTGTCATGACAACCGTACCTTGATAGTATGCTCCAAAAACCTGGCGGTATACCGAGTCAAAAGCCTTTGTCAGGTCTATGAAGGCCATGTACAAAGGCTGCCTTTGTTCACGGAATTTTTCCTGGAGTTGGCGTGCTGTGAATATCATGTCTGCTGTACCTCTGGATGGGTGGAAGCCACACTGATTCTGGGAGTACCTCCGCAGCCAGTGGTAGAAGTCGGATTGCGAGGACGTGAGCAGGGACTTTGTCTGTTGTTGACAGGAGCGAGATGCCCCTGTAGTTTCCAGATTCTGCCTTGTCCCCCTTCTTGAAAATGGTCACTATTAGAGCATCCCTGAGTTCTGAGAGAAGTTCTTCTTTGTCCCAGACCTTGAGGAGTAGGGCGTGGATGTGGTACAGGAGCTCAGTTCCACCTTCCTTTAAGATCTCAGCTGGGATCCCATCAAGACCGGTGGCCTTTTTGTTTTTAAAGGGCCTGTCCCCCTGCGGGGACCTAATTTGCGAGTTTAGAAGAGTTCGACTCAAACTCGCAGCATGGTCGACACGTGGCCCTAGGAGGTCACTGTAATGCCCCTGAAAACTTAGGAAACCTGAACGGAAACCTCTGGAGACTTTGCGCCTCACCCAAGGTTTCCGTGTGGTTCCCGGAGGTTTTTGTCTTCCGGCAACCACCTTCAACCAGAATTGGAACTGGCTTCAACTAAAAAATTACCGATTTTTAAAACGGAAACCACTTTCAACCATGAGGGAGACTGACAAAAACCTCCGGGAACTGCACGGAAACCATGGGTGGGGCGCAAAGTCTCCAGAGGTTTCCCTTCAGGTTTCCTAAGTGGGACAGGGGCATAACTCTCCTTGATGCTCGAGGGAAGTTCCCGCATACTCGCGGCCTCAGTTTGGCCGAGGAACATTTTCAGCATGCTGAAAAATTTTCCACAAGTAAAAATTGGTCGGCATGGTTCTTTTGAACTCGTAGTGCAGTGGAGTGGGGTCGCTATGTAGTTATAGGCAGTCGAGGTAGAGGTAGGCAATCTCCTTTGCTGACTGGGCATTTTAATTGGCTCATTGGAGTTCTCAGAACCGAGGAAAACCAACCGGTAATGTTAAATGCCCGCTAAACTTTATTAAAACTTGTTTGGTTTCTTAAGTGTCTCCACACCTTCTCTCCCCCTCCTCTCCTACGTCTCTCCCCCTTCTCTCCCCCTTCTCTCCCCCTTCTCTCTCCTTATCTCTCCTTATCTCCCCCCCTCCCCCCTCCGCGCACTCTAAAGGACTTACCGTACACTGTGCAGTCATCCTTTACCTTCCTCTTCATCGCGGGTGTGAATTTCAGACAGCGCTCCCCCGCGTTCTCTGGCCCCGCCTTTACGATGTGTTTATGTGTGTGTGTGTTGATGGTCGATCAAGCTCGCGGTTTCATCGCTGATGGTCGATCCAGCTCGAGGTTTTTCAGGCGAGTGCCCTCGAGCTTGAATGTTGAAGACAGTTGCTGAAAAGTCGTGTTAGTGGGACAGGCCCTTAAGGCTCTTGATGGCATCTTGAACCTTTGTCATAGTGGGAGGTTCTGCCATGTCTTCTCTGATGGGACTGGGGGTTGTGGTGGGTAATGTCTGGTTCAGTTATGCTGTCACGGTTGAGGAGTTCCTGGAAGTGCCCTTTCATCGGGCATTAATGGACTCATTGTACTTCAGCAGTTCTTGTCCATCTTTTGAGCACAGTGGGGTTACGCCGCAGTAGCTTGGACCATAGGCAGCCTTAGTAGCGCTGAAGAAGCCTCTGGTGTCACCCGAGTCTGCCAGTCTCTGGATTTCCAGAGCCTTATTTGTCCACCAAGAGTTCTTAAGCTCCCTCACCCGGCTGTGGACACCTGCCTTGGCTCTGGCGTGAGCCGCTCTTTTAACCCTGCAGGTTACATCGTTTTGCCAGGCATGAAAGGCTTTCCTTTTCTTGGAGATGAGCTGTTTTATCTCTGTGTCGTTCTCGTCAAACCAGTCTTGGTGTTTTCTGGACTTGCACCCAAGGATGTTTTCACAGGTATCAAGGATGGTGGATTTGAGCCGGCCTTTCAAAAGTGCCCTTCAATATCATCAGGATATTCCTGTTTAAGAAGGAACTGCAGATGCTGGAAAATCGAAGGTAGACAAAAATGCTGGAGAAATTCAGCGGGTGAGGCAGCATCTATGGAGCAAAGGAAGTAGGTGACGTTTCGGGTCAAGACCCTTCTTCAGACTGATGTGGGGGTGGGGGGGGAGGAAGAAAGGAAGAGGTGGAGACAGTGGGCTGTGGGAGAGCTGGGAAGGGGAGGGGAAAGAAGGAGAAAGCAGGGACTACCTAAAATTGGAGAAGTCAATGTTCATACTGCTGGTGTGTAAACTACCCAAGCGAAATATGAGGTGCTGCTCCTCCAATTTATGGTGGGCCTCACTCTGGCCATGTTGGAGGCTTTCCCGAAGAGAAGCCTGAAATCGCTGCTGGGTGGCAGTTTCCTCCAGGCTTTCAAGGTCCAGCCTTGGCCGGATCTGCTTTGTTTAAATCCTCCTCTTCCTCTTGAGTTTGATGGACATCATGGAGCGGATGAGGTGATGATCTGTCCAGCAGTCATCTGCATCAATCATGGCCCTTGTGATGTTCACGTCACGGCGGTCCCTGGCTCGTACAATGACATAGTCAATGAGATGCCACTGCTTGGTGCGTGGGTATCTCCAAGATGCCCTTAGTTTGTTTTTCTGGCATAAGAGGGTGTTAGTGATGATGTGTGATATCTTCTTCAGATATGGTGCCCAAAATTGCTCACAATTTTCCAAATGCAGCCTGACCAGTGCCTTATAGAGTCTCAGCATTATATCCCTGTTTTTGAATACTCTTGAATAATTCCTTACTCTGTAACTCTGATCGCTGTTTCTAAATTTCTCAGCCAGGAGAAAACACCCTCCCTGCTTCCAGCCTGTCAGGCCCTGTAAGTTATTGTACATTTCAATGCGATCTTCACACAATCCTCGAATGAATGAAGGTCTTGTCTACTCAGTCTCTCATCACATAGCACACGTATTATGCCTGGAAACGCTCTAATGAATCTTCACTGCATTCTCCATAGGGTAAATTCATTCTTTATTAGGCAGAGACCAACTTTGTACACAAGAAGTCCAGATGTAGTCTCACCAAGACCATATAAATTGCTATGACTTCCATTGTCAAATATTCTCATAATAAAGAGCAGTGTATTTTATGCCCTCCTAATTTCTATAAGCACCTTATCAAGTCTGAAATGTAAGTATTTTAAAGTTCACCTGCTCTAATATTATTGAGTAATACTTCAGTTCATTGTTCCCATTGGACACTTATTTTTCTAATAATTCTAGCAGGGTGATTTTGTATCTACAAGGGGCCCATACAGTTGCCATGGTGAGTCTTTTCTGATACCCATGGAAGCTTTTCCAGTCCAATCCGTTCTCTTCCATTGCAGTGAACAACCCAGGACTGAGTTGTGAGAGTGATATCAGTTGAGCCATACCTGACACCTGCTGTTTTAGTATAGCTCTTGGTTATATATCCATCCTACCATTGCTGTCAATGTACCTCAAAATGCAGAGGCACGAAGGGCTTTAACTCCCTCACTACAATAATGTAATGCATAGACAACAATTGGAGCTCCAATGATTGGTGATGAAAGCACATCTACTAAGAAAAGATGGGGAGCTACTGAAATCATCAATGGAACTAGCCTCCTGTCAACATATAACCCCAGCGTAATCCAAGCCTCTGTCCAGATCATCTTAGAATGGACTGTGGCATATAGTATACTGACTGGACAAGATCTCAGGGATACTCCAAAAACTGGAGTTGGGGTGAAACTAAAGATAAAATCCATTTATCATCTTGCTCACTCCCAAGCAGCCATTCATCAAAGTACATAGTTGGACACAAGATAGGTTAAATTATAAGTGTTTCCCAGTATCTTAGTAGTGTGATTCTCCTGTCCATTTTCAAATAGTTTAATTAGATAAGAGTGTAAACATAAAACAGCTGCAGAACATCATTTGGCTGACCAAAATAACTAATTGTTTGCAAGCCATCTGTTTGGTAGACCTGTTACTTGCCGTGTAGCGGGGTGTCAATAAAACAACTGCCTCATAAGAAGTTCTAAGCTCAAACTCCTACGATAAGTCCCCAATAGATTTGATAAATAACACCTCCCTCTTTTATCAGTTCCCAGTAGTTGCTGGCAAATACAATTGAGAGCAGGCTGTAATATAAACGGCTGTACAAAATTGCAGCTAAGATGTTGTTACATTGACTTTCTCTGAAACTCAAACATAAGGAGATGTAATGGAGAGATAACAATGACATCTGGGAGATACACTGACCCAGAGAGTACCTGTTGTAATTAATCATCTTCTATAATTAACTAGGGATGTAATTAGATCTAATGATACTGAATACATGGTGCAACCATTTAAAAACACAAAACATCGGATGTCACCTGTTCTTAATGAAGGGATCAGTGACCTACTAAGATGTCCTCGTGCACATCAGTTGGTACATCGGTACAGAAGATAACCAATGTTTGAGGTGAGCGACTATGGGAACCCTTTATAACCAGTGGCAACTGTGGAAATGCAGATGTAAAATTATCACTTCAATACTGTGAACAATTTCATTCAATATTTTTTCTTCCTAAGTTAAATGAAGTGCATAGCTGTTGGATTGGAGTCAAACACATTACTCATAATGAGAAAAGGTTAGCCATTATATGGAACATGATAGTGATGCAGTGAATAGTCTTTGTTTTCTCTCACCACCAAATATCCGGCACCTCAAATATACTTGCACTGAGACTTTGAAATGATGTTCTGTGTGGTTAAACAGGTGAAATTCAATGCATCAACATGAAATTACTCTCAAAATAAATCTCATGTAAAGTAATTTTGATTAAAATAAGTTGCCTAAAATAAGTTTCCTAGATGTTACCTGAAATTCAGGTACCGCCACAAAGATGTGAGCACAAACATTTAGGCTGATTTTCAGTCAAGGTATAGAGCGAATGCTGCATTGTTAAAGGTTCTCTCTTTTGAATTAGACATAAATGTACATTAAAAATATTATGCACTATTTTGAATATGTGCATGAGCATGCACCTGGCATCTTGTCTAATATTTATTTCCTACCCAGTGCCACAAAGAATTATTTGCTCATCACAACTTTGTTGTTTATGGGAGCTTTCTTTGCTTAAATTAGTAACCCTGTTCCCACAATGGAAATCTAACATACTTACAGAATACTGCCTAGTTAGCACGCCACAACAGCTCCAGAGGAAGGAATATAGGTAAAGGACGTAGGTAGAGACCGTAGGGGATGGGAGAAGGGGAATGGGAGAAATGGGTGCGCATCCAGGTGGGCCATAGGGAAGAGAGGGGGAACAAAGAGAGGGGTGTTTGCAGGTTAGTGACCTAAAAATGGAAAATTCAATGTTTATATTCTTTGTTGGAAGCTAAAAAAGTAGAACATGAGGAGCTGCTCCTCCAGTTTGTTTGTTCTCATTCTGGCACTGGAGAAGGCCCAGGACAGGAAAGTCAAAATGGGAAGGGGAGTTAAAATGGTTCGCAACCAGGAGATCCAGTAGGCCTTGGCGGGCCACTCGCATGCTCAATTAAATGCTCGGCCAGTCTATGCTTGGTCTCGCCAATGTAAAAAAGGCCACATCAGGGGTACTGAATGCCGTATATTATGTTAGATGAGGTGCACCTGAACCTCTGTCTCACCTGGAAGGACTGCCGATGTCTGTGGATAGATGAAAGTGAGCAGGATAAGGAACGATTGGTACACGTGACAATTAAGTAAAGCACCATTAAAGTGGATAAATCCCCAAGTGCCTGACCAAGTGTATCCTCGGACTTTGTGGAAAGTTAACGAAGAAATTGCGGAGGCCCTTGCAGAGGTTTGCATTGTCTTTCAGCCACGGGCAGAATTCCGAAGAATAGAGGGTAGTTATTGTACTGTTATTTAAGAAGGATAGCAAGGACTAGCCAGGGAACTGTGGGCTGTTGATCCTAGTAGGAAGGTTCTTGAAGGGGATTCTAAGGGACAGGATCTACCAGCATATGGAAAGGCATATGGATTAGTGATAATGAGATGGACACAAAAAGCTGGAGTAACTCAGCAGGACAGGCACCATCTCTGGAGAGAAGGAATGGGTGACGTTTCAGGTCGAGATAATGAGCATGACTTTGTTCCTGGGAAATAATGTCTCACAGATCTAAGTTTTTTGAAGAGGCCATTAAAAGGTTGATGAGAGCAGGTCCATATGGACTTTAGCAAGGTATTGACAAGTTCCTGAGTGGGAGGCTACTTTGGCAGGTTAGATCACATTGGATCCAAAGTGAGTATTCTAATTGGATTCAAAATTGGCTTGGAGGAAGGAGTTAAATACTACGTATAGAGTGTTGGAGATTAAAAGCTATCATCATAATAATCATAATCATACTATATTAGCCAAGTATGTTTAGCAACATACAAGCTATGATGCAAAGGTCAGTGATAGGTCCACTATTGTTTGTCATCCAAATTGTTAATGGAGATAACTATGTAAATGACATTGTTAGTAAATTTGTAGATGACACCAACATTTCTGGTATAGTGACAGTGAGGAAGTTTACAATAGGATCCAGATCAGTTGGAAAGTTGGACTAAGGAATGCCAAAAATAATTTCACTCTAACAAATGTGAGGTGGACTTTGGCATGTCAAACTAAGGCAGGGTTTTCACAGTAAATGGAGAAGGTTGTGGATTAAAATGATCTGGGAGTACAGATGCACGGTTCCCTAAAAGTGGTGGTTCAGGTGGATAGGATCTGCCAGCGAAGAAGGCATTTGGCATGCTTGCCTTCAATGGGAAGGGTATTACTACAAAGGTCGGTGCTTCATGATACAGCTAGTCTACACTTGGAGCAAGTCTGGTCACCCAGGGTGGATGCCACTAAGTTTGAATGGGTGCAGAAGAGATTGAGCAGGATGTAAGTCTGAAGAAGGGTCTCAACCCGAAACATCGCCCATCTCCTTCGTTCCTTAGATGCTGCTGCACCCGCTGAGTTTCTCCAGCCTTTTGTGTACCCTGTAACCTAGACTTGTGTGTTTGAGAGGATAGGCTGAGACTTTTCTATCTGGAGCCGAGGAGGCTGAGTGGTAAAAGTGTATAAAATCATGAAGGACATGGGTAAAGTGAAGGCTCACTGTCTTTTTCCCAGATTAGAAAGTCAGCATGCAAATACAGCAGGCAGTGAAGAAAGCTAATGGCATGTTGGCCTTCATTGCGAGAGGATTTGAGTTTAGGAGCAAGGAAGTCCTACTGCAGTTGTACAGGGCCCCGGTGAGACCGCACCTGGAGTATTTTGTGCAATTTTGGTCTCCTAATTTGAGGAAGGGCATTATTGCTATTGAGGGAGTGCAGCGTAGGTTCACCAGGTTAATTCCTGGGGTGGCGGGACTGACATATGATGAAAGAATGGGTCAACTGGACTTGTATTCACTGGAATTTAGGATGAGAGGGGATCTTATAGAAACATGTGACATTCTTAAAGGATTGGACAGGCTAGATGCAGGAAAAATATTCCCGAGGTCAGGGGAGTCCAGAACCAGGTTTCACAGTTTAAGAAGAAGGGGTAGAGCATTTAGGACTGAGATGTGGAACAACGTCTTCACCCAGAGAGTTGTGAATCTATGAAATTCTCTGTCACAGAAGGCAGTGGAGGCTAATTCGCTGGATGTTTTCAAGAGAGAGGTAGATTTAGCTCTTAGGGCTAAAGGAATCAAGGGATATGGGGGAAAAAATCAGGAATGGGGTACTGATTTTAGATGATCAGCCATGATCATATTGAATGGTGCTGCTGGCTCGAAGGGCTGAATAGCCTACTCCTGAACCTATGTTTCTAGAGAATTCCAAAACTAGAGGGCATTGGCTTAGGGTGAAAATGGGGAGACCTCAGGAGCAACTTTATCACTCAGAGGGTATTCTATACCTAGAATGTGCAACTAGAGGAAGCTGTAGAAACAGACACAATTATGACCTTCAAAACAGATTTGGCGAGGACAGATATATATTGTAGGTAAGAAGAGTTTAGAGGAATTGTTCCTCCCTATTTTTGTAATCTCCTACAACCCTCCAATTCCTTGCGACAACAACAGCAGCCATTCATTCCTTCAGCGGCCAGGGCCCTCAGCTTTGAGGAATCCTGTCAACATTTTTTTTTCGTAACTCATGCTTCTTTGATGGAGTTCCTTAAAACCCAAATTCTTTAAGCATGCTTTTGAATATCTGCTTTTATCCCTTTATGTGCCCCAGAGTTACATATTTTATTGAATATCACTGCAATGCTCTACTGCAAAAAGACACAGTTATAATTGTTTTTACTGGTTCTGCTTTTTCTCTTCGGGGGCATTACCAATCCAGAAAACCTCAGGACTACAGGATACATGGGTGACCTAAATATGAGAAAGCTGGAAGACTTGATGAGAGTGAACATTAGCAATGAAAAGGGTTTTATGTTGGCATAACAGTCATAAGCGGATTGCTTATAAATAGCAAATTTGCCACAGCCAAAAATAAAAATAGCCTCTTTCTAAGCAGCATTGTACATCCATAAAAAAAAAAGTTTGCTTCCATCCTGATCCTTGCTGCACAACAGCACTCCCCAAAGAAAAGCAGTCCACTGCAAGATCTGGAATAAGTAGACCATTTTCCATCTAGTCATACAGTTGTGCAGCTCAGAAACAGAAACAGGCTCTTCCGCCCTACCTGTTGACTAAGAACAAGTTTTTGTTAGAGCTCTTAAAGATGGCGGAGTCAAGGGGTATAGGGAGAAGGCAGGAACGGGGAACTGATTGTGGATGATCAGCCATGATCACATTGAATGGCAGTGATGGCTCGAAAGGCCGAATGACCTACTCCTGCACCTATTGTCTATTGTTCCATATATCAAATGAAGACAGAAGCTAGCGCTAATTTTCATTGAAACATTGAAAAATATCCTACATCCTCCTAGATGATTAACGATGATGTTTCGTGTGGTGCAGGTTTGAGATTGTACCCACCCTTACAGGATGCACAGAGTCTCTTGCCCAGAGTAAGTGAATCGAGGACCATAGGACATAGAGTTAAGGTGAAGGGGAAAAGATTTAATAGGAATCTGAGGGGTAACTTTTTCACTCAAAGGGTGGTGGATGTATGGAACAAGCTGTCAGAGAAAGTAATTGAGGCAGGGACTATCCCAACATTTAAGAAGCAGTTAGGCAGGTTTGGAGGGATGTGGACAGTACGTGGGCAGGTGGGACTAGTGTATCTGGTACAGGTTGGCCGGCGTGGGCCGAAGGACCTGTTTCCACACTGTATGACTCTAGTATATACCTAGGATACATTATTAAGCTAGTGTGCATTAACTGCTGAAACAAAGCGTCGATTGAGAGAGTGCTAGCTGACCCTCCAATGTGCCATGGATTGATATATGTGGCTTGGACGGTCTCTTAGCTCAGGCTCAGCAGTCGGTGTTGCAGCCATATCTACACAACAGGATGCAGGTGGGCACTGGATTGGACAATTCAGCTCTCTGTCCAATCTTTATTACTTGATTTAAGGGTGTCAAAGGTTAAGAGGGAGAAGAGAGCAGAATGGGGTTGAGAGAGAAAAATAGATCAGCTATACATGAATGGTGGAACACTCAATGGGTCGAGTGGCCCAGTTCTGCTCCTATGTCTTATAAACCCATGAAAGTAAATTCCTACCTCTTTGTAACATACTGATGACCTATGTATCTTGATTTCTCAGTTTAAATGCCCATTTTAACTGCTGCCATGGACCTTAGCCATAATTTCAATTCCAATTTTCCTCTCCTTTCTTCCCCCCCCTTTCATAAACCTATTTTTTCCTTCTGTGTAAGTCTTTCAGCCCACCCAAATCTACTGTTTAACCTCTAACCCCCCCCCCCCCACCCAACACTCCAATTTAGATTATTGTACATCCCCATCTACAGAGGCATACAGCCCATTGAGTGCACACTGAACTTCCTATTCCTTCTAATCCTAATGTCATCCAACATGGAACCATGCCCTCCCGCTCACTCATAAAACACCTATTTACACAAATACCACACTGATACCATGTTTTCTTCTTGCATCTCATCAACATCCCCCCCACACCCCAATTCTCCTGGCACAACCACACTAGAGAAATTTTATAGTGGCTAATTAACCTCAGCCAGGAATTTGTGGATGAATCATAAGCAGTGACCATTCAACTCTTCACATTGTTTCGCAGCTCTTTGGAAGAATCATCCATTTCATTTCAGTTCTATGCTCCATTCCACATCAACCTGCCTAATGTTCTTATTTGCAACAATGTGCAAAGGTTTTTTGAAGGTTACACATTTCAGGCTCTAACAACTCGCTGTGCACTATTAACCATCTTCAACACACAGGCAATTTGGAAACCATGTAGAGATGTCCAGTACAAGAGTCCAGTACGGGTGTCAGGGGTTATGGGGAGAAGGCAGGAAAATGGGGTTAGGAGGGGGAGATAAATCAGCCATGATTAAATGGTGGCATAGACTTGATCAGCCGAATGGCCTAATTCTGCTCTTATCACTTATGACCTTATGAAGAGGGAAAAGTTGCATCTGAATTGGAGAGGGGCAATTACCTTGCGGGAAGTCTGCTAATATTACTCAGGTGGGTTTAAACTAGTCTGGCAAGAGGTAGGACCTGGTGCAGTAATCTAACGTGTGCAAAAGATAAAGTAAATATAGAGGTTAAAGAAAGCAAGTCCAATGGCCCGGGGCAGTTCAGGGAGCATGGAAGGTTTGATAGGCTAAACTGCATTTACTTTAAAGTAAAATGCTTCACATAGTAGGCAGGCAAACTCAGAACATTCATCAGGACATGGGATTATGATCTTCTTCTTGTCATGGCGTTACACTCTTCCAAGCCACTGCATAACGCAAGCTCTGGCACATGGGTTGAAGAGCTTGAGATCTGGTTTGCAGGGCTCTGGGAGGAGGGTGGCAGGTAAGTAAGTGCTCCATAGTTTGGGTTGCCTCCTCGCAGTCACATTTGGTTGGTCCATCATTGTTGTACCCCCCCTACTGCATGAGGGCTTTGCACCATCCGACCCGTGTTCTGAAACGATTGAGACACAGCCAGACTGGCCACGTCCCTTTCGCTCCCAATGGAAGGGACTCCTTAGGGCATAGTGTCAGTGTGTGGGGTTTTGATTGTAGGTGTGTCACCCAAGCATCTATCTTACAGGTGCGGGGTTATCATTCAGTGGTTGAACTACCAGGGGTAGGATGCTATTTCTGGATTTTAACCTCTTTGGTGCCTGGACATGTTGGAAGAGTGGGTGACGAGGGTCATCCTCCTGCTTGGTGCGTTCCACTTTTCAGATTACTGCTCTTCTGATTGGAGGGGGTGCAACACCACACAGCAGGTACAGGTCGTCAACCTGTGTGGGTTTGAGGCAACCAGAGATGTTTCTGCATGCCGCATTTAGCATTGGATCCAACTTCTTGGTGTGAGAGGAACGTCCCCAGATTGGGGGCGTTCTGCACAGATGTTACAGTTCTTTTGAAAATATGGTTGATGGATGGGCAGGACAGGCAACAATGTTCTGGGTTATCAATGCCTCTGACATGATAGCAATGGAGATAAGAGAGGATGATCAGTGGCACTACCGAATAAGGAATATAGAACAGCATAGAAACAGATCCTTTGGCCTACAATGTCTCTGTTGACCATGATGCAAAATTAAACTAGTCCTTTCAGCCTGCATGTGATCCATACCAATATCCATCCTCACACTGCTACTCAAGAGGATTTATCTTCCCATCTGTCCCCTCAGTTGCTGACCTGCTGCAGTGATTCCCATCCCCTGATACTCTACTTTAATTTGTCATGTGTACCATGATACAGTGAAACACTTTGTTTTGAGTGCTATACGGGCAAATTAAACCATACATGTTATTGATTCCCCTCCTGTTCATGTGCAACACTTCCCTCGTTTACAGGTCCTTGTTGCCCTGGAAGAGAGCCCAATGATTCATTTTTCTGAATCCCCCCCTCCTGCAACATCTCCTTGGCCACGTTGAACTATACTACCTTTCTACTTATTGTGTCACTAATTATTGCTCCAATCACTATTGCAAAATATCTGGTTGTGTTTGTAACATATTAGCTGGACCGTTTCCTATGTTGCAGAATATATTAATTATAAACCTAGCTGTTTAACACTTGGGGGGGGGGGGGGGTATGATGTTTGGAGAGCACAAAGGATGAATAGATTATTTTTTTAATAAATAAATTACCTTCTCTGGTGAATTAATCCAGAACATGACTGTTGTACGGGTTTCAAACTTTGGTTTGGTCACTTCTGGAGTATTGTGTGTAGTTGTAGTCACCACCTAATGAGAAGATTGCAGAGACTTTGAGAACATGCAGACAAGGTTTACCAGGATGATGCCAGTTTATTGGTTGGAAGAAAAGATTGGTTAAACAAGGATTGTTGTTTTTCTCTGAAGCATCAGAGGCTGAGGAGGCAAGCTGATAGAAGGATATAAAATTATGAGAGGCAGTTATAGAGTAGACAGTCAGAGCCTTTTTCCCAGGATGGAAATGTCAAATATTGGAAGGCATAGGTTTAAAGTGAGTAAGGGGAAAGTTTAAAGGGAAAAATAGGTGCCTGGAACCAGGGAAGTTGAGGATCAATAGACAATAGGTGCAGGAGTAGGCCATTCGGCTCTTCGAGCCAGCACCGACATTCATTGTGATCATGGCTGATCATCCACAATCAGTACACTGTTTCCTGCCTTCTCTCCCATGTCTTTTGATTCCGCTATCTTTAAGAGCTCTATCCAACTCTCTCTTGAAAGCATCCAGAGAATTGGCCTCCACTGCCTTCTGAGGCAGAGAAATCCACAGATTCACAACCCTCTGTGTGAAAAGGTTTTTCCTCATCTCCGTTCCAAATGGCTTACCCCCTTTTTTTAAACTGTGCCCCCTGGTTCTGGACTCCCCCAACATCGGGAACATGTTTTCTGCCTCTAGCCTGTCCAAACCCTTAATAATCTTATATGTTTCAATAAGGCCCCCTCTCATCCTAAATTCCAGAGTATACAAGCCCAGCCGCTCCATTCTATCAACATATGACAGTCCTGCCATTCCGGGAATTAACCTTGTGAACCTAAGCTGCACTCCCTCAATAGCAAGAATGTCCTTCCTCAAATTTGGAGACCAAAACTGCACACAACACACCAGATATGGTCTCACTAGGGCTCTGTACAACTGCAGAAGGACCTCTTTGCTCCTATACTCAACTCCTCTTGTCATGAAGGCCAACATGCCATTCACTGTCGAAGTGGCGGCGCCTCGTGGCAGCAGCCCCTGCAATCCGTCTGTCCTTTTTTAATTTTTGTCCCCTTTAATGTGTAGTTTGCTGTGGTTTTTGTATTGTTTTTTGGCTGTGTGTGTGTGGGAGGTGGGGGTGATCTCTTTGGATCTCTCACTGCACGGGAGACACAACCTTTTTCCTTTCGGGTCTCTGTTGTCGTTGGGGCCTAGCACCGTGGAGCGGCCTCCAGCCGGAGTGACCTGGGAGCTCCAGTCGCGGAGCCTGCGGGGCCTGTGGACTTACCATTGTGGGGCTGGCCAGCCTCGGAGCGTGGGGAGCTGTGGTGGCGCACGGCTGTGAACGGACTTTGGGGCTTAGGAGGCTCCAGCTGCAGGCCTGTGGACAGTGACATCGGGAGCTCGCGGGTCCCTGGTGGGAGACCGCTTTTCGTAGTTCCCACGGCGGCAACTTCTCCCGCCCGAGTTGCAGGGCAGAAAATGACCCGGAGCGGGGCCTGACATCGCCCGGTGCGGCTTTAACGGCCGCGGGACTTGCCATCACCCGCCGGGGGCTTTAACATCGGGAGAGGATGGAGAGCAGGGGAGAGACAAGACTTTGCCTTCCATCGCAGTGAGGAGGAGATTCACTGTGATGGATGTTTGTGTGAATTGAGTTGGTTGTGCGTCTTGTAAAATTGTTTATTTTTGTTGTGTGGTTGCAGAAACCAAAGTTCCTAACGGAAAAATAAAGTTCATTGAATTGAATTGATTTCTGTGTAGATCATTTATTGCAAATTGTAGATCTTTCAGGGAACATCATCAAATGTAATGCTAATGAATGTATGTATAGCCACTGAGAATGTCTAAAGAGTTTTGCATCATTCTTTTTATTTATCATGAATAAAGTTTAATTTGGGGAAAAAAAGAAACAGATACCCTCAGCACCATTTAAGAGGCATTTATACAGACACGTGAACAGGCAGGGAATAAAAAGATATAAACAATGCACAGACATGTTACATGTTTAAGATATAAACAATGAACAGGTTCCTATGCTCTGTTACCTAAGAGGGTCAGATCAGGAGTAAACCCTGGAAGCACTTTTCTTGTACAACATAACAGAATTTGGGATCGCTCGCTTTACCACGATTTCTTGCGCAGAGACAATTTTCAAGCCTATTGATAGATAACTGTTGGGCCAAAATATCAAGGAATTGGGACAAAATATAATTGAACGAGAACCTAAGGTACAGATCATAACTGGGGGTGCTGCAGATTTGAGGAGTTAATAACCTATGATCTAGGTTGTGCTGACAAAGCATAGAGAAACGAAGGCTTGTATTTGCCAGGCCTCAGCTTAAATTAGTCTCTTCATAAAAGTGGGGCGAGGGAAGAAATCGTCATATGTTATGGTAAATTGACTTTTAAACATCCATCCAAGAAAGTGAGATGTATTTTCACAGTGCCTCTCACAGCATCAAGATGTGCCAAATATTGCAACTAATTTGCATATCGCACAGTTCTATTTAAAGCAACATTATAATTAATTCTATTTTATTTTACACATCAAGAATAGATACTGGTCAGGATGCCGCGGGGAACTTCCAGTTCTTCAAATCTGCGCTGTGGGATCTTTTGTCAACCCAAGAACGTAGACAATGGCCTCTGTTTAGGATTAAAATTTGAAGGACAGCACCCTGACACTTCTGCACTCCTTCAGTAGTGTACTTGTATCGGCCTGAATCTTTGTACTCAAGTGGGTCTGAACCCACGATCTTCTTATGGAGTGGCACCACTGACGCTTGCTTGGCAAGAAGCATGTGACACTGTGCAGCACATAGGCAGAATGGTAATCCTCACATAGAACCACAAAGGTTTGGGCTACAAACCAACAATATCCTTGACATCTCCCAGTCATTTCATCACAGCATTGCTATACAATCTGATTGCACAAGCAATGACAGATGGCAACATTTGGTCACGGCTCAAAACAGATTAGCAAGAGGTTCTCAATGTTGGAGGGACCAATTACCACATAATACCCTTAGGGAACATCAGATGTTCACTGGTGCTAAATAATATTTGAATTGAAAAGGATCTTCCTCTGAACATTATATTCAGTGTTTAATGTCAGCAGGTTGTAATTAGCTAATTAAATGAGTAGGACTGACAGAATGTCCCTGTGGGGGATGATGTACCACAGACTGCACCTGAAATATGAGGTGGAAACATCTTAGAATATTAAGCACTGAGAACAGCTAACACCTTGCTCTCTTAAAAAGATCTTTTTAGATCAGAGGTTGAAACGGGTGTTCCAACTGACCCAATTCACAATGAAAAGATCCAGATGTACCAGAAATTAGTTCACAAAATATAATAAAAACATCATGAAGAATTTCACCCACACATTATTTCCTTGCTAAAAACACCCAGCATGATCCCAACCAACAAAGAAGCTATCACTTAGTATGATTCACCTCTGTCTCTATTCCTTCTGCAGAAGGTGCTAGCTCTTGTAGGGGTGCAGTTTTATCACTCCTGTCTCTTCATCCTGTGCTTCTTACAAAATAACTCCAGTTCATTGGCTGTGAAGCACCTGGAACAGTCGAAGGTTGAGACCGTTGCTGCTTAAATGTTAGATGGTCAAACCTTTTATATTAAGTAAATGTGTAAAGCAAACATTTCACTCAAATATTAGAAAATCCTTAACTGTGTCCAGTTCAATGACAAATGGAAAATTGTATGAATATGATTTTCAGTTGTGGCCTTTAAAGCAATTGCAACATTATAAATGATCCTAAAGCAGTTTTAAATGAGAGAAATAGTCAGACTGCTGCTCTGTTTGTGAAAGTTCAATCATTTAATACAACTTTTTATATAAATACAAGTTTAAAAAAAATCCTCACCTGTAGGCATTATGAAGATATACTTCTATGGCATTTTCTTTTCCATGACAACTTCCTCTCCTGGTTACATCTGAAGATGGAATCAAATTCCTTGTATGTTGTCATATATACTTAGCTAATAAAGTATGATTATGATTATGAGATCTCAACCTATTCAGTGTCATGCTCACCTATCAGTTCCCTCAACGGCCCCATCAGGCACATGGTCATTAAGGGTTTAAGTCTGGCCATGGAGGTTAAGTGAATAAAATGGGACTTCCTCCTTTCAAATCTACCTGATGTGTGGTTGTTACAAAAACCTGACTGTGGTAGCCTTGTTGCTAATTGCCAGTGGTCCATAGAGTCAATGGGTTTGGGAGGGGGAGGGGAGCTGGTAATGGTAGGGTAGATTTGTGAAGAGGAAAGATCTTTTGTGTTGGATCAGAGGTTGAAACGGGTGTTCCAACTGACCCAATTCACAAAGAAAAGATCCAGATGTACCAGAAATTAGGTAGAAATTCATATTACGCAGGAAATGGAGTTGAGGAGATTGATGGAACTGAAGGCTGATAAATGCCCAGGGCCTGATGGTCTGAATCCCAGGGTACTTAAGGAAGTGGCTCTAGAAATCGTGGAAGCATTGGTGATCATTTTGCAATGTGCTCAATAGATTCAGGATCAGTTCCTGTGGATTGGAGGGCAGCTAATGTTATTCCACTTTTTAAGTAAGGCGGGAGAGCTAAAACAAGGAATTATAGACCAGTTAGCCTGACATCGATGGTGGAGAAAGTAAAGTAAGGAAAGTAAAGTATCCTTTATTGTCATTCAGACATTTCCATCTGAACAAAATTGTATACCTGGAAGATGCTGGAGTCAATTATAAAAGATGACATGGCGGCATATTTGGATAGCAACAGAATTGGTCCGAGTCAACATGGACGTACGAAGGGGAAATCATGCTTAACTAATCCTCTGGGATTTTTTGAGGATGTAACTAGTAAAATGGACAAGGGAGAGCCAGTGGATGTAGTGTACCTGGACTTTCAGAAAGCATTTGATAAAGTCCCACATAGGATATTAATGAGCAAAATTAGAGCACATGGTATTGGAGGTAGGGTACTGATATGGATAGAAAATTGGTTGGCTGACAGGAAACAAAGAGTAGGGATAAATGGGTCATTTCAGAATGTCAGGCAGTGACTAGTGGGGTACGACAAGGCTCGGTACTGGGACCGCAGCTATTTACAATATACATTCATGATTTAGATGAAGGGATTACAAGTAACATTAGCAAATTTGCAGATGACACAAAGCTGGGTGGCCAAGTGAACTTTGAGGAGAATGCTATGAGGATGCAGGGTGACTTGGACAGGTTGGGTGAGTGGGCAGATGCATGGCAGATGCAGTTTAATGTGGATAAATGTGGGGTTATCCACTTTGGTGGCAAAAACAGGAAGGCAGATTATCTGAATGGTGTCAAGTTGGGAAAAGGGGAAGTACAACGAGATCTGGGGGTCCTTGTTCATCAGTCACTGAAAGTAAGCATGCAGGTACAGCAGACAGTGACAAAAGCAAATGGCATGTTGGCCTTCATAACAAGAGGAGTTGAGTATAGGAGCCAATATGTCCTTCTGCAGTTGCACAGGGCCCTAGTGAGACTACACCTGGAGTATTATGCGCAGTTTTGGTCTACAAATTTGAGAAAGAACATTCTTGCTATTGAGGGAGTGCAGCATAGGTTCACAAGGTTAATTCCCGGGATGCAGGGACTATCATATGTTGACAGAATGGAACGGCTGGGCTTGTATACTCTGGAATTTGGGATGAGAGGGGATCTTATTGTAACATATAAGATTATTAAGGGTTTAATACTACTTACACTAGAGGCAGGAAACATGTTCCCAATGTTGGGGGAGTCCAGAACCATGGGCCACAGTTTAAGAGTAAGGGGTAAGCCATTTAAAACAGAAATGAGGAAAAATGTTTTCACACAGAGGGTTATGAATCTGTGGAATTCTCTGCCTCAGAAGGCAGTGGAGGCCAATTCTCTGGATGCTTTCAAGAAAGAGTTAGATAGAGCTCTTAACTATATAGGAGTCAGGGGATATGGTGAGAAGACAGAAACGGGGTACTGATTGTGGATGATCAGCCATGATGGCGGTGCTGGCTCAAAGGGCCGAGTGGCCTACTGCACCTATTGTCTATTGTCTATCTCCCTAATCCTCTTTGCCTCTCAACCTCTGCTTAATACTTAAATTTCGCTCTTGAACAAACTTTAGCTCACCTGCCTAACATCTTGTTATTATGGGTGTCAAGTATTTGGTTGATAACGCAAATTGACTTGGAATTATTCATTACATTAAAGGCATGATATAAACACAAGTTGTTTCATTCAAGAGCTCATTATAAATTAGTTATTAAATTCAATTTTTTATTAGCTTCCTGCTGCATATTCATATTAAATGTTTTTGAAAATATAATGGAGTTGTCCAAATTTAGGAATCTCACAAAGTTACAAACCTACTTAAAGTATATACCACTGCAGGATTATATCGACATTAGAGGCTCATGGAAGTTTCCTCTGCAGAATTCTGTTTAATGATATTGTTTCAGAATAGGGAAATCTGACAGCATCAACTGGATTTGTCTGTTCATGTCAAATGGGAAGAACCCTACATTATTTATAGACTTATAGATTATTCATGCTCATTACAAGCAGTTAATGAAATGGTTTTTGTTAATGGCCTTGTGTGGATAACCAGGGTGTAACGATCCACAACACCTGCCAAAGGTTTTATTTCCACGCATTCTTCCCACCCTAAGCAATCAAATGCCCATCAACTGTGGCACGTTACAATGCATGTTACAATGCATTTTCATTGATATTTCACATTACATGTCCTAGGGGGCTGGCAGGCAGTGCTAAGCACATGACTCCTTTCGAACAATGCAAAGGGCCTCAGAGGCAGCGTGTTACTGGAGCCGACTAGGTTGGTTGGGGATTCATAGATTATCCCAGAGATCCTGAAATCTCTATACAAGAAATGGATGCAATGGAAAAGTTAATTGTTTACCGGCTTCATGGAAACTGTCAAATACTGTACCTATATATACTAATCTGGTTTATCGGCACTTGATCGTTAGTCTTGTATGTTTGGCAATTTAAGTGCTAACTCTTTGTTTCACTGCTTCCAGAAGAACTCTATGTTATCCTCCCAGTTAGTTCATCTCTGTCGGATCTACTCTGATGATGAGTATTTCTGTACAGGTGGCTCTACACCTCTCTACCTTTCTAAACAAAGCCCTTGACCGCATTTCATCCATTCCGGAGTCTCTGTTCTATGGCTGCGTTCCAGCTTCCAGCGGCGGCCCGGCTTCAGAGCTGCGGTGCTCCAGCGGCGGCCCGGCTTCAGAGCTGCGGTGCTCCAGCGGTGGCCCAGCTTCAGAGCTGCGGTGCTCCAGCGGTGGCGTTCCAGCGGTGACTCGGCTTCAGAGCTGTGGTGCTCCAGCGGCGTTCCAGCGGCGACCCGGCTTCAGAGCTGCGGGGCTCCAGCGGTGGACCCTGCTTCAGAGGTGTGGCGGTGTTCCAGCGTTCCGGCGACGGCGGTGGCGGCAGCCCGGCTTAGGAGGCTCGGCCGTGGGCCTAGTGGACGATAACATCGGAGGCCTGGATCGCCTCAGCGCAGAGGGAGATCAAGGAGGGAAGAAGACAAAAACTTTTGCCTTCCACCACAGTGAGGAGGTGCCTGGTGAACTCACTGTGGTGGATGTTAAATATGTGTTTATTGTGTGTTTGTTTTTTATTATATGTTATGACTGCAAGGTAACGAAATTTCGTTCAGACCGAAAGGTCTGAATGATAATAAAGGATACTTTACTTTACTTTACTTCAGACTGGTTTGGTATAAGGGAAACGAGACAGAAAGATGATGATGTGGAGAGATAAAGAACAATTAATAAAAGATATGCGAAAAAGTAACAACGATAAAGAAAACAGGCCATTGTTAGCAGTTTGTATGGTGAAAACAAGAAGGTAGTGTGACTTGGGTGGGGGAGGGATAGAGAAAGAGGGAATGCCGGGGCTACCTGAAGTGAGAGAAATCAATATTCATACCACTGGGCTGTAAGCTGCCCGACCGAAATATGAGATGCTGGTCCTCCAATTTCTGTTTAGCCTCAATCTGACAATGGAGGAGACCTAGGACCGAATGGTATGACAGGTATGGAATAGTTCCATACCAGGACATCCGAGAGATCCTCATTTTTTAAGGAACGGGAGCTCCCCTCACCCATTATAGATTGTTTATCGGCATGCACATATATTTGGTGAAGGTCATAAATGGCATGAATTAATAAGGGTTAATCAACATAGATGAGGCCCTCATTCATGTCTCGTCGGTACCCTGCAGCTCCACCCTTGCTCCCCCTCCCCCTAGTCGCAACAGACACAGATTCCCCTAGTCCTTACCTTCCAATCCATCAGCCGTCGCATACAACTCATAATCCTTCAAAATTTCCACCACCTCCAACGGGATCCCACCACTAGCCTCATTTTCCTAACTCCACCCCTTTCCACCTACCGCAGAGACCGTTCCCTCCGCAATCCTCTGGTTAACTCATCCCTTCCCACCCAAACCACCCCCTGCCCAGGTACGTTCCCCTGCAACTGTAGAAGATGCAACACCTGTCCCTATACCTCCTCCTTCGACTTTGCCCAGGGACTCCGACAGTCCTTTCAGGTTAGGCAGAGGTTCACTTGCACCTCCTCCACCCTCATCTACTGTACCCGTTGTTCAAGATGTGGACTCTTATACATCGGCGAGACCAAACATTCATCTTGCGGAACACCTTAGCTCAGCCCGCCTGAACCTATCCGATCCCCTGCTTCCCGGACACTTTAATTCTCATCCCATTCCTACACAGACCTTTCTATCCTAGGGGCTCAACAGATTGATGTTATTTACAACCCCTTCTTGACCCCCGGAAAAACCCCAAATGACACCCATGAAGGTCACAACCCCCTGGTTAAGAACCACTGCTCTACCAACCCTCTCACCCCCTTGTGAAAGATTGTTTCTTAAAAAGCAGATAGCAACAACGTTGAAGGTAGACCATGGCAATCTTTAATTGATTCGTCAGATTATTTCCATGTTCATCCAATCGCCAAATCACTTCTTAGTTTACTATTTAGTACACAAATTGTAACAAACATTTTCAGCCTGTTAAACCCAATCTGGCTACTCTCTCTGGTAGTAAATTCACAAGTCTTTTCAAAACACTGTCTCTTCAAGACAAATTGTCTTTTCAATGCACATCTTTTCAAGACACCCAGTCTTTCCAATACACAATTAGTGACAAAAACTTGTAGTCTGCTGTGCCCAAACCTTTAATCATTTCCAATACTCAAGCCAATCCGTTACTCATTTCCAATACACAAGCCAATCCTTTACACAAGTGGTCTTACCTTCACTGTCTGATTCTAAGTATCTTGTCTGGAACCAGGCCAACCGCAGACTGAGGGACCTTAGTTTTTTACTGGGAGCTTCTTCGGGAGGCCAGACTGCAAAGGGTCCGGCTGGAGCTCAGTTTTCTCCCCTTCAGATCCCGATGAACTGCACCCTCTTACTCAGTCTTCTGGTGCTGGTTCCAGCTAGATTCTTGCCGACTACAGCCAAATGTGAAAGTTTGTTTCTTAAAAAGCAGATAGCAACAACGTTGAAGGTAGACCATGGCAATCTTTAATTGATTCGTCAGACGGAAGTAGCGAGATTACAATGAGCACAAACATTGCTCAGAGCTTCTCGTGCTCCCACTCACAGAACAAGGGCGAGTTAGCACAATTATACATTTTTCTTATCAGTAAAACACTCCTGCCAAGTCTGAATATGGTATGACTGAAAGATTCTGTAGCCTTTCAAAATATAGGATGAAATCGAGCTCATCCATTGACAAGTTATTACTTATCTCTGGAGCGTCAGCTATTTTTTTCAATCTTGACTTCTTTATGGCCTTGAAGAAGCACATGTTATTACTGCAGGCTGCCATCTTAATGTCTTTATTGAAAAGACAACCTGTCCTCCATATTATGTTTCACGGACCAACAGGTCTACAGAGGACGCCATATCGGCGGCCCTATACTCTGCCCTGACCCACCTGGACAGTAATAACACCTACATCAGGTTGCTGTTCATTGACTTCAGCTCCGCCTTTAACACTGTCATACCCGCTAGCTTGATCACCAAACTCAGCGGTCTTGGCATCTCTACTTCCCTCTGCAGTTGGACACTGGATTTCCTCACTAACAGACCACAGTCTGTTCGGGTCAACAACCTCACCTCCTCCACTGTAACACTGAACACCGGCGTGCCACAGGGCTGTGTGCTCAGCCCTCTCCTCTACTCCCTCTTCACCCATGACTGCATCCCCAAGCATGGCTCCAACGTCATCATAAAATTTGCCGACGACACCACGGTGGTAGGACTGATCAGTGACAACGACGAGTCAGCCTACAGGGAGGAGGTCCAGCACCTGACAACCTGGTGTGCCAACAATAACCTCGTCCTCAACTCCCAGAAGATGAAGGAAATCATTGTTGACTTTAGAAAGAACAGAGGGGGCAGACACACCCCCATCCATATAAACGGGACTGAGGTGGAGCGGGTCTCCAACTACAAATTCCTCGGGGTACACATCTCGGAGGATCTGTCCTGGTCCCTCAACACCTCCAAGCTGATCAAAAAGGTGCAGCAGCGCCTTTACTTCCGGAGGAGGCTCAAAAAAGCCCACCTGTCTCCCTCAGATCCTGACCAACTTTTACCGCTGTACCATCGAAAGCATCCTGACCACCTGCTTTACGGTATGGTACAGCAGTTGCACCGTAGCAGACAGGAAGGCACTACAACGGGTACATCATCGGTGAAAACCGCCCAGTACATCATCGGTGCCCCGCTCCCTGCCATGGATGCCCTCCACCGAAAACGGTGTCTGAGATGGGCCGGGAAGATCATCAAAGACCACTCCCACCCTAACCATGGACTGTTTGCCCTCCTACCATCAGGGAGGCGGTACAGGAGCCTCAGGTCCCGCACTAGTAGGATGAGGAACAGCTTCTATAACAACACCATCACACTGCTGAACTCGGAGTCCCGCCGATAAATTTCTCCAGTCTCTCCGTCCACATTGTCTGCATTCTGTATCTATTTATATATTGCTATTTCTACGAACTGACGCTAAACTGCATTTCGTTGTACCCATACTTGTATCTGTGCAATGACATTAAAGTTGAATTGAATTGAATAATTTACAAAGTCATTCAGACTTGGAACCGAGCCATCCTTTTGTTGTACTAGTACTTGTTGTACTAGTACTAGTACATTTTGTTGTACTAGTAGAAGAACAACTCCATTTTAGAGGGAGTACAGAGAAGGTTCACCAGACTGATTCCTGGGATGGCAGGACTTCCATATGAAGAAAGACTGGATAGACTCGGCTTGTACTCGCTGGAATTCAGAAGATTGAGGGGGGATTTCACAGAGACATACAAAATTCTTAAGGGGTTGGACAGGCTAGATGCAGGAAGATTGTTCCCGATGTTGGGGAAGTCCAGGACAAGGGGTCACAGTTTAAGGATAAGGGGGAAGTCTTTTAGGACCGAGATGAAAAAACTGTTTTTCACACAGAGAGTGGTGAATCTGTAGAATTCTCTGCCACAGAAGGTAGTTGAGGCCAGTTTGTTGGCCATATTTAAGAAGGAGTTGGATGTGGCCCTTGTGGCTGAAGGGATCAGGGGGTACGGAGAGAAGGTAGGTACAGGATACTGAGTTGGATGATCAGCCATGATCATATTGAATGGCGGTGCAGGCTCGAAGGGCCGAATGGCCTGTTCCTGCACCTAATTTCTATGTTCCTATGTTTCTATGACTTAGATTTGATTATTTGCTCTTTCACCCTTCCATCCAAAACCCCATCCTCCACAGTACTTCCCCTGAGCCAACTTCCTCCTCTGCCCTCCTCAGAATTTCCCCAGCCCTAACCATGAATGCATTTTCAGCATCCCCTGACAACCTTCTCTCCGGTGTGAAACAGTCACATCTCAGCAGAAGCCTCACTTTTGTACCTCTAAGCCCATACCTCAAGTTGTGAGACTATATGAAAATATTGTTATCAAACCCGCTGACAAGGGAGTTGCCATTGGTCTTCAGGCTACCATGCTAAGGCCAGGCAATAGTGCTCGGGCACCCCCTCATACCCAACCCTTGATCAAGAGCCCATAGACGATCACCAGACCACCATCTCCCAGACTGTGACTGATCTCACCATGTCTGGTGAGTTCCCATTCACATGCTCCAACCTTATAGCTCACAAGCCCCATATTACTAATTTCTATCTCCTTCCTAAAATCCACCAACAGGACTGCCCTAGTAGACAGATTGTTTCTGCCTGTTCCTAATCTCTAAATAAGTTACTGTATCTGCCTTTAAATACCTTATTAATATCTTGCCCCTCTGGTCCCCACACATATCCCCACACGTTCGTCAACACTTCAGTAAATTTCAATTCCTAGGCCCTTGTTCACTCATCTTTACAACGGATGTCCAGTTTCTTTACCCCTCCATTCCCCACCGAGCAGGTCTCAGGGCCCTTCGAAACTTCCTTGAACAGAGACCCAATCTGTCCTTAGCTACCACCACTTTCCTCTGTCTGGTGGAACTTGCCCTCATCCTCAATAACTTTCCTTTTGACTCCTCTCACTTTCTTCAAGTTAAAGGTGTAGCACACACATGGGCTCCAGCCATGCTTGCCTTTTTGTTAGTTAGGTTGAACGGTCTTTGTTCTAAATTTGCACAAGCACTATCATCCAATTATTTTTCCGTTATATTGACAATTGCATTGGGACTGTCTTCAGAACTCATTGACATGATTAACTTTACCACTAAATTGCACTCTGCCCACTCTGCTCTCGCCTTTCTTGATCTTTTTGTCCCCATCACAGGGAACAGACTGATGTCCACGATACCATGGTTATCTTGACTGTATATCCCTCCTGCCCTGCTTCTTGCAAAGACACCGTTCCCTAATCACAATTTCTTCGTCTCCACCGCATCCGCTCCCAACTGGAGGCTTTCACTCTAGGACATCCGAGATCTAGTTTAGTTTAGAGATACAGCGCGGAAACAGGCCCTTCGGCCCACTGAGTCCGTGCCGACCAGCGATACCCACACGTTAACACCATCCTACGTACACTGTGGACGACTTACACTTATAGTTTTCACATGACCATTCCCTCAATCCAACCAATACTCAATCACCATCACGGCTGTGTTCATCAATCTGCAGTTCTGACCACACAACAGTTTTAAAAATCACATGTTGACCTTCCTCTCCCAGATCACCTCTCTTTATCGTGGTAACCAACTGCAGCCTCTGAGATCTCTCATCAATTGCCCATTGAAGATTTCCATCACTTCCCTTTCAATTGTGCTTTCACCTGTCTGGATCCTAAAATCTGATATTCACTCTCTAAACCTTTTTTAAAATTTATTTCAGTCTCCTTAAAACTTACTTATTTGTGCAAACTTTCAATTATTAGTCCCTGTGTGGTATCTGGAATTCAGAGACATGTTTCCAGAAGATGGGTAGCTTTGTCAAGACTGTGATGAAGAGAAATTTCTTCTTTCAGTTTAGTTTACTTTAGTTTAGTTTAGAGATACAGCACAGAAACAGGCCCATTGGCCACCGAGTCCAAACCGACCAGCAATCTCTGTACACTAGCACAAGCCTACACACTAGGGACAATTTACAATCTTTACCAAAGCCAATTAACCTGTATGTCTTTGGAATGTGCGAGGAATGTAGGGGAAAACAAATGGTCGGCACGGACTGGAAGGGCCGAGAGGGCCTGTTTCCGTGCTGTAATTGTTATATGGTTATATGGTTATATGAAACCGGAGCACCCAGAGAAAACCCACGCAGGTCACGGGGAGAATATACAAACATCGTACAGACAGCACAGTAGTCAGGATTGAACCCGGGCCTCTGGCACTGTAAGCCAGCAACTCTACCACTGCTCTACCGTGCCACCAAGTTGATTGTGAATCTTTGAAATTCCCTACCCAGAGTGTTTAAGAGATTGCATCATATACCCAAAGCTGAGGTAGATTCTTGGACTCTTGGAAAATCAATGGAGGAACAGGCAGGAAAGTGATCAGAATTAAATTGTCCTTATTGAATGGTGGAGCAGGTTCAATAGCTGCATGACTAATTCCAGCAACTATTTCTTAAATTATTAATACCCCTTTTTCCAGCCTGCATTTAAAATTTGTTTTGTAACTCTTCGGTGAAGTGTCTTTGGACATTTTTATTATGTATGGACACCCTACAAAGAACATGTTTCTGGTTATAGAGCCATAGGAACATACAGTTCAGTCCATCAGCCCATGCTGACTATTAAGTACCCATCTATACTAATCCCATTTTCCAATACCTGGTCTGTGGAATTCTATGCCTTGACAATTCTGATCAGGTGCTTCTGAAATGTTGAGAGTACTTGCATCCATCAATTTCTCAGATGCATTCCAGATACCAGCCATCCTCTGGATGAAAAGAGTCTTCCTCAGATCATCACTAACCCTCTTAGGTCTTACCCTAAACAGATGCCCTTTGATGTTAAACATCTTCGCGATGAGAAAAAAGCTTCTCACTGTTTAGCTTTCGATCCATTTCATAATTTTGTTTACCTCTCTTAAATCTTCCATCTCTCACCCCCACCAGAATAATTGCAGACCATACAGTCTCTCCACATAACTGAAATGTTCTATCCTGCACAATAGTCTGATAAATCTCCTTTGTATGCTTGCTGCACTAATTGGCCACAAAAAGGCCCTGAAGTGTCTCCAAGTTTTTGCCTTTTGATTGTTTGTTTACAATTTAAACTTCAGGCCAAGAAAACTAGATTTGTAGTGGTCACGAACGGCTGCTGATGGATGAAAAAAACTGCTCTGTGTGTATGAGAGAGAGAGTGAGAGAGAGCGAGAGAGAGTCCAGCAGCTGGTTTCAGAGCTCTGTCAGTGAATGAAGCGCACCTTTCTCACAAGGTCACTCACACACATGTACGCACACAGTGTTTGTCCCAAACCCCCCCACCCCCGTGAGCTTTTAACAGAACCGTTTTTTTTTTGTGTTTCTCTTTTTAAATGAAAGCCACAGTCGTGCTAGAGGGCAATGCAGGCCATAATACACTCTCCTGCACCTGCTGGCTGGAGGACACCTGCCAAAACTGTGGCTTAAAGGCTGGTTCCATCAATTGGAGAGTAAATCTCAGTCTCAGATCACCACCACAGCAATCTGTGGTCTCCCTCAATGTTTGTAATATTGTTTCTTGTTCTTGCCCTGAGATAATAAGGTTGTTCAATGAAATGTGATATTAAAATCCACAGGAATGCCAGTTATTCAAAGTTAGAAAGTGTACTTTATTTTTAATATTTAAGTTTCCATGGTAATAGCAGTGAAATAGTGCTTGAATAAACAAACCACTTGCAGTATTTTAAATAAGGTACCACCTTTGTTTTTAGATTTTTTAAATGTCAATTTACCTACCACATCAGGTGCCTTTTCAACCACTTCATACAGAGAATTACATTTCTAGGGGAATGGCATTGTGCTGAAGGGAAGGCAGTAGCCAAGCAGCACAAATGATGGTAAAAGCCCCGTCTCAAGGTACAAGTTCATTCCATGAGCTCTCCCATAGAAACATAGAAACATAGAAATTAGGTGCAGGAGTAGGCCATTCAGCCCTTCGAGCCTGCACCGCCATTCAATATGATCATGGCTGATCATCCAACTCAGTATCCCGTACCTGCCTTCTCTCCATACCCTCTGATCCCCGAGTTTAAAAAAAATCAAACTCGTGGTAAACACGGAGAATGAATGTAGCGGGTACGTCGGAGCTCGGGGACATCTCTTAGCGGCTCATACCGCTAACGGCAGATACTCAGGAAGACTTGCTAATGGCAGGTAAGCACAGGAAGACTCGTGAAGATTTTTCAACATTTTGAAAAATGTCCACGAGAGCCCCGAGTACCGACGAGTGTCCATTACCGTAAATCTCCGAGTTCGAATCAGGGCAAACTCGGGAGAGCTCTTGGAATGAACTCGTACCGTGGGACAGGGCTTTAATAGTTACGTAAAGTTGTAAATCCTTTTCAGAAATATGTGAGCCTGTACATGGAAAATTAGGATGTTGAACATCTTCCAATATCTGAACTCACTAATTTTCTTGATCATTAAAGATTTAATCACTCCACTGCTGGTACCACATCATCAACTTCCCAGACCTAACCTCTCTAACTCCCTCTATTTAATATATTAACTATATTCACCCTCCTTTACGTTCCTTAAAATCTACCTCTTTGAACAAAGTATGAACTGACTGGTCAAGGATGGTAGATTTCTTTCCTTGAGGGATGTTGGTCAACCAAATTGGTTTACACATTAACCAGCAGTTCAGTGTTGACCATTACTGAGAGCAGATAAAACAAAAATATATTGATTTCTTTAATTACCTAAATTTAAATGAATAAGTGGCTTAGTATCTATGCTGGTGCATGTTCAACCAATCCAAAATAATTTCTGTCATTTAGTTCATGTAGACCTTAACCACTTGGAGTGGCTAGATGGGCTGAATGGTCTGTTTCTGTACTATATCTTGCAGTAATTAATATTCATCCACTTTTCTCTCAAAATGTACTTGCAACATAGAACTTAGAAAAGTACAGCACAAGAACAGCCCCTTCGGCCCATAATGCCCGTGACGAACATGCTGCTAAGATAAACTAATTCTATCTGCCTACACATGATCCTTATCCCTCCATTCCCTGCACAACCATATCCATATCTATAAGCTTCTTAAACTCGTCTATTGTACCTTCCTTCACTACCACGCAGACAGCATGTTCTAGGCACCCACCACTCTAATTGTCAAAAAACCCGCCCCACAAATCTCCTTTAGAACCAGAATGGCACACATTACTATAAATACAACCTAACCAAAGTCTTACAGAGCTGCATCATAACTTCCTTATATTATGACTTCCTGATATCATGACTTTCTGCACAATGATGTTTCAACTATTCTCTCTGACTGAGCAAGTCCACCTACAACAACTCTTTAAATAAAGAAAGTGCTCCTAATCACTATCCTCACTCTTGACCAATGGTTCCCAAGCCAGAATAAATAATCTTTCCTTACTCATCCTAACAGGAACATCTATGACTTTTACTAAACCATATTAAGTGTTTTGTTTTATCGTTTCTTCTGTAGCAGATATATCTTTTGTATCACAGATGTCTCCTCATAATAATTGATGTACATTTGAATGGTATTTCAGGCTGATTCATACCAATTTGCTCACAAATTCAAAACCTACCTTGGCTGTTTGTCACTCTATCTGCCCTGCATGGTAGGACCACTTTCATTTATCATTGGCTCGATGGTGCAGAGTTATCTTACAGTTAATTCCAACATCTCACACAGGAGAAACCAAAGAAACCCATGTAAACAGAAACACAGCCAATTTGCATAAATATAACACCTTTCATGTAACCAGGCATCTCAAAGTGCTTCAAGGAGTTTCTGAGACACGTAAGGATATACTTGCACAAATGATCAAATATTTGGTCAGAGAAATAGAGTTAAAAAATCATACAAGAAGCAAGGTAGAATACACTCCTCAATCAGCATCAATGATACCGAAGAGGAGATGGTCGAGAGCATCAAGTTCCTCTGAGTAAATATCAGAAACAATTTTTCCTGAACATTGAAGCTATGGCCAAGAGAGCACACAAGCGCCACTACTTCCTCAGAAGACTAAGACAGTTTAGCATTTATCCAATAACTCTTATCAACTGTCTACAACAGAAAGTATCCTATCGGGATGCTTCACAGCTTGGTTTGGCAATAGCTCTGCCAAAGACTGCAAGAAATTGCCGAGAGTTGAGGATGTAGCCCAGTCGATCTCACTGACTAGCCTCCCCACCATCGATTTATCTACACTTCATACTGTCTTTGGAAAGCAACGTAATCCAGGACCTTTTCCACTCCAGCCGTTCCCTCCTCTCCCTCTCCCATCAGGCAGAGGATAAAAACATTTGAAAGCATGTACCATTAGATTCAGGAACAACTTTTTTCTCGTTCTCATCAGGCTTCTTATTGGTCCCCCATAAGCTTAGGTGCAGTCCTAATCTTCCATCCTATCATTGCAGACCTTGGACTTTTTCTCATTACTATAACGCTATAACACTATATTCTGCACTCTGGTATTTCCTCTTTGCACAACCTGTGGTTCTGTATGACTTGATTGTATAGTATGATTTGACTGGATAGCATGCAAAGAAAGCAGCACCCTGTATCTTGGTACATGTGACAATAATCAACCAATACCAATAGATGTTGTCCAACAGCAAGGAACAGGAACTATCTAAAACAACAGATAGTGGTACAGAGGCACAGCTGGCAGTGCCGCTGCCTCTCAGCGCCAGTGACCTCGGTTCATTACTGATCTGCTGTATCTGTGGATTTTTTTAATGTTTCCCCTGTGACCTTATGGGTATCCTCCAGGTGCTCCAGTTGCCTCCCACATCCCAAAGACGTGTTTATAGATTAATTGGCATCTGTAAATTGCCACAAATATTTTGGAGTGAATGAGAATGTGGGTAACATAGAAAACTAGTCTGAATGGGTGATCAATATTCATTGTGGACTCATGGGCTTTTTCCATGCTGTACCTCTAAACTAAACTAAAATAACTTGCGAGGGCAGACAATAGGACACATTTAAAAAGATGCTAGATACTACATAACCTGTCCCTGCAGTTTTTCCAATTCCTCCAGTGGAGGACACTGGCAATGCAGGACTGCCAGAGAGGGCGTCCTTTGGATGAGACATTAATCCGAGGCCCGGTCTGCCCGCTGATGCAGATCTATAATGCCATTACTTTTTATTTATTTATTTTTTTAACTCTTGTTTCTCTGGGTGTCTACATTTTTAGTTGATTAAGTTATTACATCGGATGGAAGCTGCATACCAAATCTCGTTGTACCTCTGTGCAATGACAATAAAATATATTATTATTATTATTATTTCAAAAGCAGCATAATGGTTAATCGGGGTGTCTATTGTAGTATTTACCCTTCGATCAATATCACTAAATAGAAAGAGATAATCTGAACATTTGTACCATTTCTGCATCTTTGATCATGCTGTGCAACCTGCCTGCTAACTCTGCCATGTTACAAAAGTACTTTATAGGTTTCAAATGCCAGCAGTTACTCAATTAGTTATGTTCTCATCTTTGAGTCAGAAAGTTGTGAGTTCATATTGAACTCAAGAGGCCAGAGCAAAATAGTAAGATTAAACGAGAACTTACCAAGTTTGAAGGTTGATCTGTATTTTACGAGGAGTCGCGGTGAGGGATTTCGTGAAGACCCCGCCAGCACGCATGCGCGGCATCCTTCAAAGCAGCGGTGTGGAATCACAGAACCAAACCATGACTAAAAAATAGTAAGATGAAAACATAGAACTACCTGGTTGACCTTATGATAGAGGGTGGGAGCGGTGGGCACGAAATCCCTCACCGCGACTCCTCGTAAAATACAGATCAACCTTCAAACTTGGTAAGTTCTCGTTTAATCTTACTATTTTACTTCGGAGTCACGTGATTTCAAAGCTCTGTGATTTCACGCCCTGGACAACGTCCATGCTTATCACACTGCCGCCAGTCTGATGGAGGAAGGCTGTTAATGGAGTTCAGTCGAAACTGGCTGAAAAATCAACACAATTTATTAATCAAATAAACAACAAACCCCTAAATCGGGGCCAGACATTTACTGAGCGGTTCCCAGGATAGCTTCTGCGAATGTCGCAGGAACGGCCAGAGGCTTGTTATAGAACCGTTGAAAGGTTTTTCCCACTGGCCCAGCCCGCGGTGGCGAGAATGTGGTCCATGGGCACCTCCATGGCTCTCGCTGCAGCTCTGGTGGAATGAGACTTAAAAATGTTAGTAGCAACTCCTGCTGCATCCAGCACCACCCTGAGCCACCTGGCGATCGTCTGTGTAGTCACCCGATGATGCGGAGGTTTTATGACTGATGAGGAGCCCCTGTTCCTTCATCCTGATAACTCCAGTAACTCGGATGTAGTGGTGGAGATGGGTGACTATGCAGAGTGTGGCATCTACAGGGTACGCCCGAAATTCCAGCTGCAGCCCAAGCGCCCCTGGCCTGTGCTGTTTTAATAACTCTTTAACAAAGAACTTTATTTGACCAGGGTTGGCCACCATGCTGTCCAGTCGCAGTTTTTGTAACGTCTGGACTCGTTGGGCTGTCGTCAGTGCCATGAGCATCACCACCTTAAGGGTGAGCTGTTTCAATGGTAGCTCATCTATTGGAGCCCAGCTCCTCAGTAGGGTCAGCACGATCCCCACATCCCACGTTACTGTATATCTGGGTCGTGGAGGGATTGGTATTGAATACTCCCCTCATTAGTTTAGACACCAGGTGGTGGGAGCTGATACCTATATCCAGGTATGAATACAGCGTACTCCTGTCGCTGTTGATGGCACTGTAGCTGAGGCCAGCATCAAAATGGAGGCCTGCTAGAAACTCCAACACATCCGGTATTGTTGCCGAGTTGGAGGACTTGTTGTTCCGGGCACAGAAAACCTCCCACTTTCTGATTTGAGTGAGGTACTGTTTCCGGGTTGATTCCCGGCACGATGCTGCAATAAGGTTCATGGCTCTTGACGAGATGCCTGCCCGGATGAGCGGTCTTTTCAGAACCTGCAAGCCAACAAGTTTAATGACCATGGCAAGGATGACTGACCCCCCTGTAATGGAGTGAGTAATCAATTTGGGATGTTTCCCAATCGCCATCCATGGTTGTTTTAAATTTCTACAACCATCGGGTACCATGGTTGTGTAGGCCAGTCGGGAATGATCAATATGCCAGTTGCACAGTCTAGTTTAATTTTCTGCAATACCCGACTGGTGAGGCAGCATGGAGGAAACGCGTAGCAACCCATTTCCCCCAATGGATAAAAGGCATCCAATGCTATTACCCCAGGGTCTGGTTCCCACAACACATACGTTGGTATTCGATGGTTCAGCCTGGACGCAAATAGGTCAATATCTGGTGTCCCCAAATTGAGCTATAATATCTCCAAAATATGGGGGTTCAACATCCACTCAATGTTGTCATTGAAGACACGTGACCTGGTGTCCGCCACTGAATTAAGCTTCCCAGGCAAATAGGTCGCAGTAATCCAAATATTTCTTTCAATGCACCAGTGCCAAAATTGTATTAGCCAATTCATGCAAACTAGCGACCTGATACTACCCATATGATTGATGTAAGCCATTATTGTAGCATTATCTATTCGAAAATGGACATGTAATCCCATGACTTAGGACAGTAAGCCCGCAGTCCATGAAATGCCCCCAGCATTTCTATATAGTTTATCCCATGTGACTCCAGGAATGTAGACTCATGAGAGTTCCATCTGCCACCACAACTGGACATCGTACCAGTTGCTCCCCAGCCTGGTGCACTTGCGTCAGTTAGTAGCACAACATCAGGGTTGCTCCCTATAATAGGTCAATGACATTCTTTAATATTATCTACCCACCATTATAGCTCATTTCTAGCTTCCGGTGGTAACCGAAGTGGCCGATCAAAGCAGCCAGCATTTGTTTTTATTTTTTTATTTTTTATTTTTTTTTTTTTTTTTAATGCTATGATTTGTGACCTTTGTGAATTTCGGTAGTGTAGCGGTCCGAATCGTGCAGCTGGGAATGTAGTTACCAATTTAGAGTTACCAATACCAATAACTTTTGCTGTTTGCCGCATGGACGATACCCTGGCGCAAGCAAGATTGTGGCACTCTTCTAATATAGCAGTAGCTTTATTAGTGGAGATGATAAACTTCATTAAATTGGTGTCTAAGGTGAACACCAAATCCATAACCCGTACCGGGTGCAGTTTTGATTTGTCTGGATGGATTACAACCCCAGCTTCTCAAGCAGAGCCTTGGTTGCAGCCACTCCTTGAATTGCCAATTGGAGGGTCTGCCCCACTATAAGGATTTCATCCAATATGCCATCACTATAATCTTGTTGTCGGAGAAGCGCCAATACAGGTAAATACCAATTTGGTAAACAGCCTAGGGCTGTGATGGTTCCATTAGGCAATGCACCCTTCCAGACAACTTCAGAATTCCCTGTGAGCCTCAGCGATGGGCACCGTATAGCATGCTTCTTTCAAACTGATACATGCCATAAAGTACCCTGAGTAAAGCATCCACCTAGCTGTTCCAAAAGAATCATTTTGACATGGGTATATTGTACAAAAGTGTTCAACTCAGCTAAATCGATTATAATCCGACATCCCCCTTCTTTTTTACTGCTGGTGAACATATTAGACTCAAACTCAATAGGTCCATGCTTGGTTATGCCAATTACCACTTTTCCCTGCTTGCCATATAATTTCAGCATGCCCTGCCTCCACCTCTTTTTGGGATCGAGTAAATTCCTACGAGGCGAATGCTGGGTATGGGAACCTATACCTCCAACGAATTATATACCCTTGAACACTTTGTAAAATAAACTCATCTGTGGTGACAGTTTTCCCATATGTCCAAGGCCGCCCGCAATCGCCCACCTATTCGTGCAGGAGGGATACTACGGCGTGAGAGGAGCCAGACCCCCTTACCTCCATAGTGAACGGCGGTTCCATACATACGGTACTTCGGGTGGACGTTATGGAGGTTGACGGGCCGGCGGCCGCATCCCATGCAGGCCGCTGTTGGCCTTACCCTAAAAGGTCGTTGTATTTGTTGAGATGGAGGTAGGTAGGATCTTTGTGCCCTATCCGGCAGCCTTGGTTCACAGGTTGTATTAGGCTGTTGCCGGTGATATGGGTGAACTCTGGCCGATGGAGTTTCATGAGGCCCACTGTTTTGGCCTCCTTTGTCCAGTCCCTTCACCTGTTTGGACAGGTCTCCAAACAACTGATGCGGCGGTGGAGCGGTAATGGTCGGCACAACCCCGCGAATTTGGGGTTTAGTGTGGGCTATATGGAGCTCTTACGCAGGCAATTTAACTCATACTGGGCGTTGCATAGGAGTGCCAGTGCATCTTGCTATTTACTGGACACATTATCCCCGATCAGGGTTTAGCAAACGCCGTTATGCCCGTGGAGAACCTTTCTCCAAGGTATTATTGAGAATCTGACTCCAGAGTTGGTGCGTAATTAGGCAATCAATGGTGCCCGCCAATTCGTGGTGCAGGGGTTCACCTGTCTGGGTGGAAACGGCAAACTTCACTCACCACATCCAGCATCCTCCTCATGCTCTGGTTCAGCGGTCACTGGCTGTCCCTGGTCATCGTCAAACTCAGCAGCTGGGCAATCATTAATGCTTCTGGCTGGAGACGATGAGGAGCTGAGTGGTGTCCTTGCACGGCTAGTGGATGCCCGCAAATCCCACTCTTCTCGTTCCCGGCCCCGCTGGAGGTGTTGCACCACTTAAGAGCTCCAACCGCTCTATGCGACCGTCCCTGCTATACGCAGCGGACAAGCCGACTTCCCCAGGCCCTGCGAATTCACTGGGGCTTCCACCATCGGACCTCACCCCCTTAGGGTGCTGTCTAGGGTCCAATGGCAGGTCGTCGTGACCTACAGCCCAAGTAGGATCATACGACTCCCGCACGGACTCTCCGCTAGCCTGTCTTCTCCCAGACTGGCGGCCCACCTGGCTGATAAGAAGGCAGGTGAGTTGAATCGGCGCCGGCCCCCGGAACCTGGCTCCCCGGAGTCCGTGCAGGCTTACCTCCACTTTTGCCCATTACTTTTAGGCGTGGAGGCGCATGGTCGGCCGCTCGCAGCGCTGAGCTGACCGACCGCTTCCTGCTGCCACCTCCGCCCTTGACCGCAGCCTGACGGGGTGTGTTGTCGGCGGTATCTGCTCCAGCAGGCCTACACGACGCAGCAGTGTTATGCCCGGGCTGCACGATGGCAGATATCCCTGGCTGCGGTACGTAATGCACTTCGCAGGGCTCCCCTGTCGTGCGGCTGTCCCCCGGCCCAGCCCCCTCGGGTCTTCTGGAGCTCGGGGAGAGGTTGCCTGTAAAGAACAAGACCCCTTGCCACGTACCTGTATTCCCCCTTATTCTCTTGGGGGACGGGGGCTCGGAGTCTGGATCCGTTGCTTCCAGCTCCGGAGCGGTAAACCCATTCGGGTGAGTCGGCCCCTGTATCAGCGGGAGCGCCCGACTTCCGCATTCCTGCCCCCAACATGCGTTAAAGCTGCCGGCGTTCCTTGCAGCTCCGGGGACAAGGGTCGTTGGCTGGCCGCAGCTCAGCTCAGCTCCTCGACAGCGTCGTCCTCCGGCCCTTGTCCATGCTGTGAAGAAAAAGGTAATACATACCTGCCGGTCTTGTGAAGGAGCCGGAGGAGAGAGCGCACTCCCCCCCCAGCCTGCCGGTGCGAGTGCGCGCGACGATATGCCGCGCAGGCGTGCTGGCGGGGTCTTCACGAAGTCACTCACGTGACTCCGAAGTTAAATAAGCAGGCAGAGCCGCACCACCAGTTATGTTGTCTCTCAACCACGAAAACAACATATTTAGCTGTATTATTTTGTTGTATCAGGGGACTTTCTGTGTGTATATTGGTTGCTGGATTGCCTACATTCTGACAGTTGTTCCTGAAACAGACACTATTCCATGAGCCATCGCAGCAAGAGATTACCAGATTGATAGATTGAGGGTGGATCCTTGAAACACCCTCACCGACTTGTAGGAACCCGTGGCTCATCAGTACGCAAAGTGGAGAAGGAGCATGTGGGATACAACTGAGAATCATGAATCAGTTTGTCAAGAGCACAAGGAAGCAGCAGATGGAGTGCACCGCATCCCAAATTACCCACCCACTCCATCAGGCACCTCATGTTTCCCCGGTACAAATCCACAAAAACAGAAATGCTGGAAATGCTCAGTTGTTCAGGCAGCAATGATAAAGAGAGAAACAGAATTAACATTTCAGGTTCCAGTCCCTCGGAGTGTGGATAACATTTCAGCTTTTTAATTCAGATTTCTATATTTCTACATTTGATTTTCATCTGTAGGTCACATGAGCCAGAGAACTGGAGTCTGATTCTGAGAAACTGCTCTGAAGAAGACATCACCCACTTTCAAACCATGCAGCTAAAACCAAAAACCATTGTTAGCTCTCAAGGGTGTGCGGTGACAGAAAAATGCATTTTATAAAGGGCCAAGGATGATAAGGACTTTCACAATAGAAATGTATTCTAAATTTGATTGTACCCAGAATTTACAACTCATTGCCATACCTGTTTCATAGCAAAGTTTAAAAGAGCACAAACATAATTTTTAATTTTGAGTTTATACGAGTTAACAATTGCATTAAAATAAATCACAACTTTAACGAAATAAGAGTGAGTAGCGCACCACTTGAAAGGACATAGCATCCCTTCACCCACTTTCAAATTGCACTTCTAAAACTGAAGATCAACCTAATTGTTTATTTTCCTAATCCTTCCCCCTACTGGTCTGTGGCATCACAATGAGAGCTGAAACTCTTTTCAGATCAGCCGAACTCCTGGGCAGCCACTCCCTCGAGCTTTTTTAAAATGTGTGTCAGAATTGTTGTGTCCATGTGGCTTTATTTGTTCAGTGTGTGCTACTACGACATGACAGGACCTTTCCCATGACCCGCTACTTCCTCATAGTAGTCACTTGCTGCTGCCAAGTGAACAGGCCTGAACTCCAGGCCACAAATTAGGAAGAAGCAGGATTCCCATTGCTGTGATTTATGAGGACCAGGGCCCAGTGAAATCTAAAGGGAATCCAGACTAGCTATTTTATTATGGAGAGGAAAAGACTACAAAAAGTAGTAAACACTGCCCAGTCCATTATCGGCTCTGACCTTCCTTCCATCGAGGGGATCTACCACAGTTGCTGCCTCAAAAAGGCTGGCAGCATCATCAAGGACCCACACCACCCTGGCCACACACTCATCTCCCTGCTACCTTCGGGTAGAAGGTACAGGAGCCTGAGAACTGCAACGACCCGGTTCAGGAATAGCTACTTCCCCATAGCCATCAGGCTATTAAACTTGGCTCGGACAAAACTGTGAACATTAATACCCCTCCACCTGTTATTTTCACTTTATTAATTTATTAATTAATGTGTGTATTTACGTATATAATTGTAGTCAATGCCTATTATGTTCTGTTGTGCTATGTAAAGAAAGAATTTCATTGTCCTGTCAGGGACACATGAAAATAAACTCTTTTGACTTGACTTTGACTTATTAATGATTGACATTATAATATGACTATGGATTGAACTTTTTGGAAATGAGCAGAGATTAAATCTTTGTATTCTTAGCTTTGCACCTAGAAGCACACTTCCCTTCACCAAAGAATTTGTCAAAGACTTCTAAAATCTTTCTTATTGAGACTTCAGCCAATAAGAAGGATCTGCAACCAATGAATTATCTTGTTGCACCATCCAGTCTTCATCTACGAGGTTGTTACTGTTTATCCAATCTGCGAGAGAGTCCTGAAATGCTGTTGCACGTGTACTGGACAGATTTGACCCCTGCAGCCACTGCAAGTCAATGAGCTACTTCATCTCCCATCTCAATCTTAGTTCGCAACTGCAGAGGGTTGTGAATGGATATAAATAATATTCAAGGCTGCCATGGATAGTATCTTGGACATGAAGGAATGAGGGTTAGGGCAGGTAAGTGGACACAATAGACAATAGACAATAGGTGCAGGAGTAGGTCATTCAGCCCTTCGAGCCAGCACCGCCATTCACTGTGATCATAGCTGATCATCCACAATCAGTAACCGTTCTTGACTTCCCATATCTCTTGACTCCGCTACCTTTAAGAGCTCCATCTAACTCTCTCTTGAAAGCATCCAGAGAATTGGCCTCCAGTGCCTTCTGAGGCAGAGAATTCCACGGATTCACAACCCTCTGGGTGAAAATGTTTTTCCTTATCTCTGTGGCTTATTCTTAAACTGTGGCCCCTGATTCTGGACTCCCCAACATGGGGAATTATTTTCCTGTAGCTAACCTGTCCAATCCCTTAATAATCTTATGTTTCTATAAGATCCCCTTGTGGCGTCAGCCTAAACACGGGCCACTTATGCTCGAACCCTCGTCAGGAGATACGAGGGCGGGCACATGGCGTCATGGGCTAGAGGGAGTGTCCTGGTACTTAAGGTCTCTTACCTCGAGACCTAGAGGAGTCAACAGGTAGCTGAGCCCGAGAGTACAACCTCGCTCAGCTACAGCAACATTGTAATATGGTTAGCGCATCAACTTAACCGGTCCCGGAAGTGGCGGCGCTGCCTGGCAGCTGCGGCTCGCCTGCAGTCCGTTTGTTTTTTCTTTTTGTTGTTGTTTTTCTTATGTCTGTTTTAGTTTAGTTAGTTTATTAGGTTGTGTAAGTGTGTGGGGGGGGGGAGGGGTTGGGAGAAACATGACTTAGTCTCTTCCTTCTGGGGGATACGACCTTTTCTAGTCGTGTCCCCTGTCTCCATCTGCGCTGAGGCCTAAATGGCGGAGCTGACGGCCTCGGGGCTGTGGCGGCAGTTCCAACGGCGGCGGTGGCCCGACTGGCCCGGCCTAGCAGCGGCGGCGGCCCGACTTGGAGCTGTGGCGGCACTCCGGCGTTCCGGCGGTGGCAGCGGCCCGACTTGAAGCTGTGGCGGCACTCCGGCGTTTCGGCAGCGGCAGCGGCCTGACTTGGAGCTGCGGCCCGACCCAGCAGCGGCGGCGGGCCGACTTGTAGCTGTGGTGGCGTTCCGGCGGTGGCAGCGGCCCGACTTGGAGCTGTGGCGGCACTCCGGCGTTTCGGCAGCGGCCCGACTTGGAGCTGTGGCGGCACTCCGGCGTTTCGGCAGCGGCAGCGGCCTGACTTGGAGCTGCGGCCCGACCTAGTAGCAGCAGCGGCCCGACTTGGAGCTGCGGCCGGCCTAGCAGCGGCGGCGGCCCGACTTGTAGCTGTGGCGGCGTTCCGGCGGCGGCAGCGGCCCGACTTGGAGCTACTTGGAGCTGTGGCACTTGGAGCTGTGGCCTGACTTTGGTGCTGTGGCGGTGTTCTTGCGTTTCGGCGTTGCCGGCGGCGTCGGAGGCCTGGATCGCCTCAGTGCAGAGGGAGAACAAGGAGGGAAGAGACAAAGACTAAGACTTTGGCCTTCCATCACAGTGAGGAGGTGTTTGGTGAACTCACTGTGGTGGATGTTAAATTTGTGTTTATTATGTGTTTTGTCACTTTTATTATATGTATGACTGCAGGCACGAAATTTCGTTCAGACCGAAAGGTCTGAATGACAATAAAGGAATTCAATTCAATTCAATTCAATTCAATTCAATTCAATTCAATTCAATTCAATTCAATTAACGTGTCACCACTGAATAAACAACACTTTGAACCTGCCTGACATCTCACCTTTATTCACCTCTTATGGTGCTGCTACACCCTCTCATCCTTATAAATTCCAATGTATACTGTACAAGCCCAGTCACTCCATTCTTTCAACATATGACAGTCCCACCATCCCGGGAATTAACCTCGTGAACTTAAGTTGCACTCCCTCAATAGCAAGAATGTCCTTCCTGAAATTTGGTTACCAAAACTGCACACAATACACCAGGTGTGGTCTCACCAGGGCCCTGTACAACTGTAGAAGGACCTCATTGCTCCTATACTCAACTCATCTTGCCATAGACAATAGAAAATTGGTGCAGGAGTAGACCATTCGGCCCTTCGAGCCAACACCGTCATTCAATGTGATCATGGCTGATCATCCAAAATATGTATTCCGTTCCTGCCTTCTCCCCATATCCCTTGACTCCGGTATCTTTAAGTGCTCTATCTAACTCTCTCTTGAACGCATCCAGAGAACTGGCTTCCACCGCCCTCTGAGGCAGAGAATTCCACAGACTCACAACTCTGTGTGAAAAAGTTGTTTCTCATCTCCGTACCAAATGGCTTACTCTTATTCTTAAACTGTGGACCTTGGTTCTGGAATCCCACAACATCGGGAACATGTTTCCTGCCTCTAGCGTGAACAAACCCTTAATAATCTTATATGTTTCAATAAGATATCCTCTCATCCTTCTAAATTTCGGAGTATACAAGCCCAGCCGCTCCATTCTATCAACATATGACAGTCCTGCCATTCTGGGAATTAACCTTGTGAACCTACGCTGCACTCCCTCAATAGCAAGAATGTCCTCCCTCAAAGTTGGTGACCAAAACTGCACACAATCTTTGCTCCTTTACCAACTCCTCTTGTTATGAAGGCCAACATGCCATTCACTTTCTTCACTGCCCGCTGTACCTGCATGCTAACTTGACTGATGAACATGGACCCCCAGATCCCGTTGTACTTTCCCCTTTCCCAACTTGACTCCATTTAGATAATAATCTGCCTTTCTGTTTTTGCCACCAAAGTGGAGAACCGCACGTTTATCTTACTATTAAACTGCATTTGCCATGCATCTGCGCACTCACCCAACTGGTCCAAGTCACCCTGCATCCTCATAGCATCCTTCTCACAGTTCACTCTGCCGCCCAGCTTTGAGTCATCTGCAAATTTGCTAATTGTACTTTTAATCCCTTCATCTAAATCATTAATGTATATTGTAAATAGCTGCAGTCCCAGCACAGAGCCTTGCAGTACCCTACTAATCACTGCCTGCCATTCCCAAAGGGACCCGTTAATCCTTACTCTTCGTTTCCTGTCTGCCAACCAATTTTCTATCCATGTCAGTACCCCACCCCCAATACCATGTGCTCTAATTTTGCCCACTAATCACCTATGTGGGACCTTATCAAAGGCTTTCTGAAAGTCCAGGTATAATACCTCCACTGGCTCTCCCTTGTCAATTTTCCTTGTCACATCCTCAAAACATTCCAGAAGATTAGTCAAGCATGATTTCCCCTTTGTAAATTCATGCTGACTCGGACTGATCCTGTTACTGCTATCCAAATGTGCCGCCATTTCATCTTTTATAATTGACTCCAGCATCTTCCTCACCACCGATGTCAGGCTAACTGGTCTATAATTCCCTGTTTTCTCTCTCCCTCCTTTCTTAAAAAGTGGGATAACATTAGCTACCCTCCAATCCACAGGAACTGATCCTGAATCTATAGAACATTGGAAATTGATTACCAATCCGTCCATGATTTCTTGAGACACCTCCTTAAGTAACCTGTGATGCAGATCATCAGGCCCTGGGGATTTATCAGCCTTCAGTCCCATCAGTCTACCCAACACCATTTCCTGTGATTTTCCTTCAGTTCCTCCGTCACCCTAGATCCTCTGGCCACTAGGACATCTGGAAGATTGTTTGTATCTTCGTTAGTGAAGACAGATCCAAAGTACCTGTTCAACTCGTCTGCCATTTTCTTGCTCCCCATAATAAATTCACCTGTTTCTGTCTTCAAGGGACCTACATTTGTCTTAACTAATTTTTATCCTCTTCAAATACCATATAACCATATAACCATATAACAATTACAGCACGGAAACAGGCCCTCTCGGCCCTTCCAGTCCGTGCCGACCATTTGCTTTCCCCTAGTCCCATCTACCTGCACTCAGACCATACCCCTCCATACCCTTCACGTCCATATACCTATCCATTTTACTCTTAAATGTTAAAATCGATCCTGCCTCCACCACTTCTGCTGGAAGCTGATTCCACACAGCCACCACCCTCTGAGTAAAGAAGTTCCCCCTCACGTTACCCCGAAACCTCTGTCCCTTAATTCTCATGTCATGCCCTCTTGTTTGAAACTTCCCTACCCTCAATGGGAAAAACGTATCCACGTCAACTCTGTCTATCCCTTTCATCATTTTAAAGACCTCAATCAAGTCCCCCCTTAACCTTCTGCGCTCCAAAGAATAAAGACCTAACTTGTTCAACCTTTCTCTGTAACATAGTTGCTGGAACCCTGGCAACATTCTAGTAAATCTCCTCTGTACTCTCTCTATTTTGTTGACATCCTTCCTATAACTAGGTGACCAAAATTGTACACCATACTCCAGAATTGGTCTTACCAATGCCTTGTACAATTTTAACATTACTTCCCTACTCCTATATTCAATGCTCTGATTTATAAAGGCCAGCACACCAAAGGCTTTCTTTACCACCCTATCTACATGTGATTCCACCTTCAGGGAACTATGCACAGTTATTCCTAGATCCCTCTGTTCCACACCATTCCTCAATTCCCTACCATTTACCATGTACGTCCTATTTTGATTTGTCCTGCCAAGATGTAGCACTTCACACTTATCAGCATTAAACTCCATCTGCCATCTTTCAGCCCACTTTTCCAAATGGCCCAAATCTCTCTGTAGACTTTGAAAATCTACTTCATTATCCACAACACCACCTATCTTAGTATCATCTGCATACTTACTTATCCAATTTTCCACCCCATCATCCAGATCATTGATGTACATGACAAACAACAGTCGACCCAACACAGATCCCTGAGGCACCCCACTGGTCACCGGCTTCCAACCTGACAAACAGCCATCCACCATTACTCTCTCTGACATCTCCCATTCAGCCACTGTTGAATCCATCTTGCTACTCCGCCATTAACACCCAAAGATTGAACCTTCTTAACCAACCTTCCATGGGGAAACCTTGTCAAAGGCCTTACTGAAATCCATATAGACAACATCCACTGCTTTACCCTCATCAATTTCCCTAGTTACCGCTTCAAAAAATTCAAGAAGGTTTGTCAAACATGACCTTCCAGGCACAAATCCATGTTGACTGTTCCTGATCAGACCCTGTTTATCCAGATGCTTATATATATTATCTCTAAGTATCCTTTCCATTAATTTGCCCACCACTGACGTCAAACTAATAGGTCTATAATTTCTAGGTTTATTCTTTGAACCCTTTTTAAACAATGGAACAACATGCGCAGTACGCCAATCCTCCGGCACTATTCCCGTTTCTAATGACATTTGAAATATTTCTGTCATAGCTCCTGTTATTTCTACACTAACTTCCCTCAATGTCCTAGGGAATATCCTGTCAGGACCTGGAGACTTATCCACTTTTATATTTTTCAAAAGTGTCAGTACTTCCTCCTCTTTGAATCTCATAGTTTTCCATAGCTACTCTACTCTTTCCCCTTAACTCACCGAGTTCAATATCCTTCTCCTTGGTGAATACGAAGAAAAGAAATTGTTCAATATCTCCCCCATCTCTTTTGGCTCTGCAGATAGCTGTCCATTCTGGTTCTCTAATGGTCCAATTTTATCCCTCGTTATCCTTTTGCTATTAATATAGCTGTAGAAACCCTTTGGGTTTACTTTCACCTTTCTTGCCAAAGCAACCTCATATCTTCTTTTAGCCTTCCTAATTTCTTTCTTAAGATTCTTTTTACATTCTTTATACTCCTCTAGCACCTCATTTACTCCATGCCTCCTATAATTATTGTAGATATCTCTCTTTTTTCGAAACAAGTGTCCAATTTCCCTTGAAAACCATGGCTCTTTCCAATTTTTACTATTTCCTTTCAACCTAACAGGGATGTAAAGATTCTGTACTCTTACAATTTCCCCTTTAAATGTCCTCCATTTCTCTTCTACATCCTTCCCATGAAACAAAGTGTCCCAATTCACTCCTTTAAAATCCTTACGCATTCCCTCAAAGTTAGCCTTTCTCCAATCAAAAATCTCTACCCTAGGTCCAGTTCTGACTCTCTCCATAATTATATTGAAACTAATGGTATTGTGATCACTGGTCCCGAAGTGCTCACCAACGCATACCTCCGTAAATACAATATAGAAGCTTTTACTATCCTCCTTTATATTCTTGGCTACCTTACCTTTGTACCTCATCTTTTCTCCCTTATTGCCTTTTTAGTTATCTTCTGTTGCTCTTTAAAAGTTTCCCAATCCTCTGGCTTCCCGCTCATCTTTGCTATGATATACTTCTCTTTTATTTTTATACTATCCTTGACATCTTTGGTCAACCACAGTTGCCTCTTACTCGCCTTAGAATCTTTCATTCTCTTTGGAATGAAATGATCCTGCATCTTCTGTATTATTCCCCAAAATATCTGCATTGTTGTTCCATGCATGCCTCTATAGTCCCATTTGCTCAACTGTAATACTGACACTTCCGATTTTCCCTTCTCACTCTCAATTTGTAGATTAAAACTTATGATATCATGGTCACTACTTCCTAAAGGATCCTTTACCTTGAGTTCCCTTATCAAATCCGGTTCATTATACAACACTAAATCCAGAATTGCCTTCTCCCTGGTAGGCTCCAGTACAAGCTGCTCTAAGAATTCATCTCAGGGGCACTCCACAAACTCCCTTTCTTGGGGTCGAGTACCAACCTGATTTTCCCAGTCTACCTGCATGTTGAAATCTCCCATAGCCACCGTAGCATTACCATTGCTACATGCCAATTTTAACTCTCGATTCAACTTGTACCCTATATCCAGGCTACTGTTTGGGGACCTGTAGATAACTCCCATTAGGGTTTTTTTGCCCACACAATTTCTCCGTTCTATCCATACTGACTCTACATCTCCTGATTCTATGTACAAACTGTACACGCTTGCCAATTTTTAATAGGTGAATCAGGCTCAAGAGGACACGTGATCTAATTTTGTTTTTATTTATTTTACATAAATACAAGCTTTGCTTACTTTGTGCTGTCAGGCAATCAAATATAGAGTGGCTAGATGTGGGAAATTGTGAAGTCTTAAGTGTTTTCTAGTTGTGAGCCTAAAAAGGTGGTGGAGAATATTTAATACAGAAATATGATGGAGATGCTGGAGGAAATTTCTCTGGTGCAAAATTGTGAATACGGATTTTGTGAGGACTGAGTTCGCAAAAAAGAAGAAAGATTTATAAATCTTATAATTCTTTATAATTATATCTTAAACTCCGGAATATCCTGAAGTCTTTTTGCACTGAGAGAAACATTAGAATTTAATTAACTGACGGAGGGATTGGGAGTAGGGTATAGAGTCGTCATTGGGTGGCTCCGCACGCGGCAGCCTCGCCAGCAGTTTATCCTTTCACCCTTTTTGTCTCTTAGTCTTTTTTTATGTGGGGGAGGTGGGGGGGAAGAGGGGGAATCTTTTTCCCAGTCACATCCTGGTTGAGGATGCGTCTTTTCTCTGAGTTGCATCTTCGCCCCCCCTCGCGACCTACCATCTGGATTGGCGCAGCCTTTCCTACCGGGAATCTGGCCAGAGCTTCAGCTGCGATGCAGCACTGGATTCCATCATGGAGCGGGACGATGCCTTACCATGTTGAAGCTCCGGAGTGTTGGGCCTGCTGCTTTAACACCATGGAGCTGTGGTTTGCGAAGCTTCTAGCCATGTGCGGTACTGACTTTAACATCGCGGAGTCCTGGGATTATTTGCCGAGGGTCGCCAGTGTTGGAGCTCCACCCAGCTTGACCTCTGGACTTCGGAAGCCGCGGTCTCCGGTAGGAAGTGGCCGATTTGGAAATTCCAAGCCACTGAGTGTGTTCTTCCATTCCGACACCGGAGTTCCGATCATCCTGGCGAGAGGGCCTGAACATCGGGCCGCCGCAGCAGCGACTGTGGATGGCTCAAAGGCCCCGACCACGGGTGAACAAAGAGGAAGATGACTGAACTTCATTGCCTTCCCTCACAGTGGGAAATGTTGATTCCGTTGTGGGGGACGTTCATGTTAAATTCTATCGTGTATCGTGTTATTTTTATTCGTATGGCTGTATGGTAACACAAATCTCACTGTATCAGTTGGTGCATGTGACAATAAATGTAACTTGAACTTGAATTGTCTGTACAGGAAGCAGGGTGGGAAGAAGTGTAGTGTAGTGGCTATGGGAGTCAGTGGGTTTATACTAGATGTCAATCGATAGTCGGTCTCCTGTAATGGAGAAGGTGAGATCAAGAAAAGGAAGGTAGATGTCGGAGATGGTCCAAGTGGATTTGAGTGCAGGATGGAAATTAGTAGTGAAGTTAATAAAGTTCTGCTTGGGTGCAGGATGTAGCACCTACGCAGTCGTCAATGTAGTGGTAGTAAAGTTTGAGAACATGGCCAGTGTACGCCTGCAACAGTGATCATTCAGCGTACCCTACAAAGAGGAAGGCATGCAATTGCCCTTAGCTATGCCTTGAATTTGGAGGAAGTGGGAGGAGTCGAAGGAGAAGTTGTTGAGGTTAAGGATCAGCTCTGCTAGGCGGAGGAGAGTGTTAGTGGATGAAAATTGACTAGTTCTGTGGCCGAGGAAGAAAAGAGGGCTTTAAGACCTTCCTGGCGGGTGATGGAAGTGTAGAATGACTGAACATCCATAGTAAGGTTGAGGGTGGGGATGCTGAAAACAGAAGTTATTTTTGAGACAAAGGGCGTGTGAGGTCTCTTGGACATAGGTAGGGAGGGATTGGACCAAGGGGGATAGGATGGAGTCAAGGTATGTGAAAATTAATTCAGTGGGACATGAACAAGCAGAAACAATGGGCCTGCCAGTGTCACTAAATATGTTCTGTCAGATTCCTTTGTGGCCCATTCAACTACAATTACTTTCTTGCTCATAGATGCTGATTGCTTCTGTTCATTTTTGTCTAGAATCTATTTCCCACATGTGGTGTTTTCTCATGAATTCATGTGTGAGCAAGTCCAACACAATTTATCTGCAGCATCGTCAGGAATGGAATATTAGTGACATCTTCTTCTTCCTCATTTTTTGCTTTTTCTCTCCAAGAATACTGGTGATTCAAGTGCCTTTTAATAAAAGCATTGTGATAACCAGGTATTATCCCTGACAGGAAGTGCACATAAATGAGTCATTTACAATGAAGATGGGTCTTCAATCTGTGCTGTGTTGGGTGACCTTAGAACAGACAGCAATAATGGTGCCATCATTCACTTTCAATTACTTAGGCTGGGAAGGTGACAATCAATTAATGTTCCAGGCAGGCCTGTGATGATACAGTGGTTCAGTCACATGTAGGTGTGCATTTTATATTATTAATTCCTGTAGTAAAAGGCTAATATCAATGATATTGTTAATAATGATCCATTGGCTTGTAAGGGAATTAAATCTGCTGCTTAAACCTAGCCCATATTTGTGATTTATAGGTTTTAGCAGTAATAGTGTGAAGATCATGCACTCCTAGGGATTGGTTTAAATTCTTCTCTACTCAGCAACAACATGCCTAATCAATGAATAAAAGAGAGGGCAGTAAAATCAAGGTCACCCTTTATGGAAATAAAAATTATTGAGAGATTTTGTTGAGTGAAGATATATGAAACCAAGGTAAGCTAATGAAATTGAGATAACAGTCCTAACTGAATGGTGGAACAGGCTCAAGCAATTGAATAGCCTGTTCCTAGTACAATGATCTTAACTAAATAATATTGGAATTTCAGATAAAATACATTATTCTTCTTTTAATGGCTGGCTGCATAAATGGGAGTTTGTGTACATGCATACCTGCATATATAATCATATTTTTATTGCTCTCATGGGATATGATACCATTGTCAAAACAAGCATTTATCACCCATCCCTAATTACCCTTGGGAAGTGGCAATGAGCATTTTTCATAAATTGCTGTTGTGCTTCCACTGAAGCCCATGTGCTTATTGGGTAGAGAATTGCAGGATTTAGATTGAGCGACAATGAAATAAATGTAACATGTCCTAGTCAGGATGGTGTGTGATTTAGAGGAAACCCAAAGGGAATAGCAATCCCAGGAGTTCCCTTCATTTGTCCTTGCTAATGCTAGACGTCCTGGGATTGGGGTTGATGTAGATGAAGCTTTGGTGAGCAGCTGCCATATATTTTGTCGGGGCACCTGCAGTGGGATGATGGAATGTTTATAATGACTAAGGTGCTGATAATAAAATAGCATTCTTTTCACTCGTTCTTAATGAGTGTTATTGGAGCTCCACTGATCTAGACAAGACTTTGGATATTCAAGTGGTGAGTACTTACAGCAGGATAATTGTTAGTGTAACCATAATATTATTTGACTAGTCCAGTTACATGCACATTTAAAAAATAGTAGATTAAGAACTGGAAAATGTTATTTCAATTGTTTAGATATGTTGCTGATGTACTACATTGAGATCGTGTGCGCCGTAGCCGACGTAGCCCCATGAAACGCACATGTGTGCTAACCTGTCTGCCACTCAGTCTTCGGTATCGGGGTCCGTTCGGAGTGAATCATTTACGTGTCGCTCGTCCACACTCACGTTTTACACCCTTAATTTCCCGCTTGTCCCGTGACTAAATAAACCCACATTTTTATACATGGTCTAACTTGGTCATTCTTTGCCCATACCCGGTGCTGGTCCTTCTGGAGTAATTGGTACAAGGGCTTCAACATGGTAGCTGACTGGATTAAGGGGCTGTCCCACTGTGGTGACCTAATCTGCGAGTTCGACCTTCAAGCTCGAGGGCAGCACTCGGCTGAAAAACCTCGAGCTGGATCGACCGTCAGCGATGAAACCGCGAGCTGGGTCGAACGACCGTACACACAAATCGCAAAGGCGGGGGTCAGGGAAAGCGGGGGAGCGCTGTCTGAAATTCACACCCGCGATGAAGAGGAAGGTAAAAGACAGCTGCACAGTGTACGGTAAGTCCTTTAGAGAGCGCGGGGTGGGGGGTGGGGGGAGAAGGGGGTGGGGGGAGAAGGGGGGGTGAGAAGGGGGGGGGTGGGGTGAGAGGCACTTTCAATAAGCGGGCATTTAACCTACCGGTTGGTTTTCCTTGGTCCTGAAAACTCCAATGAGCCAATTAAAATGTCCGGTCAGTGAAGGAGATTGCCAAAGGCTGCTCCCGACTGCCTGTAACCTACATAGTGACCCCACTCCACTGCACTATGAGTTCAAAAGAACTATGCCGACCAATTTTTCCTCGCAGAAAATTTTTCAACATGCTGAGAATTTTTCTGTGACCTAGCTGAGGCCGTGAGTATGCGGGAACTTCCCTCGAGCATGAAGGAGAGTTCCAGTGACCTCATAGGACCTCCTAGGACCATGTGTCGACCATGCTGCGAGTTTGAGTCAAGGGCAAACTCTTCTAAACTCACAGATTAGGTCGCCACAGTGGCCGTGAGTAATTACTCAGGGTAGGCAGTCAGCCGGCTTTAAAAAAAAATCTTAAACCACGCATGCGCTGATTGTTCTCTTCGTAAAAAATAAAAAATAAGTAACAATTCAATTTCCCCAAAGCTTCTCAATCTCCTTCATTTTTTAATTACTGAATGGGTGGGGGATGGAGGATGAAGGCAGGTGGAGAGATGGTGGGAAAGACGGGAGCACACCGGGACATTGAACCAGTTGTCATCTTATTGAATGACAATACTAATTCAAGGGTCCAATTGGAGGGAGAGTTCTTTTCACAGCGTGTGGAGAGTCTGTGCCAGGGGTTGAAGATGCGAGAAGGCAAAAGTGTTGAGAAGGAGAGGGTCGAAGATCATATCAGTAACTCACTCACCGCTGCCGCAGCTCTCCGGGCACGGACAGCAGAACTGGCCACCACTTCCGGGGATAGAAGCAGCTTGGGTCGTCACCAGAAGCGGCTGCTCTTCAGCGCGTTCTGATCACCTCTGGCAGTGCTCTTCGTCTGAACATCTCTCACCTGCCGCTCGCCGGCTTCGCTCATGTCTACCGCGTCCCGCAAATCCTTAAATTCCCACAGCCAAGTAACCTCAACTGGTCTCGTGAACGTGCTGTCGGAATTTAAAGATTTGCGGGAAGCCGGCCGGCGAGCGTCAGGTGAGAGATGTTCAGACGGAGAGCACTGCCAGCGGTGAGTGGGGACCAGCAGAAGTGGCTGAAGTGGCAGGGTCCCGGCGGCCACTCGCAGTCACCCGAGCTGCTTCCTTCCTCGGAAGTGGCGGCCAGTTCTGCTGTCCGTGCCCGGAGCGCTGCGGCAGCCACCTGAGCTAATTCACTCCCCGGCCACAATAAAACCATATAGCAATTACAGCACGGAAACAGGCCCTTTTAGTCCATGCCGAACACTTACCTTCATCTAATCCCATCTACCTGCACTCAGACCGGAGCGTGGCAAGTGGGTTACTGACCCCAATCCCCTCCTTCACAATGCCAGACTCCCCAAACACTGTGAACGGAGCACTCCCCCCACCCCAGGAAATACAGCATTTAAAAACATAAAGCACCAAGAAATGCACTTATCACGTTATTGGTACATTGTCCATTCTTCACTCTTTGTTTCCTGAGAAACTATTAAAATAATGGCAATCGATATTTGAAAATTCCGCCAAGAAACTCGCGCTGCGCATGCGTACCAGGCTGCTGCTCATGCGCAGTACTGCAAAGGCAGAATTTCTGCTGCCTTCAGCTCCCCTTGAAACTGACAGCTCAGGCAGCGCTGACGGCACGTGGGCTGCACAGAGCTTCGTGTGTTACAAGCGCTGCGGATGAAAGGCATGGAGAATTATGCCTACATAAGAGATCGATCTCTTAGATAGGCATAATTCTTCCATGCATTTATATTTAATAATTGCCATTTCATAATTTAAGTCAGGGTAGGCAGTGCCTACCTTGCCTACCCTGACGGCACGTGCCTGAGTGGGACAGCCCCTTTACAGTATGAACTGGTTATAATGTGTAACTAACCGTAGGAAAGAGCGCAACTGTGCGACGTTCTGTTGGCATGGGGCCTATTTTATGGCTTTGATCTTGTGGTCCTGGGGATGGATACTTGTCTCATACATGGTCTACCCTGGTCATTCTTTGCTCCGCGCATATGCAACAGTTGAGGTAAAATCCAAAGTTCAAAATTTGATACCCTAAAACATTGGAGGGATTTAAAGAGAAAGACAGGGGTAAATCTGAAGGCTTTGATTTGAGTGTTAAGTGCGCAGCACTGAAAATTCTTAAGACTATACAAGGAACATAATTTTCCCATTGGTTCAAAAAGGCTCTTCGTGATCTTCCATTTATATAAAGCATAGGTGCAAAAGATCACATCACAGTGCCCCTCTTTAGCTTTTAACGATAGTGTAGATATGGTAAAGGGACCATTTTCGTCATTAGCTTTGTTGCATCTGGTGCAGGAATGTGGACCCATGTCAATGCCATCAATTACATTATAATATCAACATTTCCATTAGACTGTCTCATTTGCATAATAATACTATCATTTTACTGACATCAGTTACTTAATGGTGACATCCATTATCTTACTTCCATCAAAGTACAGTCAATGACATTGTAATACCGTTGCTTTCATTACAATGCCTTCAATTATTTAATAATGACATCAATCACATTATAGTAGTATCACTTCCATTACACTGCCATCAATCATGTTATAAAGGCATCATTTCTATTACAATGCTATAATTTGTATTATAATACAATCAAATTTGCTTTGTTGCCATCCATTGCATAATAATAGCATACCTTCAACTGTAGTGCTCTAGTTCTTATATTCCTTCCATCAACATCACAATGTGCAATGCGCTGGTGCAAACTCAAGTTTCATTCATGAAATTATTATTCTAGCAAAAAGAAAAGCATAAATTGGATGTCTTCCTATTTTTTCACAATTTACGCATTCCTCTAGAGAACTCCACCTGCCCTTTATGAGTTTGGGGGTGATACCTGCTCTTATTGGATTATTGTACACACTTTGGACAACGATCCAGTGTTCAGAATTGGCACTTTGGGTGGGCATTGTCTGGGTTGAAATGTTAGAGGTATCTTGATCCTTCTAGGCTGACCCCATCATTACTCCATTACAACCATTATATCACAATTATAGTATAGTGCCATCACTTATTGTCTAATTATAACCACTGTAATAGTTTCACAACCATCATGGTATAGTAACTTGATTTGTCATTCCTCGTGTTGCTGTACCATCTGTTCTATCACAGTGGCATAATTCTCCTTACAATACAATACTTGCATCACCATGTTATTACTTTCAATGGAAAATTTCAGTTCATTTTCAAACTTACATTTTTACATATATGCTTTATTACTATCTACTCCTCAAGGAGTTTAATAAAACGACAGATGGGGCAGGCATGGGCTGAATGGACTCAAAAGCTAAGTGCTGGGGTGAGAGAAAGCACATGGATTAGATGGATGATAGTCCTGAAAGTCTATGCTCAGGATAATTTATTGGGGAGGGGCAGGACAGAGGCAATAAGGAAGAAGTTATACTGTGTTATGGTGGCATTATGGTAATCCTTCACCATTTAGACAGTTTAGAAATGTCCAGGCTGAACTGCAATAAATTATTAATTGCTTTACCGGCAAAAAATGTAAGCAAGATCATCACCATTTAAACAATTCCCAGTGTGTGGCACATCCTGTTCACTTTTAAATGCCGCTCTTTTTAAACAGAAACAGATGTTTCAACACTGTCAAAACGGAGAAGTTTTTTTTCAATAGCAGATTAGAACATCTGTCAGAGATATTCCACAGGGCAAGCCAAATGCCAGAAATATCAGCCGTAACTGTCAATCAACTTTGCTCTCATACTTTCAGACAAACAATATACACAACAAATCAACTATTCTCACTGAGATGAATTCGTCCATTCACATAATTTTCATTATTTTGGAATAGAATCTATAATTAAGGATGGTTTCACTTCAATTCAAAAAGTGGGGTTTCCAGTTAATTGAACTCCTGATTAAGCTATTTAACGCTCAAAACATCAACTATCTTTTTTATTTCCGGATACAGACAGATTTGTTGTGTATTTTAACTTCTTTGGTTTTCATTAGTTAGTTTAAAATGTTTGTATATCATTCTCAGTCTCTGCTTGCTTATGACTGATCTAAAGGCTTCCGGTGTGACGTGCAGTGTGGACTATTTATCCTGCTTGAAAAGTATTTATCCCTGCACGTGTTTCAGTCTAGGTCAAAAGACAGCTTTAAGATTTTTAGTATGCTGTTCGCTTAAACTTATCATGCTGCACCCAAACACTCCACCCTCCAGCCCTGAGAATTACTGCTAGGAAATTTGGTATTGTTCCTATTAGAATGGGGAAGGTCACAGAGGTTTGATGGAGTTCAAAAAATCATGAAGGGCTTTTTATAGACTAAATAGAACAAAACTGTTTCCAGAGGCAGGTCAGCAACCAGAGGACAATTTGATAAATTACAGCAAATAAATTAGAGATGACAAGAGGATTATTTTATGCAATGAGTCATTATGAACCGAGCTGCTCTGCCTGAATGAGTGATGGAAGCAGGTTTAATAGCATAAATCAACAGCCAATTGTTTAGCTTCAAGGCTATGAGGACTGAACAGGGGATCATACTAATTGGATAGTTCTTTCAAAGCACCTGAACAGGAACAATAGGGAAAAAATGACCACTACATGTTCCATTTGATTATTGATCTATCTTCAACATATTCTTCTTCATAACTTTGTTCAAGAATTATCTGAACTGTAGGCTTCCCATCTATATCTATGAGATTGTTAAAGAATTTTAACTAGCAATGATGAGTAGATACCAGTGATGATTCACAAGCACAATTGAATGCAGTGACATTGTATTTAGGAGAGTCCTGCTTTGTACCTTCATTGCTAGAAATATAGCTTCCTATCCCTTGCTTATATTCAATTAAAGATAGGTATTGAATATTGACTTTGCCTGTGATGGGTATTTGCAGGCAATGTCGCTGTCAGTGATAATGGTCACAACAGCTTTATTCAGATGCTGGCCATTAATTTATGGCAAATGATTAAATTAAAATCAGTAAATTCCAAAGAGAAAGATTCATTCCAAAGAGGAAGAAAGATTCCAAGGGGAGTAAGGGGCGACCGTGGCTGACGAGGGAAGTCAGGAACAGTATAAAAATAAAAGAGAAGTACAACGTAGCAAAGATGAGCAGGAAGCAAGAGGATTGGGTAATGTTTAAAGAGCAACAGAAGATAATTAAAAAGGCAATATGAGGAGAAAAGATGAGGTATGAAGGTAAGCTAGCCAAGAATATTAAGGAGGATAGTTAAACCTCCTTTAGGTATGTGAAGAGGAACAAATTAGTTAAGATCAAAGTTAGACCCTTGAAAACCGAAAAAGGTGAATTTATTATGGGGAACAAGGAAATGGCAGATGAGTTGAACAGGTACTTTGGATCCGTCTTCACTAAGGAGGACACAAACAATCTCCCTGAAATACGAGTGGCCAGGGGATCTGGGTGACGGAGGAACTGAAGGAAATCCACAATAGGCAGGAAATGGTGTTGGGTAGACTGGTGGGGACTGAAGGCTGATAAATCCCCAGGGCCCGATTGTCTGCATCCCAGGGTACTTAAGGAAGTGGCTCTAGAAATCGTGGATGCATTGGAGATCATTTTCCAATGTTCTATAGATTCAGGATCAGTTCCTGTGGATTGGAGGATAGCTAATGTTGTCCTACTTTTTATGAAAGGCGGGAGAGAGAAAACACGGAATTATAGACCAGTTAGCCTGACATTGATTGTGGGAAGATGCTGGAGTCAATCATAACAGATGAAATAGCGACACATTTGAATAGCAGTAAAAGGATCGGTCTGAGTCAGCATGGATTTATGAAGGGGAAATCATGCCTGACTAATCTTCTGGATTTTTTTGAGGATGTAACTAGGAAAATGGACAAGGGAGTGCCAGATGTAGTGAACCTGGACTTTCAGAAAGCATTTGATAAGGTCCTACATAGGAGATTAGTTGACAAAATTAGGGCACATGGTATTGGGGGTAGAGTGCTGAGATGGATAGAAAATTGGTTGACAGACAGGAGTCCCTTTCAGAATGGCAGGCAGTGACTAGTGGGGTACTGCAAGATTCGGTGCTGGGACCACAGCTATTTACAATGTACATCAAGTTGAAGGGGTTCAAAGTAACATTAGCAAATTTGCAGATGACGCAAAACTGGGTGGCAGTGTGAACTGTGAGGAGGATGTTATAAGAATGCAGGGTGACTCAAACAGGTTGGGTGAGTGGGCAGATGTGTGGCAGATGCAGTTTAATGTGGATAAATGTGAGGTTATCCACTTTGGTATCAAAAACAGGAAGGCAAATATTTATCTAAATGGTGTCAAGTTGGGAAAAAGGGAAGTTCAACGGGGTCTGGGGATCCTTGTTCATCAGTCAATGGAAGTAAGTATGCAGCTACAGCAGGCAGCGAAGAAAGCGAATGGCATGTTGGCCTTCATAACAAGAGGAGTTGAGTATAGGAGCAAAGAGATCCTTCTGCAGTTGGACAGGGTTCTAGTGAGACCACACCAGGAGTATTGTGTGCAGTTTGGTCCCCTAATTTGAGGAAGGATATTCTTGCTATTGAGGGAGCGCAGCGTAGGTTCACAAGATTAATTCCTGGGATATGCTGAGAGAATGGCGCAGCTGGGCTTGTATAATCTGGAATTTAGAAGGATGAGAGGGGATCTTATTGAATCATACAAGATTATTAAGGGTTTGGACATGCTAGAGGCAGGAAACATGTTCCCGATGTTGGGGGAGTCAAGAACCAAGGGCCACAGTTTAAGAATAAAGGGTAAGCCATTTAGAACGGTGATGAGGAAACACTTTTTCACACAAAGTTGTGGAATTCTCTGCCGCAGAGGGCGGAGGAGGCCGGTTATCTGGATACGTTCAAGAGAGAGCTAGATAGGGCTCTTATAGATAGTGAAGTCAGGGGATATGGGGAAAAGGCATGAGGATGATCAGCCGTGATCATATTGAATGGCGGTGCTGGCTCGAAGGGCTGAATGGCTTACTCCTGCACCTATTGTCTACTGGTAGTCCCCGAGGTCGGATGGGATGTACATGGTTGTAAGACTGTGTTGGGACATTGGGACTGGAGAAAGCATGCCACCTTCTCATGGAGGTGCGTCAGCATGGTCGTGGGCAGTTCTTGATGTCCACACGCCGCCGGGATGAAGTCTCCTGGGACCGTAAGTGGGGCGCCGTACACCAGCTCGGCCGAGGAAGTTGCCAGGTCCTCCTTTGGGGCAGTGTGTATACCTAGCATGACCCCTGGCAATTCGGCAATCCAGTCTGGGCCCGTGAGGCGTGCCTTGAGGGATGCCTTCATATGCCGATGAAAACATTCCACTAGGCCGTTTGCTTGCAGGTGGTAGGCTGTTGTGTGGTGCAGCTTGCTGCCAAACAGCTGGGCCATTGCTGACCGCGGCTCTGAGGAGAACTGCGCACCTCTGTCAGACGAGATGTCCGCCGGCACGCCAAAGTGGGTGATCCAATGGGCGGTGAGGGCACAGGTCGCAGTGGAGCTATCCGAGAGCGGGACGGCTTCTGGCCATCTAGTGAATCTGTCCACAATGGTGAAGAGGTGGGTGACACCTCTGGAGGGGGGCAGCGGTCCAACGATGTTGACGTGGATGTGGTTGAAACGCTGGTGTGTCAGGGCGAATTTCTGCAGTGACCCTGGCCCAGTTTCCGACCTGTTTGCGCAACCCATGCCACATGAACTTGGCTGCCATCAGTGCCTTTGTTTTCGCATGGAAGGTGCGCCAGGCCGTGAACTATGTCGACAACCCGGCACCCCAGGCAGCGGGGATGATGGGTCTTGGCTGTCCCGTAGACACGTCGCAGAGGAGTGTGGTGTCTGCAGTCCCGAATAACACATCCTCCAACAGTAGGCTTGAGATGGTGGTGCGGTAGGCGAGCCCCTCTTCATCCTCTCGTTGGTTCCGCCACGGTCGTGTAGTCGACACCTGGCATTGCTGGCGGTGTGGGACAATGCATCGGCGACCTGGTTGCTCTTGCCAGTGCTGTGCTTGACGCAAGTCGTGTATTCTGAGATGCAGGTCAGGTGGCACTGCTGTCGGGTTGACTGAGGATCAGACACTTTAGCAAAGGCAAATGTGAGTGGCTTGTGGTCGGTGAAAGCTGTGAAATCCCTGCCCTCGAGGAAGTAGCCGAAATGCCGGATGGCATGGTTGAGAGCGAGGAGCTTCCAGTCGAAAGGGGGGGGGGGGGCGTCTCAGGTGACGACTGAAAATGGCAAGGGGCTGCCAGCTACCATTGATCAATTGTTCCAGCACACCGCCCACGGCTGTGCCAGATGCGTCGACCATGAGAGCTGTTGGCACGTTGGCCCATGGATGTACCAGCATTGTTGCCTTTGCCAGCACCTCCTTGGTGTTGTAGAATGCAATCGTGGCTGTGTCGTCCCAAATGAGCACTTTCGGCTTGTTGGCCAGGGCCTTGAACAGCTGTTGCACGATCCTGGTGGCTGCTGGTACGAAGCAGTGGTGGAAATTGAACATGCCGACAAATTCTTGGAGTCCCTTCACAGTAGACTTGCGAATGGCCTCAACCTTGGTCGGGAGCGGGACCGCTCCGTGCTGGTTGATGTGGTGGCCGAGGAAGTTGATGGAAGTGAGGCCAAACTGACACTTGGCAAGATTGATGGCTAGGCCATGATCGTTGAACCCCTGGCAGAGCTGCCGGAGGTGTGCGCAGTGATCCTGGCGAGAGCGGCTGGGGACGAGGATGTCGTCAAGGTAGATGAACACGAAGTCCCGCCCGTGGCCCACCATGTCCATGAGCCGTTGGAAAGCTTGTTTGGAGTTCGTGTGGGCGAAAGGCACCCGCAGAAACTCAAAGAGCCCGAACGGGGTGATGAGGGCCGTCTTGGGGATGTTGTCTGGATGGACCGGAATCTGTTGGTTGATCTTGGAAAATACCATGTCACCATCCAGGTTTGCCGTGAAGTCCTGGATGTGAGGGACAGGGTACCGGTCAGCTATTGTGACCTCGTTGAGACAGTGGTAGTCCCCACAGGGTCTCCAGCCCTCAGACGCTTTGGGGACCATGTGAAGCGGGGTTGCCCATGGGCAGTCTGAGTGGTGCATTGTGCCCATTTCCTCCATCCTGCGGAACTTGTCTTGGGCCAGTTGGAGCTTGTTGGGGGGCAGCCTGCATGTGCGTGCATGGAGTGGCGGTCCGGTGGTGGGGATATGGTAATTCACTCCAAGCTTGAGGCTGGCCATTGTGAATTGGGGAGTTATGATGTCAGGGAAATCGGCCAAGATCCTCACGTACTCGTTGTCGGAGAAGGTCACTGAGCCAAGGTGGGGAACAGTCAATTCGACGTGGCGCAAGTCGATTGACTCGAACGTCTCAGAAGTAACGAGATGTTGTCCGTTCACATCGACCAGCAGAGAGTGCAACTGGAGGGAGTTGGCCCCCAGTAGTGGTTGTGAGATGTTGGCGATGGTAGTCCTCTTGAAGTTGAGTGGGATTGTGCGGACCCCGTATATTCTGATGTTGCTGCTGTTGGCGGCAGTCATGGGAGGCCCCTTCTTTCCGGAAAGAGTGTCGGTGCCCGAGGGGGGCAAAACACTGGCCTCCGCTCCCGTGTCAATGAGAAATGTCACCCAGAATGACGATCTCAGGTGTAGAGGCAATAATTTTGGCCATCCGTAGTTGTCACTACTGTTGGCGGCCACAGTTGCCACTACCGACGGCCGGCCGAGGCGTTTCCCGGATGCATGCAGGGTGGTCGGCATTGGCGGGCTTCGGAGCCCCACCTTGCTGGCTCCTTCCGTGGAGGCTGGGACCGCCCGGACAACCTGCCAAGGCACAGCCGCAACTCGACTGATGGTGGTTCCACCCTGCTATTTGGCCTGCCACAGCACGTCCGCATGGGTTGCCTGCTGTCGGGGGTTGGTGAAATTGTCATCCGCAAGGAGCAAGCGGATGTCTTCAGGCAAATTCTCAAGGAAGACCTGTTCGAATAGGAGGCAGGTCTTGTGTCCATCCATCAGGGCAAGCATTTTGTTCATTAGCAGGGACAATTTGCGGTCACCTAGGCCATCCATGTGCAGGAGTTTTGCTGCCCTGTCACGGCGGCTGAGACTGAATGTGTCCTTCAGGAACGTCTTGATCCCTTCGTACTTGTTGTCGGCTGGTGGCTTGTGAAGGTAATCGACGAGGCGCCCGACAATTCCTGATCCAGCGCACAGACCATGTAGTAGAACTTGGTGATGTTGGTAGTTATCTGGCGGATGCGGAATTGGGCTTCGACTTGTTTAAACCACAATTGGAGCTGTGATGTCCAGAAAGTGGGCAGTTTGAGTGAAACTGCGTTCTGCTAATCTGTGTTGTCTCCTCCAGGTATGATGAAATCCAACAGCGACTGTTTTGGATCGTCGGGGTCACCATTGAAGAGGTTCACGTATTGTATAAACACTCAGTATTAATATTTAAACGATACAGCTCAACAATTAGCACAAAAGGGCAAGGTGTGTTAACATGTTGACTGCGAAGTGAAGACTAGCTCCATTGTCCGCTGCACCCCGTTACCCAGGGTGGCGTTGATTGGTCGGCCCAGATCACGGCAGGTCCGCGTATGCTCGAGCTCGAACGACGGTTCGAGACCAAAGTGGCTCGGCCCGCCACAGGGCTTTCTTTACTGCACATTTCAAAAATTAGTACAAGTCATCTGTGACATTAGTATGCAAAATAAATATCACTGGCCTTCTCAGGTCAACTTTGAAAGTTAGTGGTGAGCAATGTTGGTTTTAGGAATGTTGGAACACTAGAACTGGAGGTTCCCACTCTTTATTTCTTCTTCTTGCATATGATGTGTACAGCCTAAAGTTGTCGGTCAACTTGTTCTATTTGATCTTATTTGATTGTGCACGCCGGGTTGATTGCATTTGTCGAAACAGGGCGGACCACGTGAAGGTTGTAATCTCCCACCTCATCTCTTCACTAAGCTCATGGCACAGATCCACCTTGTTATCATCATTCTATCAATCTCATCTTTAAAATTAACAATTGACCTGGCATCAATTGCTGTTTGTCGAAGAGATTTCCAAATGTATTCATTTATTTTGGAATAAATATATCTAAAGAGAGGTTTGACTTGAGCATTCAAAGTTATGAGAGGCCGAGACAGTGTGAACAGGAAGGGCCTATTTTCCTTAACAGAAAATACAATAACTAAGGAGCATGGATACAAGGGGTAAAATAATTGGAGGAATATTTCTTTCACTCAAGGAGTCGTTGGAGTCTGGAAATCTGAAAGGATGGTAGAGGCAGAAACACTTGAAGAGCCATAAACCTGCGTGTCATGAAGCAAGAACTGCATGATTGGATTAGCTTGGTCCATTTTATGTTGGCATAGACATAATGACACAGGCCTCCTGATGTGCTGTTTTAATAAGCCTATGCATCAATTGTAAACATATTGGGGTTGCTGAGGTTGATCAACTAACTCCTGCAAAACCTGACATCAGGCCTGTAAATTTGTACTCATGGCCAAAATACTTTTAATGTAAACACAGGACTTTTATGTATACACAGGATTTCAATCGCATGTCCACCTGCGGTGGGATCAGCACAAAGCAAATTTCAGGATATTGTTTTGACTCTGGCCAAAGTACATGGATTTTTTAAGGTTTATGAAAGAGTAAGTAGTAGGATTTAGCCATATTCATCATGAAATTGCAGTCAACAACGTTGTAAGAACACTTCTCGTGGATCTCAGAAACAACTTCCTACACTGATCTCAGAGTGCATTATTTTAAATGGAGAATTTACCCTTCTCAACTTTGTTTGCTACCAATTCCCAATTCAATGGGTGCTGGACCTTTAGCAGCTGTGATGTCATCATGCTTGCAAAATCACATTAAAAAAGTTTTACAGGCTGGAAAACAGGAAGCACGAAGCAAGATTATCAATTAACTTTTGAAATATTTTACACAGCGTTAAATAAAAATCTAACCACATCATAAACGATTACACAGATAGCTGAAATACTACAAATAAATCCATTAATAACAACGGTGGAAAGAGTGCAGAGAAGATTTACTAGGATATTTCCAGGCTTGAAGGCCTGAGCTTTAAGGGGCTGTCCCACTGCGGCGACCTAATCTGCGAGTTTAGACGAGTTTGCCCTCGACTCAAACTCGCAGCATTATCGACATAAGGTTCCTAGAAGGTCCTATGAGGTTACTGGAACTCTCATTCATGCTTGTGGGAATTTCCCGAATAGTCATGGCCTCAGCTAGGGCGCGGAAATCTTTTCAGCATGTTGAAAGATTTTCCGCGAGTAAAATTTGGTCAGCATGGTTCATTTTGACTCGCAATGCAGTGGAGAGGGGTCACTATTTAGTTACAGACAGTCGAGGGCAACCGTAAGCAATCTCCTTCGCTGACCGGATATTTTGATTGGCTCATTGGAGCTTTCAGGTCCAGGGAAAACCGACCGGTAATGTAAAATGCCCGCTAAACTTTATTATACTTCTTAAAAGTGTCTCCACTGCTTCTCCCCCCCCCCACCTTCTCCCCCCTTTCTCCCCCCTTCTCTCCCCTTTTCTTCCCCTCCCCCCCGCCCCACCCCCCTCCGCTCTCTCTAAAGGACTTACCGCACACTGTGGCAGCCGTTTACCTTCTTCTTCATCGTGGGTGTGAATTTCAGACAGAGGTCCCCCGCTTTCCCTGGCCCCCGCCTTTGCAATGTGTTTGTGTGTGTGCGGTCGGTCGATCCAGCTCGCAGTTTCAATGCGGACGGAGGATCCAGCTCGAGGTTTTATAGGCGAGTGCCCTCGAGCTTGAAGCTCGAAGGCACTCTTCTTAACTCACGGATTAGGTCGCCGCAGTGTGACAGCCCTTTTAGAGAGAGGTTGGGCATGCTGGGAATGTATGTCTTGGAGCACAGGAGACAGGGATGATCTAATAGAGGTGAAGAAAGCAAGATGGGAATAGATAGGATGGAAACAGAGTTTTCTCATGCTAAGGGAGTCTATAACTAAAGGGCAGAACATTTAAGGTGAGAGGAGAAAGGTTTAATAGATACTGGAGGGACATTTTTTTCATACAGAAGGTAGTTGGTATATGAAACATGCTGCCATATGAATTGAGAGAGATAGAATAATAATATTTAAAAGACATGTGGACAGGTACAAGGATACAATTGCAGAGAGGAAGGTGGACCAGGTGTGGGTAAATGGGACTAGCTTAGATTGGCCATCTTGGTTGGCATGGACAGATTGGGGTGAAGGGCCTGTTTCCATACTTTATGACCATGAATATAATTCTAAATATTATAAATAAGTGTACAATATTTGCATAAATAAATAAATAAACCTTAAATCAACCTCTTAGGTCCAGTGATAGTGGATTTGTCCACCATTGGAAAAAAAACAATCAAACAAACAATGAATTTCCAAGGTATTCCAATATTACCAATTTGTAAATACTACCGGAACATGTTAATAAGATTTATTTCTCGATCCTGAGATCCACCTGCCTAAAAGAGCGGCCCGTATCATCAGAAACAGACTTAAATGTTTTTTTTGGAAGCTTGATTTTACATTAGTTGCAGGAAATGTTTTACAGCTGCTGACAACATATTCTGGGCTATAACCTTTCATTAAAATATGAATGTAAAATGTTTTTTACCTCTTAAAAGCATCAAAGTCTAATAGACCCTGGTTCTCAAGCCCTGTGATATAGATCCTGATGAGGTCCAACCCTAGGTCATGTTTTTGGTGTCTCGATGACAACACCTGGAAAATCACTTTATTTGTATAAAAGGCACCAAATTTCCAACATGCATTTCTGCCAGTCAAGTGGGCCTCCACAAATAACAAGAAATGTTAAATATAATATTAGAGCAAAGGAAAAGGCTTATAATATTGCCAGAAAAAAAGCAGCAAGCACAAGGACTGGGAAGATTTCACAATTCAGCAAAGATATTCACATAAAAGAGAAATAAGAATACACTAATAAGCTGGTTAGAAGTGTAAAAATGGTTTGTAATATCTTCAGAATTTGATTGGTTGATTCTCATAATCACTATTTACAATAACAACATTTAAAAGACATTTGAGCAAGTACATGGATAAGAAAGATTCAGAAATATAGGTCAAACAAAAATAAATTGGACGTTTAGATGGGCATATTGGTCAGCATAAACAAGTTTGCTAAAGGACCTGTTTTCATGCTGTATGTTGCTATGATCAAGGTAAAATTGAAATTCCTTGCTTGATAAGTAAAATATACGTAAAAAGGAAAATATGCGCTAAAATTAGTGTAGGTCCCTTACAAAATGAGGCAGGAGAAATTATGTTATGAATAAAGCAATGACAAAATAAATTAAACAAATATTTTGTCTCTGACCATGTAAATGCACATAAAACCTCCCAGGAATAGTGAACACTAAAGAATTACAGTAAATGAAGAACTGAAAGAAATTGCCATTTGTAAAAAATCTAGTGTCAAAGAAATGAATGGTACTGAATGACGATAAATCCTCAGGACTTGATGTTATGCATCCCAGGATTTTTAAGGATGTGGCTATTGAACCGATAGATGCATTCGCCAAATTCTTCAGAATCTTGATTGCTTTTTTTGCAGAAGATTTAAAAGCATTCATTGAACTTTAGTATTCATTTGGTTATTCCATTATTGCACTTTAGTATTTTCTTTTAGCAATGCTACATATTACAATGCCATCTTTGCATTGTTCTGCTACTTTGCTTTCACTGTCACAACCATTGTTGTATCTACCATTATCATGTATACTGTTCTCTCTGTGAAGTTCATGCAAACAGGGAGTTTCATTACACCCTGGTGTATATGACAATAAACTAATCTGAATCTGAGGAGAAAGTGAGAAGCAGGGAACTATAGGCCAGTTGGGCTCATATAATGGAAAACGTGGGAACATGCTTCCTAAATCAAATATTAAGGAAGTGCAAAAAAGGCACTTGGAAAATAATAAAATGATTGCTCAGAGTAAATCTAGATTTATGGAAGGAAATTTTGTTTGACAAATCTGCTGGAGATTTAAACTTTTTAATGGGCAGAATGGATAAACAACATAGCCGAGGTCAAAGGTCAGATCAACCATGAGGTGAATGATGTATCATTGCTTCTATTTCTTATATTGTTCTGTTACAGCTGGTAATGCTCTCATTTAGCGACCATCTTCAACTGATGAATCAATTAACATTCAATTAAACTGGTGGGAATGGAATCACCAATAGATAGAATTGGGTAGACCTCAGTGATAGAACATAGAAGAAAGAACAGTAAAAAGCAGGCACAAACCCTTTAGCACACAATATCCATGCCAAACATGATGCCAATACCAACTCTCATCTGCCTGCACATAATCTTTATTCCTCCATTCCCTGCAGATTCATTTACCTACCTAAAATCTCTTAAAGGACACTATTTCTGCTTCCACCACCACCCACAGCAGCAAATTCCAGGCACTCACTACACTGTGTGTAAACTCACTACACTGTGGGACTGCATGGGTTTTCAGTTTGCTCTCACAAAATAAATGCTGGCAAATTGGTTGGTTAATGGGCTACTGTAAGCAACCATTGAAGTGTGGTGATTGGTAGAGTTTGGTGGGAGTTGATGGGAATGTGGAGAGAATATAATCAGTGATGAGAAGATTAGTGTATGGGTGGCTTGATGGTCTGTGTAATCTCAGTGAGTCGAAGGCATTGATTCTATGCAGTATCTCTCAATGATTTGCACTCACATTTCTGGCATCGAAACTACCACAAAACCACCTGCACCAAAAACACTATCAACCTGCCCTTACAGGAAGCATCCATGTAATGTGCAGTTACTTCTACTGACTCTGCCATAGTATCAGGGAATGGTTCATCCCAATCTTTCCCCAGATACACTTGAAGGTTTTGGAGTGAAAGCTTAGTAACAGTGCATCCCTTTATGAAAAACTGATTCATCAGCATTCTTTAGTAAATACTTTGAGTTTACACATATCCCTCTCTATCAGCATATCTTTCTACTCCTTTCTGCTTTGTATATTTATGAACCTTCCCTTTATATTGGTTCTTTGCTTCTCAGCTGCATGTGATGGTGAAACATTTTCTCTACAGTATTATTCTTAATCTCCCATCTGCTAGCAATATACTGTTTTATCTTCTATGTAAATAGATTATTGTAACAGCATTACATTCAGTATGCTCTATTGTTTATAAATTCTAAGTTTGATCAATTCTACTCAACAATATTTGGTCTCACCCATTCCCTCTGTTTGTAATAAGACTGTAAAATCAAGCTTTAGAATATGATAGAAAAGGACAGGCAATGAAGGATATTAAAATTATATTAATCATCATCTCCAGCATTTATATGGACACCTTGTTTCATGATAGATTCCAGGAAATCTGGTTCATTTTTCTCATGCTCCCTATGCCTTTCATGGGGATTCTTTTGTGATTGGCAATATATAAACCATTAGCTAACAAGGGAGCAGGTAGTTCAAACAGTCTTCATCTGAAACGTCAATATCAGTTGACACAAACACATTTTGAAACCCGGCTGCTTTGTTTGCGCTGTACATTGGTGCAGCCTTTGGACTCAATAAATGTTGCTTGGAATGAGAAACAGCAGAGTGATGTTGGTGTCACCTGGTGCCTGCAATTGTAATTAACCCCTCAATAAATTAATGGGTCACCCCTCATCAAACAATTGGTCAAGGATATTTACTGTTGGTAGCTAAATTTGTGCCATCCCTTGTTGATCCAAAATAGTATCAAATGTTCACACTGGCAAGGTTAAACATTATTTTTCAAAAAGCCAAGAAAGGTAGAAAAATGGACACTTTGTACAAACTGGGGGTGGCCAAACCTGCAGTCTGTGCTTGAGTGCTGGGAGGCCAATTTAAACACACAGTCTGATTATTCAGAGGCAGTGACTCCAACTCTCCCGCTTTCGGCGGGAGATCTCCCGCCGAAAGGCCATTTTCGCAAAATCTCCCGCTCTCCCGCTTGGGATTTAATTTCCCCCGCCCTGGCATTGTGTCTCAAAAATAAGCCTAAAATAGCACCAGAGAGCATCTAGAACCCTAGAGCTTCCAGGGCCCTTAAGCAGGCCCTGGACCCCGGCCGCAAGGGACTTCGCACTTCGCGCTCGTGATGTGCGCTTCGCGCACATGAGTTTGGAGTCTCCGGTTTCCTAGGGGATCCAGGCGGGAGAATCTCCAGATCAGAAGGTGCTTGGGGTTGGAGTCTCTGCAGAGGTGAGAGAGCTATCACTGAGCCAGAACTGGTCACCTCAGTACACATTAGAATTAGGAGCCAAGCAGTTCAGTACTGGGATTAGGATCATTAATTGTTTAAATCCAGTCCTGGATCAGGATAAGGGAGATTCCATTACAGATTGGGGTTAGGAATATACTAATTAGGTGAAGGAATAGGTTGCACAGCCCCTCGAGCCAACTTTACCTTCAACAATTTGACTATTGTAACTATTTGTACAGTAACTATTCCTGGAAATCTTCTAATTCCAACTGGGATTGAGATAAACAATATCCCAGTCCAGTATTAACATTGGGATGAGGAATGTTTCTGTACAATCGAATTGAGTGATGTCTGCGTTCAGTACTGGCATCAGGATAAGGAATGTTTCAGTCCAGTAAGAGGATCAGAATGAGAGATGTCACAGTTCAGTACAAGGATTGGGACGAGGAATGCCCATCTTAGAACTAGGGTCTGGTGGAAACTCAGTGCTACAACTTGTCCACTGAACATTCTGTGCAATGGAGAGCATGTGAGAGAGCGAGAAAGATCGAGAGAGGCTGAAAATCCTTCTGAAGAAGCGTCAGAACATCCTTCAGGAGGATGAACCATCGAAAAGCATATGGACCTAATGGTGTAATTGGTCACATTGTCAAAATATTCTTAGGCCAACTGACTAAAATGTTTGGATGACATCTTCAACTTCTTATTACTGTGGTCTGAGGGTGCCATCGGCTTTAAGATAGCAACCTCAGACTTCAAAAATACTGTAAGGTGACATGTCTCAATGACCACTGACTGGTGACACTAATGTCAATGGTGATGAAGTGCTTTGAGAGTAGACAGAAAATACTGGAGTAACTCAGCAGGACAGACAGCATCTCTGGAGAGAAGCAATGGGTGACGTTTCGGGTCGAGACCCTTCTTCAGACTGATGTCAGGGGAGTGGGCGGGACAGAGATAGAATGCAGTCAGACAGTATGACTGGTGGAAGAACTGGAAAGGGGGAGGGGATGGAGTGAGAGGAAAAGCAAGGGCTATTTGAAGTTAGGGAAGTCAATGTTCATACCGCTGGGGTATAAGCTACCCATGCGAAATATGAGTTGCTGTTCCTCTAATTTGCGCTGGGCCTCACTCTGACAATGGAGGAGGCCCAGGACAGAAAGGTCAGATTGGGAATGGGACGGGGAGTTAAAAGTGCTGAGCAACCGGGAGATCAGGTAGGTTAAGGCGGACTGAGTGGAGGTGTTCAGCAAAACGATCGCCGAGCCTGCTCTTGGTCTCGCCGACGTACATAAGTTGACACCTGGAACAGTGGATACAGTAGATGAGGTTGGAGGAGGTGCAAGTGAACCTCTGCCTCGCCTGAAAAGACTGTCGGGGTCCTTGGATGGACTGTCCCTGTTGCGAATGGGGGGAGGGGGATGAAGAGCAGAGCTGCGGGATATCGAGGAGACCCTAGTGAGAGTCTCATCTATAATGGAAGAGGGGAACCTCCATTTCCTAAAGATTGAGGACATCTCCGATGATCTAGTATGAAAAACCTCATCCTGGGCGCAGATGCAGCGTAGACGGAGGAACTGGGAGACAATAGACAATAGGTGCAGGAGTAGGCCATTCAGCCCTTCGAGCCAGCACTGTCATTCAATGTGATCATGGCTGATCATCCACAATCAGTATCCCGTTCCTGCCTTTTCCCCATATCCCCTGACTCCGCTATCTATCTAACTCTCTCTTGAAAGCATCCAGAAAACTGGTCTCCGTTGCCTTCTGAGGCAGAGATTTCCACAGACTCACAACTCTCTGTGAAAACGTTTTTCCTCATCTCCATTCTAAATGGCTTATCCCTTATTCTTAAACTGTGGCCCCTGGTTCTGGATTCCCCCAACATTGGAACATGTTTCCTGCCTCCAGCGTGGTCAAACACTTAACAATCTTATATGTTTCAATAAGATCCCCTCCCATCCCTCTAAATTTCAGAGTATACAAGCTCAGCCGCTCCATTCTATAAACATATGACAGTCCCGCCAGTGCACATAGCAAGTGCGAGTGCACATAGCAAGGCGGAGGAGAGTATTTGAAGACTGAAATTGACTGGTTTTGCGGTTGATGAAGAAACGGAGGGCTTTAAGACCTTTATGGTGGTGGATGGAGGTGTAGAATGACTGGACATCCATGGTAAAGATGAGGGAATGGGGGCCTGGAAAACATACAGTAAGTCATTGCGAGGTTGGTTATGGCACTTATCTACTCAACAAGGACCTGGAGCCACTACAATTTGCCTACTGCCACAATAGATCAACAGAGGATACCATCGTGCTGGCACTCCACTCTGCGCTGGACGACTTGGACAATAAAAACATATGTCAGACTGTTGTTCATAGACTACAGATCATCCCTTCTAACTGGTTACCAAGTTGAGGGAACTGTGTCTCTGTGCATTCCTCTGCAACGGGATCCTCAACTTTCTCATCCATAAAACACAAGCAGTTCAAATTGGCGCAACACCTCCTCCTTGATAACCATCAGCCCAGGGGCACTTCGAGGCTGTGTGTTCAACCCCCTGCTCTATGCCCATGACAGTGTGGCCAGACACAGTTCCAACACCAACTTTAAATTCGCCAATGACACCACCGGATGATTGGTGGATGAATTATGGATGCGTGGCTGAAGAGCTCCCACATGGCACAGCGGCCTACAGAGGAGTAAGCGTGGACTGAGGTTGGAGTCCCAGCGGTCAGAGTTCCTGGAGGTCGGGCCAAGGTTGAAGTCTCGAATTTGAGCTGAGGTCAAATCCTCGAAGTCAGAGCCCCGGTAGTTGGACCGGAGTCAGATTCCCAGCAGTCGGGGTCCTGGAGGTCAGAGTTCTTGGAGGTCGGGCCGAGATCGGAGCCCCGGCGGTCGGTGTCCCTAGAGGTCGGGCCAACGTGGATGGACCACATCGCCGAGAACAAAGAGGGGCCCGGCTTGGGGAACGAAAAAGGGACCAACATTACTTACCAAGTTACTTTTTGTAACTTTGTCGGCACATTGTGGCAATTCATTTGTGTACTTTGTATGCTAAAACAAAGAATTTCACTGTACCTAGGTGTATGTGACCATAAAGTATCATCATCATGTTGAGTCAGAGTATTTGAGAGAGATTGATCACTTGATGGAATGTGCTAGAACAACAACCCTGCTCTCAAAATAAGACCAAGGAACTTGTCATCGTTCTGTCTGCAGACGGGTCTCGACCCGAAATGTCACCCATTCCTTCTCTCCAGTGATGCTGCCTGTCCCGCTGAGTTACTCCAAGATTTGTGTCTATCTTCAGTATAAACCAGCATCTACAGTTCCTTCCTACGCCAAGGAACTGATTGTTCACTCTTCTAGAGGCCAAGGATCCACAATCCTGCCTTCATCGATGGATCGATGGTGGAGAGAGTCAAAAACTTCAAATTCCTGGGCATGAGTATCTCTGAATATCTGTCTTGGACTGTCCCATGACATTTGACATTAGTCGCCTTTCATTAGCTAAAGCATCCTCTCATAGTCAGCACCATCTGTGTCATCCACCATCTCTTGCACTCCACCCTATCACAGACATTCTCCTTTGATCTGTCCACCCCCTGATCTGTCCACTCCTCATTACATTTAGACATTTTTAAGTACACATTTTTAAATAAAATCCTTTCCCCCCCCCTCCCCCCACTCACTCGTTTTGTCGCCTCCTGCTGGCCAGCGACCATAATGGCTGCTGCTGCCCGGCTCTCCTACAAAATCGGCAACATTTTTCTTATTTCGCTGGCGATTTTACTTCCTCCACCCCCCCCCCCCCCCCCCCCCCCCAGGCCCTGACATTTTTCTTATTTCGCTGGCGATTTTACTTCCTCCACTCCCCCCCCAACCCCCCCCCCCCCCGGGCCGGCTCTGTCACGCTGGCTCAAGCCAAAGATCGGCTGTTCCCCCATTCACTGTAAAGCAGCGGGGGAACAGCCGATCTTTGGCTTCAGCCAGCGTGACAGAGCCGGCGTGTCAACGGCCTGTTGGCCCGCAGGCGCATTGAGGGCGTATGCAGCGTCTTGTCGGGCATACACAGCATCTCGACGGGCGTACGCAGCGTCTCGACGGGCGTACGCAGCGTCTCGACTGCGTACGCCTGGCCCGCAGGCTCACTTGGCATTACGCCCGCCTGCCCCCCCCCCCCCCCCCCCCGACGCGCGCTGGCATAATTGCATTTGGCTCTCTGACTCCTCTCTGTTCTTTGTTCCTCTCTGTGAACGAGCAAGTTCTGCAGATCCGGAGGACAGGCGAGTTCCTGGGAGCTGAAGAGAGGGTGGGGGGATTGAGGGAGAGGAGGGAGTAGGGATGGAGGGGGGAATGGGGGAAGTGAGGAGGGAGAGTGTGGGAATAGAGGGAGAGGAGTGGGAGTGATAGGGAGTGGGGAATAGATGGACTGCCCCCACCCCTCTCCCTCCCCCTCTCCCCATCCCTCCCCACTCTTCCCCCTCTCTCCCCCTACCCTTCTCACCTTCCCTCACCACTCTTCCCCCTCTCTCCCCTACCCCATCTCCTCCTCCCTTCCCACTCTTCCCTCTCTCTCCCCTACCCCTTCTCCCCCTCCATCCACACACTTCCCCCTCTCTCCCCTACCCCATCTCCCTCCTGCCCACCCTCCTCCCATCCACTACCCCCTTCCCTCCACCCCATCCCCACCCTCCCTCCCCCTCTTCCCCCCCTCTCCCCCTCCCACCCTACCCACCACACACCCCACTTCCCCCCCTCCTCCCATCATCCCCTCCTTCCCTCCCACACATGAAAAGGAGGGGGAGGAAGTGCTCAGGGATGAGGGAAAATGAGCCGAGGCTGTGCAGTTAGAGGCTATGGGTGAGTGGTGGAATATTGCGTTGGGGGAACGGGTGAGTGGTGGAATATTGTGTTGGGTCCAACGGGCCCCACTTAGTCTAGTGTTACCTTAAAATCTTTCTCCTCTCACCTTAAACCCATGCCATTTAGGTTTAGACTCCTCTATCCTGGGAAAAAGATTGTGAAAATCTATCTTCTCTATGCCACTCATAATTTTATAAAGCTCTATAAGGTTATCCCTCAGCCTTCTCGCTCCAACGATAAACCATCCCCACCCATCCAGTCAATAATGGATATATATAGCAAGGAAGCAGGCCTGTCGGCCAAACTCGTCCGTACTGACCAAGATGCCCCGTCGAAACTAGTTCCATTTGCCTGCGTTTGGCCCATATCCCACTAAAACTTTCCTATCCATGTACCTGACAAGTGTCTTTAAAAATGCTGCTATAGTACGTGCCTCTCTTTATAAATCAAGTCCTCCATCCTGGCAACATTCATAATAATCTTTTCTGCTCCCTCTCTAGTTTAATCACATCCTTCCTACAGTAAACACACCACAACTGCACACAATATTCAAGGTGCAGTCTCACCAATGTCTTGTACACCTATAACACAGCTATACATATTCAATGCCCTATCAAATGAGGGCAAGCGTGCCATACACGTTCTTCAATACCTTACTCATCTGTGTCACCACCACTATGTACTTGTACTGTTATGCCCCCGTGCTCCACCACACGCCCCAGGACCCTGTCATTCACTGTGTACATCTAAACCTGGTTTGACTTCCCAAAAATCCATCACTTCACATTTGTCTACGTTAAATTCCATCTGCCATTTCTTGCACCATTCCTGGTTGATCTAGATCCTGTTGTAGCAGACAACCTTCTTCATTCTCCACCACATCACAAATTTTAGTGTCCTCTGCAAACTTACTAATCATACAACCTATATTCCCTTCCAGATTGTTAACGCACATGACAAACAGCGGAGCCATCATGCCATCAATGGTCACATGCTTCCAAGATGATAAAGAAACCTCCACTACCACCCTCTGGCTCCTTCCACAAAGCCAATGTTGTCTCTAATTGGCTAACCTTTTGGACCAGTCTGTCAGGTTGGACCTTGTTAAAATCTTTGCTACAATCCATGTAGATGATATCTATCACCCTGCCCAATCAATAATATGGGGTAGGCCATTTAGGACTGAGAGGAGGAATTTTTTTTTCGCACAGTTGTGGATTTGTGAAATTCTCTGCCACAGAAGGCTGTGGAGGCCAATTCACTGGTTTTCAAGAGAGAGTTGGATTTAGCTCTTAGGACGAAGGGAATCAAGGGATATGGGGAAAAAGCCAAAACACGTTATTGATTTTGGATGGTACACAAAAAGCTGGAGAAACTCAGCGGGTGCAGCAGCATCTAAGGAGCGAAGGAGATAGGCGACGTTTCGGGTCGAGACCCTTCTTCAGACTGGTCAGGGAACAGGGAAACGAGAGATATAGACGGTGGTGTGGAGAGATAAGGAACAATGAATGAAAGATATGCAAAAAAGTATTGATGATAAAGGGAACAAGCCATTGTAAGCTGTTTGTGGTGTGAAAATGAGAAGCTGGTGCGACTGGGGTGGGGGAGGGAGATAGAGATAGAGGGAATGCCAGGGCCCGAGGGCTGAGGGAGAGGTGGGAAGGGGAGGAGACAGCAAGGGTTAACAGAATTGAGAAAATTCAATATTCAAGCCCAAAGGATGCAGACTCCCCAAGCGGAATATGAGGTGCTGTTCCTCCAGCTTGTGGTGTTGCTCACTCTGGCCGTGGAGGAGGCCCAGGACCGAGAGGTCGGATGTGGAATGGGAGGGGGAGTTGAAGTGCTGAGCCACCGGGAGGTCGGGTTGGTTATTGCGGACCGAGCGGAGGTGTTCGGCGAAGCGATCGCCAAGCCTCCGCTTGGTCTCACCGATATAGATCATCTGGCATCTGGAGCAGCGGATGCAGTAGATGAGGTTGGAGGAGGTGCAGGTGAACCTCTGTCGGACCTGGAAGGACTGCTTGGGTCCCTGAAAGGAGTGGAGGGGGGAGGTGAAGGGACAAGTGTTGCATTTCTTACGGTTGCAAGGGAAAGTGCCCGGGGAAGGGGTAGAGTGGGAGGGGAGGGAAGAATTGACAAGGGAGTTGCGGAGGGAGCGGTCTTTGCGGAAGGCAGACAGGAGGGGAGATGGGAAGATATGGCGGGTGGAGGGGTCACGTTGGAGGTGGCGAAACTGGCGGAGGACTATATGTTGTATTTGCCGGCTGGTGGGGTGAAAGGTGAGGACCAGGGGGACTCTGCCCTGTTTGCGAGTGGGGGAATGGGGAGCGAGGGCAGTGTTGCGGGGTATGGAGGAGACCCTGGTGCGAGCCTCATCAATAGTGGGGGAGGGGAATCCCCGTTCTCTGAAGAATGAGGCCATTTGTGATGACCTGGTGTGGAACACCTCATCCTGGGAGCAGATGCGGCGTAGACGGTAAATTGATTTTGGATGATCAGCCATGATCATTTCGAATGGCGGTGCTAGCTTGAAGGGCTGAATGGCCTACTCCTGCACTTATTTCCTATGTTTCCATGTTTCTATGTTAATCCTCTTGTCCACCTTTTCAAAAAAGTCAGTCAAATTCATACAAATGTAAAGAGTTTCTCTTTATTCACTTTATTTAAATCTCCCAAGACTTTAGAGGCTGGAGTAACCTAGAGTAATAACCACACTGTATTGCTATTTTTTAGGGGAGAACATATCTCCCTTCAAGTATTGGATGAATTGGTGACAGATTAATTTCAGCCTTGAATAATCACAGAATTCTGGATGAACCTGTCTCTGACAAGCCAACTATTTGAACCTCAAAACATTATTTCTCATACATCCCTGGTCTAATCATGTAGTTACACACAATGCCATCAGGGGACACTGCTTTCCTTCCCCTTTAACTGATAAAAACTGTTCAATGTGGGGAATAGCAACCACACCTTTTTGGGTTAAATCTGGGACAATGGTAACGGTATTTAGTTATTTATGGAAAGGTTGGATTGCAAATAGCATATTCCAAAGCTGTGGCAAAAGTCATAACTAATTAAAAATGAAATTGACATTAACTATCTCCATAAAATGATTGTAACAGCAATATGCTGTCAATTCAAATAAAGAAAATTATATTCATATTCACAATCATAACATTTGAGCACTTTCATTGGCCTAGGATTGGATCACTGCAGATTACACAATATTTCAATCACTCTTTGGTGACAACATTTAAACAAAAATCAAGTGAAGGTTACCGGGATGTCCAAAGTAATCATAAGGCATGCCTCATGCTGACATATTACTGGTTGTGCTATCAAAATAGCTTGTAACGTTTATACGATGGACTAACTTCGCCTAACTGTTACAGCAAACGTCCTCGTCTTCATTTCCTGTCTCCTGTCTGTAGCTTCATGCGTTTTTTTTGAATAGCTGAAACAAAATCTCTTGTAGATTAACTGTCGGAATTATGTTTCTATCCAGACAATGTTTTAGTCGTCACCTGGTCTCGCTTCAATAAGAACAAAGACATGCGGAAAATTACATCTTTTCCTTATTTTTCAAAATCTGTCTGAAAGGATGAAGTGGGGGGTGGCTTGGTGTGCAGGATCAACCTGGGTGGGCAGGATCTTAACATCACTCTTGAACACAAATCATCTTTAAAAATCACTGTCTTAACAGCACAAACACACATACATTAGACGCGGACATGAAAAGCACAGGTCAAGGGCTAGAGGGCTGTTAGCAGCTTAATGTTTCCACTGTTACAAGTAAGGGCATAAACTGCGACAATTATTACATTACATCCTTACGGCATAAACACAGGGAGCTGGGGTTATGTCTTAAAGATCTACAACTAAAATTTTACAATGATAGAAAAATGAGCCAATATTGCTCTTGTGTTCCTCTGGTGTTCATAAACATTTTGCATTTGAATTAAAAGTTTCCCTTTGGGTTTCACTCAGCTTTTCGCAGGACTTCTGAAGTTATTGGGGGAATCCTGGAAGAAATTTGATCCATTTATTTAAAATAATGAAATAAAGAGGCTGCCCCTTGTTGGATTTCCCAAAGCACTTTATAGCCAATTCATATATTTTTGAGGCGAAGGTAAGGTATGTATTGTGGCAGATAACGTGCAGATAAGAAGATCCCATAAGCAGCAATGTGATTAAAGCTAAACAATCTTTTGTAGTGGTTTTGGCTGGGGGATGAATATTGACCAGGACACCAGGGTGAACGCCCTTCTCTCCCCCCCCCCCCCCCCCCCCCCCCCCCCGCTCTCTCTAAAGGACTTATGGTACTCTGTGGCAGCCGTTTACCTTCATCTTCATCGTGAAGATAGCGCTCCTCCACTCTCCCTGGGCCCCACTTCGCGATGTGTTTGTGTGTGTGAGCGGTCGGTAGATGCAGCCCGCGGTTCGGTTGATCCAGCTCGCGGTTTCAACGCGGCCGGTCGATCCAGCTCGACGCTTTCCAGGAGAGTGTCCTCGAGCTTAAAGGTCGAAGGCACTCTTCTGGACTCGCGGATTAGTCGCCCAAGTGGGACAGGCCCTTTCCTCATCTTTAGCACAATCTGATCTTTCATGCCTTACTTGAAATGTGACACCTTTGATTTTTGGCCATCTTGTGTACTCAAGTGTCAAGAGTGGGACTTAAAACATTGGAGGAATTAAAGTCTTTAAAAAAAATTGTTAATGATATGTCAAGAAAGATAAAGAAATCAAGATGCCTGGCCTTATTCCAGGATACTTGGAAACATAGCAGTTGAAGTGGCATATTCTGAATTCTTGCACCTCCATGGTCTTAATTACTCCATCATTGGAAGAAAGGGTTCAGCTGCAAGATCCCTAACCTCTGGAATTTTGCCACATCCCAAATCTCTCTATCCTTCTTTCCTTCTTGATCATTAAAACTATATCCTTCACAAAGCTATTCACCACCATAGTAATATCTCCTTTTTGTTGTTTAGTGTAATTTTTTTTGCTTGACAACTTATGTTTTATTTCTCAAGATGTTTGGCACATTAAAAGGTATAATATTCCTCATATTTTCTTTCAACATCGAAATGGGCTATTTAGCCCATCAAGCCACAAAGTAACCATGTGCCCCACTTATTTTCCTGTAACCTACTCTCTCCCTCACATGCCCATCAACTTTGCCCTAATTCTCCAACACAGACCCCACACCATGAGGTAATTTACAGTAGTCAATCAACTAACCAGCAGAGTTCTGCAATGTGGAAGACAATTACAGGACCTGGAGGAAACCCATCCTGTCACAGATTAAATGTTGAAACCCATTGCAGACAGCACCAAATGACGGGCTTGTATTGGGGTTGGTGGAGGTCTAAGCCAGCAGCATTACCTGCGTGGCACTCGGGAAGATCCTGATGTTGGATTGTAAACAATATTAGGTCATAAAAATGCAGGTTTGAGTTTCTGCAAACCCACAATGAGCAAAATATATCCGAAGGGGCAGGATATTCAGTATGATGGATCAAATTATCAAAGGATTACCATGCAAACTCGTGGATTTTAAGCAGGGTTCGATTTATACCCAAGTTTCTGCTCATGTTCATGAGCAGAATCCCAAACATAAAACCACAGTGAAATCAAGCAATATACTCAACCAATCTCAATTATTGGTTTTACATGATTGTACATGATTTCTCGAGGCTTAAACTGACTTAGCCTGAATTTGTCTTATTGTGATCACAGGATCAGTCTGAGAAGCAGATTGAACGGACCCCACGAAGAATTGGCAAAGTATCTCTCCGTCAGGGTGGAGCATGACTTAGAGGGGCATCTCCGCATGGTGAAGTACTCATATACTGTACCTCATGCCTTTACGGGGAACAGAAATCACTACTTTAGGAAGTGAGGCCAAGGAAGCTCTGGTAAATAAATTCATTCTTCGTCACTCTAGCTCATGAACATTGACCATGAAAATAATGGGAACATGAGTGCTTGTGCGTCTAACTTTCTGCCTAAAATGGAGTGAATCGCCCTGCCTAAATATATACAAGTGAAAATTCAGGAGTCTGCCTTGGCCCTTTTTATTGGCATCAGGCAGATGTACCAAGTCCAAAAAAAAGTATCTTTAAAAAAAAAAATCAAGTTTAGACTTGGCTTCAGGGTTTTGCTGGAATAAATAAGACACTGTTATTCCTGGCAAGAGGATCCGTAAACAAAGAATCAATTTAATCACACCACCATTGGCAGCCGTGCCTTCAGCTGCCTGGTTCCTAGGCTATGTAATTCCCTCCCTCAGCCTTTCTACAACTATGTTCTTCATTAAGAGGCATCGTAAAACCTACCAATTTGATCATTTTTTAAGTCTCATGCCTTAGTTTGACCTTTTGGGAATCTGCTTCAAATTTTGCCCGATGACGCTCGTCTGTAGAATCTTACTCACTTTTGTGACATTAAAGATGTTATTTAAATGCAATTTATCAATTGCTTCACAACAACAACTGGCCTATATTATCAACTGAGATTGAGATAGAGAAGGGAGAGCAGAGGAAATGTTATTCGAGTATTCAAAATTCTTAGCACTTGTCTAAAACTCAACACTGATAAAAAATAGTTTAATATTGCTACAAATGAGGGACGATAGTCTCCGAAATTTTGGATTTATTCATTCTTAGGATGTCAGCATTTAATGCCCTTTGATCACTGCCCACGAGAAGATGGTGATGAGTCCTATTCAACCTGCGGCAATCTTTAAGGTGAAGGTAGTTCTACAATGCTACCAGACACGGTTTATAGGAATTAGACCTAGTGATAACGAAGGATTGGCAAATTATTTATCAGTCAGGGTGGAACATGACTTTGAGGGGAATCTGCGAGTGGTGAAGTACTTATTTCCCTCATACTTTTCCAGGGAACAGAAATCAATGGGTTAGGATGTGATATTAAAGAAGCCCTGGTATGTAATTGCAGTGTATGATGAACTTTAACTTTTCTGTTTAGAAGTTATTGAAGGTGCATGTTAGACTACCCAGAGAGATAAAAAGCACCGAAAAGTGGAAGTGGATAAATATTTGAAGGAACAAGGGACAAGATTGATTACGTTTTGTGAGCAACTAGATGGATTGCAATTTTATCTGGTTCTCAAACTCCTTATGGCTTAGGCTTCCAGAAGCTATTCTTAGAACTTAAAATAAAAATGTTAAAATGTGGGAGTGAAAATAATCATCTATATATTGAGCTAAAAAATATCCTCCTATGTATCCCCTAAATGCTGATATACCATCCATAATATTTGGGACAAAGACCCATCATTTATTTATTTGCTTCTATGCTCCACAATTTGAGATTTGTAATGACAAAAATCACATGTGGTTAAAGTGCACATTTTATACATTTTGTTTTCACCACATAGAAATTACAGCAGTGTTTATAGATAGTCCCCCCATTTCAGAGCACCATAATGTTTGGGACACAATAATGTCATGTAAATGAAAGTAGTCATGTTTAGTATTTAGTTGCATATCCTTTGTATGCAATCACTGCTTGAAGTCTGCAATTCATAGACATCACCAGTTGCTGGGTGTCTTCTCCGGTGAAGGCCTGTATTGCAGTCATCTTTAGCTTATGCTTGTTTTGGGGGCTAGTCCCCTTCAGTTTTCTCTTCAGCACATAAAAGGCATGCCCAATTGAACAGATCGGGTGATTGACAATCACTCAAGAATTAAAAAATTTTTAGCTTTGAAAAACTCTGTTGTTGCTTTAGCAGTATGTTTGGTATCATTATCATGCTGTGGAATGAACCACCGGCCAATCGGTTTTGAGGCATTTGTTTGAACTTGAACAGATAGGGTGTGTCTATACACTTTAGAATTAATTATGCCACTACCATCAGCAGTTGTATCATCAATGAAGATAAGTGAGCCAGTACCTTTAGCAGCCATACATGCCCAGGCCATAACACCCCCACCACCATATTTCACAGATGAGATGGTATGCTTTGGATCTTGGGCAGTTCCTGCCCTCCTCCATACTTTGTTCTTGCACTCTGATATAAGTTAATCTTCCACTAGATCTTTTTCCAGAACTGTGGTTGCTCTTTTAAGTACTTCTTGGCAAACAGTAACCTGGCCATCCTATTTTTGCGGCTAACCAGTGGTTTGCATCTTGCAGTGCAGCCTCTGTATTTCTGTTCATAAAGTCTTCTGTAGACAGTGGTCATTGACAAATCCACACCCGACTCCTGAAGAGTGTTTCTGATCTGTTGGACAGGTGTTTGGGGATTTTACTTTATTATAGAGAGAATTATTCTGTCATCAGCTGTGGAGGTCTTCCTTGCCTGCCCGTCCCTTTGCGATTAGTAAGCTCACCAGTGCTGTCTTTCTTCTTGATGTTCCAAACAGCTGATTTTGGTAAGCCTGAGGTTTGGCTGATGTCTCTAACAGTCTTATTCTTGCTTCTAAGTCTCATAATGGCTTCTTTAACCTTAATTGGCACAATTTTGGTCCTTATGTTGATAAACAGCAATATAAGTTTCCAAAGGCGATGGAAAGACTGGAGGAAAGACTAAGTGCTGAGCGCTCTCTTATGCCTGCATTAAGGAGGCAATTAACACACCTTAGCAATTACAAATGCTTATGAAGCCATGTGTCCCAAACATAATGGTGCCTTGAAATGGGGGGACTATATATAAACGCAGCTGTAATTTCTACATGGTGAAACCAAATTATATAAAAATACCCTTTAATAAAATCTGACAATGTGACCTATAACCACATGTGAATTTTTAATATTACAAATCTCAAAATGTGGGGTATAAAGGCAAATAAATAAATGGGTCTTTGTCCCAAACATTATGGAGGGCAGTGTAGCAGTGGTTACATTTTATTCCCTTCTTCTGAAATTCAACTCCATTGTCTTCAATAGTAGATTCTACCATATCACATTTAGTTTAGGGAAATGACAATTGCTAACATTCGTGGGCTGGGATGGGTAGAGTGAAGAAATTCCTCTTTATTTGCCAGTGACAAGTGTATTGACCTCGAGTTGTACTCCACTTATAAACCAAATGATTCGCACACCTTTAGCAACTAAAGGCAGATTTCGCCCCTCCACCCTCGTAATGTCACACCAAAAATTGGGAGAGCTGTACATTAGACAGCTGAACTAAAGCCTGTGTCAAATCCCAAATAAAATAATAAGTTCCATGGAATCACCTGTTGAGTCCCCATTCCAATTTATCCCCTAGCTCCTCTGCTGAACATTCCTCATATTTTTTTTGGCATACAAGAAGACCATTTGGCCCACTGAGCCCACGTTAACTCTCAATAACACCAAAAAATTGTTCTGGACAACCACAGCCAAAAAAGCACACCAACACTTCAACTTCTTCTGAAGACGAAGGAAGTTCAGCATGTCACAAATGACTCTTACCGACTTCTGGAGATTCACCGTAGCAAGCATCCCATCCTGGTGTATCACGACTTGGTCTGACAACAGCTCATCCCGAGATCGCAAGCAATTACGGAATTGTGGATGTCATCCAGTCCTCCACAGAGATTAGGCTCCTCACCAACAACTCCATCTATATTGCACGCTGCCTCATTAAATCAGCCAACGAAATCTGGGACATTTATCACCCCAGCCATTCACTCTTCTCTTCTCTACCATTGGCCCGCTGTTATCAGACTGATGAACAGTCATCCCATGTCCTAGGGTGTAGATCTGATCTTCATTGCGGACCCAGTAACAGTAATGCTATAATGCTGTATGTAACACTATATTATTTTAAGCTTAGTTTAGTTTATTATTGGCACGTGCACTGAGGTACAGTGAAAAGCTTATGTTTGAGTGCTATTCAGTCAAATAAAAGACTATACGTGAATATAATCAGGCTGTCCACAGTATATAGATAGATAAAGGGTACAACATTTTGTGCAAGATATAATATTGAAGACTGAAAAAGTCTGATTAAAGATAGTTCAAAGGTCTCCAATGAGATAGTTGGGAGGTCAGTACCACACTCTAGAGGGGAAGGGGAAACTGTTTTACTCAGTCCCTACCTGGCAACATTGCGTTTTTCCTCGGAGCCGCAACTTCGCCCCCTTCTCACGGCCTACCATCTGGATTGGCGTGGCCTTTCCTGCCGGAGACCGGCCAAAGCTTCAGCTTCAACAATGGCGTGGCACTGAAGTACCATCGCGGAGTGGATGATGTCTTACTGGAGTTGCCGTGTTGGAAGCTCCGGAGTACTGAGACTGCTGACTCTAACACCGTGGAGCTGTAGTTTGCGGAGCTCCCAGCCACAGGCGGCGCTGACTTTAAACACCGTGGAGGCCTGGGATCTTTCGCCGAGGTCGCCAATGTTGGAACTCCGCCCAGCTCGGCCTGTGGACTTCGGGAGCCTCCGTCTCCGGTTGGAAGCGGCTGATTCGGAACTCCAAGCCATGTTCTTCCGACGCCGGAGTTCCATCATTCCGGTGAGTGGGCGTGAAACATCGGGCCGTCGTTTGCGGCGACTGCGGAGGCCTCAATGGGCCCCGACCACGGGTGAACATAGAGGAAGTGAACTGAACTTTGTTGCCTTTATGTTTAATGTTAAATTCTATAGTGTTGTGTTTATCTTATTTGTGTGCTGCATGGTAACTCAAATTTCACTGCACCAATTGGTGGATGTGACAATAAATGTCCTTTGTCCGTTGTCCTTAGCTGATGAGAGGACTGTTCAGTTGCCTGCTGACAGCTGGGAAGAAACTGTCCCTGAATCTGGAGATATGTGTTTTCAAACTTCTGCATTCTGCACTCTGGTATTTTTTTTCTTTGCACTACCTGTTGTACTTGTACATGGCTTGATTATTCTCATAAATTGCATAATCTGACTGAATAGCATGCAACTAAGCTTACTAGATACAAGATACATTTATTTGTCACATGTGCCAGTTGGCACAGTGAAATATAATCACCATACAGCCATGCAATAAAAATAAAGAACACAACATAGAGTTGATAGAATTCAACATAAAACATCCTCACACAGCAGAATCAAAGTTTCCCACTGTGAGGGAAGGCACCAAAGTCAGTCCTCTTCCTCTAATGAGGAAGGGTCTCGACCCGAAACGTCGCCTATCTCCTTCGCTCCTTAGATGCTGCTGCACTCGCTGAGTTTCTCCAGCTTTTTGTGTACCCTCTTCCTCTAATGTTCCCCAATATTCACCCGTGGTCGGGGCCTCCCCGAGCCCTCCGCAGTCGCCGCTACGTCACTGTATTTCAGTGGATGTGACAATAATAAAGCAATAATATACCAGCAAACATACGGTAGATTAGGGATTGAAGCAAATTAGATTAAGCAAATTAAGGATAACAATGCCATCTGAAGTCAGTACCATATTCTTCTAGAATCAATCAACCTGTAAAATATAAAGAGGGACATACTCAGGCAAATGGAACTTGCTTGAATAGACATCTTAGTCAGCATGAACAAGTTGAACTAAAGAGCCTGTTTCCGAGCTGTATGACTCTATGAAAAAGTACATTTGCACATTTGAGTTTACTAGTGAATTTAAATTGCTAACAGTTTGGAGAGGTTTGAAAGAGGTTGGAATTGAAACAACATATTTTCCTAAATGAGGCCAAACATCAGCAAATGCACTGCAGCAACCCAATCACTTGTCCACTTAACAACACCCACCTATCCCAGAAGCCTACGTTGAATTGAATTGAATTGAATTTATTTGTCATTCAGACCTTTTGGTCTGAACGAAATTTCCCCTGCAGTCATACATAAAATTAAAAAAAATTGGCAGAAACACACAATTAACATAAATTTAACATCCACCACAGTGAGTTCACCAAACACCTCCTCACTGTGATGGAAGGCAATGTCTTAAAGTCTCTGTCTCTTCCCTCTTTGTTTCCCTCTGCGCCGAGGCGATCCAGGCTTCAGGCTACATCCCTCATGCCATCCGAAAGCCCCGTGCATGTGTCTTTAATAATTCTGTGCCCTTGACTTAAATTGCTCGTAGACTGCACCATGTTCACTCGCCATATCATAAACATTGAACTTTGTTGCCTGAACCTTGCCAACCACTATTATTCTTTTTTGAAGAACATTCTTATTTGTTATTCTATGCTCCTCATATAATGCGTGATTTTGTGTCCATATAAATGTGCATGTACTCACATGCATGTTTGAATTTCTATGTATCATCACATGTTTGTCAGCATACATGATTTAATGTCAATTAATGCATATCTGAGTGGTGTGAATGTAACAGAGTAGACGTGTGCAGAGTAGACAAGTCTGGGGCATGCATACTCACTTGTGCATGTATGTGTCTATGTATGTAAGTGTATGTCTGTGTGTGGGTCTGTGTATGAGTGTTTGTGTCAATGTGTATGTGTGTATCAGTATATCTATATGCACCAAGGATGTAAACAACCTATTTAAACTTAAATCTGCCAAGTCTGCATCTGCACAGAAGCTGCTGCAGCTCCCACAGACCAGCTGTGCCATTTGACAGCTGAAGTATGTCATCATTTACACAGCAAGGGCTGATCAGATTCAGATGGGGCTCCTATATTTTCCCAGTGTTGTATAAATATTATAAACAGCTTGTAAGCAACTATACTCATGTTTGAAGTGTGAGAGTCAGCAGCGCCAATCATAAATTCAACATCAAACTAAAACAGATTACCCATAAGTTTATGAAACCGGCTCGACATAGTGACTGTAAGGGGACGGTTGGAAATACTGTAGCTATTTTCTCCGATATTCCCCACCTTTAATTATTAGTCACCCTTTATTAACTCACATCCTACCACTTTCATTATTCTAAGGCAAGGTGTCTTGCGCCTCTCATAACACACTTGATAAGATTGCTTGAAAATTGACCCACTTGCACACGAGCCAGGGCATATACTCCCAGGAATAACATTGAATTTTAGCACCAAATATCGATTCTGCTCTGACCACTGGCCAACCTTTATCTCCTACTTTCCCATCACTGACATTTCATTCTTACAGTATACTCACATTTCATCTTGCTTTAAGGACCTGTCCCACTATAGGAGTTTACCCAAGAGCTCTCCCGAGTTTAAAAAAAATCAAACTCGTGGTAACTATGTATAATGTACGTAGTGGGTACGTCGAAGCTCGGGACGTCTGTTAACGGGTCTTAATGCTAATGGCAGGTACTCAGGAAACGCGGTAAGCTCTTGAAGTTTTTTCAACATGTTGAAAAACGTCCACGAGAGCCCCGAGTACCTACGAGCGGCTATTACCGTAATTCTCCGAGTTCGAGTCGGGAAACTCGGGAGAACTCTTGAATTATCTCGTACAGTGGGACAGGCCCTTTACCTCTATCCTTTCCAATTCCCATAATCTGTATAGGATTATTTTTTACTAACTTTAACCTTCTTATTTAGTTTAATTTAGTTGTTTCTCTGTTAATATTCTTTCCCATTCACAATTCTTACAGAGTTTTTAATAAATAATTTGTTCCCATCTTTGTCTTTCCTTTGGCTCTATTTCCTTACTTTGACATTTTAGTGTTTATTTTTTGTACATAAAGTCAATTTATTGTTACAGGCTTCCTATTTTGTCCAGCAATTTCATTTGGTTTACTTTCCCTCATTCTTCAGTTAATCCTCTTTCCGCCAAGTACTTGTCTCTCCTCTCTAGTGTTCTTCATTATGTGCTGCTCTTGTTTCGTTCACTCTTGGCCTTTCTCATGCACTTTCCATACTGTAAATGTTCTTGAGTCAACACCACTCATCTTCCCCTTGTTCTTGCCAGACTCAAAACTGATTTTTGTCGAGGTGGCTGCCAAAACATAGAACCAACTGATGTAATATAGAAGGGCTTTGCCATTGTACTCTGGAAAATAACTGAAGTTGCTCGTGTTTGATGAATATTTTTATTGTTTTTGTACAGCAATCATTTTAGTTGTGATTCTGAGATAATCAAACTAAGTATCTGGGATATTCCCTTTGGCAAATTCTTGTGTATTTCAATGGGATGTCAGCAACAGGAAGGCATGTTACACATCTGTACTTTTAATCAAAATGTAACTATTGCTTCAGCTGGCAAACTTAAATTTGAGTTTAATAAATTTAATGTAAATCTAATATCAATGATGATGATGACCTTTGTTTAAAAACCATCTGATTCACCCATGAAGTGGATGCGCCATTATTACAAGGCCTGGCAAATATGTTAGATACATAAACTGTTCTCTGAAATGACCCAGCAAGCCATTATGAGTGGGCAATAAATGTCCGGCTTTTCAGAACAGCACAAAATAATAACATACATTGATCTAGGTCAGTTTCCAAAGACAGGTTGTTCAGGCAATGTGAGTGGACTCCTGGCAGGATTAGCATCTCTATTAGAAATATCAGCTTGAAATTTGGAGGAAGATTTTGATTAGATACGCTTAATATGATTCTGAATGAGAGATAAAGGTATGGGACCCAAAGGAACATATGGTCAAATGTAGATGGGTGGGAGTGGAGAGGTTTCCAGAACAACTACAGCATTCAATAAGGTAGCAGTTTAATTCACACACAGTCAGACAGCACATAAACAGCCTTTTGACCCACCAAGTTCAGGTGAACTATCAAGTCGCTGTACTAATCTTACTTACCGGCATTTGGTTCATAGCCTATTATGCATTGACAATTTGATTGCTCGACAAGTTACTGGACTACCAGTCAACTGTTGACCATTGATGCAGAAATATGTTTGGATTCTACCATGGCAACTGGAGAATTTGAATTCAAGCAAGTAAATAAATCCACAATCAGACCTAACAATGGAAAGCATAAAACTACTTGGTTACAATAAAAAACATTTCAGTTTCACTAATGTCCAGGGAAGAAAATGTCCTATTCCCAACAGTTGTGCTCTGTGTCTGGTTGTAGGTGTAGGTGCACCAAGATGATCGCATCTTTAATGCTTCTTCAATTCAGGGGTAACAAAGATCCAAGGTGAACTGGCAAATCTGATCCGAAATTGGCTTGGTGATCGGATGCAGAAAATAATGGCGGAAATATATATTTTTCAAATTGAATGTTTAACTAGTGGTGTACCACAGGGATCGGTACTAGTACTCTGGTGCTGGTAATATATGTTAACACTTGGATGTGAATGTAGGAGATACAATTAGTAAGTTTGCAGATTACACAAAAATTGGTGGCATTGTGGATAGTGAGTAAGATTATCTAAAGCCACAGCAAAATATAGACAGGTTGGAAAATTGAATGGAGATTAATTGAAGGCAGATGGAATTTAATTCTGGCAAGTACAAGCTGATATATTTTGGGATGTCAAGTTGGGGTAGGACATAAACAGTAAATGGTTGGCCACTATGAAATGTTGGTGAATAAAGCGACCAAGGGTTCCATGTCCATAGTTCTCTGAAATTGGCAATACAGGTGAATAGGTTAATGAAAGCATGCCTGCCTTCATATGTCGGCCATAGAATATAAGAGTTGGGATGTTATGGTGCAATTCACAAAACTGTGGTTAGGCTGCAGTTGGGAGTGCAATTCTGGTCACTGCATTATAGGAAGGATGTGAATGCACCAGAGATAGTGCAGAATAGTCACCATCACCTGGATTGGATTACTTTACTTATGGGAAGAGATTGGATGGACTGAGCTTGTGTTCTCTGTTGCGAAAATGCCCTGATGGAATTGCAGTATATAACATTATGAGAGGCAGAGATAGAATAAAGATTTTTCCAAGAGTATGGGTATCAAAAACAGGAAGGCATGGTTTTAAGGTGAGAGAAAGGAGATTTAAAGGGGATTTGAGAGGCAAGTTATTTTTACTCAGTGGTTGATATCTGGAACTCACTGTCAGAGAAAGTACTGGAATCTGATACAATTATCATGTTCAGGAAGTATTTAGACAGAGGCTTAAATTAACAAGGTATAGAAGAATATGGACCTTATGCAGGAAAATAGGACCAGTATAGAACGGCAAAAATGTCAATATGGATATGGTGGGATGAAGGGCCTGTTTCGGTGCCCTATGACTCTCTAAATGTTTCTAAATGCTAGTATCCCGATTCCCCTTCTCGTGAATAAATTTAATTAAAGTGGTCGGACTACATGATCTCTATTTTGCATTTTGTGGGATTACAAAAATAAAAACATAGAAAATAGTTGCAGGAGTCAGCCATTCGGCCCTTCGAATCTTATGTTTCTATAAGATCCCCTCGCATCCTTCTAAATTCCAGTGAATACAAGCCCAGTTGACCTATTCTTTCATCATATGTCAGTCCTGGGAATTAACCTGGTGAACCTACACTGCACTCCCTCAATAGCAAGGATGGCATTCCTCACATTAGGAAACCAAAACTGCACACAATACTCCAGGTGTGATTTCACCAGGGCACTGTACAACTGCAGTCGGACCTCTTTGCTCCAAAACTCAAATCCTTTCGCATTGAAGGCCAACATGTCATTAGCTTTCTTCACAGCCTGCTGTACCTGCATGCTTACATTCAGTTACCTATGTACAAGGACAGACAGGTCTCGTTGCACCTCCCCTTTTCCTAATCTGACACCATTCAGATAATAATCTGCCTTCCTGTTCTTGCCACCAAAGTGGATAACCTCACATTTGTCCACATTATACTGCATCTGCCATGCATCAGCCCACTAACCTAACCTATCCAAGTCGCCCTGCAGCCTCACTGCATCCACATCGCGGCTCACACTGCCACCCAGTTTTATGTCATCCGCAAACTTGGAGATATTCAATTTAATTCCCTTGACTAAATCGTCCATATATATTATAAATAACTGGGACCCAGCAATGAGCCTTGCGGCACCCCACTACTCACTGCCTGCCATTAATTCCTACTCTTTGTTTCCTGTCTGCTAACCAGTTTTCTATCCATGTCAATACCCCACCCCCTATATCATGTGCTCTAATTTTGCACACTGATGTCTTGTGTGGGGCCTTGTCAAAGGCTTTTTGAAAGTCCAGGTACACCACATCCACCGGCTCTCCATTATCCATTCTACTTGTTACATCCTCAAAAGATTCCAGAAGATTAGTCTAGCATGATTTCCCCTTCATAAATCCATGCTGACTTTGACCGATCCTGTCACTGCTTTCCAAATGCGCTGCTATTACATTTTTAATAATCAACCCAAGCATCTTCCCCACCACCGATGTAAGGCTAACTGGTCTATAATTTGCTATTTTCTCTCTCCCTCCTTTCTTAAAAAGTAGGGTTACATTAGCTACCCTCCAGACCACAGGAACTGATCCAGATCCTATAGAACATTGGAAAATGATCACCAATGCATCCACTATTTATAGGGCCACCTCCTTGAGTACTCTGAATACAGACCATCAGGCCCTGGGGATTTATCTGCTGTCAGTCCAACAGTTTACCTAACACCATTTCCTGACCAATGTGGATGCTCCTCCCTCCCACTAGACCCTTGGTCCCCTCGTATTTCTGGGAGATTATTTGTGTCTTCCTTAGTGAAGACAGAACCAAAGTATTTGGTTAACTGGTCTGCAATTTCCTTGTTTCCCATTATAAATTCATCTGTTTCTGACTGAAAGTTCCTTTATCTTCACTAATCTTTTCCTCTTCACATATCTAAAGAAGCTTTTACTGTCAAGTTTTTATATTCCCCACAAACTTTCTTTCATGCTCTATTTCCGCCCCACTTAATTAACCCCTTTGTCCTCCTCTGTTGAATTCTAAATTTCTTCCAATCCTCCAGTTTGCTGCTTCCTCTGGCCAATTTATATGACTCTTCCTTGGATTTAACACTATCCTTAATTTTCCTTGTCAGCCACGGTTGAGCTGCCTTTACCGTTTAATTTTTTTGCCAGACAGGGATGACCAATTTTTGTCGTTCATCCATGCGATCCTTAAATCTTTGCCGTTGCATCTCCACCGTCAACCCTTTAAGTATAATTTTCCAGTCTATCCTGGCCAATTCTCGTCTCATACCCTCAAAGTCTCCTTTCTTTAAGTTCAGTACCCTAGTCTCTGAATTAACTGTGTCACTCACCATCTTAATGCAGAATTCCACCATATTATGGTCACTGTTGCCCAAGGGGCTTTGCACAAGAAGATTGCTAACTAATCCTTCCTCATTACATAATACCCTGTCTAGGATGGCCTGCCCTCTAGTTGGTTCCCCTACATATTGGCGTAGAAAACCATCCCGTCTACATTCCAGGAAATCCTCCTCCTCAGCGTTGTTACCAATTTGATAGCCCAATCTATATGTAGATTAAAGTCACCCATGATAACTGCTGTACCTTTGCTACACACATCTCTAATTTGCTGTTTGATGCTGTCCCTAACCTCCCTACTGCTGTTTGGTGGTCTGTATACAACTCCAACAAGTGCTTTCTGCCCTTGGTTATTTTGCAGATTCTACAGCATCCAAAGCTAATGTCTCCCCTTACTATTGCATTAATCTTCTCTTTAACGAGCAATGCCACCCCAGCTCCTCTTCTTTTCTGTCTATCCTTCCTGAATATTGAGTACCCCTGCATATTGAGCTCCCTCCGTAATCACAACTATATCATATCCGTTAACTAATAGCTGCGCATTCAATTCATCCACCTTATTACAAATGCTCCTCGAATTAAGGCACAAAGCTTTCAAGTTTGTTTTTCTTTTCTCCCTTCTATCTTTTGCTTCTGTCCTCCTTTTACGGCCCTCTGTCTCCTTGCATTGGTTCCCATCCCCCTGCCCTGTTAGTTTAAACGGGCTTGACTGCAATCAACTTATCAGGTTGTTTAGCATTTAAAATTTCCACTCAACATACCATAATAATGCAGCACAGACAGTGCATGTTGCTCATTCCTGTTGTTGCTGAATGAGGTATTACTGCCATTTGTGTTCACTTAATAAGCCTGTTCATTTGGCTGAATGTATTCAATGGCCACCTCTATCATCATTTAAGTGGCATTTCTCTTCTTGACATCCAGCAGACACATAATATTTTACATCTCATCTAGGCTGGAGTAGAAAAAGCATAAAATGCTGGGAACAGGTGGCCGGAAGTGGGTATTTCAATATAGTTGCGTTAGGAAGTCCACATACTTCTTGTTAATTATTTTATTTCCATCATGTCAAATTTATAGATTGAGGGTGACATGGCAGTGCAGTAGTTAGTGCTACTGCCTCACAGCTTCAGTGATTGGTTCAATCCAGACCTTGGATGCAGCCTGTTTGGAGTTTGCAAATTAACTTTTTTCTACTGCGTTCTCCAGGTTCTCCCCACATCCTTGTAACTGGCACCTGGGTATAGTTAAGCAGTAAAAATATATATCAAAGGGGAGGTAATGAACATGTGTGAAAGAAAAAAAATGTTGCAGGACTTCAAGTAAACATGAAGGCGAAGGATGGATAGATGGATTTCTCTACTGGAAGCCAACATGAATTTGAAGGATTGGACATCCTCCCCGTGTCAGAGGAAATAAGCACGCATTGACCCTTCAGTTCATAGAAATATCCCTCACCTGTGTCTCCTCTGTGAGCTGCAGTTCTTTCACCTTTTACCTCCTTCTCCCTCTCCCTCCCCCTCCTCCCCCCAGACAGAACAAGATTGAGATCCCCTGCTTCAACTCTGCATCCATCACATCATTCTCTGACATTTCCACCATCTACAACGCGATTCCACCACCAGTCACATCTTCCTGTACCCAACCTTTTCCACATTCTGCAGAGAGTGCTCTCTCCACAACTCCTTGGTTCACTCATCTCCTCCCATCCAAACTGCCCCCTCCGTAGAAACCTTCAATTGAAACTGAAGGAGATGTGACACCTCTCATTATGCCTCCTCCCTCACCTCCATCCAGGGACCACAGCAGTCCTTCCAGGTGAGAGGTTCACATGCACTTCCTCTTACATCATCTTCTGAATTTGATGCTCCTTTACATCATTGAGACCAACATAGAATGTTTCAATGAAGACTTTTGCTTGGTCCACCAAGGCCTACTGGATCTCCTAGTTGCTAACTATTTTAACTTCCCTTCCCATTCGCATTCTGATCTTTCTGTCGTGGACCTCCTCCACTGCCAGAGTGAAGCCATACGTAAACTGGGGGACCATCCTTTGCCAAATGCTATGAACATTGAAACATTCTGTTTTAGGAAATAATCCCCCCTTTTTCTCCACTTTTCTTTCTTGTTCTCACCCACCCATGCTCCGGTGCACAACCATTTCTCCCACTATCCCCCTCCCCTTTCTACCTCCCATCTCATTCCACCTCTATCTCTCTCTCTCTCTCTGGTATTACATTTCACTCCTTGTATCTCCTTGTTTCTCCTTATCTCACACCCTTTTGCTCATTGTCTCATTTAGTCCCTTCTCTCTTTTTCATCTTAGGCTTTGTCTGACCATTTACCAATCAAACCCCCCTAACCTGTATCCACTTATCACACCTTTTCCCATCCCACCTCTTTTCCAGCTTTCTCCCCCCTGCTGCAATGTTTCAATAAAGGTCCTGACCCAAAACATCACCTATCCATGTTCTCCAGAGATGCAGCCTGATCCTGCTAAATAACTCCATCACTTTGTGTTATACACAAGAGCTAAGTATCTGCAGTTCTTTGTGTCTCTACAAGCTCTTGGTGCTGATGCTATGGAAAGTGTTGTATCGTTCATATTATTCCTTTTGTGGTAAAGGGTGACTTGCAGATATCGCCCATGCCAAAGAAGACACGATCTGTGGGACAATTATGGCTATCAGATACCTCCAACTGAGATGTAAACAAATCTAGGAAAATCCTATCAGAAATCTATATGAAAGGCTGTGGGAAATGTGACAGGCATCATGGTCACTACATTACCAGTGACTTTATAAAACAGAACTATATAAATAGCAGATAAATCTGGCACATCCAAGAGGGAATTTTATAGATATTTAACAGGAAAACGGGTTGAACAATGTAAGCGATTGGGGAGTTATGGGATTTATACTTTAAGATTTCTTATTCATAGAAATTGCATCTTCCAACATTTTGCAGGAACTGTGAGTCAATTACAACAAATAAAATTAGGGAATGATTTCAGATCTTGTGAAATGCTTTACAGAATTTGAGGATAAAAACGGATTGGACTACCAATAATCATGCCTCATTCATCAGTCACCTGCTGTACCTCTGAAACGGATTAAAACTGGCTGAGATAGGTTGAGATAGGGAAACCAGAAAGAAGCGGTTCCTATTAATTTCTAAGTGATGTGCAATGGATACAGGGAAATTGCGAGGAAAAATGCTTTTACACAGAGGGTGAATTTATCCTGGGAGCTCAGTGTTCATAAAGTGGTGGAAACAGAATCAATCAGGGCTTTCAAAAATCATACCAGTTGAGGCAAAATACTTTTAGGGCTGCAGGGAAACGGTACTAGGGATGAATAGATTACTCTACAAAATGCCAAAATAGTATCATAGGGCTGAATGGCCTTCCTCTGTGCAGTAACAATTTAATGATTCTGTGGTGGCAGCTGCAGTTTGAGTTGAGATTGTGCTGATGCAAACATACTTACATTTGTTTTGAGCATGCAGGGCCTGCTATCAGTTACCATGCCAAAATTAGTCTTGCTTTTAAAGAATCACAAGTGCGGCAGAAGACGTTGGAACTTTTCATCTTTTTTGTAGGGTCTCCTGCCTCACAGGAGCAGAACTACGGCATTAAGCGTTGCTGCTCAAAGGCTCCTTTGTGTCCACATTGGCATTACAAGCACTTTGTTTCCTCTCCATTTACAGCGCCTCACAGCAGGGTCAATGTCCCTTCTCTTTCATTCATGATGATTCTGTTGATTCAACACTGAAATCCACCATTCACCACACAACCAGAATTGTTTACATCCTGCCACATTATAATCCTATCTCCCACCCCATCCAATCCACCCCCCCCCCCCCCCCACCAACTCCCACCATCCCAATCCACCACTCTATTAAAGGTTCTGAACCATTCACAATTGTCTAAAAGAAATTAGTTTTCAATACTCTCAGGACTATTCCCCATCCACTCACTACAAGATATACTTGGATTGCTCAGATTATTCACCTGGATGAGAACAACCAGCTCTTTGACCTGACTTTTCTGGGCAAGACTAGAAGCTTGACCTATGGCAATGTGAAACTTCGCAGCCATATCTTATCAAGGTACATTATCAGGCTTGCATTGCTGTTTGTTATTAACACTGACTGTTGCTTTTGTTAATTTGCCTGGCTTCAAGAATAGACAGGAAGTTGAAAATAATTCTTTGGAAAGGACTCCTGGAAACACCCTGTGCTGAATATTCAGAAATTTGAAAAGATCATTAACTTGGAGTAAAATATGCTAGCGTGTTTCTGCACTAGCATTATAATCAACTATTTATTTTTCTAGAGCAGCTTTTGTATAATGAAACTCTCTGAAAGGAACAAGAATAGTTTACAAAAATTGATGTTCGGGTAATGGACCGTAACATCAAAGATGCAGGTACCAAGGAAACTTTTAAAATAGGAGATGTGGAGAGGTATAGAGTTTCACAGTTGAAGATATTGTCGCCTGTGCAGGGTGGGTATCAGCATGCCTTTAATTAACATTGTTGAAAGACCATCGATGATGCCCCAGGGATAGATTGGTTTGGGGTGGGCATTTAACCTTTGTCGCTGGCCATCAGTTGCTTTTGATACTCACATCTAAACAAGTAGTGGACCTGCATGTCGAGTGGGGAGTATAACCAGAAGCCAATACTCTCACACTTATTCAGTACTGGTGACCAAAGATCAATTTGTGGGTCAGTAAAGCACCAGAGGGTGACAGGGGCAGGAACTGGGCCAGCAGTTCGCTGGGGCAGAGAATGCCGGGATTTAATTAAGGAAGATCTGATGACAAGGGAAGGGATTATTTATAATGTCAGTTCATGGATTAAAGGTTGAGGGTGGTAACAGTTTAATAGGAATGGGGGAGGGTAGAAGTATCTCAATCCTAATCTGAACCTTAATAACACTAAGATCTGTGTCCTCGCACTTGTTTGACTTCACCATAACGCTGGATATGCTACACTGCAAGATTGTCCTACAATTCTTCCAGTTTTTGGGCTTGGGTCTGCCAGTTACCTGATGGAGACAAGGTCATGCCTAGTCAGGAATAAGATTTAAGATACCGTGGGCTTGAAATGTCCTCAAATGACTCACATACAGATCTGCAGGAAATCGCACGGTGATTGGGAGCAATGTAATTGCCTCATTTAAGTAGTCGCAGAACATCTAGTCGCTGACTCTAATTATTGGTAAACACTTGACACGGTGGAGCAGGTGATCTCATGGTATAAAACGTTGTTTTATTTTGATTGTATCTCTGTGAGTGATATCAATTAGTGTTAATTGCATTTATTGAGGCGTATTCATTTGAGACATGTATCCACATCTCACGACGAGAGCAAAAAAAAATGCTGGTGGAACTCCGTTGACTGGGCAGCATTTGGGGGGGTAAAGGAATTGTTGATGTTTCGGATCGAGACCCTGCATCAGGAATGACTGGAGAAGGAAGATAGTTGGTACTAAGAGATGGGGAGACATAAAACAGGGACCAGTAGGTGACTGGTGAACCAAGGATGGGTGAAGGATGATGGGCAGAAGGATCCAGGTGAGGGGTGGGGGGGGGGAGAGCTGGAGCTGGGAAAAAAAGGCAGGTAAGTGACAGGTGAAAGGAGTCACAGGGAAAAAAGCAGATGGAGCCAGGTTGGGGAGGGGAGTGTCAGGGTGGAAACAGAAGCTTGAGGGTGAGAAGCAGGAACACAATGGCTATTATCCCACCTAGCCCCTTCTGCCCATTGTGCCTCACCTCCCCCAGTCTGTCTCTCCCATACTGCCCATTGTCTCACACATTGGCCTGTTACATCTTAAAATGCTAAATTGGGACAAGGCCAACTTTGAGGGCATGAGGTAGGAACTTGATGGAAAAATAATGTCAGGAAAATAGGATGTTATTAAAAGTGTGCTTACAAGTATTCAGGACATGTTGGAGTGACGGGCAAGGCAGGCAAGCGTAATGGGCCTGTACCACTTAGACTTTCTAGGCGACTGCAGGAGACTATGCAGTCGCCACATGGTCGCTACATGTTCGCGGGTGGTTGCCGGGTAGTCGCCTTCATGGTCGTGAGGATGCACGCATTCTGGGAACTAGTCGCAGCCTCATTATGGTCGCCGCAAATTTTTCAACATGTTGAAAAATTAGTGGCGACTAGCGGTGAAGGTGGGTCGCCAGGAGGTCCTAGTGGGTTGCCAGGAGGTCAAATATTCTCGTAGGTTGTAGCCGGTGCTGACTGGTGAATTTCATTAGCTCATTGTGTAAAATAAATGTACGCAGTAGTTTTCAGAACCAAGGATAACCGACTGGTAATGTTAATGTCCGCCGAGCTTCACAGCCGTGTATCTCTGGCTTCTTAAAAGTTGTCTCCACTCCTTCTCCCCCCCCTCTTTTGAAGGACTTACCATACACTGTGCATTACAGCGCCAACCTTCCTGTTCATCACGGTGTGTGTCTGTATCACCTTGGCTTTGCCCTGCTTGCCCTGTCCCCCGCCTGCATAACAGGCTGGTGAAGAAAGCGATGTGTGTGTTACACTCTGACAGTCGCCTTTCCAGTTGCTGGTTTTTCAGGCGACTGCCGGTAACTTGACGGTCGCCGGCAGTTGCTTGAAAAATCGCCTAATTGTGACAGGCCAAGAAGGAAGCCTGGATGACGAAGGAAATTGAGACATTGGTCAAGAGCAAGAAGGCGGCATGGGACAGGTATAGGCAGCTGGCATCAAGTGTATCCCTGGAGGAGGTTTGGGGAAATAAGTAGATTAAAAAACAGAATCAGAAGAGCAAAAAGGGGACAGGATATAGCTCCAGCAGATAGCATCAAGGATAATCAAGAGATTTTATAAGAACATAAAGAGACAAAGGGTAACCAGAAAGAGATCGGCACCTCTCAGAAATCAAAGCGCTCAACTCTGAGTGGAGCCACAGCAGATGGGCAAAGTCCTCAACGAGTATTTCTCCTTTGTTTTTACAGATAGACAGGACGATGGGGGATCTGTATGTGTCTTGAGATTAGTCAGTATTGCGGTCACAGAGGTGCTCAAGGTCCTGGTGCGTATGAAGATAGCCAAATTTCCTGGGACTGATCAGATATATCCGAGGAAACTGTGGGAGGCTAAAGAGAAAATTACAGGAGCCCTCACTGAGATTTATGAGTGATTGTTAAATACTGGCGAGGTGCCGGAAGACTGGTGGGAGGCAAAAGTTGTGCCTCAATAGACAATAGAGAATATACGCAGGAGTGGGCCATTCAGCCGTTCGAACAAGGACCACCATTCACTGTGATCATGGCTGATCATCCACAATCAGTACCTCGTTCCTGTCTTCTCCCCATATCCCTTGACTCTGCTATCTTTAAGAGTATCTAACTCTGCCTTGAAAACATCCAGAGAATTGGCCTCCACTGCTTTCTGAGGCAGAGACTTCCACAGATTCACAACTCTGTGTGAAAATGTTTTTCCTCATCTCCGTTCTAAATGGCTTACCCTTTATTCTTAAATGGTGGCCCCTGGTTCTGGACTTCCCCAACATTGGGAACATGTTTCCTTCTTCTAGCGTGTCCAAACCCTTAATAATCTTATATGTTTCAATAAGATTCCCTCTCATCCTTCTAAATTCCAGAGCATACAAGCCCAGCCGCTCCATCCATCAGCATATGACAGTCCCGCCATCCCGGAAATTAACCTTGTGAACCTACGCAGCACTCCCTCAATAGCAAGAATGTCCTTCCTCAAATTTGGAGAACAAAACTGTACTCAATACTCCAGGTGTTGTCTCACTAGGGCCCTGTACAACTGCAGAAGGACCTCTTTGCTCCTTATGAAGGCCAACATGCCATTCGCTTTCTTCACTGCCTGCTGCACCTGTATGCTTACTTTCAGTAAGACTGCTGAAAAGGACCCCCAGATCTCGTTTGTACTTCCGCTTTTCCCAACTTGACACCAATCAGATAATAATCTGCCTTGCTGTTTTTGCCACCAAAGTGGATAACCTCACATTTATCCACATTAAATTGCATCTGCCATGCATCTGCCCACTCACGCAACCTGTCCAAGTCACCTTGCATCCTTATAACATCCTCCTCACAGTTCACTCTGCCACCCAGCTTTGTGTCATCTGCAATTGTGCTAATATTACTTTTAATCCTTTCAACTAAATCATTAATGTATATAGTAAATAGCTGCTGTCCCAGCACCTAGCCTTGCAGTACCCCACTAGTCACTGCCTGTCATTCTGAAAGGGACCCGTTAATTCCTACTCTTTGTTTTCTGTCTACCAACCAAATTTCTATCCATGTCAGTACCCTACCCCCAATACCATGTGCTCTAATTTTGCCCACTAATCTCCTATGTAAGACCTTATCAAATGCTTTCTGGAAGTTCAGGTACACTACATCCACTGGCTCTCCCTTGTCCATTTTCCAAGTTACATCCTCAACAAATTCCAGACGATTAGTCAAGCATGATTTCCCCTTCGTAAATCCATGCTGACTCGGACAGATCCTGCTACTGCTATCCAAATGTGCCGCTATTTCATCTTTTATAATTGACTCCAGAATCTTCCCCACCACCGACGTCAGGCTAACTGGTCTATAATTCCCTGTTTTTTCTCTCCCGCCTTTCTTAAAAAGTGTGATAACATTAGCTACCCTCCAAACCACAGGAACTGATCCTGAATCTATAGATTGGAAAATGATCACCAATGCATCCACGACTTATAGAGCCACTGCCTTAAGTACCCTGGGATGCAGACCATCAGTCCCTGGGGATTTATCAGCCTTCTGTCCCATCAGTCTACCCAACACCGTTTCCTGCCTAATATGAATTTCCTTCAATTCCTTCGTCACCCTACATCCTCTGGCCACTAATAAATCAGAGAGATTGTTTGTGTCTTCCTTCGTGAAGACAGATCCAAAGTACCTGTTCAACTTGTCTGCCATTTCCTTGTTCCCCATATTAAATTCACATTTTTCAGTCATCAAGTGTCCTACTTTGGTCTTAACAAATTTTTTTCCTCTTCACATACCTAAAGAAGCTTTTACTATCCTCCTTTATATTCTTGGCTAGCTTACCTTCATACCTCATCTTTTCTCCCCGTATTGCCTTTTTAGTTATCTTTTGTTGCTCTTTAAAAGTTACCCAATCCTCTGGCTTATAGCTCATCTTTGCTATGTTATACTACTTCTCTTTTATTTTTATTCAAGAATGGCAGGTAAGTTACCAGAAAGTATTGAGCTGTCTGAGGAGGTGGTTGAGGCAAGTACTATCACAATGTTTAATAAACATTTCGATAAGTACATAGATAGGACGAGATATGGGTCAAACGTAGGCTAGTGAGTGTAATGTAGATGGGACATGTTGGCCAGTGTGCGCAAGTTGGGCCGAAGTGCCTGTTTCCACACTATATTATTCTATGACTCTGACTCTATGACATCCCTCTCCCTCTCCTGTATACATCAACTGTCTTACCATTCCACTCTCAATTCTGATGCAGGGTCACAACCCGATTCCTTAACTATTCCTTCCACCTCCACAAATGTTGTTCGATTCGCTGAGTTTCTGTATTTTGCTCCAGATTCCAGCTTCTGCAATATCTTATGTCTCGGGGTTGGAATTGGGAAGAAGAGCATTTTGTATAAATCTCTGACACCAAACTCCAGAAAAAAAAAATAGGTGGACTGTGGAAAAGAGTCGGATGGAATGAGAAGAACCCAGGAAGGTTAACGAGGGCAGGGTCCTTGATGTGGTCTATAAGGACTTCAGCAAGGCTTTTGAAAAGGCCTTTGATAAAGTTACTCTGGAAGGTTAGATGGTGCTGGGCCCATTGCTATTTATCATTTGAATCTACAAGGTATGGTTAGTAAGTTTGCAAATGACACTAAAATAGTAAGATTAAATGAGAACTTACCAGTTTGAAGTTTGATCTTTATTTTATGAGGAGTTATGGTGAGCGATTACGTGAAGAAGCCCCGCCAGTGAGCATGCGGGTCAATCTTCAAAACAGTGGCATGAAATCACAGTAACTACAGTCAAAGTGATATAGTAAGACTCAGAAGACTAGAACTACCAGATGATCTTTGCAATTATGAGGGCCGGGAGCGGAGGGCACGTAATCGCTCACCGTAACGCCTCATAAAATAACGATCAAACTTTAAACTGGTAAGTTCTCGTTTAATCTTACTATTTTACTTCGGAGTCACGTGAGTGATTCTGTGAAGATTTCAAAGCTCTGTGATTTTATGCCATAGGTCCAGTTCCATACGACACACTGCTTCGGTTGACACAGGATAAACAAATAATGTATTGAACATTGTTTGCATTATACAAATTAATGTCTTAATAACAAAAGAAGCAATAACAACCCCTCTCTCCCACGTATTGTTTTTTAGTATTATCCCTTCAGGCCGTAGTTATCACATCCACGGTTTGCCTCGATAGTCCAAGCCCCTGGAAAGGTCTCGACCGAATCAGCAATAGATTAACACGATCATGGAAAGGGTGACTCTTTCCTGTCACAGGATGAAGCAACAAGTTGCTGCATTTGGGGATAACCATGAATGGCTGTGTCATTAGTCTCAGAACCAATGGTAACCATGGTTGTGTGGCCCAGTCGGGGACTACCAAATGCCTGGGGCAGAGCCCTGCTCAATTTTGGTGAGACATTGACTGATAAGGCAGAATCGGGGAAGCGTAAAAGAGCATACCTTCCCAATGTAGCGGGAATGCATCCACCTCTACTGCCCCTGGATCTGGTTCCTATGAGGTGCATTTAGGTAACCGGTGATTTAATCTGGATGCAACAGATTTATGTCTGGCAATCCATACTGGGTGACAATCTTTAAAAAAATTTTGGATTCAACATCCATTCTATGTTGTCTTTAAATTTACGTGGCCTGGTGTCTGCCACCACGTTACCTCTACCTAGTAGGTAGATTGCTAAGACCCAGATGTTCCTAGTAATACAGCAGTTCCAGATGGGGCAATCAGTGAAAAACATGAAACCAACATGTCAATATTCGATGTACCATTGAACCATACTTTCATAATACTTTGAGATCCAATACCTATTCTGTGTTGTCATGGATCTGAACCTGATGATGCACCAGTGGCAAAGGAGATTAGGTAAATTATTACAGGATACTTTTACTTGATTGCCACATGACTAACATATGCCGCCACAGTAGCGTAGCAATTTGAAGTTGAGCATGTATATTCGCTCAATAACCCTTTACCCATGGGGTGCATCTAGTGTATATATTTAGTTGATACCAACAACTGAAGAATTGGCAACTCTTGCAAATCTCCGCTATTTCCAACTAGAGATGGTATTTGGAACTTCTCACATTTCTCTCCCCCTCCAATTTCACTCCATGCTGGGGACCAACGTGTCTGTGAGTCGCTGGCCGCACTGTCAGCGACTCTGGCGTTCCCAAGGCATCCCAGCAGGCTGAAAGCCACTGACTTGTCAGCAGCTGTTACCGTGAAACCCGATCTTTACCGGCTATCCGCTTCCGCGGTCGGACCCAGGGTTTCCCCACAGCCGGCTCACACATCGGACTCCACATAAATCCGGCAGGATACCTCTATGAAGAGAGGCTCATGCTCGAACAAGCAACCCTGGTAAGTAAAAGACACTTTCCTTCTAGGTTTGAACTTACCACCGGCAGGAGCGATGCCCTGCCAGTCCGGTTCTTGCCAATGCGGCTGACGTAATGACGCACATGCGCACTGGCGGGGCTTCTTCATCGAATCACTCGCGTAACTCAAGTAAAATAAGTCACATTGACAGCAAAGATGGTTATCAACAATTACAGAAGGATTAGCTGGGCAAATGGGGTGAGGAATGACATAGTTTAATTCGGGTAAGTGAGAGAGGTGTTGCATTTTGGGAAGTCAAACCATGGAAGGACCTTCACTGTAATTTGGTAGAGCCCCAGGGAACAGAGCGATTTACATAGTTTCAAGTACATAGTTTCATGAAAGGGTGGAGCAGAAGGCTTTTGGCACACTAGACATCATCATTCAGGGAATTGAATGCAGAAATTGGGATCTTAGGTGGCAGTTGTACAAGATGTTGGTGAGACCGTAATTAGAGTATTATGTTCAGTTTTGCTCACCCTGCTATAGGAAAGATGCCATTAATCTGGAAAGAGTGCAGAGAGGATTTATGAGGATGTTTCTGGGACTCAAGATCCTGACCTATGGAGGGAGGTTAGGCAGGCTGGGACTTGGAGTGCAGGAGGCCGAATGGTGATCTTACAGAGGTGTATAAAATCATGATGGAATCGATAGGGTGAGTGCACAGAGTCCTTGTCCAATGTTAGGCTAAACAAGAGCTAGAGGTCATAGGTTTAAGGTGATTTAATAAGAACCTGAGGGGCAACGTTTTCACACAGACAGTGTTGGGTATATGGAACAAGCTGCCAAAGGAAGCTAATAGAATAGCTATCATTTCAAATACTTTTATACAGGCACATGGATAGGATGGCTTGTTTGTTGTGAAGTTTCAATCTGAAACTCAATACGACCATACTTCAAGAAGCATTTGGATCTTAATTTCTCTACAGCTATATATCTGTTTGTCATTGCAGATATTCAGTGTGTCTTTGATTCCTTTAGGGGGATAGTGCATAAGCTTTAAAAAACACTTCAATGCTGAATTCATAGTTGAGCTGCGTAAATTGGAAATGTGCAACATGTTTGGAGAAATAGGAGGAACAGCACCTCATATTACGCATGGACAGCTTACAACCCCGAGGTATGAACGTTGTATTTTCTTCATTTTAGGTAACCCCTGCATTCCCTCCGCCCCCCCCCCCCCGCCCTCTCCCACCCTAGTTGTCCTACTAGTTCCACTGTTCGCATCCTTGTATCCCTTCGTTATCACCTCTTCCCTAGCGAATAAAGGGGCATTATGGGCTCCACCCTTCCTTGATTATTTGTTACCGGCCCTATTTTGTTATGGTTTTTTCTTACCTCCAGTTCTCTCACCCCTACTTTCAGTCTGAAGGGTCCCGACCCAAAACATTACCCATCCTTTTTCTCCAGAGATGCTGCCTGACCCGCTGAGTTACTCCAGTGCTTTGTCGATCTCAGAGTGGAGATGTTGGGTCCATGGACCACAAGCTTTATGCAGCCAGTATTCATATAGGGTAAAATATTAACAAATGAATTACATCAAGGAGAGACCGTCAAGTTTGTGAACAAAAGTTAAGGTAAGATGGTATGGCCTGTTTCGGCACACCAGTAAATAAATAGCTAGTGCTATGTCTGTGCTTCAATAGTACTAGTAAGAAATTTACAGGACCACAAAGATTTTTAAGTTCTATTCACTTTTGTACAGATGTGTCTGTGGGTGGGCTGGTGGAGGAAACTAGAGATATATGATAAATAAAAGCCAGGGATGAGTTGAAAACATAAGGAGCCACAACTGGTTCTTCATATGGCAGCTTGCTAGACTTTCCCAAACAATGCCAACCACTAAAAACAAAGAACAAAATTGTGCATGGTGTCTTAATAATTAACATGCAAAGAAAGGGGGCCTGGTTCTACTCCTGACTTCTGCCAACTGGAATAAACAATGTTGTAAACACTTGGCAGGCTGTGTCAACAAAAGCAGATATCTGACACACACCATGACCAATCAAGTGAAGAGGAAACATCTTGAAGAAAACTTAGTGACAACAGCACGCCAGTGAGACACCAGGAAATGCTGGTAATTCAGCAATGGAAGAATGTTAATGCCTATGAACAGGACTTCTACCAATGTGGGACTTTTCCCAAATGTAACAATATATTTAGCATGATTTGTAGTTTGTTGAAGTTCCAAATTTTACCAGCTCTCTTGGCATATAAGTATTTCTTAAAAAACGTAACCAAATTCGGGAGACACAATCTACCATGCACAAAACCATGCCGACTACCTCTAATCAACTCCTGTCTTTCCAAATGCAAGTATATCGTATCTCTCAGAAGCCCCTCCAGTTACGTTCCTACAACAGATGTCAGTTTACTGGTGTATGGTTCTTGTTTGGCATATCCACATTATGATGTAGAATGGTACCTGTTTATTTAAAAGTTGAATGGAATCTCCTTGATCCCTGAACTTTGCCTTGTTCTTGGGTCATATGTGGAATCTGAAAGTAACTTGTTTAAGCCAATTAATAGATATAGCATGGAAAGTTTTAGCTCCTGACTTCCAACAAGGAGGTATTTTTATTTTTAGTTGTGGATGAACTAAAAACTCCATGAACTACAAAGGAATGTGATGTAGTAACTAGTTTCTAAATTTCTAAAATTAACTTCCCGAACGAAGATCCTGTTAATGTTAGAATTAGCTGCAGCATTTCTGAAAGTGATTGTGCAGTTGGATTTATTGTAGGCTATATTATTGCACAAACGTTTAAAGCAGTAACAAACTATTCTATCCACATCCTTAATGCAGGGGATGATCCACTTATTATAAAACAAGTTTGTCTATCAATTATAATAGTTGCATAGAATGATAATACTACCCCCAATCTCAGTCTATCCATCCTTGTAACTATTACATGCAGATATTAATGGAAAGGGATTTTGCATACTTAATTTATATATACATCTTCTACATTGCAATTCATGGGCAAATTACCTGAATTTATTGGGAACGATGTCATACTTTTTGTTCTCTCCACTCTGTAAATCACACTGCTGATTGGCTAATAAAGCACCGTGAACGGATTAAAAAAAAACTTGCAGTACCACTGGAATGTATAATAAAACATCCAATTTCCAGTGTGTAGGAAGGAACTGTAGATGCTGGTTTAAACTGAAGATAGACATAAAATGCTGGAGTACCTCAGCGGGGTACCGAGGAGACATGTATGAGGGCCTCATATATGATGGAAGCATACAGGCGCGGCCTTTCCTGCCGGAGACCGGACCAGAGCTTCAGCAGTGACGCAGCACTGGATTCACCGCGGAGCGGGGCGATGCCTTACCTGGGATCGCCGTTTGAAGCTCTGGATTGTTGGGCCTGCTGCTTCAACATTGTGGAGCTGTGGTTGCGGAGCTCCCAGCTGCGGGTGGCGCTGACTTCAACATCACGGAGTCCTGGGATCCCTTTGCCGAGGGCCGCCATCGTGAATCTCCGCCCAGCTCTGCCTGTGGACTTCGGGAGCCGCGGTCTCCGGTAAGAAGCGGTCGATTCGGAAGTCCAAGCCGCTGAGGGCATTTTTCCGTTCTGACATCGGAGTTCCATCAGCCCGGCGAGAGGGCCTGAACATCGGGCCGCCCGATGTTGGCGACTGCGGGGGGCTTGGGAGTCCCCGACCACGGTTGAACATCTCTCTGGTGGCATCTTTGGTGCCTTCCCTCACAGTGGGAAACTTTGATTCCGCTGTGTGGGGATGTTTATGTTAAAGACCATCGTGTTCTGTGTTCTTTTCTATTCGTATGGCTGTATGGTGACTCCAAATTTCAATTGGTGTACGTGACAATAAATGTCTCTCTTGAATCTTGAATCTTGAGATGGTCCAAGTGAATTTGAGTGCAGGATGGAAATTGGTGGTGAAGTTAATAAAGTCCATGTGTTCTGTATGGGTGCAGGAGTTACCACTGATGCAGTTGTCAATGTAACGGAGATAAAGTTCGGGGATAGCTACACCTTTGATTTGGAGGAAGTGGGAGGAGTTGAAGGAGTTATTAAGTGTGAGGACCAGCTCCGCTAGGCAGTAGACAGCGTTATTAGAGGGAAATCGACTGGTTTCCGCAGCTCCGGGCCTCGCTCACCCAGACCTGCAATGGACCCCAAATTTACTTAATTCTTCGCTAGATTCACGGCCTCAACAAATGCTTCCTTACATACTTGGACTCTACTAAACATCACAAGCATGCCTGCCTCCAGACTGGTCCCTCCACCGACCCCTAAACCTCTTCCCTCGACTCTGTCCAGGAATCCCGACTGTCCTTTCAGGTTAGGCAGAGGTTCACTTGCACCTCCTCCAATCTTATCTACTGTATCTGTTGTTCAAGATGGAGTCTTATACATCGGTAAGACCAAACGTAGACTGGGTGATCGTTTCGCTGAACACCTTCGCTCAGACCACCTGGACCTACCTGATCTCCCAGTTGCCAAACACTTTAGTTTCCCTTCCCATTCCCACACTGACCTTTCTGTCCTTGGCCTCTGTTACGACTCCCGAATGCAGGAACTTCAGAGCCGCGTAACATAGTCAAAAACCAGGCTCAAGTTCAAGAAAATAGTCTTTTATTTAATTAAAAAACACAAACCTGATTCAAACAACCCAGACAAGGACAAGAATAAACAAAGATAACAGTGTCCAGCCAGCCTCGCAATGGGCCATCGAACTAGAGTCTCTAACCTGCCTAAATGGAAATAACCCTGAAGCAAAATACACGTAAACCCTCAGGTCAGCCCTTATCCATCCCAATTCAATATTAATTGACAAATGTAGCTAATACACAAAGTTCTATGCCATGTGGCCAGGCCTCCTGCAGCTCACACCAGCAACCTGCTCACGAGCCAGGGTCAACGAAGAGAGAGAGAATTCTGGGAGATTCTGGTATTTAAGCTTCCGATGAGTCACCGTCACCTGACGCAGCTTGGCCAATCGGGTACAGGAGCCCTTAACCCCTTGATTCCTGACTCCCAGCCACGGGGCCTGCACTCAGGAGAGAAACAGAAGAGTTAAGTACATAGCATTCACCGGGGGGGGGGGGGGGGGGAAGTACCTAACACCCCCACCCAAAGATATTGAATAAGCTTCGGAAGAAACTATTCAGTACTAAAACACTACTGGCGCGACAAGGCGTTAGCCAAGATATTATCCTTGCCCCTGATGTGCCTGAACTCCAGGTTGCATTCTTGCAGCTGCCAACTCCAACTCATCAACCGCCTGTTCTTATTCTTCATGTTCTTGTTCACTAGCCGTTGGAAGGTTGCCGGCACATTGCGCATCCCAAATGCCATTACCGTGTACTGAAGAAAGTTATCAGGCGTAACGAACGCTGAGATCTTCCTCGCCTGCTTAGTCAAAGGAACTTGCCAATACCCTTTTAGCAAGTCCAACTTAGACACAAAAGATGCACTACCCACATGATCCACACAATCCTCCATCCGTGGAAGAGGATAGCAATCCGGCTTAGTTACACCATTCACCTTCCGAAAGTCCATGCAAAACCTGTCCTCCCCATTAGCCTTCGTAGCCAGTAGACCCGGAGAACTCCACGGACTACAACTAGGTTCAGCAATTGCACGCTGCAGCATAGGCATCTGAGAAGGCACATCCGAGAACAGTGACCCATTTGACCCCACCAAAGCAAGCAGATCATCCTGCTGACTTTCAGACAAATGAGACAACCGCAAGGGAAGCGACTTCAAATCTTCAAAGTTGCACAGCTTTCCCTGCGTCACTGCCACAGACATTCGTGCCTCACACACATCACCACCCGTGTCAGGGGGCAGCACTACTTCAGCCAAAACCGGCTTAGACAAAACTGAAGGACACAGTTCCTCCCCATCAACCTGTACATGCTCCTGCTCATGGTACTGCTTCAGCATGTTGATATGACAGAGCTGAGTCTTACGCCTCCGATCAGGGATACCAATAACGTAATCCCTTGCACCAACCTTCTTAACCACCTGACCACTATACCGAGCCTGCAGACTGGAACCAGGAATAGGCAACAACACCAGGACTTTGTCACCTGGAGAGAAATTCCTACTAGAAGCCTTCCTGTCGAACCAGCCCTTCATCCTAGACTGAGCAGAAGCAAGATTACCCATTGCCAGTTCGCATGCCCTCCGCAGTCTAGACCAAAAAGTACAGACGTGGTCTAAAATGCTACGTTTTGAATTCTCCTGCAACCATTTCTCCTTCAGGACCCTCAACGGACCACGAACAGTATGCGCGAACACCAGGTCAGCAGGACTGAATCCTAAAGACTCCTGCACGACCTCACACACCGCAAACATAACGAGATGAACCCCCTCATCCCAGTCTTTGTCAAACTCCAGACAGTAAGTCCTCAACATGGATTTCAAAGTCCGGTGAAACCGCTCGAGAGCTCCCTGGCTCTCTGGATGGTACGCACTGGAGTTACAATGCTCAATATCCAACAACTTCATTACCTGACCAAAAACCTTTGACATGAAGTTGGAACCTTGGTCACTCTGCACCACCCTGGACAAACCGAACAATGAAAAAAACGTAGTGAGAGACTTCACAATGGTAGGGGCAGTAATGTTATGCAAAGGGACCACCTCCGGAAAGCGGGTAGACGCACACATAATTGTCAATAAAAACTTGTTGCCCACTCTCGTCTGAGGTAGAGGACCCACACAATCAACTAGAATCCGTTCAAACGGCTCCCCGACCACAGGGATTGGATATAAAGGCACAGGAACAATCAATTGGTTCGTCTTTCCTGCCACCTGGCAAATGTGACAACACCTGCAGTGCTGCTTCATGTCCTTTTTCAACCCTGGCCAAAAAAAATTCCGTAAGATACGGTCATACGTCTTATTGACCCCCAAATGTCCACCCAGAGGTCCATCATGAGCCAAACAGAGTATCTCGTCCCTATACCGACGAGGTATGACAAACTGATCAACCACGCTCCAATCCTCGTGCCCTGACATATCCAAGGGAGACCACTTTCGCATTAGCAAGCCATTCCTCAGAAAATACCTCTTTGCTGTGTAATCAATATCCCCCTCAGGTACCGCGCAGTCGTACAGATCCGATAAACCTGGATCACTCTTTTGCTCCTCAACCAGCCGGTCACGTGACAGCGACACCGGCACATTTTCAGACAAGACCCCATCTTGAGATGTAGAAACACCCTCCACAACACAGGATCCATCCACCTGATCCCCAAAAATGCTCTCACTCAGGTCCACTACATCCTCAAACTTTGCCTGGCTCTTAGCCATAGCCCTTGTGACAGCACAAGCTGCGAAGACCGCCTGATGCTGCACAGCCAATATATCAGGACTCTGCACCCTCGGAACAGCCGTCACCTCTGGAGTAATGAGAATACCTCCTGCCAAGTCATTCCCCAAAATCACAGAAACTCCCGCAATGGGAAAACACGGCCGTAACCCATCAATTACCCGGCCTGAAACCAACACGGACTCGAGACTCACGGTATGCAAAGGCACTACCATGTCCTCCAACCCGAATCCTACCACAGGGACACTGGACCCAGCCGATGACTTCCCAGGAAACGCAAGCTGGATACTGGAACTCTATGACCCCCATTCTCTAGAGAAACAAAACCTTTTGTGATGAACGCAGAATAATTCCTACACTCATCGGACGCAGGCATCCCAGGAACCACAGGTGCTCTTTGTGGACCCACCAAAGGTATAGGCTTTTCATTTTTCCTTTACAGGACGGGACACAACTTTAAAATGTGCCCGCTCCCTTTACATTAGTAGCACACAGGCCCTTCCATAGTCCTGAAATCTCCGTCAACCTTATCAGCTCGGACCTCCCCCTGTATTAATGAGCTGACCCTTGCAGGCACAGAAACAGCTTTGGTACTGCCACCGGCGACACCACCATGATTAAACGGCCATGCACCAAAACTATAGGATCACCCAACAAACTCCGTTTTATGTGTCAATAGATACTCATCGACTAACACCGCGGCCTTAGACACCCCCCGTTCCCTAAAAGAAACTCGGGAGACATTCAATTCCATCTCTTGCCGCTCAAGGCGTTCCATTTCAAGCATGATCTCTTTCTCTCTTAAGGCCCACTCCTCCTTTTTCCTTTCAAGCTCTAACTCCTTCAATTGAATGAGGTCCCCCATGTTCTGACCAGGTAGAAGATAGAGGACTGTCTGCACCAGCAGGCAATACCCCATTCCTCACCAACTCAGACCATAACTCTGACTTTATAGCCCCTTTCTTCAAATGCTTATCAATAGGCACCTTATAGGTTTCTGCCAGCATACACAAATGCTCCTTGGTACATTTATCAAACAACTCCCGACTAGGAGCCTCAGTAAATTCCTGTACTTTAATCTCCATATCAAATGTGGGACCAAACCACCAGCCAAATCCTGGTCACTAATGTTACCACAAACGGAAGAGAAAAAAAAATCTCCTCACAACACAGAATTTCTCAGTCACCTCACAACACAGACTTCCTCAGTCACCAGAAGCCTACAAAAAAAACCCAAAACTGTCTAGGGTTCTCAAAGCTTAGGACGAGCCCCCATTTTGTTACGACTCCCGAATGCAGGAACTTCAGAGCCACGTAACGTAGTCAAAAACCAGGCTCAAGTTCAAGAAAATAGTCTTTTATTTAATTAAAACTCAAACCTGATTCAAACAACCCAGACAAGGACAAGAATAAACTAATAAACAAAGATAACCGTGCTCCAACCAGCCTCGCAATGGGCCGTCGAACTAGAGTCTCTAACCTGCCTAAATGGAAATAACCCAGAAACAAAATACACGAAAACCCTCAGGTCAGCCCTTATCCATCCCAATTCAATATTAATTGACAAATGTAGCTAATAATACACAAAGTTCTATGCCATGTGGCCAGGCTCCTGCAGTTCACACCAGCAACCTGCTCACGAGCCAGGGTCGACGAAGAGAGAGAGAATTCTGGGAGATTCTGGTATTTAAGCTTCCGATGAGTCACCATCACCTGACGCAGCTTGGCCAATCGGGTACAGGAGCCCTTAACCCCTTGATTCCTGACTCCCAGCCACGGGGCCTGCACTCAGGAGAGAAACAGAAGAGTTAAGTACATAGCATTCACCAGGGGGGGAGTACCTAACAGCCTCCTCCATTGTCAGAGTGAGGCTAAACACAAATTGGAGGAACATCATCTCATATTTGCTTGGGCAGCTAACAACCCAGTGCTATGAATATTGATTTCTCTAACTTCAAGTAACCCTTACAATCCCTCCCTCTGCATCCCTCCCCCACCCAAATCACACCAGCTTCTTGTTCCCACCTGGGTAAAAGACTCTGTGCATTCACACTTATCTATTGTCCTCATGATCTTATACACATCTTTAAGATCACTTCTCATCCTCCTGTGCTCCAAGGAATAATTTCCTAGCCCTGCCCAGCCTTTCCCTATACCTCAGGCCCACATGTCCAGGCAATGTCCTTGTAAATCTGCACTCTCTCCAGCTGAACAATATCCTTCCTGTAGCAGTGCGACCAAAACTGAACACAATACTCCAAATACAGCCTCACTTACGTGCTGTACAACTGGGATGTAGCATAACATCCCATTATCTATACTCAATACTCAGACTGTTGAAGGCCAATGTACCAAAAACTTCTTGACCACCCTATCTACTTATTACGCCATTTTCAAGGAACTATGAAACTGCGCCCCTAGATCCCTCTGCTCTACAACATTCCCCAGGGCCCTGCCACTCACTCATTGGATTTGTGTGTTCTAAAGGAAGCATACTCTGTATTTGTTGTAAGCAATGTATTATTTCTCAAAATGTTACCCAATGCTTCTTTTTTATTATCCCTTTTAATATATTTACCCAATCCAACACAGCAAACTCATACTCCATATTTTCATAGGTTGTTTTGATTATACTTAACATCCTTAAAATAATTTGTCAGGATTGAACTAAATCACTTTCAATCTTTATGGATATTTGCTAAAGATCCCCCTCCAAAATCACTAATTACTCTTCTTTGCACAAAACTGGATCTAAAATAGCTTTTATCAAGGTGATTCCTCAATATACAGATCAAGGAAAATCGTCTTGGAGTGCTTGGAGATAGTGCTTGGAGAATACTGAGAGATGAATTGGGAGCTAATTATTTTTAAAGGAACAGAATAGTAACCCTGAGAACTAGAACTAGAATCCAGCAAACCAGATAACTCTAGCAAGGAAAACCTCAGAAAGCATCTTAATATTGCTGAGGATAATTATGGATTACTTTCACTTGGCAAAACCTTTTTGAGTTGCAGCTGACAGGGTGCAGAAGGAGATCATGGATACACCCACACCTGTTCCTCATGCCAGTACCACTATAGGGCCATTCAAATGAATAGGTTAATTTATCTGTTGAGGATAGAAATGGTTATGGTGATTATATGATTAACCATTTCTTCCGGTGTGGTTTAAGCCAGGTTTAATAAGTGTAGAACATGCATAATTAATGGATGAGATCAGGTAGCACTGAGGAACAGTGAAACTTGATGCGCAAGTCTAGAGATCTAGGTACAATGGTGAAGAAGATTCATGGGATACTGGCCTTCTCTTAGCAGGGAATAGAATATAAGATCACAAAGGTCATCAAACCATGATTAGGCCACAGCTGGGGTTTTGTGAGCAATTTTAGTTGCCACACTATAAGAAGACAAAAAGACTCTGGAGAGAGTGCAGAGGAGATTTACCAAGATATTGCCCGGGATGGAATGAATCAGCTATGTGGATAAACTGGATAGACTGGATTTGTTTTCCTTAGATTCAAAGAGACGAGAGGGGGAGCTTGATAGAGGTATACAAAATTATGAAATCAATAGATAGGGTGGATATTGACAAACATTTCTCCATAACAGATATCTAAAACTGGAGGACATTGGTTGAAGATGAAAAGTAAGAGGATTGGAGGGTCTTAGAAGAAGCACTTTTAAGCCAGAGAATGGTTGCAATCTGGAATGCACTGCATGAGTTGGTAGTAGGTACATCATGACATGTGAAATGTATATGGTAAAGCACTTAAATCACCAAGACATAAGAAGGCTATAGGTCAAATGCTTGGTAAAGATGATTAGTACAGATGTGGTCAGCATAGGCATGATGGGCTGAAGGGCCTGTTTCTGTGTTTTTATGACTTCTTGGCAATGACAATCTTAAAATTAGAGTGTGACACTGCAAGGATGTCACTGGGAAGCACTCTACATAACAAAAGGCAGCAGAAATCTCTCTCCCAATAGGGCCATTGAGGCAGCATTTGAAGCTGTTCAATTTCAAAATGAACTGTATGAAGCAGGAGAGGAATAGATCGGGAAGATGCACAGAATCTCTTGCCCAGAGGAGGGGAATCGAGGACCAGAAATAGGTTCAAGGTGAAGGGGAAAACAGTTATTAGGAATCTGAGTGGTAACTTTTTCACACAAAGGGTGGTGGGTGTATGGAAGAAGCTGTTAGATGAGATGGTTGAGGCTGGGACTATCCCAACGTTTAAGAAACAGTTAGACAGGTACATGGATAGGACAGATTTGGAGGGATATGAACCAAGCGCAGGCAGGTGGGACTAGTGTAGCTGGGACATGTTGGTCGGAATGGGTAAGTATGACTCCAGGAGTAAGCAATCCACAGCCTGTCCTGAACTAACCTCATGCTCCTAAATTCCCTTAACTTTCAAAAATTCAAAAATTAGAAATTGCACCCCCAGAAAAATGGCAAGAAGGTACAGATCACATGTGTACTAACTGAATGCCCAAACAGACGCAAGTATCTTCCATATTTTCTTTTGACTAACAAATAGCCTGAATGGCATCTTCACATTGCTGTGCTGCTGCTCACCATTTAGTACTCACATTTACACAAGAAATAGGCAATGTGCAGACCTGCTGGTTATGAGCTACTTTCTTGGAACATCATCTCATTAATCTTCAAATGTCCCTCTCAGCGCATCAAATGAACAAAGGTTGGAGGTTATGAAAAGTAGATTTGCTTCCTTTCTCTGTCTGTCTCAGAAGAAAATCAATACATTTAAATCGTAACTTAGTTTAAATGCATATCTATAATACCATATTGGAGCATATTATTAGTACATAGATAATAATAGAAGACTAGGTACATTTCAGGATGGATTTTTGAAGTTTACCCTCTAGGTTAACCAGTAAAAGAGCTGTATTGATTGACATCATCCAACTTACTGCTTTATCCCTCTCATCACATTTAGGATCGATGTGTGAGTCTCGCATTTCTCCTGTCATGTGACTAGAATCCCGCGGAGTCTCCACACAGGCTATAAGGTTTCCAAAGGCAAACATTACTTTCAGAGAACTAGATTTTTCCCATAATATTTCTTCTCCAGTTCAGAATAATCAATAGATTCCCCCATAAACAAATCTTTAGACTTCAAATCTCACTCTGTGAACAATATCCTTTGTCAAACTCACAGGATATTGGGAGCTTGAATGGGGGATGGTTAGTAATATAGCTTTTTGAAATTAAATTATCCCTATCCTACGATGGATTACTCCTCATTTCCTTGTTGCAATTCCAAGTTATGATATAATGCGGTTAAAAGTTAGATGTTTTTATATAGTTATGTTTTCATCCTCAAGATGTTTGAGTGATTTATAACCAATTGGCTTTTGAGCTGTAATCAAATGTTTTTGGAAAGGGAAAGTGAGAGAAGGGAATGTATCATAAGGACAAGATAAGCAGAAAGTGTTGGAAAGTCAGCGTCTACGGAGAGAGGAAAAGAGTTGTCATTTTGAGTCGATGATCCTTCACCAACAATAAGAAAGGCCGGAAATAAAACATGTTTTATGTTTCAGGGAAGTAAAGCAGACAAGAAGAACAAAGAGATAAAGAGATATAACATAGAAGCAGGTCTTCATAACAGAACATCCCATTGAGTTTGCATTGACCAGCAACCAATTTACAATAACACCACATTATCCTCACTTTTTATTCTCCGTACATTCCCTCAACTCCCCCCAGATTCTACCATTCACCTACACACTAGGGGCAATTTACAGTGCCCAAGTAACCAATCAATCTGCATATATCTGGGATATAGAAGTAAACCAGAGCACCAAGGGGAATTTCACTGGGTCAGCGGAAGAACGTGCAATGTCCACACCGGCCGCACCCGTGGTCAGGATTTAACCTGGGTCTCTGGCACTTCGATTTTTTTACTGAAGTGGAGAATAAGAGAGATTGAATGGGACACAAAAGATGGTAGTGTTGATAAAGAGAAGGTGGGTGAATCATGGCTGACCTTAGAAATGCTGACTACTTTCAGGTATCTATGGTTATGGAGTCCAAATATTCTGACAGGAGAAAATTTGGACCATAACCATAGATACCTGAAAGTAGTGATTTAGAATTCATTTCAGATGCTTATTGACCACAGCAGAAAATATATGAGCAAAAAGGTCACACCAGCTATAAGATTGTTAGAGCACAGCTGGAGTTCTGGGAATAATTCTGACCACCCAACAAAAATGAAATGGAGACTCAAGAAACTGCAGATGATAGAATCTTGAGCAAAAAATCCCCAAAGTGCTTAAGGAACCCAGTGGCTCAAGCATCGCTATCAAGAGAATGGACAGATGACATTTCAGGTTTGGACCCTTCTTCAGTCAGATGGAGTAGGGGGAAGAATGTTGGAAAAGAGAGGTGGGGGCAGGGCAAAGCCTGGCAAGTGATAGATGTGGTGGGGGGGGGGGGGGGGGGGGGGGGGGGGGGGGGCGGGGGGGGGGGGGGGTGGGGGGGGGGGGGGGGGGGGGGGGGGGGGGGGGGGTGGAGGAATTGGCAGATAGGCAAAGAGGTGAAAAGGAAACAAAAGGGTGTCAGATAAGGAAAGAAGAGAGGAGGAGGTGCGAAATGTAAACCGGAGGGAGGGATATGTGTGGGAGGAGGCAGAAGGGAGGGAAAAGAGGACTATAAAAATAAATGGAGGACTTTGAGATGGAATGGGTGGAGATGTGTGCTTGGAGAAGGGGAAGGGATTTTGCATGTGGCCTCACTCTAGCAGTGGAGGAGACCAAGAACAAAAAGGTCAGTATGGCAATAGAAATGGGAATTTAAATTGTTAGCAACGGGGAGCTCCAGCAGGCCTTGGCAGGCAGAGTGTAAATGTTCAGCGAACTGCTCGCCTAGTCTCTGCTTGGTCTCACTGATGTAGATGTGCACTGGGGGGAAGGGGAGGGAGGGTTTCCGCTACTCGGTAATCTATTGCCCTGACAGAGTTTGGAATAGATGTCACCCAACATACTGCCCAGTCTCCTTTGATGGCACCTCACTTCCAAGAAACATCCTGTAGACATGGAGCTAGCCTTCAGCACTAATGGGAAAATATTCAGCCTACTGCAACAACATTCCAGAATATGTCGCCGGATGACGCCTGTTTGGTGGTGAGTAGTCGCCCAAAGAGTCGTATCTTTCTCTGATCTCCGCTGGATTTTCAACATGTTGAAATTTTTCGGCAACCAGCTGCGACTACGATGGGCCAGCAAGTTGCCGAAAAAGTCGCGTGAGTGGGACAGGGACAGGGTGAAGCCATGTCCAATCTTTCGGGTGGACTTAAGGATCATGTGGCATTATTCCCCCAGGATCCTGGCCATGAATTTATTTGTTATCTGTTCTTTGCTCTTGTGGGAGATAGATGTGCACGAACTGATTGTTAATTTTGCTTGATCAGACTGAAGAAGGTACAAACCTGGAACGTTGTCTGTCCATTCCCTCCACAGTTGCTGCTTCACCTACTGAGTTCCTCCAGCAGCTTTTTTTTAAAAAAGATTCCAGCATCTGCAGTGTCAAGTGCATTAATTTTAAAATTAATGATAATTTTATTACATTACAACAGCAACCACCTCAATAGGTGGAGGAGTGTCCATACTTTCCATTCCATTCTATACTTGAACTGCTGCAATCTATGTGATTATGTTACAATATCTAATATCTCTAGCATTTGAAAGTATTAATTATGTCTTCACTGTTGTTGTATATTGCTATTGTAAGTAGACCAAAAACCTGAGCATATTGGTGACTTTATGGGCTAAGACCATATTATCAATGTATAATTATAGTTGTTTATGTTTCTGGGCTAATAAACCAAAGGCCTGGACAAATAAGCCAAAGGCATAATTTCAGTTCCTACTAAAGAACTTTGTGAACTTAAATTTAGTTTGTTGAGAAAACCTAGAATTAGAAACATCATATCAGGAATGGGTCCGTGAAACCATGGTTTATCATAGGGAAGGAAATTGGCCAGCCTTGCCCAGTATGACCTAGATGTGCATTATCTCAGCTCAATGAAAGCTTTTTCAGTTCTGACTTAGAAGTCTGTGAGTTGAGCTCCAATGTGGTGCTGAAGGAGTACTGCATTTTGAATGAGGCATTAAACCAATGACACGTCTACCATTTCAGTTTAGTGGAGAAGCACAATAAAATTGCACCTGCTCCTCTTCAGACTTGTGCCAACATATGACAGCAGACATGCTTTTGTTTAATGACCTGAATCTTCAGCAGAAGCACTGGCATTTGGACAACTGCTATTTGACTCCAAAACTAATCTGATAATAGAAGGCCTAAATTGTGATTTTGAATATTGTGGATTCTAGTTGGGAGTAATTAAGCTAAGAAATCTGCCCACTGAACACTGTCCAATTTAGACTTGCATAGGAAGAGTAAATCTATTTATCCAAATGGAAAAGCAGGGCTGCAAGGGAGAAGGGCAAAAACAATTTACAATTACATTATTTTATAGTCATCAATTTATTTACGTATATTTAATCATGTTTAAATTATTTTAAAATTAAAATTATTTCTCTTGTACACATTTTTATTGCTATGCTTTATTTTTAGTAGCTTTTGAATGTTTGTGAATTTCACTGCAAAGGTTCTTGGTTCTTGGTTTCTTGGTCCTCCAAAATATTCCAAATGGAATTTAAACTGGAGGTGGTGGAGGGAGGACTTAAGCCAGAAAGGGTTTTTGGGAAGAAAGAGCTACCTTAAATTTAGTTGCATCTGGTTGGGTAACTATAGTAGGTGGAGATTATTTCATGCTTTAATTGTGCGGGGGAACAACGAATTGTTGTACACATCTGTCTTGGTAGCTGGAATCACAAATTGGATCGAATGCCCTCGTCTGCTCCTAATTGGTTTGGGTTTGGTGTAGGTCTTGTAATCTATGTCGAGCTGGCCATTTAACATTTTGTAAAAACAGGTCAAACGGTGTGCTTCACGTCTGTCTTGGAGAGGGTTCCACCCCAGAGAATTCAGAAGTTTGGTAACACTCGCTTCTCTCTCATAGGTGTTAGTAACAAATCGAGCTGCCTGTCTTTGGACACGTTTGATCGAATAAATGTTTTTATTTGTGTATGAGTCCCATGCTGCAACTGCGTAGTCCAAATGAGGTCTAACGAGGGTGAAGTATAGCTTCTCCTTGACAGATGTCGAACAATGATGAAAGTTGTGCCTCAGAAAATTTAGGACACCTGTTGCTTTCACCGTTGCATGATGAGTCTGACCATTCCAATGCAGATCATTCTACAATTTGATGCCAAGATACTTGGTTTGTTTGGATTCTTCAAGGGTGGTACCAAGTATATTGTACGATGTTTCACCTGGATTCCTCTTTCTGGTGACACACATGGTTTCATATTTGGACGGGTTGAACTGCATGCCCCATTGTTGTGACCACTCAACCATTGTATCGAGATCCTTTTGGAGAGCATCTTCATCATCAGCTGACTTAATTGGACGGTACAGGAAACAATCATCAGCGAATAGTCTGGTCATGCTTGTGACTTTTTCATGGATGTCATTTATGTAAAGCAAAAACAGATGTGGGCCAAGTACTTTGCCCTGAGGTGTACTACTCAACACTGGATGCCAATTGGAGCTCTTTCCGTTCACACATACACGCTGAAGGCATTTTGTCAGGAAACTGGAAATCCATCGTTTCGTATTGGAATGAATACCATAGAGGTCAAGCTTCCGAAGCAGTCTCTGGTGTGGGATGATATCAAATGCTTTAGAAAAGTCCAGCACTACTAAATCTGTGATGACGTTACTATCAAGGTGCTTGGCCAGGTCATTTGTCATCAGGATAAACTGAGACTCACATGATCTATGTCTCCTAAATGCATGTTGGTTGTCAGCAAGAATGTTATGTTTGCTCACGTGACGCATAGATTACTATCAATTAAATGCTCCAGCAATTTGCAGCAAGTACTTGTTAATGAAACAGGTCGATAATTCGCTGGGTTGGTGGTTGAACCTTTCTTAAAGAGAGGAGTGATGTTAGCCTTCCTCCAATCCAGCGGATCATCACCTGAGTCAAGCGACTGTTGAAAAATGAACTGCAAAACTGTAGCCAGTTCTTCGGCCGCGATCTTGAGGGCTTGATTCTGTATCTGATCTGCTCCAATTGCTTTTGTGGTATTGATGAGCAATAACTTCTTGACACCTTCAACCCCCATTTTAATAGCAGGCATATCAGCATACGGGCTGGGCGGTAGAACTGGAAATGATGAAGGCTCCATATCTTCCCGGGTGAAAACGTGTTGAAATTGGTTTGCAAAAGCTTCTGCTTTCACCTGGTCCTCAGTGATCAGACAGTTGTTCACTTTAAGCATCTGGACACCAGTGTTGTCTGTCCGTCTGGATTTCACATATCTCCAAAAAGCCTTGGGTTGCTCTCCCCCAAGAATAGAAGAAACATGTTGTCTATGAGCATTCCGAATAGCACGATCGACTTGCTTTTGCACTCTAGTAAAATTGTCCCAGTCCAGTTTTGTACCCCTTTTTTTGGCACGGATATAAAACTTCTCTTTCTTACTGCGGAGACGTTTCAGTTTTGCCGAAAACCAAGGAGGACGCATACGGCCCTTAATGAGTTTTTGAGGAACATGATTTGTAACAATATTATTTAAAGAGTTTCTCAGCCACACCCAGTTGTCTTTTACGAATCTTTTACCTGGTTGCAGGTTGAAGAAATCTTTTCCCAGTTTTTTTGCTAAGACTTTAAATTCCTCGCTGTTCACTTTTCTCCAGAGGGAAATTTTACGTGGTGGTTATGGAGGAACTTTAAGCTTTGTGCGCAGTTTTGCTTGGATAATATAATGATCGCTAATTCCAGCACACGATGAAACTTCTGAAATTAAATCTCGGTGTGAAGTGAACAATAAATCTAAAGTATTTTCGGTGCCACTTGTCGCATCACGCCTGGTAGGGAAAGTGACTTTTTGGGACAGGTGGTTTTCCAGAGTAAGGTCAGCTAGGGCTTCCTGGAGAGCCCCTTTTGGTTCACTTTGTATGCCGTCAGACCAATCTACACCTGGGACATTGAAATCGCCCCCCAGGATGATAAATGGAGAACGTGACGAGGCGTTAATTTTGGAGATGTTTGATCCAAGATCTAAAAGAGGCTCCGATTTCATGTCAGGTGGTCGGTAAAAGCTTCCGATCTGTAACGACTGACCCTCGAGTGTAGCTTGACACCAGATTTGCTCAGAGTCGCTGTCTAAGTCTGTTCTTTCAAAACAAGGAATGGTATTGTTAACTCCGATGAAGACGCTGCCTCCATGCGAGTTTCTGTCCTTTCTAAAAATTTGGAGGTGAGGAGGGAAAATCTCAGCAGATTTGATTGATGGGTCCAGCCAAGATTCAGACCCGATAAGGATATCAAGGTTTTCAGTTTCAATAAATGAATTGATCACAGCACATTTTCCTCTCGGCAATTTATAACAGCGATTTTGATCCCATGTTCATTGCTGACAATCAATATCTTTGTTGGTACCATGAATCTCCTTTTGAGCATCACCATTACACACTTTTCTTGGTGTATTAACATGTTGATGGGTGTGATAATTGGTGTAGGGGGAGGATGGAGGATTGTCATCATCAGGGGTACTACTTTTACCATCTTTTCCAACAACGTTCCAGCCATCCTTCGTCTTCGCACATTTCAGCAGAGGGTTTTTTTCTGCTTTGGATGTTGGTGTTGCTTTGGATGTCGTTCCACAAGGCCACCCAGGAGCAGTTTTTTAAAGTGTTATTTTCGGTAAGTGGCCAGCACAAATTGGGCTGGATGATCTTAAATTCTCATGATTCCATACGTCACAATCAGGGTCATCACTCAGAGATGTGAGACTTTCAAATGAATTGCTCATGTTGAGCATACTTGGAAGGTCGCTTGATGAGTCAAAAAATGAGCTAGCAAAGGTTGATGACATTGCACAATGGGCATAACCAGATGGCATTTCGATTTTTGGAGTGAAAACCAAAAGTGTCGTATGACACATTGGAGCAGTTCAGGTGAAACCAACTTTAGCACATCGAGCACTGAATGCCAGAATCTTTAACAGCAAATGAGCACAAACCACACGGATACTTTGGTTTACGTCCACGGTGCTGACCTTTTGGGCCAGGGTTGAGGTTGATGTCCCCAGCCAGTAAATTGACAATAATGAACAGTGGTAGGCAACCTCTAGGGTAGCCTAGAAAGGGGGTAAACTGAGTGTTTCGATCCATTTCCATGAAACGTATTTATGTACGTCTTCCGGACACTAATCTTTGACGGACCATGGTCCCATTCATGAAAAATCCTCAATCCAAGTTGGGAGCAGGCAATCAACAGAACCAAATACAACACTGGTGTTGATGTGTTTCGTATTCTTCCAGATCCAAGCATGGTACTAATTCAATCTTCGATTTTAGAAATCCAATATGGCACGAACGAGGTTACAGTAATCTATGCCATATATTGCAATTGCACTGGGTGGCAGGAAAATCTTCAAGGTTAAAAACAGTTAAAAGCAGTAAGTTACCAGTGAAGATCACAAAATTGGTCTCAGCTGGTAGCATGAAATGCACGATGATAGGATAAAACGCTGCTTTACTAGTTTAAAAGAAAGTCACGATAAAATTGGACTTGTTTGATAGCACAGAGATTTCCTTGCGCGATAAATTATTTTAAAAGATTAAAAACCCCACTTTACTAGTTTAAAAAAAGAAGGAAAATTGCGATAAATGATAAAACTAAATAAGACACGGGAGGGAATAATAAACGTCCTCCCTTGATGCTGTTAGAAGTTGTCACGTCATCCCTGTGTAACGGCCAAGGCCGGAGCGGCCCAGTGGACAGCGACAGTCAGCGCGTACTCTGACGTGGCCGAAGTGTACGGGTGGTCGGTGAAAGTTAGATGCCGTCGTCGGGCCTTAGTTTACCGCCGCCGTTGTTTTTGACCGGAGGGGGCTGCTGCGTTCGCGGTGTTGACATGCGGTGCTGTTCTACGCCGGGAGCCTGTCGACCGGGACCGTGGCCAGAGGCCTTTATCGCGGGCAGAAGCCGAGTCGGACGAAGCGGCCGACGACGCCCGCGTCTGGGGCCCGGGTCGGCACCACGGAGGCGTGAGGTGGGGTATCAAGGCGGTGAGGCCTTGATAAGGTGACAATTCTAAATGTACTGCTATCGGTCTGATTGTCACCTGCACCAAAATCAAGTGAAAAGCTAATGTTTGGCTATCCATTCAAATGAAATTATGCTCCACACGAGTACATCACACCCTATATAATTACAACAGATAGTGCAAAGAGAAAAATACCAGAGTGCAGAATATAGCATTACAGTTACAGAGAGAAAGTCCAAGATCTGCAGTGAGCTAGGTTGGAAGATCAGGACCACACCCTATATGATGGACGGACAATTCAATAGTTTGATAATTGAAGGGAAGAATATAAGTAAGTGAGTAAGTAAGTAAGTAAGTAAGTAAGTTTATTGCCCAAGTATTCACATACAAGGAATTTGCCTTGGTGCTCCGCCCACAAGTAACAACATGACATACAGTGACATTTACGAATGACTCAGAAAACATTAAACATTCATAATAATAAAACATTAATGATAAAACACCATTGCTCAGCATGTGAACCAACAAAATACCAGATCAAAGGGATCTACAGATTTTTGGCTGTTGAGTAGAGTAACTACTCGTGGATAAAAACTGTTTTTATGTCTGGCTGTGGCAGCTTTGACAGTCTGGAGTCGCCTTTCAGAGGAAAGTGATTCAAAGAGTTTGTGGCCAGGGTGAGAGGGGTCAGAGATGATCTTGCCTGCTCGCTTCCTGTCCCTTGTAGTGTATAGTTCATCAATGGAGTGAAGGTTGCAGCCAATGACTTCTCTGCTGATCGGACGATTCACTGCAGCCTCCAGATGTCGTACTTGGTGGCTGAGCCAAACCAGACCATGATGGAGAAGGTGAGAACAGACTCTATGATGGCTGTGTAGAATTGGACCGTGTAGAATATGTTCCTGAATCTGGTGGTAATCAGGTTTCCTGGTGTGATTGGATGTGCCCAATGCTGCACAGTGCATTTCTGATCTTCTGCAAAGAGAATCATTCTTGAGGAATTATTCCAGCTCAGGATTTCGCAGCATTTGACTGTAACCTCAGGCAATTTGCCTCTCATCTAAAATATGTCAATCTGCATGCTATCCATCGCCTTTGACCATGCAGCAATCATGGTCCATTCTCCTCAAGCCCCATTTCTCTTGTGCAGGACCATGAAGGAAATTGGGCCAAGTTTGGTTCCTGATTTTCATTAGCATTAATGAGCCATTGCTGTCAGATAGTATAACTCATGCCTGATGAGTCAGAGGTGAGAGAATCTTGTTCTGCTCCAGAGACTAAAAACCTTAAATAGTGGTTGACACTCCAGTGCAGTTCTGTGAGAGTTTTAGAGGTGTCATCTTTTGGATGAGATGATAAAGTCAGATCCTGTCTCCTTTCTCAGGTGGTTGCAAAACATCCTATAGCATAATTTCAATAATTATCCAGTATCTTGATCAATATTTAGTCCTCACTCAAAATTTCGAAGTGACACCCGTCACTATTGCTGTGGCAGTTTTCTGTGTGGAAGTTGGCTCCTATTTTCGAAACAAGGAAACATAGAAAGTAGGTGCAGGAGGAGGCCATTCGGCTCTATGAGTCAGCACCACCATTCATTCTGACCATGGCTGATCACAATTTTCTATATAACATTGTTCCAACTCTGAGAGGTCTGAAGGAAAGATCATGAAACAAAATTTACACCCAGCTACCTCTCTGAATCAACAGAAAAATCCCATTGTTTGATTCAAAAACACATTGTTTTCAACAAATTGCATACTTTTTAACTTGCAACTCTCTGCCCTGTCCTGAAACTAAATGGTTAACTATTTGTCTTTACATAAATGCTGCCTGACCTACTGAGTGTTTTCAGAATTTTCTGGTTTTATTTCAGATTTCCAGCATGAGCAATTTGAAATGCTCTTTTCCAGTTTTCTAAATGTGTGACATTGAAAACATGGATACTTGTTCAGGTTTTAAAGAAAGTGAAAACCATGATCTATATTTTCTTTACAATGTGTATATAATTTCTTCAGAGATGTACAAAGTCATGAGGGACATACACAGGTTGAATGCAGTCTTTTTCCCAGGGTTGGGGAATCAAGAATAGAGGGCACAAATTTAAGGTAAGAGGGAAAAAGTTAATAAGAATCTGAGGAGTAACTTTTTAACATAGAGGACGGCACATATGTAAGTAGAACAAGCTGTGAGAAGAAGTGGCTGAAGTAGCTATAATAACAATATTTAAAATACATTTGGACAGGTACATAGATAGGGAAGTTTTACAAGGATATTGGTCAAAACATGCAATTGGAACTAGCTTAGATGGGCTGTGCTGAAGGGCCCATTTTCCATGCTGTCTGACATTATTGCACTAATCGAATGCTATGTATCATCTCTGGTGACTACAGTTCAAAAACTATGTTTATACATTTGAGAGGATATGGAACAAACAGGGTGAAGAAGCAGGAGGGTGATAAGCATGAAATAGTAAGATTAAACGAGAACTTACCAGTTCGAAGTTTGATCATTATTTTATGAGGAGTAACGATGAGGGATTACGTGAAGAAGCCCCGCCTGGCGCTGGAACGGCATACTTCAAAGCAGCGGCATGAAAAACACAGAACATAATAGCCGGAGTAAGATAGTAAGGCTCAACATAAATTTAGAACTACCAGATGATCATTTATTTTATGAGGGTCGGGAGTGGAGGGCACGTAATCCCTCATCGTTACTCCTCATAAAATAACGATCAAACTTCGAACTGGTAAGTTCTCGTTTAATCTTACTATTTTACTTCGGAGTCACGTGAGTGACTACGTGAAGATTTTGAAACTTTCTGTGTTTTTTATGTCGTAGACTCATTCCATACGACACTCTGGCTCACACAACACAGTAATGAGCAAAATAACACATTTTTTCCTCCAAACATTGCCTCAAGTTATGTGATAAATTATTTCACATTATAAAAGAATAAAAGTAATGCCCTTTCTATTGAAAGGCAAGTTATCACAAAATATCAATTGATATATATAATTTGATGGTATGAACAAAGCAACAATTATAGAGAACCCAACACTCTATGTCCAATCGTGACACAATGACTGATTTCATTTAATTTAATATTTATTTTACACCCTCCTGTGGCCTTGCATCTTTGCTCGAGCGGCTCATCCTGTGCCATTCCTGTGAATGTATCTACCTCCTTAACAGAGTAATTTTCCACATTTCAGTGTCTAGTTCCACTGAGTGTTATTCAATGTTTAACCATCTAGAATACATTTCTCTAGAACCATCAGTTTTACTGAAACCTAATGTGGTTTTTTTGTGTGTAATAAGTAGTGCTGTCTCATTACCACAGAGACTCTTACTTACTTTAACATATTTCATCAATGTTCACACACACACACACACAATTTAAGGCCGACAGGATATGCTTATAGGTTTACCTTGGTTTCAGCTCTTCTTGGTCTGCTTTGTTTGGTAAATTCATAAACATATATGATAATGTAATCTGTATCCACATACAATTATAACGTAATATTTACAATGTGTGCACTCTTATCTTTATACTAAAGTCATCAGCATTATTACTTTCAATGTTAACTTTTTTGAATCATTGATAGAACTGGAGTCCATTGCCTAAGGCAATTCAGGACTATATTGATCTCCAGACTTATGTATTGCAATTTTGGACAGATTATATATATATATATATATATATATATATATATATATATATATATATATATATATATATATATATATATATATATATATATATATTTATATCTACATATATATCCCTTTTCATATCGGGATTTTACGAATGAACCTGATAACTTCTTGGTTAGTATTTTGTCCGTAAATAGGACGATAAACACTCTGAGCCCTATTATTGGCTCTATCAATTAGATACTCAGAAAAAATGCAATTCACAAGAACTCACATATATCTAATATGACAAATAATTTTACTGTATACACAGACTTCCAATTTCTTATAAAATATTGGGGTTTTTTTCTTATTTCTACAAATTGCAGGTATAACACTTCTTTATACATAATTATCTTATTGTTATGTTGTTATATTAGTTAAACATTCATAGACTTCTTTGACCATTAAACTATTGTAATGGTCTGATCAACCTGCAGATAGTCAATTCATATTTTCATATTATGGATGCCTTTGTACAACAATAAATTACTGCAACTATGAATCAAGCACATCACTCAATATTTATGAAAACCATGAAGGATCTGTTTTGGACCACCAAAATGCCTCTGGCAGTGTCTTGCTATATTTTCATCAGACACTGCCCTATCAGACAAAAATGAGGAACATAAAAAAAACATTTTTCCTCATATAATTGAGAGAAAAGCATCCACCTTTCCTGTTCTTGGTTTACCCACGAAAACATTTGAAAGATCAGTTATTTAATCTGTATACAACCAGATTAATCGTAAGCAATCCATATTAATGACAATGTATTTTCCCCCCTTAATGTGTTGTCTGTGATAACATTGTCTCTTTCTTAGAGATAAACAGCTGGACTAAAACATTTTAGAATATGCCACATCTGTTTATTCAGATGATCACATGATTATTATTTTACTTATCTTATGTGATTTAATATATGCCACAGCCGTGGTATTGTTCACCTTGATATGACATGGACACTTCCATAATAGAACAAAGGATATTTAATCCATAATTCCTTATACTTCAATAATTAATACAAATGTTTGGAGAATTTCTTAGGACAATTCATTTGCATTTACCTGGTATTATTGTCCGTAGTCCCAACAAAGAGACGTATCAATAATCTTTATATGAATAGGTTAATATTTTTATCTTACCCAAACATTCACAGAAGCTATCCATCATCTGTTAATACTTGCTTCAGCTTGCAACAGCTGCTAAGCTTATAGTTGAAGCAACTTGTGAACCCTTTTTTTTTTTTAATCCATTACTTTAATAATGATAATGTATCATTTGGTATTTGCATAAACCTCACACAAAGGCATACATAAGCTTCTGTATTCCTTCTTTTGGAGCTTTGGTTACTCTTACCTAGGCTCCTTTCCTAATGGAGGGACAAAGTATGTCAACAAAGCAATAATAGATATTTGTATCATGGAACAATTTTCCCCCTCTTATGGTGCTGAATTACTCCTAAATCCAGAATAGTAATTTATGAATATTTATGAATGCCTAAAACATAGGCTTTATGTGATGGGTCAAGTCCTTGCCTTTCAACAGGCTTGTAATTGCAGCACTAATTTGCAGCTGACTCTAATTTAAATGTGATCAAGATAAACCATGACCATGTCCTCATTAGTGCAAGTACTGATCTTTTAACAGTGCAATTGTTCTTCCAGTATTCTGTTTAACAGCCTTAAACTGAATTTAATCTTTTAGATAATGTTTTAACTTGCACCGCTTGACCCATTTTAATTAATTTCAAGCACCTGTAATATTTGATTAACACTTTGTTAATAACAACTGTATTTCAATATTGAAGATGTTCCATTTTAATAAAATGTTCTTACACTGTGAAAGTGTATATAAAATGATGTTTTGTATGGTTTATACCATCACATCTGTACACTGAGGTAATCTATAATATATATATGTACGTACCCCTTCTTTATTGGAGTTACTTTTGGGTGCAAACCTAAAATCAAATTTTTACGTTTTCTTATACAGGTGAACCAATCCTTTCTACAATTTTTCTTTTAATTTTTTTTTATAGTCCTTAGTTATATTAAATTAATGATCATAATACACCTGTAATCCCCCACAATCGGAGATTTCATGAATTTATTTTGTAACAGTTGTTTGCACCTCTTCAACGTACTCAAGCCTTCTTTTCCCAATTATATGGGTTCGGATAAGGCTATGTTTGATTATGTTTATTTATCATACTTCTGCCTTAGTTTTGATCCATTATCAAATCTTTATATTGGATCATAATTTTTTTCCCCCCAAAGTTTAAAGACCAATAGTCTGTTCTTTTGTAATCAATACTTTGAATAATCATAAGGCAGGTTTTATTCCATAATAATCAGGCGTTTAACATAACCTGATTTGTATTGATCTGCAAATCTAGAGTGCAGATTTGGTCCCAAATATTATATATTTATTCCCTATTGAGCTCCACAAACTGATGGCAATTAATTTTACTTCAAATGTATTGGTTATTTGCACAATATTTTATTTGTTTTCCATTGAATGGAAATGCCATGCACCAGTTTGAAATACTTTTAAAATCGTATTTCCTTATATCTCATCTTATTGAGACATGGATATCATAACCGATTCGCCGTTGATATCTTTATAAACTTAAATGTTTTATCATATTCTGCTGTTTCACCATAACAGCTTTGGTGAGGCCAATTAATTTTTTTTTTTTTTTTCCATATTTACTTTTCATGGCCTCATTCATACATTCAGGTATCAAACCTAGTACACTTCTATATATATATATTTTGTGCTGAAGTGTACTTTAATAAAACATAAAAAGTTTTATTATTATTCTGCTGTTTTAATCATAACAGCTTTAGTGAGAGACCAATTAATTTTGGTTCCCATGGTTATTTTCCATGGCCTCACTTCTTATTCAGGTGTTGTACTTACACCTATATATATATATATATATTTTACTGGTGCTGTGGTGGGTACTTCATGACCAGCCACCACTATCAGTGCATTTTTAGGGTCAGTTTTCCATTTTATTTTTACTACCCTTGTTACTCCTGAGTTTTTTCCTCAAGGAGACTACCTTTAAATATATCTGAGGTAGATATTCCCACCATATTTCATCATATATATTAATATATGAAACCCCTTTAGGGTAGGTTAGGGAATGTTTTTGGGCCTTTTAACCCTTTTTGGCTTGAATTCTTTATTTACTTTATTTTTTTTTTGGAATCTTTTTTTTTTTTTTTCCATTATTTTTCCAAGCCATAAAGCTTTTTTAGTCTGAAGGCCTTTTATTGAATTTTTTAAAATTATGGCCTTTCTGACTTTATAAAATTTCCCCCCCCCCCCCCCCCCCCCCCCCCCCCCGTGCCAAAAGTTTGTGGAGCGACTAAAATTCTTTCTAACGTAATTTTGACGGCCACTGGTATCGGAACCGGCTCCGTAATCTCCCGTTCCGATCGCTCCCCTTAGGACATTATTTTTAAAACTCCGTTGCTTTTCAACTTATTTTTTAAATTAAAAAAAAAAATTTTTTCTTTTAAATTAGTTTTAAATTCTGGTATTCAATACCAGCCACGGAGTTTTTTAGACCCTGAAAATGTTTTCCACTGCACTTACCTGCGGGCCCATACCTACCGCTGTCGGGGAGCTGCCTCTGCAGCTCTTGCTCTGCCGTCAGCGTCGACGTAATGCCGTTCCAGCGCCAGGCGGGGCTTCTTCACGTAGTCACTCACGTGACTCCGAAGTAAAATTAGTTTTGGTCTCACCCAAATTTCTTTACATCTCTTCCCAGTAAGGCAGCACAGAAATGGTATCAAAATATAGGTTATTACATTTGGCAATCTTCATGTACTAATACTTAACATGATACTTTTGCACAGGTTAATTTAGTCATTTTGAAACAGAATAATATGTAGAAATTGAGCACCTCAAAATGTAGCATTATTTTCAGAATTCATTTATGATATTTACTGCTCAGAGTTTTGACCTCGTCAATTGAAATAGATAAAGTAATCCAGAAATAGGGAACTGAGGATGGCAACAGAAATCATTGAAACATAAAATTAGAAACAGGTGTTAGAAAAGGTTTATACGGAGAATTAAATGTTTAGCGTGATTTGCCAGGCTGGGAAGGAGCAGCACAACCAGTAATGTGGGGAATGAAGAGAAAGGGGAATACATGTGGATACAATTATACAGGATTAGTGTGCTAGAGGGATGAGCTTTGATGCATTTAATGGCCTCTTATCAACTCTTATGTTGCAGGCTGTTTTGGTCTGCCTCTAGTCTTGGCTTCATTTTAGATTGAATTTATAGCACAGAAAAAAAGGCTATTTGACAGTCTATATGTTCCTCTCCCACCTTACTTCATCGCACCCTTTCAGCATAATGTGTCATTCCAGCATTTCTTAACTGCTGAAATGATGTGGAAATCCAGATCCATGATTTCAAATGTTCAAAGTAATTTAAAGTGGGTAATATATGATGAAACATTCCATGAATAGATTTTAAAAAGTTATTGGTTACTGTCGTATTTATAGTCAGCATGGCTTTTGTGCGTGGGTAGTCAACAAGGCTTTGTACATTGGGAAATAGTGTCTCACAAATCTGATAGTTTTTGCAAGAGGTGACCAAGAGGATTGATGAAGGTATTAAACGTTATCAATATGGACTTTGGCAAGGCCTTTGACAAGTTCCAGCACAGTAGGCTAGTCGAAAAGGTTAGATCACATGGAATCCAAGGTGAGCAATTGGATTAAAAACTGGCTTAGAGGAAGGAGTCAAAGGATAGTTTAGTTCATTGTAGTTTAGAGGTAGCCCTTTGGCCCACCCTTTCACACTAGTTCTGTCATCCGCTGCCTACACACTAGGAGTAAATTACAGTGGCCTATTAAATGACAAACCAGTGTGTCTTTGGGATGCGGAAAGAAACTAGAGCACCCGGAGGAAACCCTCGCAATCTCAGGGAGAATATGCAAACTGCACAGACAGCACCCAAGGTCAGGATCGCATCCAGGTTTCTGGCACTGTGAGGCAGCAGCACTTCCAGCTGGGCCGCTGTGCCATAACATGCTTGACGCATAGCCTGGAGTTCAGGAACATACTAGAAAAATAAGCGAGTTTGATATTCCGAAAAATGCAAAGAATCATGGGATTTGTCAAAGGTCACAAGCAAAAAACACTCTCGGCAGCCGTGTCATGGCATGGACACAGATCGGCACCTCATCTGTAGCCAGGAGCGAACCTGGGTCTCCGGCGCCGCAATCGCTGCCAAACCGCCACTGGACCATCCCCGTTCCCTCCCGACTGCCCTCTCCGTCCGGGGGCGGCCAGAGATGTCAGGAGTCAGATGGGAGTGGTGCCCCCAGGCCCACAGCCAGCGCGGAGAAGCAGCGCTAAATCAAGCTCAACTCTGCCTGTCTTGCTGGGTTAACCTTCAGCCCTGCCTGGGCTGACGGGACACTAGCCCGACACTGTGGAGTTAGCGCTGCTTCTCCCCACTGGCTGTAAGCTTGGGCGGTCGTTTCCCGTAGGTCCAGGCAGGGCTGGTAGGTTAACCCGGCTAGACAGGCAGAGTTGAGCTTGATTTAGCACTGCTTCTCCGCTCCGGTCTGACTCCCGATGTCTCAGGCTGCCCCGGAAGGGGGGGGGGGGGAGGAGCACTCGGGAGGGGACGGGGATTGTCCAGTGGCAATTCGGAAGCGATAGCGCCGCTGGAAACCCGGGATCGATCCTGGCTGCGGATGAGGTGCAGATCTGTGTGCATGCCGCGGCTCGGCTGCCGAGAGTGACCTATGACCTGGACATGAGCAGTCGGAATACCGAACTCGCTTATACCATATGTCCATTGCTCCATTTCTCATTCTCATTTCGACCAGTCTTATCTTCTGTTGGTATTGCTCCTGCTGACTTACACACAGACACTGAAGCACGAGGCAACAATCAAGATTGAAGGGCCTGTCCCACTTGCGTGTCCTTGGCACGCAAATTACCCGACGGTCCCGCGAAGGTCGCGCTCGATTTCATGCACCCGCACAGCCATCTGGAGCGCGTGACGTCATTTGAAGATAGACACAAAATGCAGGAGTAACTCAGTGGGACAGGCAGCATCTCTGGAGAGAAGCAATGGGTGACATTTCGTGTTGTGACGACGAGGTCGCGTAATTTGCGTGCCAAGGACACGTAAGTGGGACAGGCCCTTAATACACCAGTGGTCTGAGAAAGCTGAGGGTATACTACAGGTGGGAATAATGTAGATGGGACATGTTGATTGGTGTGGGCATGTTGGGCTGAGGTTGCCTGTTTCACACTGTATGACTATTACTGCATTCCTACCAGGCCATTTACTGTAGATTTTATCGTTCAAGTGGCACTTGCTTTCCCTCTCTCTCCATCCCCTCACCCTTCCCAGTTCTCCCACCAGTCTTACTGTCTCCGACTACATTTTATCTCTGTACCGCCTACTCCCCTGACATCAGTCTGAAGAAGGGTCTCGACCCGAAATGTCACCCATTCCTTCTCTCCAGAGATGCTGCCTGTCCTGCTGAGTTACTCCAGCATTTTGTGTCCATCTTAGATTTTATCCTAGCGAGAAACCTGGATGAACAGAGAGATTCATTCACTGCTGAAGTCTATATCCAAGGTTACCTTGAAGGATGACTCTGTACTGTACAAACGTGGCAAGTGCAATCACCGCAAGGCTATTAGAGATGCTAAGAGAGAATTCCAGAACAAGCTAGAGCCTTGATTCAATCAAGCAAAAATCCAAGATAGTGGCATTTAAAGGTGAGGGGAATGTCGGGAGCCATGAACAGTCCTTGAAATCACCTGAACCCTCAAGAAATGCCCAAAAATTTCATTATTGGCTCGTGAACCGGGGCAAGGTTGCATCAGCATACGAAGCAGAAAGTTGAATGCTGGAGGAAAGAGTTGGTGTATCTTGTGGTGGCCGCATATATGTATGTTGACGGCAGCTGCGGGAAGCTCTACAGAAGCTGGATGAGCAAGTAGATTAAGTGCAGCCTTTGGCACCTGTAGTAAGCGGAGGTGGAATAGAATAGAATAGTAAGATTAAATGAGCTTACCAATTTGAAGTTTGATCTTTATTTTATGAGGAGTTACGATGAGGTATTACATGAAGAAGCCCCGCCAGGCGCATGCGCAGCATTATATTTCAAAGCAGCGGCGTGAAAACACAGTGACTATAGTCGAAGTGATATAGTAAGACTCAGAAGACTAGAACTACCAGATGATCTTTGGGATTATGAGGATCGGAAGCGGAGGGCATGTAATCCCTCTTCGTAACTCCTCATAAAATAAAGATCAAACTTCAAACTGATAAGTTCTCATTTAATCTTACTATTTTACTTCGGAGTCATGTGAGTTACTACATGAAGATTTCAAAGTTCTGTAATTTCATGCCGTAGATCCATTCCATACAACACACTGCTTCAGTTGACACAGGAGTGAACAAGTAATGTACTGAACATTACTCAAATTATTCAATAAACATTTTTAAATAATAAACAAAACAGTAATAACCCCTCTATCCCAGGGGAAAATTACAAATGAAATTTACAAAAGAAATCAAACGGAACCCAAAACAGCATGCCCAAACCCTTGCACTGCCAGGACAGGTTTGTCATAAAACTTGGAGAAGGTCGCCTCCCTAGACCATCCTGCGGCCCTGAGGATTTGATCAATAGGCACGTCCTGTGCCTTCGTTGCGGATGTTGATGCCACCCTGGTGGAGTGAGATTTAAACACATGAGTGTCTACTCCAGCACAATCCAAAACCTGTTTCAAACATCTAGAAATAGTTTGCACTGACACCATTTTAGTAGTTTTTTTGTGGCTGATGAGCATTGCTGTTTCAGAGCCTCTGAGACTCTTAGTTACCTCGATATATTGACTCAGATGCGTAACTATACATAGCCTATGGTCAATGGGGTATGCTTTAAAACTTACTTTTGGTTCCGGCCATACCTGGCCTGCTTTGTTTGATTAAATCATATATATAAAACGTCATGTTATCAACGAAGAATACATGCTATCCAGCCGTAGCTTTTGCAATGTTTGAACCCGTTGCGCTGATACTAGCGCCATGAGCATGACCACTTTAAGTGTTAGCTTCTGAAAAGATAGTGATGTGGTTGGAGCCCATTGCCGAAACAGTGTGAGAACTATACTCACATCCCAGATTGCTGTATATCTAGGCTTAGGAGGGTTTTTGTTAAAGATACCTCTCATAAATCGGGACACTAGCGGAGGAGACCCGATAGATTGTTGTTCTGAAAATTGCCCTAAATATGAGGTCAAAGCACTCCGAGCGCTATTAATGGCACTATAGCTCAACTGTTCATCAAAATACAATGTAGCAAGGAACTCCAATACATCTGGTATGTTTGCAGTATGATAAGATATATCTGACTGCAAGCAAAACATCTCCCATTTCTTAGGGTACACAAAAGGCTGGAGAAACTCAGCAGGTGCAGCAGTATCTAAGGAGCGAAGGAGATAGGCAACGTTTCGGGTCGAGACCCTTCTTCATATGAGACACATATTGTTTTTTAGTGCTATCTCTCTAAGCTGCAGTAATCACATCCATGGTCCTACTCGACAGTCCAAGCCCTTGGAACGGTCTGGTCAAAAACTGCAGATTAACAGTTTAATACAATCATGTAATGGATGGTTTTCTCCTGTTACCGGATGAACCAACAAATTACTGCACTTGGGGACAGCCATGAATGGCTGAATCATCATTCTCAGGACCAATGGGAACCATGGCTGTGTAGGCCAGTCAGGAACCACCAGAATGCCCGAGGCGGAGTCCTGCTCTATTTTGGTGAGACATTGTCTGATGAGGCAGAATGGGGGAAAAGCGTAAAAGAACGTACGTCCCCAATGTAGTGAGAATGCATCCACCGCTACTGCTCCTGGATCTGGTTCCCATGAAACGTAATTAGGCAACTGATGATTTAGCCTGGATGCAAACAGATCTATGTCTGACAAACCATACCGGCTGACAATCATTTTAAACACATTAGGATTTAGCATCCACTCTATGTTGTCATTAAGCTTCCGTGACCTGGTGTCCGCCACCACATTATCTCTATCTGGTAGGTAGGTAGCTGAGACCCAAATATTTCTGGAAATGCACCAGTCCCAAATGAGGTTAGCCAGTTTATCACACGATACTGACCTAATTCCTCCCATGTGATTGATATAAGCAACAGCCGTGGTATTGTCAATCTGGAGCTGAACGTGTAAATCATTCATTGCTGAACAATATGCTTTTAACCCATAGAATGCACCCAGCAATTCTAAGTAAATTATACCATGTCTCTGCAGGATTAATTCCTCTTGCACACTCCATCCACCACCACCACAGCTAGACTCGCTATCCGTGGCTCCCCATCCCAAAGCACTGACACCTGTTTGTAAAATCACTGAAGCTTGTTGAGTCAAAATGTTTTTGGTACTTCGTGCGATATTGATTATCCACCATTGCAATTCGCCGATGGCTTTGGCTGGCAACTGCATTGGTCTGTCGAAATGACCTGCATGTTCTTTAAGTGCTTGTTCTCTAGCTCGTTGCAAACTTTGATAGTGCAGAGGTCCAAACTGCACTGCAGAGAAAACCGCCACTAATTTACCAATAACACTGGCTACTTGCCGAATGGAGGGTTGTTGCTCCTCTACGAGACTGCTACAGACCTCCATGATTTCAACAGGCTTGGCCGTAGGCAAAGTCACAGCCATATCAACTGAATCAATGACAAATCCCAAATAGTTAATTATTTAGGATGGTACTAGCTTGGATTTTGTTGGTTGGATGAGGAAACATAACCTCTGAAATAGGTGTTTGGTTGGTGAAACCGACTCCTCAACTGCTTCCTGAATGTTGCTTTCAATTAAAATATCATCTAAATAAGCCTTCACAATGTGATTCTGGGCACGAAGTAGTGCCAGAACTGGTTTCAACAATTTTGTAAACAACCTAGGAGCTGAGGTTAACCCATTGGGCAATGCTTTAAATTGCCACAGCTGTCCCATCCAACTAAATTTCAAGTATCTACGGTACTGATGATGAATTGGTACTGAATAATATGCATCTTTTAGATCTATGATTGCCATATAACAACCTTTTGATAACAATTGCTTAGCAGTACTGAAAGTATCCATTTTAAAATGCCTATACTGGACATATGAATTTAACTGGGTTAGGTCCAGAATGATTCGATACCCACCATCTTTTTTCCTGCCTGGGGAATATATTGGACACAAATTGTTGAGGATGATATACCGTCTTTTCAATTACCCCTTTTTGGAATAAAACCCCAATTTCATTATACACCTGTAGAGTTTCTGATCCTGAAAAAAACAATACCCGACTAGGCATATTTTGTGCAGGTGGATGTATTCCTGACATTAACTCAATTCGAGACCCCGAGACACTGTCCAGTATAAACAGATCGGATGTTATGCAGCACCATTCATCATAAAACAATTGCAACCTACCCCCAACCGTTGTTCCCTAGAGGATTTATCCTGGACTGAATCAGTTACCTGTACCTCCATAGCCGACCTCGAATATCTCAATCTTCTGGCCATGTTGGGGTTGTAGTTGGGGTCCGCAGGTGCATATGGACGGCGTACAACTGGCAACCCTCTACTTGGGCCTGCTCCAGCATCTGAAGCCCATCTGATTGAAAAAGGCTCATGTGCCTTGGTGTATGCACAAAAGCAGTGACACCAACTTCAGGGTCAGAATCCTCCTGCCCTGGCTCTCCCGAGTCTTGCTCTAGGGAGGTCTCGATCAGCCCTAAACAAGGTGCTGGTGAGGGTGATTCCCATTGGAACTCATAGGCGTGCTGGAAGTCCTCCTCGCCATACAGGCCTCTGACTGAGGCTGTTCCAGAAAGTTGTTGGGGAATCCTGGGGTTATGCGACCCTGATTGGAACACTTCATGGTTCATCATTGTTTGAATCATCTGCTCCATTTTATCGAGACATCCTCAGACCTTCTTGTTGGAAGGAGGGGAGTCTTCTTGGTCAGACTCGTCAGAATATACGGGCCTGACTGACTTACGTTTAGCCTTTCTCCCTACTGGAGTGGCCACAGCCCCCTGAGACACTGGAGTTAATGGAGGCAGTTGAGCTGCTGGCGGTTCTGCAGTCGTCGTCAGAACCAGCGTTACCGCAGCCGGTATTGCCCTACCCGACCTACGTGCACTAACCGCGGACCCGCAAGTAAGGCTCTTACTACGAATGGCAGCACTCTTTTTTACAACTCTCTCCATTTTGAGAGTACTCCCATTGGTTCCTGAACCAGTCTTACAGAATTTAAATACCCGCAGAGAGTTGTTAAAATCACTTACCTGCCGGTTTATTACTTACCGCTGGTGGAGCTGTGCACTCCAGCCCGTCGGTGCGCCATGCGTCGGACATAATGACGCGCATGCGCCTGGTGGGGCTTCTTCATGTAGTCACTCACGTGACTCCGAAGTAAAATAGAATGCCTTTTATTGCCATTGAAACAGCTTGGTTTGAACAAAATTGCATTTTCTACAGTCTTAACAATTACAAAAAAAACCAAGGCCCACACTTAACATACTTTACACAAACATCCATCATAGTGAATCTCCAACACCTCCTCACTGTGATGGAAGGCAAAAGTCATATCTCTTCCCTTGTTTTTTCTCCCGTGGTCCAGCAGTCCAACTGCAACATCGAGGCGAACTGAGGCCCCCGATGTTAAAGTCCCGCAGCCATTAATCCGCGCGGGACGATGTTAGGCCCCGCTCCAAGTCATTTTGCACCGCGATTCCTGCGGGAGAAGTTGCCATTGCGGGAGCTCCGAACAGCTGTCTCCCACTAGGGACCTGCGAGCTACCGATGTTACCGTCCACAGGGCCTGCGGCTGGAGTCTCCGAAGCTCCGAAGTCGGGTCGCAGCTGCGCGCCACCACAGCACCTCCTGCTCCAAATTCGGCCAGCTCTGCGATGGCAGGTTTGCAGGCTCCGCGACTGGAGTCCTCAGGTTGGTTCCGGCCAGAGGCTGCCGCCGGCACCACGATGATAGGCACAACGACATCGGAGACCCGATAGGGAAAAAGTCGGGTCCCCGAACAGGGAAGAGATTAAATGGTTTCCCCCACCCACCCCCCCCCCCTCACATACACACACCAAAAAAATAATAAAACTAGAATAAAAACATACATTTAACGAGATAAAAATAAAATAAAGACAGACGGACTGCAGTTGAGCCGCTGCCGTTAGGCGCCGCCACACCACACTACACCTCCTCCATTACTGAAGGTGCCTACAGTAATGTGTTAGGCCAAGCAAACCCCTACTTTATCAATCCAGTGCCGCAAGGACATTGGGTGTTATAGTAAGAATACAAGATATTACATATTTCCTCAGTGCAAGATCGGACTTTTCAGAGGCTTTGGCATTGCAAGATGACACCAGAACATGGTGACTTTGTATGCTGTTCTAGTAAAGGACCTATACATGTATAATATGATTTGACTGGATAACATGCAGAACAAGCTGTTCACTGTATCTGTATACACGTGACAATAATAAACTAAACAAAATAAAATGTCTCCAAATAGATGCCAGGCAACTGTGGCAGGGCGTGTATACCATTACAGACGGTATCCAAAAGCAACATTGCATCCTTGTTGGTTAAGCTTCTTCTTCTTGCGTTTGAGTCAGCAGAAGTCTACAGCAGGGTGATGCCATCCAGCTTGACATCCATAGGTGCTCACCCTAAAAAGGACGCATGTTCCGGCTTGGTGCCAAGAACATGCGTCCAAGCTTGCTGTCTCTGTTTGTTATCATTCGCCTGATTGAGGTCAGTTAACAGGGCTCACCATGTGGAGGTCGACAACATGATTCCTATTGCTTAAGCTCAATGCCTTTTACATCCATTTTGAACAGGCAAACAAAGCTCCACCAAGGCTTGCCCTTCCCTTCTCTGCTGGCTCTATCCAATCGATCATGGTAGCAGGTCAGATTTATTTTCACAAGGGCAAACCTTTGGAATGCAGCTGACCTGGATGGAATCCCCGGGGGGATTACAACCCTATCCTCGTCAATGGAGCTGGTATGGAGGTGGTTGACAGCTTTAAGTTCTTTGGCATCCCTTACATCAGCAACATAACCTGCTTCCTCCAAGTTGATGTGGTGATCAAGAAAGTGCATCAGTGTATTTATTTTCTTAGCCATTTGACAATATCCAAGATGTCTACAAGGATTCTCTTGAACTTCTACAGATGCATTGCAGAAAGCATTCTCAGGAATGCTCAGAGGGCGGCACAGTGGCACAGCAGTAGTGCTGCTGCCTTACAGTGCCAGAGACCTGGGTTCAATCCTGACTACGGGTGCTACCTGTATGGAGTTTATAACAATATAACCATGTAACAATTACAGGATGGAAACAGGCCATCTCGGCCCTTCTAGTCCGTGCGGAACACTTATTCTCCCCTAGTCCCATCTACCTGCACTCAGACCATAACCCTCCATGCCTTTCCTGTCCATATACCTATCCAATTTATTTTTAAATGATCAAATCGACCCTGCCTCCACCACTTCCACTGGAAGCTCATTCCACACAGCTACCACTCTCAGAGTAAAGAAGTTCCCCCTCATGTTACCTCTAAACGTCTGTCCCTTAATTCTCAAATCATGTCCTCCTGTTTGAATCTTCCCTACTCTCAATGGAAAAAGCTTATCCACGTCAACTCTGTCTATCCCTCTCATCATTTTAAAGACCTCTATCAAGTCCCCCCTTTACCTTCTGTGCTCCAAAGAATAAAGACCTAACTTGTTCAACCTTTCTCTGTAACTTAGTTGCGGATACCCAGGCAACATTCTAGTAAATCTCCTCTGTACTCTCTCTTTTTGTTGACATCTTTCATATAATTTGGCAACCAAAATTGTACACCATACTCCAGAAATGGCCTCACCAAAGCCTTGTACAATTTTAACAAGTTTGTACATTATTTCTGTAACTTTGCAGGTTTTCACCGGGTGCTCCAGTTTCCGCCCCACACTCCAATGTCGTAGAGAATTGTAGGTTAATTGGCTTTGGTAAAATTTGATAAAAGGACGGTTCAGTTGCCTGATAACAGCTGGAAAAGAACTGTCCCTGAATCTGGAGGTATGTATTTTCAAACTTCTATACCTCTTGCCTGATGGGAGGGGGTAGAAGAGGGAGTGACCGTGATGGGACTCGTCCTTGATTATACTGGTGGCCATTGTTGAGGCAGCATGAAGTGTGGATGGAGTCAATGGAAGGGAGATTAGTTTGTGTGATAGTGTGGGCTGCATCCAAAATTCTCCGCAATTTTTTGAGGTCTTGAAGGGAGCTGTTTCAAAACCATGCTGTGATGCATCCCGATATAATGCTTTCTCCCTGTGACCTCGTGGGTTTCCTCCCACATCTCAGAGACGTGCGGATCAGTGGGTTAGTTAGTCGCTGTATGTTAGAAACATAGAAACATAGAAATTAGGTGCAGGAGTTGGCCATTCGGCCCTTCGAGCCTGCACCGTCATTAAATATGATCATGGCTGATCATCCAACTCAGTATCCCGTACCTGCCTTCTCTCCATACCCCCTGATCCCCTTAGCCACAAGGGCCACATCTAACTCCCTCTTAAATATAGCCAATGAACTGGCCTCAACTATCTGTGGCAGAGAGTTCCAGAGACTCACCACTCTCCACCACGTTGGCTGTATGCCAGTTAGGAGAGGGAGGTAGGGGGTTTGAGTTTGCATTTAGTTTATTGTCACGTATACCGAGGAACAGTGAAAAGCTTTTGTTGTGTGCTAACCAGTAAGCGGAAAGAGAATACATGGCTTTTCCACGACTGGTGTTAAACTCACTAGCCTGTAGTTCCCTGCTTGATCTTGCAGCACTTCTAATATTAGTCATCCTTCTGTGTCCAGAGTGTACCTGCAATGTCATAGCAGACTAACACTGTCAGCCTTTTCTCAAGATTATATAGTAACTATCATATGAACTGTGGGCAATTAATTATATGGGCCCAATGCCGGCAAACAGAACAAGCTCAGATAGATCACTATCATCTTGGTCACTGTGGATTAGTTGGATTGATGGGCCTGTTTCTGTACTTTACAATTCTATGACTAATACCATTTACCGCATCTCAACTCAAAAGATCAAAGAGAATTTGAAATTCAGTTCAATTCGTTACATTTGTAAATTTATATATTGTCTACAGGTATATGTTGGAAAGCAGTGACTGGTCGCATCATGGTCTCGTTGGGCAACTCGACCCCAGGAACAAAAGAGATTACAAAAAATGGTGGACATTGGTGCGTGATCCATCATGGATACGTACCTCTCCAACATTGAAAGAATCTATGTTCTTTGAAAAGGGCGGCACAGTGGCATAGCAGTAAACTTGCTGCTTACAGCACCAGAGACCCGGGATTGATCCTGACTACAGGCGCTGTCTACATAGTCTTTGTATGTTCTCTGTGTGACTGCCTGGGTGCTTTGTTTTCCTCCCACATTCCAAAGTTGTGGAGGATTGTAGATTAATTGATTTTGGTAAAATATTAGTGTGTAGGATAGTGTTAGTGTAAGGGTTGATCACTGGTCGGCTCGGACTCGGTGGGCCGAAGGGCCTGTTTCCGTGTTGTATCTATAAGGTCTAAAGCAAAATCAAAGACCCACATCATCTGGGCTGTGCTCTCATTTTGCTCCTACTATCACAAAGAAGAAATAGGTGTTTGAAAACCATGATCACTAGCTTCAACAATAGCTTCTTCCCAACAACCACCAGGATCTTGAACACCATACTGCACTAACCTATGAACTAATGGACTGCCTTTGACTGCACCAAGGAGTTTGGGATTATTTTGCACTGGTATTGCACTTATTAATTTATGAATATATGTTTATTACTTGTTGTCAATATGTATTGTATTACAGGCATGTTACACTGCTGACTTAAGAATTGAATTGTTCCGTTGTCAGTACATATGACAATTAAACACGCTTGATATTCTTATTTACCTTTAAAGGATTAAATGGAGTGTATGTAAGTAATTAAAATGTAGCTGTAATGCATTTTTAATCTATTGTGCATTGATGTGTGTGTATGAACAAATTCAGAATTTCAAATCATTTGGACACCATTTTTAGAGCGCACCATATTTCCAACATACTGCTCTGCCACTTTTCATGTTACTGCATTCAGGGCCAGGAGCTCAAGAGCCATATATTAAACACCACTGTGATAAGATCCTTGAGGGAGATGATGGAATTGGAAATTTCATCTGAGCTTTTCAGTTCGGTAGTTCTGTCCTTCTGGCTGTCATAGAGGCATGAAAGCAGGCCCTGTGGCCCAATTTGTCCATGATGATTGTTAGCATTCTGGGTCAGATTCATTTGCCTGAATTTGGCCAATATTCTTCTAAATCCTTCTTATCTATATATATCTGTCAAAATGTCTTTTGAAAGTCATCATTAAATCTGTTTCTATGTCTCCCTCCCGTAGCTGATTCCAGATACAGACTACCCTCTGAGTGAAAAGGCTGCCCCTTAAGTCCTGTTTAAATCTTTCATAGGCTTATGCCATTTTGTTTTCAAATTTTCTATCCTGGGATGTAGACTGTGAGCATTCACTTTATCCATACCCCTCATGATTTTGTATACTTCAACAACTTTTGACGTTATTGAAGGCAGTGCAGGCAGGCAGTGAAGAAAGCTAATGGCATGTGGGCCTTCATTACAAGGGGAGTTGAGCATATGAGCAAAGAGGTCCTGCAGTTGTACAGGGCCCTGGAGTATTGTGTGCAGTTGTACACACCTGGAGTATTGTGTGAAATTTTGGTCTCCAAATTTGAGGAAGGACATTCTTGCTATTGAGGGAGTGCAGCATAGGTTCACCGGGTTTATTCCCGGGATGGAGGGACTGTCATATGTGACTGGGCTTGTATACACTGGAATTTAGAAGGATGATAAGGGATCTCATTGAAACATATAAGATTATTGAACACACTGGAGGCAGGAAACATGTTCCCAATGTTGGGGGGGGGGGGGGGGGGGGGGTCCAGAACCAGAGGCCACAGTTTAAGAATAAGTGGTAGGCCATTTAGAACGGAGATGAGGAAAAACATTTTCACCCAGAGAGTTGTGAATCTGTGGAATTCTCTGCCTCAGAAAGCAGTGGAGGCCAATTCTATGGACAGTTAGATAGAGCTCTTAAAGATAGCGGAGTCAAGGAATATGGGGAGAAGGCAGGAACAGAGGGGTATGATTGTGGATGATCAGCCATGATCACAGTGAATGGTGCTGCTGGCTCAAAGGGCCAAATGGCCTACTCCTGCACCTATTGTCTATTGTCTAGTCTTTAACTTTTTGTGGTAATATTTTTTTCTCAATTCTATTTTCTCTATTTCACGATTCTCTTGTGGAAATCACTCCTCCAGACTTTATTCAAAAATTATCAAGGGCAGATGCACATGTTATCAATTGAGTATCAAGAAGCAATGGTCAATATATGCTTGATATACCGTTCACACAACAGCCTTCTCATAACTTGAACATGGAAATGAAATAATCACAACCTATTCCTTATTGGAAGAAAAGATAAGGGGCTTTGGAATTATCCATGGGAAACAGTTGCTGTCTGAGGGAAGTAAATTGGTACACAGCCTTCATATAGTTGTGCATGGAAACAAATTGATATCTAAGCCACAATTCTCAGGTCAATTACAGACAGTTGAAGTACCTGTAACACGATTCTCCCCAATGTCACCTTGCAGATCAGTAAAATCAAATGACAAAGTAATGTGCAGCCCACTGCTTATGTGTGATCCACAAGCATTGATATTCAATGCACTTACTATATAGAACATCTTGGCTGCATTGGAGATGCAATCCATTACCAGGCTTCAATCAATACTCAAGGGATGCAATACTCAGCAATGAAGAACAAAGCAAATTCTTACAGAAATATTTATAAAGTGTTTATAATTAGGTACGGTGGGGCATTTGATGGGATTATAGACCTAATGGGTTAATGTGACTGGAATAATTGTGGTCATTTCAATCTAATATCCAGACATCAAAAACACAGTCACTAACCCAGTTTTCTGTTGTAATATGGTCCATCCTGTGTGAAATCTGTCACTAAATTGCAGTGGCAATTGAGAGTTGAATCTGTGGTCATATGCGTACAGTTTTGGTCTATTGCGTACAGTTTTGGTCTCCAAATCTGAGGAAGGACATTATTGCCATAGAGGGAGTGCAGAGAAGGTTCACCAGACTGATTCCTGGGATGTCAGGACTGTCTTATGAAGAAAGACTGGATAGACTTGGTTTATACTCTCTGGAATTTAGGAGATTGAGAGGGGATCTTATAGAAACTTACAAAATTCTTAAGGGGTTGGACAGGCTAGATGCAGGAAGATTGTTCCCGATGTTGAGGAAGTCCAGGACAAGGGGTCACAGCTTAAGGATAAGGGGAAATCCTTTAAGACCGAGATGAGAAAGACTTTTTTCACACAGAGAGTGGTGAGTCTCTGGAACTCTCTGCCACAGAGGGTAGTTGAGGCCAGTTCATTGGCTATATTTAAGAGTGAGTTGGATGTGGCCCTTGTGGCTAAGGGGATCAGAGGGTATGGAGAGAAGGCAGGTACGGGATACTGAGTTGGATGATCAGCCATGATCATATTGAATGGCGGTGCAGGCTCGAAGGGCTGAATGGCCTACTCCTGCACCTAATTTCTATGTTTCTATGTTTCTATGTTTAGCATTGAACAAAATTTCAAAACCCTCTATTTCTGATCTCTTGATTATCCCAAATATAATCTTCCCACCACCGATGATCATGTCCACAGCAGATATGGCCTTGTCTCTGCCTCATCCTTTATGATAGCTCTTTCTCTTTGACAAAGCATTTAGAGTAATATAGCACAGGAACAAGCCTATCAGCTCAACTCATCGATGTGATCAATATATCCATCTAATCAAGTCATATTTGTCTGCCTTTGACCCATATCCCTCAAACCTTTCTCATCCATGTTCCTTTCCACTGCTATTTGTTCATATTGTCTTTTTATATTACTTTAAGTAAATCTTTTGTCAGATGAAATTCTGTGAAGCAAAGTGAGGCCACACCCTCAACAACTTCGTTTTCGACTTCCTCTCATTTTTTTCAAGTTAAAGGTGTAACCATGGGGACTTGCATGAACCCCAGCTATGCCTGCCTTATTGTTGGTTATGTCGATCAAGGTGTACACTGGCCCTATCCCCCAACTCTTTCTCTGGTAAATAGACGACTGCATCGAGGCTACATCAACGACTGCATCGAGCACACCCTGCGGCCCGGAGTCAAATCGGCCACCTCCTTACCGGAGACTGCGGCTTCCAGATATTGTAGGCCGTAGGCCAACGGTCAGAGCGCTTCTCCGGCAACCCACGGTAAGGGGGTCCGCGATGTTAAAGTACCTGCTGCACCGCCACTGAAGCTCTGGGCCCGACTCCGGGAAAGGCCGTACCAAACCAGTTGTAAGGCCGCAAGGAGGGGGGCAAAGAAGCGACAAGGGAACAAGTTGCATCTCCATCGAGGTAGGTGCCTGGAAATGGTTTCCCCCTATTCCCCACCACCACCACCCGCACAAGACAAACAGAGAAACACTAAAACATACTTATGGACATACTAAAAAAAACAAAAAAAGTTGAAACAACGAACCTGCTGCAGGCGAGGCAACCGACTCAACTGGAACGGTAAAGACCTGGGCCGGCCCACACTTGGAGGATCCACCGATCACGGCCTGGAAGGGGGAGCACGCTGAACTGCTGCTGGTTGTCCCCGGAAGACTAGAGACCAGGGGTATGGAGCTGGCGACGACAACAGACGCAACGGGAGAGGAGAGACGCTGGTAGGAGGGGAGAGTGAAGAGGGAACTGGGGTCTGGCCTACCGTGCCCTTGAGGTTGGCTGCGGGTGGCTCCCTCGGGGAACATACTGTGGGTGGATCAGCGAGGAAGGGCTTTTGGTTACTGGTTGATCGAGCGGAGGATATGGCTGGAGGCCCCGTAGTAGCCTGGGGCTTGCCTGAATTGGCCAGCACTCTTAACAACTGGAGTGTGGAATGGACTTGGAAAATGGCACCAAACATAGTGCCTCTTGCATGCAGGCTCAGTCGACAATTTCTGTACAACTGCTAATCGGAGGTGGTAAGGTGATACTTTACTGGACTCTTCATAAGAAAAGAATGTGCATAAAGCTCCACTAAACCATTGAGATGTTATGCCTTATTCTCAATTCTGCCGCGTCTGCCACATATGCCCCCAATATGATGTTTTCCATACAAGGCAGGCACGTGCCATCAGAGTAGACAAGGTAGGCAGTGCCTACCCTGACTAAAATTATTAAATATTAATTACTTTATATATATAAAATGTTTATAAAATATATATAAACATATATAAAATGGTCATAAATAGTAAAGGCATGGAAGAATTATGCATAATTCCCGTGCCTTTCATCAGCAGTACTTTTTAAACGCGGAAGTATGTTCTACTCACATGCCGTCGACGCTGCTTCAAGCCATCAGTGGGAATGGTCCGTAAAGGCAGCTGAAACTCTGCCTTTACACTGTGGACTGCGTGCATGTGCTGCATTGTGCACTGCGCATGCACACCAACCCACTGCGCATGCGCATGCGCAAGTTTCCTAGTGTGATTTTCAAAGATCGATAGTGATTACCTGACGAGTTTCTCGAAGCAAACTTACGAGGAAAAGACCAAAATAATTAAAAATGGCAGGCCAACGCCAGACCTTAAAGAACTTCAACAGCACAAAGGAACAAAAATAATTAGAACATTTAAAACAGCTTGGTACAACAGGAAAGAGTGGCTGTGTGGTTGTATTTCAACAAATAGATTGTTTTGTTTCTCATGCCTGTTATTTTCTGTATCTAGTGGAACTGTATGGGTAGCAGGTGGGTACAGTGATTTAAATAATTTGCCTAATGCTTTAAACAAGCACAAGAGATCTGCTGCGCATTATGAAAGCCAAATAGCATTGAAGACATTTGGGTCAACACGGATCGATTTGCTCATAGATAAGCAGAAGCAACTTTGCATCGATATTCACAATGAAAAAGTTAAGGAGAACAGAGAGATACTACAAAAGTTAATATGTGCTACTTGCTTTTTGATCAGACAAGAACTTGCTTTTCGCGGTGATAATGAAAATAAAGAATCGCTAAATCATGGAAACTATATTGAGTTACTAAAATAAACAGCAAAATTTGATGAAAAATTGGCACATCATTTTCAGAGTTTATCCGTTTTTTCTGGCATTTCTAACAAGATCCAAAATGACTTGATTGAAGCAGAAGGCACAGTTGTAGAAAATAATATTAAAGAAGAGATCGCAAAAGCCCCATTCATTGCCATAGAAGTGGATGAATCCACTGATATTTCAAATACAGCTCAGTGCTCTACAGTATTCCGGTATATATTGGACTGAAATTAAAGAAGCATTTATAGGCTTTGACAAACTTAAGGACAGAACTGCTACTAGTGTAACAGAATGCATATTCAATAACGTACACAAATATACTTGTGTTGAGAAACTTGTCGCACAGACATACGATGGAGCAATGGTAATGGCATCAAACTTAAATGGTGTTCAAGCTAAAGTAAGAGAAAAGGCACCATCAGCTTTATTTACCCACTGCTATGCTCATAAGTTGAATCTTGTTCTGTCTCAGTCAGCTAAATTCATATCTGAACGTACAGGCCTTTTCAAGACCATTGACGTTCTTGCCTCATTTTTTAGTAGTTCTACAAAATGAACACAATTTCTTGATGAAGTAGTGTAGAAACACATTCCAAAGGCAGCACCAACCAGATGGACTTCAAACTCAAAGCAAATCCAAACTATTTTGCAATATCATGGAAACCTCTGTAAACATTTTGACAGCATTAACAACAATCCTTTATTGTGGGATCCTGAAACTTTGGTGAGGAGCAATGGGTTTTATGCTTGGCTAACAAAAGATTCTACATACTTTCTTCTTATGGTTTATAATGAAATTTTCATTAAAACTGACACTCTCTACAACAGTTTGCAAACTAAAATTATAGATATTCCTTGGGGGGTTACACAAAAAGCTGGAGAAACTCAGCGGGTGCAGCAGCATCTAAGGAGCGAAGGAGATAGGCGATGTTTCGGGTCGAGACCCTTCTTCAGACTATAGACTCAGACTATAGATATTCATAATTGCATTGAAAGAATCAATGAAACAATACATTCGCTTAAGGATCTGCGCCAATATTTTGATGACATTCATGAAAAGTTTGAAGAATATTGCAAAGAAAGTGACCTGACTGAATCAAAATCTCGTTCAAAACGTCCAATTAAAGAAGAGAGAGCACGAATATTTGATCTGATATTGGTTAACATATTGAAACATATGGAAGCAAGATACAGCGACTTCAAAAATTTACAATTCATTTCCTTAGTTGATGGAAACAAGTTTCAAAAACTTGCTTGTCAAATTGATCAGGAGGCAACAGAAAGTTTAAAAAGAAACTACAATAACTTCTTTGATGTCACAAGACTGAAAGCGGATCTAGCTGGAATTTACAATGCACAAGTGTTTCGGGATAAATCATTTAAAGATTTACTTGTTTTTATATTTCAAAATGGACTGGAACAAACGTTCCCTGAAGCCGTGAAGCTGCTATAACAATTCCTGCTACAACAGTCTCTGTTGAGAGATCATTTTCAGCTTTGAAAAGAATTAAAAGCTTCACCAGGAATAGAATGTACAATGAAAGGCTTTCATCACTTGCTTTCATTTCTATTGAAAAGGAAATATTTACTCAGATGGAGCAAAGTCCAACTGCTAATTTCTATGAATAAGTTATGGATATTTTTGCTGCAAACAAAGAGAGAAGAATGGATTTTGTGTACAAATAATATGGTAAGTAAAATTATTTGAGCTATATGTTTTTAAATACTTTATTAAGCGATAGGACCTATTGAAGACAAATTACTTGATAAAAGTCGAGAGAACAATCTGCGCATGCGCGGTTTCCACGATTTAAAAAAAAGGCGAATGACAGTTCACCGGGGAGGGAACAATGCGTGCATGCGCGGTTTTCAAGATTTTTTTAAAAAGTCGACCGGCAGTTTACCTGGGAGGGAACAATGTGCGCATGCGCAGTTTCAAGATTTTTAAAAAAATAGCCGACTGACAGCTCACCGGGGAGAGAATGATCTGCGCATGCGTGGTTTTCAAAATTTTTAAAAGCCACTGCCTACCCTGGCTGATTACTCACGGCACATGCCTGATACAAGGACATCCTAAATACCATCATTCTTTAGTGAAAATGGTTTCCCCCCCTTCTGCATTGATGGGTCCCTCACACGCATCTCCTTGGTGCTCTTTCCCCCCGTCACCTCTGATGGAACAGTATTCCACTGGTCCTCACCTTTCATCATTTTACTGCATCCGCTGTTCCCGATGTGGGCTCCTGTACATCAGCAAGACCAAGCGTAGACCTGGTGGCTGTTTTACTGAACACTTCCGATCGGCCAAGGATGACTGGATCGCCCGGTTCCCATTCCCATACATGACCTTCCTGTCCTAGGTCTCATCCATTGCCAGAGCAAGGTAAATTAAAGGAACAGCACGTCATATTTCGCTTGGGTGGCTTACAACCCAATGGAAGGAACATGAATTCTTCAATTTTACTTTTACAAATACCTCCCCTTCCCTTCCCTTCCCTCTTCCCCCCTCACCCCCCCCCCCCCCCCCCCCCCCCCCCCCCCCCCACCACCCCCCCCCCTTCCTCCACTAAGTTGGTTAACCAGTTCCCACAGTTCTCAACTACATATTTCCCTTGGGCTCACACTTGACTCTAGCCAACAGTCTGCCTATCAGGGCACCTCCTTGCCTAAGGTCATCTGTTGCCTGCCCCAATTTGTCTTGTTTTTTCTTTGTCTTCTGTTTTCCCTCCCCACGCTGCCTACTAGAATCCGTCTGAAGAAGAGTTCCAAACCGAAACGTCAACTATCCATTTTCTCCAGAGATGCTGCCTGACCCACTAAGTTACTCCAGCATTTGTGTCGATCTCATTAGCAACCCTGCTGTCTGGTCTCAAAAGGCTTAAAACAGCATGGCAAAAAAAAGAAACCGATATTTGCCAGTAAATTTGTTCATTGATTAAAAAAAATGCATTTATGCAATTCCTTTCAGAGACTCAGGTTGTCCCAAAGCACATTTGAAATGTAATCACCAATTTAATGAAGGAAAACAAATCAACCTCCATGGAGCAGTTTGAATAAGGTAAGCTCCTACACAGCAATGATAATGAGCTCAGAGGAATAAATTTTGACAAGCATATTAATGGGACCCCAGCATCTGACCATTCCCACAACACCACCACCTCCTACAAATAAAGCTGTGACATTTTGAATACATCCACCCAAAAGGCAGAGGGGCCTCTATTTAACATCTCTTCAGGAAAATGTAGCACCTTCAAAATTACAAAAAGGCATGTGCATAAATGTGTTATATTTAATTAGCAATATCCCATTTGAGCTAAATCTCAAGCTTGTCAAGACAATTCAATACATTAAAAAAAATCAAAACCTATGGAAAATCAATGAAGAAATTGTATTTTTCTTTAAAAAAAATCAATTGAAATCTTTAAATAATTGGAAATATCTATTATTTACATAGGTCACATGGTGCTTTTTCTCTCCGCTGAAATGAAAAAACTTGCTGTTTCTGGCACAGGTTCAAATGGCAGATCTTCCAGCACTAGTAAGATCATACTAAGTTCACATTCTGCTCATTCAAGTGTATATGTATGTGTGTGCCTTTGTGTGAGATCCTCGAATGTACGGGTATGTGTGTGAATATGTTTTGTGTCACTGTAAATAAATGTGCATTTGTGGATTTACATATGCACCTCTCTGTGTATCTACGTGTTTGTTCCGTAAATATGTTTTTGTGTGAGTATGGAGCTTGTATCTATGATTAAATGTGTTTGTGAACGTACATTTATGTCATCAAGTGCCTTTGTGCGATTTATAAATATCAATCTGTGACTCTGAGTGTTGTATTCACTGTGTCAGTATATATGTTTGTGTGTGAATGTGACTGCTGTGCATTGGTGTGTTTGTGTTTATTCAGTATGTGATTGCCTTTTTGCAAATGTGAATGTGTGTGTACTGCTGATTGTCATAGTGTGTACTATGTTGATTGTCTGTGTGTTTATGTTAAGTATGAATGTGTTGTGTGTGTGTAATGGTTTGAAAATAGGAGGGGGAAGTGGGCGTTCAGTTGCTGCTAATTTCTACCATTTGTTTAATCTATTGCCGAGGGTCATCTGTCAGACTGTTGCCTGCGTAGTCTCAGTGCTCCCAGAGGTGAGCAGCCTGGGAAAGCACTTTCTGATACAAAACAATCATTAGATTGTTGGCCAAGAGGAGGAGGTTGTGATAGCAGTGAGAAAGAGCCTGACAAGGATCATTTCCCAGGATGGTGAAACGTCCTGACCTACTCCACCCCCTTCACCTAGGAAATCACTTTTATCAACACCAATTTGCAAAGGAGCAATAACAGAGGCATTTATTTAAACGCTCCCTGTCCCGATGACAGCAGATCAGCAGGCTGTGTGTCCTTATTGGGCCCCCATAGCTCCACATTGACCACTTGTCACTGAGAAAGTAGACAGGCTTATCACTTTACAAGCTGTCTGTTGCATTATCACCACTGTGCTGGGATTACTTTATAACTATGTCTAAGTTTAGATCGCAAGATGCTAGGACGTTTTCCTCAGAACAATGTAGATAGTGTGAAAATATTTTTTTGTACTGCCTGATGGGATTTAATCAAAATTCCATACAGTATGCAGGTAGCGCACCTAAGAAAATAATTTCAAGTCTTCGGCATATATGGTTTGCATATAGAGTTTTCTGGGCATTGGCGGTGACTTCAAATGGTGTATAATACACTTTTCTTACATAAATCTATTTGCTTTGTACAAATATAGCACTAGGAGATCTCTCCAACATAAAGCAACTTAAATGTGCCTTTCCAGGCCCCTTACAATTTCCAGCATAACTCATCATTGAATAATGTGCACAGAAGGACCATTTGACTCATTGTTCTTGTGGTAGTTCTTCAGGATATCTACATAACTTCTTATAGCTTCCCTAAATCCCATTTGAAGATTTCTATTGAATATGTTCCCACCTATACAAGCACCACATTGTAGACCAGGACAGCTTGCTTTGAGTTAGTTCAAAGATAAAGAGTATTAACAGTATTAAATAAAGAGGTTGGTTTTGCCAAGATAAATTTTGGTAGTCATGGCAAGTGAATTTAAGAAAACTGGAAAAATATCCAGTTGGGAAAAACTGAGGTTTGCTTCTACACAGTGAGTTGTTGCAACCTGGAATACACTGTGCAAAAGGTGTTTTAGAAGTAAATTTAATAAAAACATTCAAAAATGATTCCAATAAACACATGAATCACAACTATTTTCTGAAAGAAGTTTTCCTCATTTTCCCTACAGAATTTTGATACATTATTTTAAAATCAGGCAATGGACCCACTTTCAAAAAGAACCGTTTTATTTTTCTATCTAAACTGCTCATCACCTTTAAAGTCTCTTAAAAATTAGTTTTCCTTATTCAAAGAACATTTCTAATCCTCCTCTCTTAAGTCCTTCATCACTGAAGAGATGTCGATAACCTTCCATTGAATACATCATATTACCTTTCATTTCTAGATTTCTTCTCAATAATCAATTTGAGGCCTAATTTGTTCAATATCTGCTTATGTTCAACTTTAAGAGTCTGGTCCATTACTTAATAAGTACATATATTTCAAGTCGGATCAGATTTATTATAAATTCTAGGTATTAATATGAAAGTAAAGTGGATAAAGACACAAGCAGGAGAGAAGACAATTCTGCAGTTCATTCTACCGCAGCTTACTCAGCACAAAACCAGACTCTGAATGTGGGACCTTCCTAGGTCAGCATGCACTAGCTAGGTCCTGAACCAAATGTGAGATGCAAAACACTCCCTGTGTGTATTTTGTGACTGAGTAGCAATAATTTCCTTCTTGTCCACCTGCCCGTATAGCATCATGGAATTATTGGTTACTTTCATCTGCAAAGGCAGTATAAGCTCATGTGTCTAGAGGCAATAAACCTTTAGCAAGCCACAACTTTCACTGGTCGATTTTTCTTTTTAACTCTTTAACATCCAATGATCACTACTACCTTTTTCACTACAATGCATCCTGTTTCTCCATGGATGTTATTCAGCAATATTTGTTCATGGTTCCCAATTAGCCCATGTTCGCCATTAGTCACATGGCATAAATATCCTCATAGCAAAACAGTTTCCTACTCTAATTGGAAAACCAACAGAATCTTAATTATCTGTGTAAGAAGGAATTGCAGATGTTGGTTCAAACCAAAGACAGACACAAAAAGCTGTAGTAACTCAGCGGGACAGGCTGCATCTCTGGAGAGAAGGAATGGGTGACGTTCCGGGTCGAGATGTCTGAAGAAGGGTCTCGACCCGAAACATCACCCATTCCTTCTCTCCAGAGATGCTGCCTGTCCCACTGAGCTACTCCAGCTTTTTGTGTCTATCTTTGAATCTTAATTGTCTGATTGATAGACTGATGTTTAACTGGTCATTTCAATCCCATCTCCAGAGTAAATGAAAGCAAACCTTCAAAGAATAGAAAAACAATAAAATAACACACCATTTGCTTACATCCCTGTGATCTTTATCTCTGCAATTGCTTGTGAGATGTGCTCTAGTGACAATATTTCACAGCTGGAAACTCCAGGCTCATCCTGGAGAGTTGCCAGCTCTGCACACTGGCACTGTGAAGTGCGTAGACTCTGGAATATCAACAGTGCTCTGTTGAGACCAACTAAGCAGATGGAACATTAAATAATATTCAACTGACTCCATCTTCCAAATGTGAACCAGGGAATTTGATTTCAGGACCAATGCCAATATCTTTCAATAAATCTCAATTTAAAAATCCCCCCGTTTGATTTAGAGAGTTTCCATTGTCGAGACCTGAACAATCTGCTCAAAATCTATAACCATCTGAATTTCACCCATTTTATCTTCTTCATTGTCCTGATTTCCATCATCCTTAACATAAACATCTCATGTAAGAAAAAGGCAAAAGCAGGAAGGTTATCAGTTAAAAATTTTAATGGATCTTTATGCAGGGATTTCAGAACAGTTGGCCAATGAAGTGGGCTTCAAGGTATCAAGGTCAGTTTATTGTCGCATGTACCAATTAATGTACAATGAAATTTGAATTACCATACAGCCATACTAAAAACAAAAGCAACAAGACACAAAAACTACATAAAGGTTAACATAAATATGCACCATAGCGGATTCCACATTCCTCACTGTGTTGGGAGGCAATACAGTCCAAACTTCTTCCACTTTTTTTAAATAATAAGACAGAGGTATAGAGGCAGAGACATTTAATAGGAAATTCCAGAATTTTGGAGCCGAACAGCAAAAGCTATACCATGAGGTCCTGAATTGCTAATCTCACAACAGTACAGGAGGAGATTCACTAGGATGTTGCCTGGATTGGAAGACTTTAGTTATTGGGAGAGATTGGATAGTCTAGGCTTGTTTTCGCTGGAATGAAAGAGGCTGAGGGGTGATCTGCTAGAGGTATATAAAATTATAAGAGGCATAGAGGAGGTAGATAGTCAGAATCTTTTTTCTTGTTGTAGGAGTATAAAAAACAAGGAAGTATGGTTTAAAGATGTTTTAAAGGAGATCTGAGTGGAAAACATTTTACATAGAGAGAGGCTGATACTTGGAACACTTGGAACAGAGAAGATGATGAATCATATATAATCACTGTGCTGAAAATACATTTAAACAAGCACTTGAATTGACAAGATATAAAAGGATGTGGACAATGCAAGTAAATGGGATAGATTTAGATGGGCAAAAAAGATGGCATGGACATGGCGGATTAAATGGCACATTTCTGTGCCTTATGATTCTATGCGTACCACAGTGAGTGCACAAGCAAGAAAAAAGCTTACTCAGTTAGCAAACCTACCACCATAAAAGGTTGGTGTTAGCAATCCATTCTTAGTATCTTGCCATCTTTCACAAGAGTCATTAAACTGGGAGTCCGTCCACTCTTTCAGGAGGATGTAAAAGATCCCGTGGCATTATTCTAAAGAAAGACATTTCCAATTTCTGAATTATACAGTAAGGTGCATGTGGAACTTTGCTTTCGTAATTCATCGACATGGAATTAACAGAATTGAATTTTAGTAGTGGAATACAAGGTGCAGCTACTTTCTAATTGTGTTTTTAACACAAGCAACCAAGGTCGAATTTCTAGCCCTTATTCTTTTTGCCATGACTGGGATGAAGTCATTTAGAGGTTAACACACTGATTGATGTCTTTTTTCCTGCTCTGATTGTATAGATCTAAGCCTTTCCTGTAGGTACAACATGAGCTGAAATCAAAGTAGGCTAATGTCAGTCCATTGACTGATGGGACTAATGGCAATAACAGTCAGCCTGTTGACTGTGAGATGTTACCATACCATACCAGTTTCTTATTGACCTCCAAAAACTAAAGTGGAACCAAAGCAAAATAAGACTAAAGCCCCTGTCCAACTTAGGCAATTTTTTTGGCAACTACAGGTGACTAGGCTGTCGCCACATGGTCACTGGGTGACGCCTGTATGGTCGTGAGTAGTCTCCTCAAGTTGCCTAAAGAGTCATAACGTTTTTCTGGTCACCGTTGAATTTTGAACAGTTCAAAACGTTTCGGTGACTGTGGGCTTGACGTAGCTTGTCTTCTCCTGTCGTAGGTGCTGTCATAGGTTGTCAACAGGATGACACAGGTTGTCGTCAGGTGACATTGGTTGTCGCCGGGTGCTGACTTCAGTGAATTCCATTGGCGACTCCCTACGTCAACCGGCGACAGGTACCGGCGGCTGAATTGTCTTCAGTTGGCCTCAGTTGTCGCCGACAGGGTCGTTGCTTGTCGTAGCTTGTCATGGGTAGGTTGATTTTGGTTGTCGTAGGTTGTCACCTGTGTGGTCATAGGTTGTCGTAGGTGTGGTCATAGGTGGATGACAAAATGGGTCTCCTGTTGTCGGTAGCTTGCTGTAGCTTATAATAATATAATAATACATTTATTTGTATTGCACATTTAAAAACAACTCACGTTGACCAAAGTGCTTCACATCAGTGCAGGTATTAATTTGATACATACAACGGTAGACAGACCTAACAATACATACATAAACTGTTTACAGCGCCCCCTCAGAGGGGCTCAAAAATGCTAGGGAGTAGAAATAGGTTTGAGTTGTGACCTAAAGGAGTCGATGGTGGGGGCAGTTGATGAGGAGCGGGATGCTATTCCACAGTTTAGGTGCTGCAACCGCAAAAGCATAGTCACCTCTGAGTTTAAACCTAGACCGCGGGATAGTCAGTAGCCCCAAGTCCGCCAACCTGAGGCACGTGGAGGTAGAATGGTGGGTTAGAAGGTTTTTGATATGGGGGGGGGGGGGGGGGGGGGGGGGAGCCCGTTAAGGGCTTTGTATACGTATAAGAGGAGCTTGAAGTTGATTTTACTTCGGAGTCACGTGAGTGACTACGTGAATAGAAGCCCGTACAGCCGTTGGTGCGTCATGACGTCAGACGCTGGTGCAGTCGGGCGGTTGGAGCAGCAGCGCTCCTCCGAGCGGTAAGTGTAAACCGCGGGTTATTTGAAGAGCTGGAGAATGCGGCGGGTGCAGCAGCATCTAAGGAGCGAAGGAGATGAGCGACGTTGCGGGTCGAGACCCTTCTTCATACTTCACCCTCGATTCTCCAGCATTTGCAGTTCTTCGTTAAACAAGTTTAAGAGGTAAGGTTTTTTTAAAAATTTTTAAAAAAATATTAATTTAACCGCATGTTCAATTTTCTGCGACGGTTTTGGGTAGAGAATGTTGCAGAAAGGGGAAGAAGGTGTCGGCGAGGCGCTCCGGGGGGGGTAGAAAGGAAAAGTGGCAGGAGAGTGTTGAGAATGGAGGCCCGTCTGGTACACCCTGGTCCGGTGCTGGCTACACAGCCAGTGGTTGCGGACCCACTGCCGGGGGGCAGTGGAGGCTTGTCAGTAGGGTGGAAGGCCACTGGCAAGTCTCTGTGGCCCGTAAATGAGTCGGGCCTGGAGGTTATTATACCCTCCATAGGAGAGTCCGTTTGCTCACGGCTCTCCCACGTCGAGATTCTATTTCAAAAGAATGCTCGACAGGGACCAGCTCCGTGGGGAGGAGTGGTGCCCAAGCCAGGCTGATGGAGAGCTTGTGCTAAGCAGCACCCTGTTTCAGGGCTGCAGAACTATCCTGCCTGTGAGGAGGAATGTTCCAGCTCCGTGAGGAGGAGTGGAGCCCCAAGCCAGGCTGATGGAGAGCTTGTGCTAGCAGCACCTGTTTCAGGGCTGCAGAACTATCCTGCCCTGTGAGGAGGATGTTCTATCAGGGCAGTTTGCTGGCAACTGTTTTCTAATGCTGGGGGAGAGCAGTAAAGTGTTCGGGATTGGAGGTAATTCCGAACATTGCTGGGAAGTTTTGCTGAGTGTAGAGCAGGAAAGGCGAAAGTAGAATTGGCCGAAGCCATTCAGTATATGCTCTCCCATCAGTTACAGGAGCTAGCTATGGATGAAGTAGCAAAGAATATAAAGCTCCTGTTAATTGTGATCTCCTGAAGGAACCGGTGGTTAATCACCAAATTTGCATAGATGGGTTTTGCCTGCTAGGGCCCAGGAGATGAAGTTTTAAAAAAGTGCTTAAGCTGTTTGTCAGCAGGTATTAACAGCTGTGGTGAAAGTTATTGATACAAATGATATGGTTGAAGCACACCAGATGAACTGGGACTCCTTTGTAATGCATTTTTTAGAAATTAATAATATCGGCAGGGCCGCTATTAGGCCAGTGCTAACAAACCCGAATTTGGCGAGTTTGTGCAAACCGAGTCCAGTGTAGACCACCACGAAATCGACTTTGTTGTTTGGTGGTAACCTACAGTAAAAAGGGTCAAAGACTATTATGAGTACGTTTGTTAGTAAACCATGGCCCTCATTAAGCCAGCTGGAAGCAGGCAAAAAAGGTTCTCTACAAGAAGTCGAGGACAACCAAAGATGCCGCAAGGAAAGATGCTGGTAAGACACAATATAACAGTTGACAGAAACGATGAATTAAACTGATTGCCTGTTCAAATTGGGAACAAGGTTAAAATTGTTCCTCAAAAACCGATGGCAGACAGTTGACATTCAAGATTTGTTCATACTTAGTGTATTGAAGGGCTGAAAAATTGGATTTTACTACAAGGACACAGTCTACTAATCAACATTTCCTGCAGTCATAAACTTATTTTCAGATGAGGAAAATGTGCTTATTCAAGCAGAGATTGCACTCGTTACATAAGAACTATGGGGGTAATGAGTCACTTTCTGCTATCAAAGTCAACAATTCATTCTGTCAAGTAATATTTCCCAGATCTAAAAAGACTGGGGGATATACAATTATTCTGGATTTATCAACCAAATTTGTTTTGAGTTATAGGCATTTCAAAATGGAGACCTTACCACGGGAACCATTGATTAATAAAGAATGCGTATTACGCAGTGTCTATTCATGGTTAAGGAGATAGAAGATATTTGAAATTTATTTTGGATGACTGAGCACACTGTGGCAATTCAGACATTGCCGAATGGATTAACTTCAGCTCCTAGATTATTTACTAAATTGGATAAAACCTGTGTTAGTACCTTACTTAGAGTCTCAGGGGTATGTTGGTAATGGCCTATTTAGATGATATGGTCTGAGAAGGTTGGGATTTGGAATAGACTGGCGGGCGATGAGCTGAGTAACCGAACAATCATCAGTTTCAGTTGTTAAAATCACTTTTGAACTCAAATGGGATTTGCTATTCTCCACCCCAGATAAATCTAAATTATCACCAGTATCCAAATTATTGATTATCTGGGATTTACCATTAATTCCAATCACACAAAACTTCCAACTGTTTGGTAACTTTGCCCAGGATAACATTGAATCAGTTTTAATTGAGGACTGTGTTAATCTCGTTGGAGAACAACGGTCTTCGATTAGACAAGTCTAGCCAGTTTATTGGGCAAGTTGTTGCAGCCTTTCCAGCTGGCTGTGCAGTAGGAGTCCTCTGCATTATCAACAATTATACAACCATCAAAGGAACAGGCACTGAGAATACAAAGGGGCCATTTTTGATAGGCCTATGCATTTGTCAGCTGGGCGATGCTGACATACAATGGTGGATAGACATGTTTTCAAAAAAAAAAATTTAAGGAAGGTTTGGTTGAATCACCGTTTTCACTGTATTACAGACTGATGTAATTGCACTGGTGGTGCAACAGATTATGTCTTCTAGTTGTATGGATGCAGATGGAATGTGGATTGAGACTTCGCTTCCTCAATTAAGAGGGATTAATTATTTAGATTTTGTTGGGCACCTGGTATGGGCTCAAAGCTTATTGTTCTACAAGGAGGGATTCTGCATGTGCAGGTCAGATTGACAAACCAACCTACGCGCAGTGAGAGCATATGTAACCACCTGGGTGGAGTTAAGTCACAGTCTTGTGATAGACTGGCTAACCAGATTTGGAGCTGGTGTATTGACCAAAATAGTCTGGCTTTCAGCACTTTATTGTGCCAGGAAGAGGTCACTGTCAGATAATGACAACATTGAATGGATGTTAACCAGATGTATTTAACCAAATGATTGATCAGTATGCATTGCCAAGATATTGACTTGTTTTGCATCTCGATTAAATCATCAGTTACCTAGATATGTCTCATGGTTAAACCAGATCTTGGGCAGTAGCAGTGGAATGCAGTTTCGCTGCATTGGGGGAGGAATGTTTGTGTATGTATTTTTCCTTCATTCTTCTCACTCAGCAGATTGTTTGCAAAAGATCAAGAGGACTCCGCTTCAGGGGTATCTGGTAGTGCCGAGATTGGCCCTACACGAGCATGGTTTTTTCCCATTGTATTACAAATGGCTAGGGAGCTTTACATGCTTAATGCCCAATGGAATAAAGAATCTACTGGTAAATCCAGTCACACTTCGGGATCAACATCCGAGTTATAGGATCGTATTGATCTGTTAATTTTGCCAGATTTTTAAGGAGGCCATACCTGGGGAGAGGTACTGTCTCAATCGGACGGTGGGATGTCTCACGTCGGCCTGCAGGGATAGTACACAGCAGCAATATATCACCTATATAAGGAGAGTGGGAGCAATTCTGCCTACAGCAGATATTGTATAATCACACTGCAGGATCACGGATTGTATCTTGGAGTTTGTCACTCTTTATTTTTGAACCAATTAAAAATTAAGTTACAGTGCGCATTAATTCAGCCAGAAGGTCGCTCTGGTCTTACTTATTTACCTATGAACTGCAAATTGCATACAGTAGGGACACACCATCCGTAGTTCAACGATTCATGAAGGGATTTTCAATTCTAATCCTCCTAAAAACAACCCAGGTATGCCGGGAATTGGAATGTGAGTGAGAGGTTCTTATGGTTCTTCAGCCATGGGCATTCCGGTTACAAGCCTAACTATAGCCAAATTTAACTATGAAGGGGTCATGCTTTATGGCGTCTCGGTTTCAGCCACACGTGTACAATACATTGCAAAAAGCTACGGCTAGATAGAATGGCAGGTGTCCGCTGATGCCATTGATATTTTTATGGTCTATGATTTGCTTAAACACTAATAAAAGAGGCATGACAGGATGTAAGATTGTTTTTCCAAGCATACCCACGCAGATGATCGCTCTTCTGTATAGTGCTCCACATTTATCTCGGAGCTTACATTGAGTTACTAACCCCTCTGAGAGAGGCGAACATCAGCAGTTTAGCCTTTCGCGTTTTATTCCAGTCCACATAACAAAAACACACAGTAAAAAGGAGGCCAGGTGCAACGATATTTCAAGTCCTCGCAGGCCGCAGATGGTCAATGAGCTAACTTCTTTCAGAGGTTTTTATCACAAGCCGATTTCAAGGCTCGGGGTGTCTTGCTGCGATTTCTGGAGTACAGTACTGTTTACAGTTTTTCCCTTAGAGATTCAGAGGGGTTTGTTATGAATTTTTTAGTAAAAACTAAACTTGTTATTATCATGATTTAAACAAATGATATTACCTGATATGCATGATTGCGTTGCGTTACACCACGACTCATCTCTCTTGAGTCATCCAGGAAGTTGTGAACGTCGGGAAGGCTTGAGTCCGCGGTCGCGTGATTCACAGTGCTTTGAAAGTGCCTTCCACAAGTCACTCACACCTCGTGTCCCTCCGAAGTAAAATAGTTGAAAAGATTAAACGCGAACTTTACCATTTTGACAAGTCTCTAGCACTACTCTTTCCATTCTAACATTAGAGAGTCGACTATTTGAGGGACAACGTGCCCTCCGATCCCCCACCCTCATAGATCTCATCTGGTAGTTCTAAGTTCTTTATCATCTTACTTTATACTTCGGGTCCATTGTTAGCTGTGTGAATTCAGTCCGCTGCTTTGAAATTGACGCCCAACGGCTGTACGGCATCTATCCTACGTATTCCTCAACTCGACTAACCCTTCCAACAAAAATAAAGACAAAACTTCAACTGGTAAGATGTCCGTATAATCTTACTACTTCTAATACCGACTGGAGGCAGTGGAGAAAGAGACCAGGATCGGGTTTTACGTGTACCCGTCAGAAGTCTTGCCTGCGCGTATTTGGACCAATTGCAGATGGACAGAGATGATTGGCTGATGCCATATTTGGGAGTTGCCAGTAGTCAAAGGGCGGGAAAAGATGAATGGCGGGGATGATTATTTCAAGGTCGTCGAATTTTGAGGAATGGTTTAAATTTTAAGCTATTAGTCAAAGCTGAAGAAAACCAGCTTATACGACAGAGTATAAGACTGACTTGTCAAACTTTAATGCGAGTTTCAAATATCACGCTGAGTAGTTTTTGACGTGCGGACTGTGCGAGGACTAAGAGGTTAGGCTTCTAAAGCTGAGTGCACTGTTATCGTTTTGTGGGGTCGAGGGAGCCCAAGTAGGTATGACCATCACACGTGCGCTCTTGTTAAGTCGAGGAAAGTTCTCACCATATCAACGTTAAATCATCGAGAGGCAGTTGCATGAGGCGTGGGGGGTTGTACAATTAACCTTTAGTTGGCGTTTCACGAGGGAGATAGTGAGCTTGTATCATCTGCATAGCAGTGGACAAGAAATTGCCTATGCCTTATGTGAATGAATTTGCCGTAGGGGGAGCAAATAGAGAGAAGCAGAATGGGCCTAGGATGGAGCCTTGTGGAAACCCTGCAAGAAAAGGCAACCTGGGAAGAGAAGGAATTGGCTATGTTTGGTACAGCGCGAACACTACCAGTTTTAGGTATGAAATGAACAAGCTCAGGGGCAATGCATCAACACCAACCCCATACATGATAACAGTCAATTAGGTTGGTAAGTCCACTGTACACAAACTCGCACTGAGTTACGACTATAAGGAGTAGGATTGCACAGTCGCCTGAGTCGATGGCGAGAAGGAGGATCAGTATTGTACCTCAACAAGGCAGACTCTGTGCTGTGGTGGGACCCTGCGCAAAACCGGATTGAAAACTTCCTTCCGGGATGGAAATTTTGGCATTATTTGGTCAGAATGCAACCTTTCAAAAAGGCTTATTAGGAGAGGAAGCTGTTTGGAATATAGTCTGTAGTTACTAGCAATGTGGGGTTCAAGGTAGGGTTTTTCAGGTATGGCTGGACCACCCAGCGTGCTTTGAAACAGGTATTAAACAGTGACAGTGGCCAAAGAACTGTGATGATAGACAGAGGATACTGAGACAGACTATTCACGCAAAGATATCCTTCAGAAGTGCAGACCACTCCACACACATCCAAAGGGGCAGTTGTAGTTCATAGTGAGACAAGTTTTAAAACAAGAGAGATAGAGTAACGGTGTGGAACCTAATTTAGAAAAACAGACCAAAAGAGACAGCTAAGGTGGTCCTCGTCAACTAGTGGTAGCCTTGACATCACCAAGTAGTGGTAGGAGTTTTGTCCGTAGCTTGATACGTTGACATATGTGGTCCTGGGGGGGAAGCATTTCCCCGCCAGACCTGTTCAATGTTGTGAGAGTGCAGTAGTTTTGGACAGGAACTGCCACGTCCGAGCACCACACAAGATTGACCATCACGAGGCAGACGTCCCCTCCTCTCCCTTTCCCAGATTCTTGCCTGCGTACGGTCCCATATGGTGGAAGGAGAATCCCTTTCACGCTGGACCACTGACTTGGGGAGCTGGGGGCTGATCCATTGTCCCTGTGAGAATCAGCACACAGGAGCATTCCATCAGCTCCCTATTAGATAAAGCAGCCTTTGCCCTTGGAAGTCCTCTGTACTTTTCTAGTGACTGTACAAGCTTAAATATGTGTATGACTTTCCAGCTAATGACATCCTTCCTATAGACTAGGCATCCAGAACGCACACAATAATTCTTGATCATGCACAGCTCAGCGACATGGCAATCCCAACTCACTTGTTCTCATGCCCTGACCAATAAGGCATAGCATTGCAAACACCATCTTCATCACGTGGTTTAAAAAGAACTGCAGATGCGGAAAATCAAGGTACACAAAAATGCTGGAAGAAACCCACGAAGTGCAGCAACATCAATGGATACGAAAGGAGATAGGCAATGTCTTTTCGCCCTAAAGTTTTGCCTATCACGCTTCGCTCGATTAGATGTCTGCTGTACCTCGGCTGAGTTCACCCAGCATTTTTCTCTGTACCACCAGTCTTCACCACTCTGCTTACCTGCATTTACTAAATTTCATGTGACTATCTACTGTACTATGAGGTCTCTAGTGTACAACACTCCTATGATACCTCCATTAATTTTTCCTGCTATTCCTGCCAACACCTTCATATAATCGCCTCAGGACCTCTCCAGAGAGCGGCGGATTGAAAAACCCTTTCTGGCACACAGGTGTCATAGTCATTACTTGCATGGAAATTAGGCCCTTACAAAACTCAACTTGTTCCATTGGCAGATGCAATGAGGCTCCCATCTAAAACTAGTCCCCATATTTTTATCTGTCATTTGGACTCCAGTTAATTAATGTTTACCTTGTGATTACGTGTAAGGGTGTGTTCCTGTGTCTTTTAGGGGTTGTGTGCTGACAGATGAGTGTTATGTTCAGTGAATGTCGGACGACAACACCAACGATAGTAACAAGCGGGTTTGTTTGGTATAGACAGCTGTCGGTGATGTTTGTCTCGTCGCTTCTGCACACGCCATCATCATTACTGGTGGAGTAGGTGTGAATTGGTGCCTCAGGGGGGATACAGGAGCTGGGCAGCGAACTACGGGGTAGAATCAGCAAAGCAAAACAAGGGAGGAGGAACTTCGTGTTGGTGTAGACTCTTGGGACACGACAATAAATCTTAGAGGCAGCCGCTTTATGAACCAACCCGCATACCGAAAGCTGCAAGGCGCAGGCTACAGTTCATACGCTGAGTTCAATTCTTATAGTAAGGTAATGCTGCACTATACAATGACACGAACTACAACACAGCACTCTCTCTCACTACTAGTCAAGTCCACGACTGCCTCACATCCTACACACACGAAACACAACACAGCCCATAACACTTAATCAACTACACATAACGCGATCGACACAAAGAAAGTTGGGGGTGAGGGGGGGGGTGGGTTGAGCGGGGGGCAAGTGGTGAAGTGGTGGATGAAAGAGGGGAGAAGCGGGACCTTCCACGCGGAGTAAAAGTGATAAAAAACATATGTGATTGGATAGAGTCTCATCCAATCATAAACGTGCCTTCTAGAGACCAAAAGCATAAAGATTTCGAACAAAAACGAGACGTCATGGTTGACACCACCTTGGCTTCAGATGCTCAGCTGCTAGAGGCTCTAACCTTGGGCAGCCTACAATGATATAAAACAAGCGCTGCTATGAGCTTTGAGCTCTACGATTTCATATGCTGCCTTCTCTTGTCGCTATTGGACTTGTATGGGGCCTTAACATCGAGACGGGACAACATCGTAAACGAGATGGGCTGCCTATTATTTCGACACAAACAAACCCTTAATCTGACTTATCCTACAGTCATCTGGCACACGATACCGAAAACACAACCAGCAGAGTGTGGGGTTGAGACGAGATGGCATCTAACGTCACTACAAGGATGGCTATCATGAGGTAGTTGACGAGTGATAGACGAGGCTCTCTGTAGCTGGACAGCTCGCAACCAGCTCGGGCAAACTAGTAGAGAACTCTAAAGCTAGAAGACTGATCGAACGAGCATGCAGCAAGAATAGCCCGGGATCTTGACTCTCTCCCTGGCACTTCACGAGCGCGGAAGCTACCCAGACATTAAATTGTCTATTAGAGAGGATCAGGGCGTCAAAGGCTACCTCAGGGTGTCTAGGGCTATGGACCAAAGTAGTGTAATTTCATATCCACTTGGCACAGGCGTATGGAGACTATTGTCTCTGTACAACTTCAAATGCTCCGCCTTTCACCTAGTAATCAAGTTAAGAGCTCTGCGCGCGCCCCATGGACTGATGCTACCCCTCCTACTAGAGTCTTACAGTTCCCGCATCTGAAGACTTACCTCCAGGCTGACGGTACCTACAATACCACCGGCCTCGGAACCGGCCATATACCATCTCATGGGGACCACGGGTAGTGACGAAATACTTCCCCCAAGACATCAAAATATCAGCTAACTATTTAGGGGATGCCCCTGTACAGACAACCTGCGTCAATCAGAAGATCGAGACACGGGCCGAGAAACGTATCTCATTCATGAGGTCCTCCGGTAGCTAGCGCCAAAATACCATATCGAGCACAACGTGCTGATAACCTCTTCGATACTTGCTAGAACCTGGCACTCCTTCGAGCAAAACGTGCAGTTGGCGATCACCTAAGGTCATATCATTCGTCGAAGAGATCCAAATAGACGTGATGCTTCGGCGCCTCGCGAGAGATAAATGCTAACTAAGCAATGACGGGACATCTTTGATCAGTCCCCACTCCAACTGTCCCTCTACCCGTGCGGAAAGACCACGAGATTTTCACCGAGTTTTAAAATTTTCCTGCGGTATAACAAAAAAAGTGGGGTTTTAGGAGTAGGGTCGCTAACCCCCCAAAGCCTCTCATAAGACACCAGGCTGCGGTTGAGGAACATTGTCCCCTCCTAGGCCTGGCTAGCATGTCACGCCACCTCGGATTTCCCGCCCACCCTTGGGTGTTGGGCTTCCTGGCAACCGCCGAAACTGGTCACGCCCACCATTAAACTCTTTTTTTCATTTTTTTCCCCCACACACCCTTATACCTCCAAAAATCATCCACGGCAAAGCAGTAAGGGGGAGATGAAGGACATAAAGGAATTGAGAGAGTGCCGTTAAACACTCCCAGATATGGCACACAATTCCAGCCTGAGCTCATTTAGGTCTTTAGATCGTAGAACACTCACACCTAGATGCTTTTAAACCTGCTATCTGCCCCAGACCTACATTATTTGCTATCACAATATCTCGTAGGCTAAACACAAAAGCAACTAGGGTGCACTCATATCGACCGTCTGCGTACTTCCTTGTGGTCCCCAGGCTGCTGAATAATCGTACAGGTTTTTCACTTCACCACCGCAACCTAAAACAAACAAAATGTTTTTGCATTCTTATTCGTGAATTTTCCCGTAGCACGTGCCTTGCTATGATATTTGGTATCCATGGAAATGCTCAAATGGTATTATTACGGCTACAGTACTGCAGGACATAAACTCAGACAGAGCCTAAGCAGACTTGTTGCTGAGATTGCAGTCTCATTGCCATTTTTCAAGAATGTATATTTAAGAACAACGCATACCCTGCAGATGATCGGAAGCCAAAATCGAAGTATCACCGTGCCGGAACCCGGACACAAAATGCCTAGTGGGGAATGGATGGGAACCTGCTCGACTCGTCAGAGGTCAGCTTGGACTCCTTGAGGAGAATAGAAGGGCACGTTGTTCCTCCTGGCGAGGACAACCCCGAAAGTTTTAAGCGCGACATCCAACTTATAATCCTAACGGACCTGTGGGACGTGCTCCGGCCAAAATCGCTGATGGATTTCTTTGGTGAGGGAATCAGGAATTGGCAAACGACAAACAGCTGCATCTAAAAAGCAAACCTAACCAAACAAAAAAACCCACCACCTCCTCACGATCGCAGCACTTCCAAAATCGACAAAGTGCGCGTGTCGACAGAAGCCGTTATTACTGCCCCTGGAAAGGTCTGGCGATATCCGGCAAGTGCTTGGCGCCACACTCGTTCCCTCCTGTCCCTAGTTATAGACTTCTGCCCTGGTGACTATTGACAAATCTCTCATATAATTAATCGTGTGCCGGCGGCAATGCAAATTTTTTGTTCTCCCATACAGGAAGGGCATGCCGCAAAAGAGGAGTGACATTGCAAGGGGCATGAGGGGGCATTCCGAAGTAAAGACCACCCCGTGTAGCATCGGGCACCACGTAATTTAAAGTTACGGTCTGTGCTCTGTTATCTGCTCGTATCCAGGGTCGGATTCGCAGGCTGAAGTTAGTATCTGCGCATACTGAACGAGACCGTTATGTATTATTTTCTGTAGAGTCGGTCTAACAATGGTGAAAAACGCGAGCCAGGGTGAACCGCAAAAGAGCGAGGCCCAATGCTCTTTGGCAAATGCCCGACTGATCCTCCCGGCTCCCATAGCTCCATCACAGCCAGAACTTTCTTAAGGCTTTCCCTGCGGACCGATTCATTAGGTTCCTGCGAAGGGGGCTGACAGACGTAGAAATGTAACAAAAAGAATGGAGTAAAGTGGCCTTGGTAGGAGAATGGCAGCGATAGACCTTAGGGTGGGAGAAGCTGGGGAAGCGCCGATGAGTAGCTATCGGGAGTGGCAACAGTCCGTTCCCATCCACCATAACGGGAGGAAAAAGTGGACCATAAAGGTGGAGGTGCTCTCGGGGGGCTGCTGTAGTATGGGCACACATGTGTGTGGGCTGTACCCTCTCTCCTTCCTAAAACGCACATGGGATCACCCCGGGGCCATCTTTCCAGTTGATCCTGTGAGGGGGTCGAGGATGGACCGGATGCGAAGCAGCGGTCCTACATAATCAGATATCAAGTATCGGCTAACTAGTTATCAACTGGGGGATAAAAATCAAAATAATAGTCGTAGCCCATAAAAAACCCGTTTCCTTTTTTTGTTTGTGATTGCTGCCCTATCGAGATAATTTCCCATCTAGTGAAAACTAGGCACACCCTTCGTGTTGAGACTGCCACGAATCAGGCGGAGAATGTTGAGAGCCAAGGCAACTTGGGCACCCAAGAAAGTGATCACTACCTACCTGCTGAGGTTCTACGCTGTCCCCGGTGTAGAGGAAGATGGCCATGGGCGACGGAGGAAGGCATCGTGAGAAGTTAGTGATACAGTGCCGTAAAGCTGTTTCGCCCAGCAATTCAGGCTCAACTTGGGCGCACAGTTAGCAAGCAGGCCAGTCCTTGCACGATACCCCCTGACCCACCCCCCCTCTACGATCTCGGTACTAGGAAGGGTCTCTACTTTATCTTTTCCGGACCAAAGCTCCTTTGACCACATGTCCATTTCGGGCATGCCTTGGTCAGCACCAGGATGTCCTACAGCGGCCACTGCAGTGGAGAAAAACGGAAAGCTCTAACGTGCACCTAGACATCTTAAACACAGCCCCCCACCCTACCCAGTTGGCGGGGTATTCCATCCTGAGCCCAGAAAAGGCACATAGACTTGAATGAACCTGCCCAGCTTGACAGGCAAAAATGCCTAATCGCCAGAAACACTCCTAATCTGCACTACGCAACAAAGAGCACGACCAAGACCTGACGTTTACATATTGCCTGACGGGAAGGGGGAGAGAACGACCCAGTCCGCCCTCCCCTAGTCAATACCATCCTGCCAAAGACATCCAGGCCTCGGAAGGATACTGCCAGTTTCAGATACCACGTGGCCAGCGCACGGCTGCCACTCCGCGAGAGCGCATGGCATCACGGACTACATGGTGTGCTCGAAGGAGGGAATACGGTTTGCCCACCTGGAACGTATTTTTCATAAGGAGACGTATGGGTTTGCTATATTTGTAACAAAAGGTAAATGCTGTGGCGGTGATAGCAATAGGCTGAAGTACAAACATGGAAAGGAGGTTCCTGGACTTTGACCCGGGTGCAGCTCACTCGGTGCAACACCTGACAACCACCCACCGAAGTTGGCTACCGCAAGCACCCGCACAGTCAGCACCAGCCCCGCTCAACCGGCATATTCTTGTGTCGGCGAGGCCGAGCTCCACACTAGACACATAGAAAACCTCATAGCCAGAAAGCATTGACAATCTGCCCTAAAAACGTATGCCCAACCGCGCTCTTTCTTACCCACTGGCAATGCACGTTCAGCAATGGGGTGGCGGTGGACCACCAGGACGAGTGTCTTAAGCCGTGTCGAGTACCGCCAACCTCTGGTACCAGACGATACTCGACTAATAATGGAAGGGTTAGATGCCGGCCACCTAGCCTCAGTGCCCTCGGAACCACCCCTTGATTGTGGTGCCCCTATTCGCGAATTGCGGTGAGTCAGCAGAGTCGGGTCAGTTTATTAGAGAAATTCCACTTTTTTAACAAATACTTGCGTCGGATGTATATACATATAAGGCCGCAATATCAAAGCAGAACCTCACTTCTCTGCAGTATACGTGTTTTCTAGGTATATTGAGTGGTTTGGAAACTTTGACCTAGAGTTAGATGGCTGACGTAGGCTTAGCAAGCCGCGTTATGGCACACCAACACCCAACAACCGTGAATTCAACCCTACCCACCACCACGAGGGCTTGGAGCCACACGGAAAACCCGCTTGACCTTCACTTTAATTCTATGTAGGGCATCCCAGAAAAACAAACTCATCTCACTAAGCTGCAGTAGGAAACACCCACCACATACCCCAATACAGCCCAAGCAACAAACGCAGAAAGTCTAGAGCTAAAAGTAGACCCTACATCCCCCAACCAGAGAAAACTCAACCCCTCACCCCTATCATAAATTAGTCCGAGGCACCAAACCACAACGGCTGAGTCTTATCCAGTGTCTTGCAGTTGTTTCAAATTGTCATGCTTTGGTTGCACCTAAAAACCACTGTTTAGCTTGTCCCGAGCGAGCTCCAATTGCCATTTGCAAAGATCCAAAGAGCAAGAATTAAAAAAAAAAAAGGCTGACACTGTGACAATGTAATCCCCCATCACTACATCACATGTACTACAAGTATAGCTCTAATCTATAACAAAAATAATTCCCAAAATTGATGGTAATTTAACTATCTGCAAAATACACCTGCCATTGAAATCCTTTAGCAAGACAACAAGAGCCGTGCAGCTCTTTCGATTTCGCGCCTGCAATAAGTACTTTCATTAGCTGATGAATTTAAAGACACTACCAAACGAGACATGAAAGGCCACCAATATCGGAGCCACAATGTGGGATTCCAGTCTTATCACTCTATAGAAACAAAGATACTGTAGATAACTGGTTTACCAACAGTCAGAAAAAAGTGACTCCCGCACAAAAATAGCAGCTTAACAATCAGTGACGGGTCAGTAGGCAGGTGCATCTTTGTTGAAAACCGTGGATGTTGATGGGTCTAGGCTCCTTCTTCAGAATTATGGGTGGGGGGCAGGGAGGGGAAGTGACAGAAAGCTGGAAGAGTGGGATGGAAGCAAGGAAGGACAAAGGCTGGTGGGTAAATGAAGTTGGAATATTAGGAGAGTTCGCAAGCTCTGGTCACTTCCGCAGCCCCTCCCACCGGATGCTCCGCCCCTCCGATTCCTCTATATTCTCCACATGATTCCGCAAGCGTACGGAGGGACTTCGCGCCAACCAACATCCACCCTCATGTTTCCCGTTTTCTCTCTCTTCGTTTTCCCTCCCTGTATCATCCCACCGTCCGTTCTTCCATTTAAATTTACAAACACACCCCAATTCTCCAAACCATCACCACCATAATTTCACAATAACCCGCACCCCTCCGCACTCCATCAACATATTATCACAAGACCACCCCAAGTCGATATTCCCACCGACCAGTCCCGGTTGTGCCAGTCAACCCTTCCCCACCTTAGCCTATATATCCATTCGCTCGTCTTACCCCAGTCACCCTACCCCACCCCGTCCACACCACTGCCTAAGGTGTCCTATGCCGCCCCTTGAATTCCCTATAACTTACCCCCCTCCCTGGCGAAAGCACCGTACACACCAAAAATACACACAAGACATGTCCCCCACCCTTCACCCCCATCCTGTCCCCCCGTTGAAAACCCATACCACCATACTTCGATTTGAAAGTCAGTGGTCCCGACTAGACAGGGCGTCGAGTCCACGGATTGGGACAATGAACGGGATAAATGAACCAAAAAGAGTTGTAGAGGAAAGTGGTTTCCTCCATGGAGGGTGGAAAGGGGTATGGGATCTGTAAAATGTGGGAGAGTGATGTGTTGGGGTGCTTGGTTGGGTGGGAGTGACGACGATGATGACAAGGGGAACTCCATCGCTTGTTCTGTCTGGGGAGGGGGACCAAAAGTTCTCTGCACGAATACCTCCCCCTCACCTCCATCCAGTGAACGCCACATTCCTACCAGGAGAGACAGAGGTTCCTGTGCAACTCCTCTAACCCTATCCAAATGCTATGTGATAATCCCAATGTGGTCAACAGTTTTTTTGATGAGACTCAGCTTAGACTCCGTGCCTATTTCGACGAACACTTCTCTCGGTCTGCTAAAGTCTGACTGATCTCCCAGTTTGTATAATCATTTTTACCTCCCTTTCCATTCCATACTGATCATTCTGTCCGGGCTCCCCCCATTGCCAGGTGAGGTGAATAACGCAAACTGGAGGGACGCACGTCATATTCCACTTGAGTGTTTACAATCCAAAGTTATGCTTTTCACGCGTAAGGAGTCCTTCTCACCATCTCCAACATTTATTTTCCTCATGGACCCCCCCCCCCTGTCGGCTTGCTGCCCTCTCTGACCATTTATTTCCAACTTCAGGGTGATCGCAACCATCTAGATTTCTCTACTCCCCTCACTGACTTCTCCAACTCACCTCTATGCAAGCATAGACAGCTGCTCACTCAGCAAAAAACCTAACAATGATATTGAACTCGCTGACCAGGGAGTATGCCGATGGTAGTCCCAGCAGGCTGACCTCTATCTTGCAGAGACCATGTGCCAGCTCCTCGGACAAATTATTCTCATACCTACGCCCTTGACCATGACCCCACAGATGAACACCAGGCCATCAAATCTCCAGAAGTTTTTGATCTCTTCACCTCTGGCGATCTTCCTTAAAGCCTCCAAACGTTTTGTTCCAAAGCCTATGCTGCTTGCTTCTATCTCCTTCCCAAAAAACACATACAGGTCTGTCCTGTAGACCCATTGTTTTTGGCCTGTCCCATAGAACTAATCCCAAATACCTTGATTTCAGTATAATCCCCCCCCCCCCCTTCCCAGTCCCCCCTTCCTTCCTACACCCGAGACACTTCACATGCCCTTCAACTCTTTAATAACTTTCAATTTCTATGCCCCCATTGCCTCATCTTTACCATAGGTGTTTAGTACCTTTACCCCTCCATTCCCACCCAGGAAGCTCACAAGACTCTTTGGTTGGAGAGCCAAGTAGGAAGGAGCCGTAAGTAACAATGGACACGAAGAGTGGGCTGGTAAGAGAGGAACCGGGGTATTGCCTCCAGCGCCTTAAAGGTAAGCTGCAGATAGGGCCCCCTGGACTCAAAGGCGTTCGGGCGAGAAGAGGGACATCGGTTTGTGGGCCGAGCCAGTCGGGGGTGACAATGTGCACTCAGCCCCAAGTGGGACATGAGACACGTCTTATCTTTGAATCCTTTCCTCTGCCCACTTGGTATTTTTCTTTGATGAAACCTTGATTAAAGTGTCAGTATCAGGACTGTAGACTGGGCTTATCTTATTTTTTTTGAGTCTCCACTTGAGATGTTACCGTGGGACATTAACTTTACCGTGACATTTATATGTTTCCCCTGCCAGTGGATTAGAAGGCGTTGTGGAAACATTGATGCCATCTTGCCAGTGCACACAGCCTGTAATAGGTGGCTCATATTCCAAAATCATGCAAGAATGCAGGAATTACTGCTCATAAGTTAAAGGAGCAGAATTAGGCCATTCGGCCCATTGAGTCATGGCTGATCTATCGTTCTCTCTCGACTCCATTCTCCTGCCTTCTCCCCATATCTCCTGACACCCTTTCTAATCAATGGTAGCTGCTGGTAGATCACGAGTTTGATGCCAAATTTGAGATCATCATCTTCACTCTTTCCCTTACATTGCCAAAGACTGTACTGATATAGTAATGGGGATGGTGAATGTTATTATAATGTCTGCTGTTGCTAAGAGTTGACTCAGAGTACTGTTCTGGAGACTGCTGTTGTACAGCACGGGGAGTTTGGAAGTGGACCTTGTTTTCTGTATGCTAAATGGAAGAGCCATGTTCTTGGATACTTTAGTGAAGAAGTTAATATTGATCTAGACTCTGCCTCCAAATGTTAATGCATCTGAAATTGGGTTAATCTTGATTCTGGAGTTTAGGTGATATTTAAATTGGAGATTAACTCTACTCCAACACTGAGTTTGTGGGAGGTGACTACCATTGCAGCACGAAAAGTTAAGAAAAGTCTAGCTCTTGATTCAACCTTCTTTTGACCCATAAGAGCACCTAGATTGGGTATGTTGTGGGCCCACTGGTTACGATCATGATTTGCATGCTGTCATGAAACAAACTTTAGATGAAGATACTATGGGTTGTCAAATTTGAGAAGAATTCTACAGGCCCTCTCTATTGACTAAACAAAAACTTTGTGAAGTCAAATAAGGCCAAGCGATTGATGCAATTCCCCGCATCTATTGTGAAGTTGTTGCATGTAAAGCTCATGTTCATTGCAGCTCTAGCTGGACGGAATCCACATAGCTCTCCAGGAAGGAGCCGTAGACCACCAGGAAGAGGTAGATTAAGATCTGGTGAGTACTTTTGCAGACAGCAGGGAAACACAATTCAACTTGACTCTTTTCTTGAATATGGTCATAAATATGGCATCTCCGAGGACCCCTGGCATGACTTATTTTCCTAGAAGTGAGTGATGAGGTTGTAAATTTGTAACTGAATCTCTTGTCCACCAAATTTTGAAATTCAGCAGAGATATTATCTGTTCATAGTGGGTGTTATTTCTCAATTGGCATTTGATCCATATGGCTTTCTGATGGTCGTCAGGAGAGTGGCTGGGCTGAATAGATCGATGTGGAATAGCGTCTTTGTTACGGATAAGGAGGTCTTCAAAGTGTTTCTTCCAGAGGTTAAGGACTGCCTTTCTGACCTTGAGAAATTCACCTCTGTCCTAGTTCTCAGTGGACTGTTTTTTTTAGGCCGTAGATAGTCTTGGCAGTGTTGAGGAATCCACACACAGTATGGTTAGCGTGAGTTGCTGAATCTTCCGCTCTCTTTCCACCCATCATTTGCTTTTGAGTCAAAGGTTTATTTTGGTTCTTATGCTTCAGGTGGAGATCTGTTTATTTTCCCTTGAGGTGGGATATCTTGCATTTTCATTTAATTAGCTCCTGGATCTGATCATTTTCATGAAACCTGTCTTAGCTTTCTCTAGTAGAGAAGTCAATTGCTTCTTCACTGTTGTAAATTTTACTGGACTCAAAGACTGGTCAAAAAAGGTGGCTCCTGTTGGATAAGTTGATCAAATGGTGAGAAACTGTCTGAGAAGAGTATTTGTTGCAGGGTCTTTGAAGCCGTCAACATTTATTTATATTATACATTTCTGTTGCTGTTATTGTTTTGGAACTTAGATGACAGAGTGAGAAAAAACAAATATGTTGTAGAGAAATGTTGATAAGAAACTCTCAAAGATGAATCAGAAGAAATAATAGCCAAAGCCATCAAACACTTTGATTGTGAGAGAGAAGCTGAATAATGGCCAAGGATATGCCCAAGTGATCAAATGTGACTATAACCAAATACCAATTATGAAGGAAAGTACACCAAGATTTTCAATAAATATGATGCTGGAAATGTGTACTGGAAAGTGCAGCTTGATGAGGAACCTTCACTCTGATAACCTTGAAGGTTTGAATGATATGTCCAAAGTCTAACTTTTATGCAACTCCAAAAATACCGCATTCTATTCTTTACAGGAATATACAAAAATATACAGGAATAAATGCACTCCAGATTCAGGGATAGTTTCTTCCCAGCTGTTATCAGGTAACTGAATCATCCTACCACAACCTGAGAGCAATCCTGAACTACTATCTACCTCTTTGGTGACCATCAGGTTATCCTTGATCGGACTTTGCTGGCTTTACCTTGCACTAAACGTTATTCCCTTATCATGTATCTATACATTGTTAAAGGAGCGATTGTAATCATGTGTTGTCTTTCTGCTGACTGGTTAGCATGCAACAAAAGCTTTTCACTACACCTTGGTACACATGACAATAAACTAAACTAAACCATTTCTCTGCCCGTATTATCAACTCATATCATAAGTGAAAATTAATCTACCTAATATCAGCAACATCAAAATTTTTTGTGGCATCTACAAACTGACTGATTGTACCTACTACATTTGTATCCATATTGTTAGATCCCAGCATCATTCCATGCACAACATCACTAGTCACAGACCTCCCATGATAAAAACAATCTTTTACTGTCATTTTCTGCCTCCAATCACAAAGCCAATGTCAGATCAAATTTGCCAAATTGCCCTATTGCTACTGCAAGTTCCAATTCATCAGAAGGATTGAAGGCGTAAAAGCCAGAACAATTACAACAGCAGTTCATATTCTACTTTCCGAGCAAGGAAATTAAGGAACAGGTGCGCAAAAATGAAACTAATTCCCCTCTAGAGAATTTAGAGAGTTTGTTGAATGATACAGTTTCACCATTGTAATCTCATCCCCACTCTGTATGACAAGATACAATTTCATGAAAAAGGCAAGTTAAAACTGTCAAGGGCCACTTTCAAATGTCTCTTATTCTCGCTCCAGTTTACACCTCTTAAGATTGACATGAAAATCGCCAGCCAAGCTATTGAAAAGCAGCAAATGCATGACAACTTTATGAAACCAAATTGATAACCTGCAAGATCAAGAAGAAAATGGTAGGCTGTTGCACAAATAAAAGAAAGCCAATATTACAATGACCATACGAACTGAATTGATGAGATGGCAGACATTTCATGTAAAGGATCCGTGAAAATCCTGGAACACAGTTAAAGATATTTACAAACTTGATGCCTCAAGATCAGGGCAAAGTGGGGCTAAAAGATGAGATAGTTTATATACCATCTCCTGTCTACACCAGAAATTATAATGCAGACAATGTCAGCAGCAAGATCAGCATATGAGGGCGACATTTAGAACATATTGCAACCGATCACTAACATAATGCACAATCTCGTTGCTGAGAAGAATGATCACATTCAAATTCACTAATTGCAAATGTAGTACCTTACTGCCTGAGTGAGATAATAAATAATGCTTTAAGGAGCATGACAAATACTAAGTTTTGAAGTAGATTCATCCAACTTAAAAAAAAAAAAGCAAATTAGCACCATTTTTTTAAAGAAGGAATGTTATTGAATAAATAATCTGGCATCAATATAATTCTAAAACGCAGGTATACTATTGGTACCTTACAGATGCACTGTATTTTTGTGTAGAAATCACAAGTTGCGTCTCTTTGCAGCACATTGCCTTTACAGGTTCTCCCCAAGTTACGAATGTCCAACTTATGTTCAGGCTGTACATACGGACATGTGTGTGGGAGATCGGCAGGATGCAGAAAATTGCTGCTTGAGGCTGCAGATATCTTCTGCTGTATGAGAGCTTGATTCGCAACAATATCCAAATCGTTGAGTTAAACACCCTGGTTTAATTTCTCGTTGCCTTGGTCCGCCTATGTTTCATTGAAATATATTGCCAGGTGATTGCATTTACGACTTTCAAATTGTTCTGGTTATGATCAGTTCTCAGGAATGAAATTCGCCGCAACCTGAGGAGGAGCTGAGTCTAAAAATAACATGATATAAGTCACAGATTTGAGACATCAAGTGAAATTACAAAAACAGAATGAAAAAAGATAAGGATAAAATCTAGATATTGGGAACTAAAATCTGGGGCTTGGTCCGGCTCCTGTAGTTTGCAGTCAAGGTCTAGAACTCAGAATCTAGCCCTGCCCCTCAGGTTATTGCCTGGAGATTAGACTGGGATCTGCAATGTCAAGGCAACCTTGTGATAGCAGCAAGTAGCAACCAGCAGGGGGATACAATGTGTATTTGGTTGCTGTTGGTCAGGCTCAGGGGTTGAAAGTGGAAGTGACAAGGTGGTAATCTTTCTGCAGCAATTTGCTGGTTATAAATAATGTTTATCCCACCGGGTCTTCCAGACAGAAGAAGTGCTGAGTTTTATTGCCTTCCTCCTGTCATCACTTTTGCTGATTTGCGGTCCGAGACCCAGAATGTGCTCTTTTCTCTAAATGTCACAGTATCAAGTTACACTGGATGTTAGGACCCTGACCCTGAGTCACCTACTTCCTGTTTCCTATGACCTCCCCAGTGTGGGAACAACTCTTCTTCTTGCTGAGACCTACTCACTGAAATCTAGAGGCACACTTAAGTGGGCTGATGCCTGAGGGAAATAAAATAAATGCATACAGAGGCTGTTCAGGTGATGGTGTCTGGAAAACACATTTCAAAGTGGGGTCAGATGGGGGTGGGGGAGTGATTTGTAAATAGGAGTTAGGATCAGACATTCATCCAGTTCCATAGCAGGAGACTGCAAAGATGGAACAGTTATGCTTCATTTGTCCAGCTCCAGTACATTATCTTCTTCAACTCTCTTGGTGTGGCTGCCACACTGAACTCTTGACTAGACTCTCGGCTGACAGAACATATAATGAGGCACTGTTTCAATTCAAGCCTTTTGACCAGAAAGTGATGTCTGTCTTTCCCATGACCGAATGTATTCAGTTCAGTTCAGTTTAGTTTATTTAGTTCATTGTTACATGTACCGATGTACAGTGAAAAGCTTTGGTTGCATGGCTCTTGTGGCAGTTCACCTGTAGTCAGGGACTTACTCTAACCATTAGGCCTTACTGCCATGATTCTCCTTTCCCCTCCCCATTCGTGAATACTTACTCTATCCCATCAAACTGTCAGTGCATTAAATAGGCCAAAGAAGAAGGAAAACTTGTATTTCGATAACACCTTTCACAGCACTTCAGACCCATAATGTTCGTTATACATTGTGATCATTGCGGTAATGCGCAGACAGCAGACACAATAACGTCTCACAAGTATTACTTTTCTTGATGCTGACTGAAACATAGACATTGGCCAAGACACTGAGAAAAAATCTCATGCAGTTCTTTGAAACATGTATTGAAGCTTTGAGTCTTTGAGATCGATATTTACAGTCGGTTTCAGTGAAGCCTAAAAATACCAAATTGTAGGTCTCCACAAAACACAATGTCCCCTCAAAGCTTATTCTGGCTTTAAGTTAGCACTATAGCACTTGACTCTGTAAAATATTAAGGAGCCTTTGCCTCCCACCAGGCCTGCTCTGAGGCCCCCCAGCCTGTGTTAACAGAAGGCACACTCATTATCAAGCGATTGTCCTGGTTAATGAATTATAAGTATAATCAATTCACGGCACATTCAATAACAGTTCAATCACCAGGCCCTCTAATGATAAACAGTTCTATCCAAGTCCCACATCTGCAAGCCATTTGCACCATATTCTTGACATTAATGATATAATTCCACCTGATTACAAGCCCGTTACTAGTGACCGCCGCCCCCAAAACACATCTGTAGTTCATCACATTATTTACTGGAATATGTCCCCAAGGACATTTTTTTCCACTCCTTTTTGGTGAAACAAATGTCGAACAGTACATCAGGATGAGTTGACTGAACACCTTCAAGGATGTCCAGCGCTGAGCAATAGCAATTAAATCCCAGCATTTAGATATTAAAGTGGAATATCCCCAAATGCTTTCCAGAATTAATCAATTTGAGGAACCAGTCCTACATTCCCGGTGAGAAGTTAAAATCTGCTACTTCTCTCAGGCTGACACATAAGTTACAAGGGCTTTTTCAGAATAAGACCAGGTGGTTTAAGCCTGATCTGACCAATTTTTATCCTTTATTATCATAAAATATATTATCCAAAACGTTTGTGTGCGATTGGGTTTTGCGTTTTTTTAATGATAAAACTCACTAAAACAGATACAGAATGCTGGAGTAACACAGCGGGACAGGCAGCATCCCTGGAGAACAATCAGACATTATTTTAAGAATCAAAAGTCAAGTGATTTATTATCATATGACCCGAAGCGGAAGCATGAAATTCTTACCTGCAGCAGCACAACAGATATGTAGATAGTACAGTAAACCCTTGCTGTAATGGACAACAAATGGTGTCTGTTATTACCGATTGTCCGCTATAACTGAATAAGGGGGTTAATGGGGAAACGGCCAATAAACATATACTACACAATAAACAGTAAAGGACACAAAATACATAATACCTTGGAACAGCACAGTGGTGCCCGGTAAAGTTTTTACCTTAAGGGCCTGTCCCACTTACGTGTCCTTGGCACACAAATTACGCGACCTCACGGTCGCGTTGTGCCACGATGGTCCCGCGAAGGTCGGGTGCGATTACATGTGTACGCACAGCCGTCTGGAGTGCGTGACGTCATTTGAAGATGGACACAAAGCTGGAGTAACTCAGCGGGACCGGCAGCATCTCTGTAGAGAAGCAATGGGTGACGTTTCGAGACTCTTCTTCAGTGTGTAAAGAAGGGTCTTGACCCGAAACGTCACCAATTGCTTCTCTCCAGAGATGCTGCCGGTCCCGCTGATTTACTCCTGCATTTTGTATCTATCTTTAATTTTCTTGGTCCCGCTCTGGGAGTAGAAGTGGGGGCGGATCCGGACCGCAACAGCCGTGAGCCCCAGGCTGAGTTCGGCGATCGTTTGCCTGCTTCTGCTGCTGTTGAAGGTGAGATAATGCGTCACGCCAGGGTCTTGGGCCTGTCCCACTTTGGCCGTCAGTTCCGCAACAGGCCGTTGGCGCGCAATGTATTGGAGTCCCTCTCTCAACTGTACTTTGATCAGAAGTTGAGTTATAGTGCTTTAAATTGTGCTAGAAGTGCACTGTCGGCATATTTATGGCCGAGGTCGGGACACCACTCTGTTGGGTCTCACCTTCTGGTATCGAGATTTATGAAGGGTGTCTTCAACTCGAATCCTCCCAGGCCCAGATACTTGGAAAAATGGGACATTAGCACGGTACTGACACTGCTTCGCAGATGGGCACTGGCAACATCTCTGTCCCTGGTCCAGCTCACTTTCAAGGTAGTGATGCTCATGACACTAGTGTCAGCACAAAGGGTCCAGTTGTTACATAAGCTGCGGCTGGATAACATGATTATGTCTGCTAATAGTATCACATTTCATGTGTATGATCTGGTCAAGCAGAGTAGACCAGGTACTTCCGGCCTCAAACTACATTTTGTGGCATATCCCTTAGACCTTTGGTTATGTGTGGTCACACACATCCGACAATACATTAAGGTCACTAAGAGCCTCAGGGGCTCGGAACTAGCACTACTTGTTAGTTTCAAGAAACCTCACAAAAAGGTTTCAGTCCAGACCATCTTCAGATGGGTAAAACGGGTTCTGGCTTATGCAGGAGTAGATACTAACATTTTAAAATCTCACTCCACCAGGGCTGCATCTATGTCAGGAGCAAAGGTTATGGATGTCCCGCTGAACCATATCCTAGCAACTGCAGGATGGTCCATGGAGCGCACATTCCAGACGTTCTATGATAAACCTATCGCCAGACTGGGGGTGTTTGCCGACTCCATCTTAAGTTCCGTTTTATAATTTCCCTTGGATGAGAGGGTTCATTATTGTTATAATTTGTCCATTAAAAGCATCGGCATGTTTTAAAAATTTGTCATGTCTGAATGCATTATTTTCTCATCCTTGGTCAACCAATACAGTGTGTGGCTTGGACTTGAGTCCACGGAATGAAATCACATAGCTTTAAAATCTTCACGAAGTCACTCACGTGATTCCGAAGTAAAATAGTAAGATTAAATGAGAACTTACCAGTTTGAAGTTTGATCCTTATTTTATGAGGAGTTACGATGACGGATTACGTGCCCTCCCTCCCCAACCCTCTTAAAGGTCAGCTGGTAGTTTAGAAACATAGAAACAGAGAAAATAGGTGCAGGAGTAGGCCACTCGGCCCTGCGAGCCTGCACCGCCATTCAATATGATCATGGCTGAGTATCCCGTACCTGTAGTATCCCGTACCTGTCTTCTCTCCATACCTCCTGATCCCTCTAGCCACAAGGGCCACATCTAACTCCCTCTTAAATATAACCAATCAACTGGCCTCAACTACCTTCTGTGGCAGAGAATTCCAGAGACTCACCACTCTCTGTGTGAAAAATGTTTTTCTCATCTCGGTCCTAAAAGATTTCCCCCTTATCCTTAAACTGTTCTGGACTTCCCCAACATCAGGAACAATCTTCCTGCATCTAGCCTGTCCAACCCCTAAAGAATTTTGTAAGTTTCTATAAGATCCCCCCTCAATCTTCTAAATTCTAGCGAGTACAAGCCAAGTCTATCCTGTCTTTCTTCATATGAAACTCCTGACATCCCAGGAATCAGTCTGGTGAACCTTCTCTGTACTCCCTGTATGGCAAGAATGTCTTTCCTCAGATTTGGAGACCAAAACTGTACGCAATACTCCAGGTGTGGTCTCACCAAGACCCTCTACAACTGCAGTAGAGCCTCCCTGCTCCTATACTCAAATCCTTTTGCTATGAATGCTAACATACCATTCGCTTTCTTCATTGCCTGCTGCACCTGCATGCCTACTTTCAATGACTGGTGTACCATGACACCCAGGTCTCGTTGCATCTCCCCTTTTCCTAATCGGCCACCATTCAGATAAGTCTACTTTCCAGTTTTTGCCCCCAAAGTGGATAACCTCACATTTATCCACATTATACTGCATCTGCCATGCATTTGCCCACTCACCCAGCCTATCCAAGTTACCTTGCAGCCTCCTAGCATCCTCCTCACAGCTAACACTGCCCCCCAGCTTTGTGTCATCCGCAAACTTGGAGATGTTGCATTCAATTCCCTCGTCCAAATCATTATTATATTTAATAAATCATTTTTCGAATCTTACTATATTCAGTTCAACAACTGTTATTCTGTGCTTTCACACCGCTGCTTTGAAGGTTGACGCGCATGCGGGCTGGCGGGCTTCTTCACGTAATCCCTCATCGTAACTCCTCATAAAATAAAGATCAAATTGGTAAGTTCTCATTTAATCTTACTATTTCTACTTATAATCACAGCCCTCCATTCCAGGCAACATTGTGTGTGTCACATTTCAAAACCAAGTAAATCATATCATTCTGGAATAAAAAGCTAATAATTAAATTAGAGGTTAATAATTATTTTTATCTCATCGGAAGATCGTAAAAGAATTACCAACTAATGTATTGTAGCGGTGTATTACCTAAACTAGATCTTTCAAGAAACATCTTTTCCACAGTGCACTGGGATTCTGCTCCCAGAGACAAGATAGTCCAGCGAAAGGGTTAACATCAAGATGGGCTTCAGAGGAAGAGTGATGGCTGTGAAGCCAATCAGATCAGGCACTTCCGAACATACTTCCTCTGTCTTTGAAATTAAATCACATCTGTTCCAGCTCTAAGTCTGGGATTAAGCGGCTGCTGCAGAACACTTGGTGGGATCATCTCTGATACGGTTCATCTATCACTGACACAGCAGATGTAGCTGAGGGAGCAGCTAATGCTGTTTGTGGTAATGATCTCTTTCTAACTCATATTTTAATGGGTTATTAAAATAATTTAAAAAGACTAACCCACCCAACATACCCACATTTAGCCCTACCAAATATTGAACTACTTAGTTACTCCCACTTCCCAGCTTTAAATCCACAGCCTTGGAGATTGTTGTTCATCAAGTGCTCATACAGTTTCCTGCCTCCACCATTTTTGGCATGTTCCTGACCCACATCAATCTTTTGTGGAAGGTATGCTTTGTTGTCAAGGCCTTCTTTATTGCTCACCGTGAATTCTCTGGATTGGACCTAGAGTTTCTGGTATTAGGTTTCTGGTATTAGGGAGTAAATTCTAGGTCACAGCAAATGGCTGAACCCCAGAATTGTGCATGCCAGGTCTTCACAAATGCCTGCCTCTAATGCCCTGTCCAGTAACTACTCTCACCACGCCAACATAAGCAGATTATTTGGACATTACAATTTCTGGGAGCTCACTATTCACAATTTTTGTGTTTTCTACAAGTGTGCAGTGCAAGGGAGTATTCCACCGTTTGGGAGGGCAGCTCGCCCATTCCACCTATAACTGTTAAAGAACTTCCCAATTTTTCTTCTTTATGCTTATGGCCTATTTTCTTTCTCATTAATGCAAAATGATTTGGGGAGATTTTTCTAAAATAAAGTTGTTTTAGAAATAGAGATGCTCTATAAATGGCATTCTTTGGGGCATTTATGCAGAACTTCCATATTATCTCTCCATGCAGTGATTATTAAGGGGCTGTCCCACTGTGGTGACCTAATTGGCGAGTTTAGAAGAGTTTAGGAGAGTTTGAAAAAATGTCATGTTGAAGACCTCCTTCCACTATGTAGACCTCCTTCGACCTCCTTCGACTATGTTGAAGGCTAGCTTCAACTATCTTCGGGAAAATTGGACACCGAATAGTGGAGAGTGAAGACGACCTCCTTAGATCTCCTTCGACCTCCCTTTGACCTCCCTTCAACTACCTACGACTACCTTCGACTACCTTCAATTACCTTAGACTACCCTCGATTACCTACGATTAACATGCCGACCTACTACGACCTATTTCGACTAAACCTACAAGTAAAAAAGTATAGATTATTTCCATCGCGACCTTTTGTTACTTGCTGGCATTTTTCAACATTGAAAAATACGCCGCGACCTAGCTGAGGCCTCGAGTACGTGGGGACTACTCTCAAGCATGAAGGAGAGTTACAAAGACCTCCTAGGACCTCGTGTCGACCATGCTACGAGTATGTCGAGGGCAAACTCGCCAGCACTCGCGGATTAGGTCGCCGCAGTGGGACAGCCCCTTTAGTGGTCCAGCTATGTTGTATCATAAAGCTTAGTTCAACAGGAATTTCAATTTTGATCACTTGAAATATAAAGCCTTCTGAAGAAGATTTCAAACTAGATAGTGAAGGGACTTTAGACACCATAATTTGATCTTCTGTGACCCTGGCAATGTGTAATATAACCAATCACTGCTTACTATGAATATACTGGCCTATATTTGATCTTGCCATGATGTAAAGTCACATTATTTTTAGAAATACAGCGCGGAAAGAGACTCTTTGGCCCATAAATCCGTGCTGACTAGCGATCACCCCGTACACTAACACAATCCTACACACTATAGACAATTTTACTAATTTTGCCGAATCCAAAGGGTACCCGGACGTGGCGCCGACAGATAAGAGGCTGAAGCGAAGAGGTCGAGGCCAAAGAACCGAATGGAAACGAGGCCGAAACGTCAATAAACCGAAAGAGTCCGAAGACTAAACACCTACGAACCGAAAGGATGGGACGCCTAAATGCAAACTAACCGAAAGGGTGGGACGCCTAAAAACCAACGAACCAACGAAAAGCTGCATCGCCTAAAAGCAAACTTACCAAATGGCTGCTCTGTCGAAACGCCACCTACCTGAAAGGCGGCGTCGCCTACAGGCCATAGGACCGACTGCCGCTCAACAGAAACGTCCAATAACGGACATGACGTTGCCGGGGCGTGGGACTTGTCAGCGATTGGTCCAGACCCCCGCGTCCATCACATCACTGTGAAGGCATGAACATTGTCCCACGGCTGGGTCACTGTGTGACAGCAGCCTCAATGATCGGGCCACTGTGTGACAGCAGTCTCACCGGCTAGGTCGCTGTGTGATAGCAGTCTCACTGGCTCGGTCACTGTGTGACAGCAGCCTAAATGGGCAGCATCTCTGGAGAGAAGGAATGGGTGGCGTTTCGGGTCGAGACCTTTCAGACGCACTCTGAAGAATGATCTCGGCACGAAACGTCACCCATTCCTTCACTCCTGAGATGCTGCCTGTTTTCTGCGTGGGAGCTTGGGTGAGTTCCGCAAGCACGGAGACGGTAATAAATAAAACATCTGTCCCCGCAGCCAGAGAGAATTACCCGGTGTGGGTGTCAAAGTCCACGTGTCGGGGGGATCACCCTGGTGTGGAGGTTGGGGTCCGATGGCGGTGCATCGCGGTCAGTGAATGAGGGACGAATGGAGACGGAGGAGAGAGAGAGAAGGGGGAGAGAGAGAAGGGAGGGGGGTGGGAGAGAAGGGGAGAGAGAGAAGGGAGAGAGGGGGGAGAGAGGTGGGAAAGAGAGAGGAGGAGAGAGAGAAGAGTGGAGAGAGAGGAGGAAAAAGAAGAGGGGAGTGAGAAGGGAGAGAGAGAAGGGGGAGACGGGAGCGTGGGTTTCAATTTCCCACACAAGCCATAGGTGACTGAGCAATCTGAACCCAAGCACCAAATTGAAAGCGGCCGAAGGTGCGCATCGCTCGGGACAGCCCCCACTCTCCCACAGCCACCCTCCATGGGCTGCGGGTCGGGTGGAGCGGAGGTGTGGGACAATGCTCATTCCTTCACAGTGATGTAATGGACAGGGGGGTCTGGATCAATTGCTGACAAGTCCCGCCCCCTGGCAACGTCATGTCTGTTATTGGACGTTTCTGTTGATCGGCAGTAGTTGTTGGCCTGTAGGCGATGCCGCCTTTCAGGTAGGTGGCGTTTCAACAGAGCGGCCATTCGGTAAGTTTGCTTTTAGGCTACGCAGCTTTTCGGTTTGTTGGCTTTTAGGCGTCCCGCCCTTTCAGTTAGTTTGCATTTAGGCGTCCCATCCTTTCGGTTAGTAGGCGTTTCATCTTCGTAATCTTTCGGTTTATTGGCGTTTCGGCGTCGTTTCAATTCAGTTCTTTGGCTTCAACTTCTTTGCTTCGGCTTCTCGTCTGTCGGCGCCACGTCCGCACACGAATCCAAATATCCTAAAAATTTGCATGCCTTTGGAGTGTGGGAGAAAACCGGAGCACCTGGTAACAGGGAGAACGTACAAACTCCGTACAGACAGGACCCATAGCCAGGATCAAACCCAGGTCTCTGGAGCTGTAAGGCAGCAACTCCACCACTGTGCCACTGTGTCATCCTTTAGTAGACATACTTTTTCATCTTTTCAATCCAAATAGGTACATGGAACATTTTATCACGCAATTATTTATCAGGCAAATTATTAATAATAATAATAATAATAACGTTATTACGGACTCAAGGTCCAAGACAAGGGGCAACATTACATTAAAAATGCATTGCATATCAAATATCATAAATATATATAAAATCATGGTAAATCACATAAAAACATCATAATTTATATATTTAAAAAAAACCCACAATACTTAAGTTAAAAATCCAGAGTAAAAAATAATCAATGTCGTACAACGAGACAACGATACCAGTGTCTCCACAACTGGGATTCGTAGCGTGTAGTGCTAATCCTTATGTTTGTCAAGGCAACAATAAGCACATTTTTAGAGTCATTTATCCTGCAAATGAATTTATACATGCGGTGTCTTAGGATAGCTTCTAAAGTACTGACTCCCGCAGCCACAAACATATTACTGGCACTACACTATCTTGGTTGCCTTAGCAGTGTTCTCATGGCATCGTTATATGCCACCTTTAGTATCTGCATACTTGTCATTAAATAGTTCGACCACAGGTGCACAGTGTAGAGGGGTGTGCAGTATGCTCTAAATAGCGACATCTTCACCACATCTGCACACGCACCAAATTTACACAAGAGGATATTCGCCTGTATATACAGCATGCGTCGTTGCCTATAAATATCCTCATCATCTGTCATTTGTTCTGTAATAATATGACCTAGATAATTTATCTTATTACAGACACTAATATTGTTGTCAGAAAATTTAAAATCAGGATATTTTAGGCTTTTATCCTCTATGGTTCTACAGACCATAACAGCACTCTTACTAGCATTATATTTAATGTCATGTTCCAAACCATACACGGAACATGTAGTAAGGAGCTGCTGGAGACCAGCGCTAGATGGACTAAAGACCACAAGATCATCTGCATACATAATATGGTTCACTAAAATATTACCAATCACGCACCCAGTGTTACAGGCTTTCAATTGTTTAGACAGATCATCAATATATAGATTAAAAATGACTGGGGACAAAATTCCCCCTTGTCTAACACCATTGTTAACCCCAAATGGGGCTGAGACCCTATTGCCCCATTTTATTTGCATAGTCTGGTGGGCATATTAAGATAGGGCTCATTTAATTTTCATTAATTCTGCTATATTAAAATCAAATTGCATTTTGAAGTGCCTCGATATCATTGCCAATCTGTTCACTTAGATTAATCCCAACATTTTGACACTCTTACAGAAGAGAATTTGCTGGCAGTTCAGTAGGATATTGCATAGCAGTGTAAAGGTTACATTCCTGAGTTGGTAGTACAAGAGGCCTGAGGAATATGCCATGGTTTGTAACACTGGTAAAGCGGTTTTTAAAGTTCTGGAATTAAGCAGATGGAAACAGAAATGTGTCCTTTATTGCTTGCGCTGAACACATGATGTTGATGCAGCTGCATTTATTTTCCAAAATATAATTTAATTGATGTATATTGAACCGTAATTTTGATGTAGAGTTCAGTGATGTGTCACTGCACATGAGCATGTAGATTGAGCATATAGCTTGTGTCATCGCATCAGTAAAATGATCATTAAGCTGCTAGATTTCCTTAGAAATGTTCCACTGATATACATTTTATGTAAAAATAAACCCATGTCCTTAAAGACTGGGCCCGAATACCCACCTGGGAATCTTCCCGGTGGGTTTTCCCCAAGACCTTATGAACCCCATGGCTGCCCTCCGCCTCGTCTCCCCCATGCGGCCACACTGACGGGCTGTGTGTCGGCAGCGCCGAGTGGAGCAGAGGGTGGGACAGGCTGGTCCCTTCGCCCACCCAGAGTCACTGACCTCGATGCACTGCCATCGGACCCCAGCCCCCACACCAGGGTGATTCACCCCGCTCCCCGGATCCCATCCACTCACGGGGTGATTCACCTCCCCACCCCGGCCGCAGGGACAGACGGCTCGGGGCATTGGCAGCCATAGTAAATCGCTTTTAAATCATGGGGGGGGGGGGGGGACACACAAATTCCCTGGTGGGCCGATGACAAGTGTGTATGACAATGAACAATTTTATCTCCTCCCATCCCCCCCCTACAACAAGAAGCACATTTTATTTATTGTTTAAACACATTAATCCCTTCCTTTTTGATATGTAATGATCTTTTTCAGCTTTTCGATGTCAGCGATTCAAGAGATTGATATTTGTTTTCTTTTCGATAAGTAAGATTTTTTCCAAAGATCATCGACCTTGCTCTAGTGTCTTTATTTTTTTCAGCTTTTTGATGTCTTGTCCACTCGGCGTCAGATTGCTTTTCGCCTTAAAATCTGACGGGCAACGAAAATGACGTTGAAAAGCCTCTGTGACAATCGCAGCGCGGACAAGTCACTGCCAAAGATCATAGATAGCAGATTCACGTCTGACTCCACTAATGCAGAGCGGCTATGGAAGTTGAGAAAACTGGCACTGACAGCGGTCCACGTGACAGATCAGCACCTACCAACAATGAAGGCACTATGAAACCAGATGCCGCAAGCCCGTCCCACAGGAAGGGGTCAGCATTAAAACTCAGAGAGTTACTGATTTAAAAACAAAATGTTGCATGTTCTTACTATCTATCTATCTATCTGTCTGTCTGTCTGTCTGTCTGTCTGTCTGTCTGTCTGTCTGTCTGTCTGTCTGTCTGTCTGTCTGTCTGTCTATACCTTTCCCTGCTTTTTCGGTAAAAAACATTAAAACTTTCAAAATCAAACTGCTTCTCGCCCATAGAACGTTGACGAATGTTCTATCATGTGATGTCACAATGCCCAATGCTCACACATGTCCAATCGCAATGCATCTCATTTACATCTGCTTTTGCTCCAGCCCCAGCCCCGCACCCCCCCCCCAGTCTGATGTCGCAGCACCTTCCATTGTGTGATGTCACAATGCCATCCCTCACAGGTGGCCAATCGCAATGGAACCCATTTACATATGCCTTTGCACGAGCCCCAGCCCCGTCCCCCGCCGCCTGTCGAAGCGCGTGATCACCACTCTCTCCCCTTTCTCTCTCCTCCCCCTCTCTCCTCCCCCTCCCCCCTTTCTCCTCCCCCTCTCTCCTCCCCCTCTCTCCTCCCATTCCCTATTCCCCTCACTCCTCTCTCTCTCTCACCCTTCTCTCCCACCCCTCTCTCCTCATCCCTCTCTCCTCACCCCCTCTCACCCCGCTCTCCTCCCCCTCTCCTCACACCCTCTCCCCATCTACCCGTGTCTCTCCCCATCTACCCTTCACCCTCCCCACTCTCCTCCCCTCCCCATCCTCATCCTCCTCTCTCTCCCTTCCCCCTCCCCCTTTCCCTCCCCTCTCCTCTCCCTCCCCACCCTCTTCCCATCTTACCCCTCTCCCCTCCTGCTCCCTCCCTCCTTCCCCTCTCCTCCGTCCTCTCCCCTCACCCCTCTCTCCCCCTCTCCTCCCCTCTCTCTCCTTCCCCCTCTCTCCTCCCCCTCTCTCTCCTCGCCCCTCTCTCCTCGCCCCTCTCTCCTCCCCATTCCCTATTCCCCTCACCTCTTTCTCCTCACCCCTCTCTCCTCACCCCTTTCTCCTCACCCCTCTCTCCTCATTCCTCTATCACCACCCCTCTCCATCTCCCCCTTTCCATCTCCCCCTCTCCTCTCCCCTCTCCCCATCTCCTCCCCCTCCTGCTCCTCTCTCCCCACTCTCTCCCCATCCCTCTCTCCCCTTCCACCCCTCCCCCTACCCTTCTTCCCTCCCTCCCCATTCTTCCCCTTCTCTCCCCCACCACTCTCACATCCCCTCCCCCACCTCCCCACCCCCTGCTCTCTACCTTCCCCCTTCCTCCTCCTCCCCAATCTCTACCCTTCCTCCTCCCCTCTCTCCTACCCCTCTCCGCACCCCTCTCCCCATCTCCTCCCCCTCCTTCCCATCTCTCCCCCTCCTCCTCCCACCCTCCCTGCGCCCCTCCCCCTCCCTGCTCTCCTCCCCCACCCCCCCCTCTCCCTTCCCCCCTCCCCTCCCTCCCCATTCCCCCCCTTCCCTCCCCCTCCCCTTCCCCTTCTCTCTCCTCCCCCTGTCCCCTCTCCTCCCTCCCTTCCCTCCCCGTCTCCCCCTACCTGCCCATCATTACCCTCCCCCATCCTCCTCCCCTCTAACCTCCTGTGAGTGTGAGAGGTGGTTAGTGTGCGTGTGAAGCCGCAGCCTCCCCCGTACATTGAGGGGATGGACGCAGCGGTCTCCCCTCCCTCCCCACTCCCTCCCCACTCCCCACCCCGTCTTCCCCTACTCCCCCTACTCCCCTCTCACCCCCTCCACCCCCTCTCCCCCCTGTGTGTATGGCAGGTGGTTAGTGTGCGTGTGAAGCCGCAGACTCCCCCCCCCCCCCTGAAACCACACATTGAGGGAACGGGACCCAGCAGTCTCTCCTCCCTACCCTCCCTCCCCTCACCCACCCCGTCTCCCCCTACCCCCCTTTCGCCCCTACACCCTCCCCCCTGTGTGTGTGGGGGGTGGTTAGTGTGCGTGTGAAGCCACAGCACCACCCACCCCCCTCCCCCCACCGAGCGTTGGGGGGGAACAGACCCAGCGGGTCTGCACTTGGTTTAGTTCTTATATAGTTCTTACATTCAGGAACCTGGTTAATTAAGTGGTGGGATTATTTCCCTGTCCTAACTATGCCTTTGCTTTAGCCGGTGGTTACATCCATTCCATCCCTCCCTTGCAAATATGTGAGATTTCATTAAGAGCATACTTGGATGAATAGATACAAGTGGCATGTAAAGCGTCTCTTCCATGCGCGCAATACATAAAGCCGATGAAATGAGACAACTGTCACACCAAAGATGGACACAAAATGCTGGAGTCACTCAGTGGGACAGGCAGCATCTCTGGAGAGAAGAAATGGGTGTTGATTCGGGTCGAGACCCTTCAGACTCAGTCTTCAGGTCTGAAGAATGGTATCGACCCAAAACGTCACCCATTCCTTCTCTCCAGAGATGCTGCCTGTTCTGCTGAGTTACTCCAGCTTTTTGTGTCCATCTTCGGTTAAAACAGATTACAGATTATCTGGTGTTTTGTGCGTGGGTGCTTGTGTGCGTTACGCAGGCAACCAGACGGTATTATTGTGTTTAAATAATAAATAAAACGTGCTTCTTGTTGTCAAGCGGAGGGGGGGGAGATTAAATTGTTCATTGTCATGCACACTTGTCATCGGCCCGCCAGGGAATTTCTGCCCCCCCCCCCCCCCCCCCCATGTTTTAAAAGCGATTTACTATGTCTGCCAATGCCCCTGAGCCATCTGTCCCCGTGGCCGGGGTGGGGAGTGAATCACCCGGTGTCGGTGTTGGGGGTGATCACCCCGTGCGTGGGTCGGGGTCCGTGGGTCAGGGTGGGTGAATCACCCTGGTGTGGGGGTTGGGATCCGGTGGTGGTGCATGCTGTCAGTGACTCTGGGTGGAGCATCGTCCCCGCTATCCCCCCTCCACCCCGGGCGGCATCGCCATCGCCACCTCCGCTATCGATCCCCCCACTTAATTAACCAGGTTCCTGAATGTAAGAACTATTTATACATGTAACATTTTTTAAATCAGTAACTCTTTTTTGAGTTTTAAAGCCGACCCCATCCTGTGGGAAGGATTTGCGGCAGCTGGTTTCATAGTGCCTTCATTGTTGGTAGGTGCTGATCTTTCGCCTCTGCTCCACCCGGCGCTGCTGACACGCAGCCCGTCACAGTGCGGCCACACGGGGGAGATGAGGCGGAGGGCGGCCGTGTCCGTGGCCGTGGCCGTGGGAGAGTGGAGGCTGTCCCGAGGGGTGCGCTCCTTCGGCCACTTACAACTTGGTGCTCCAGTTCAGAGTGTCCAGTCACCTATGGCTTGTGTGGGAAAATAACCCCCACCCTCCCGTCTCCATCTGCCAATGATGTGATGGACATGGGGGTCTGGACCAGTCGCTGACAAGTCCCGCCCCCCCGACGATGTCATGCCCGTTATTTTCAGCAGAGCGGCCATTCGGTGAGTTGGTCTGTAGGCAACGCTGCCTTTCGCTGAGTTGGTGTTTCGGCAGAGTAGCCTTTCTGTTTGCTTTTAGGCACCCCACGCTTTCAGTTAGTTGGCTTTTAGGCATCCCGCCCTTTCGGTTAGTTTGCTTTTAGGCGTCCCACCTTTTCGGTTAGTTGCCTTTTCGGCTTCGTACGCTTTTGGTTATTTGGTGTTTCGGCTTCGTTTCCATTCAGTTATTTCGCTTCCACTTCTTTGCTTCGGCTTCTCGTCCGTCGACGCCATGTCCATGCACGACATACCATTGAATCCTACACCTTTAGGGCTTGAGATGGCGTGCATACATAACTCTCAGCAGCGAGAAGGATGCTATGCCTATTAGATTGTAACAAAGCAGATGCCTGACAATTTTCATAAACTACTGATGCACTAAATCATCCCCAGATAATACCCAAATGTGCACATGTGATTCAATCCCACATCTAATCGATTAACTGGTTTCTCAAGTAATCTTACCACACAACCCTATCAGAGGACAATAATGCAGCAAATAGCCAACAAAATAATAATGACGAACAACAAATTTTAGCTCTGCCGAAGACACCCTCAATGAAGAAGAATATTCTTTTGAAAGGTTGTTTCTACCTCAGCTTCGAGCAGCTAGAGGAATGGTGAGACAACAGTTATGAACATTAAGCAAAAAACAAATTTCTGGAGAAACACAACAGGTCAAGCAGTATCTGTGGAAGGAAATGGACAGACGATGTTTCAGATTAGGACCATTCTTCAGACTGATGGAGTAGCAGAGCTAGATGGAAGAAAAATATGAGGGGAAGGGGCGGGACAAGAGCTGGCAATTCGTAAGTGGATTCAGAAGAGGAGGGATTGATTAGCAGATAAGTCAGCTGGGGGAAGAAAGGGTGGAAATAGTAACCAAGGATGGAGTTGACAAGGAGTGTAATGTAAAAGTATACGGTGGGATGGTGAATGGAAAGGAACAGAAGAGTGGGGGAAGAAAAAAAAATGGGGGACCCAGAGTAGGGAGGGGTGGGTGATGCCTGGATCCACATTTGCTCATTGCTCAAAACATCACCTGTCCATTTTCCTCCAAAGATGCTGTTCCTCCTGCAGTTTGTTTTCTTGCTCTAGATTCCAACATTTGCAGTTATATGTGGCTCTATTCACAAACATTAAGCTATATTTTCCCTCCAGGTAGCCTGCTGTGAGCTTCCGACCCATGTTTAGCTCATAATACTATTGCTTGCAGTATCTGGAGCAGTAAGGGGTGTAGCGTGAGGGGGAAGGGACTGGCTATTCATTTCATCTGTGCTATTTTTAGAACACACTCTAATGTCTTTATTTTGAAATTCTTGCTGTTTGTCTTAACACAGCCGTTAACCTGTTTATAATAAACATTTTCAACCCACTCAGAGTGCCAGTATAACCAAGCATGACTACAGCCTGCTGAACTCTGGGGAGATTGCAAGAGGAAAAGGATTAGGAGATTGGGTAAAAGAGGAAGAAAAATGAATAGGGTATGGGCAAGCGCACCTTTGTTTCAGACCAGCTGTGTGTGTGTGGTCAGATTGTATCTGCGTGTGGTTAGTGTGTCTGTGCCAGTTCTCCATTGACCCCTATATGTATGCGCATGTTAAGCCCATCATTGGACATGGGTGAGGTGCCAGAAGACTAGAGGGTGGCTAATGTTGTGCCTCCATTTAAGAAGGGCTGCAGGGAAAAACCTTGGAACTATAGACCAGTAGGCCTAACATCTGTGGTAAGCAAGTTACTGGAGAGTATTCTGAGGGATAAGACAGAACATTGAACAGTGCAGAACAGGAATGGGCCCTTCAGCCTGCAGTGTTTGTGCCATAAAGGATGTCTAGCCAAACTGATCTTTCATCTGCCTGCACATGATCCATATCCCTCTATCCCCAACATTTCCATCAGCCTGTCCAAAAGCCTCTTAAACACCACTATTGTATCGGCCACCCCTCCCACCCTTGGCAATGTGTCCCAGGCCCCCACCACCCTAGTGTAAAAAACCTGTCCCGCACATCTCCATAAAATCTACCCCTCTCACCTTACAGCTATGCCCCCTATTGCTGGACATTTCCACCCTGCGAAAAAGGTTCTGACTGTCTATCCTATCTATGCCTCTCATAATTTTATATACTTCTATCAAGTCTCCCCTCAACCTAGAGAAAACAATCCAAGACTATCCAACCTCTCCCTGTAGCTGAAACCCTCTATTACAACAGCATTCAGTAAATCTCCTCTGCACTCTCTCCAACGCTTCCACATCTTTCCTGGAATGGGACAATTAGAACTGCATGCATTACTCCAAATACATCCTAACCAATGTTCTATAGAGCTCTCATCATGATTTCCTGACATACTCAATGCCCCTAGCAATGAAGGCAAGCATACCATATGGCTTATTTAGCACCCTATCTACTTGTGTTGCCACGTTTCGTAAGCTATGGAACCTGGACTCTGCTGTTAAGAATCTTGCCAGCTCTCTCTCCTTACATTCAACTTCCCAACGTTCAACACTTTGCATTTGCTTGGGTTAAACTCCATCTGCAATTTCTCCACTCATTTCTGCAGCTGATCTATATCCCACTGTATCATATGACATCCTTTCCCAATGTCTATTACTCCAATTTTGGTTTGGTCAGCAAACTTACTCATCAACCTATCTACATTGATGTCTAAGTTATAGTTATATATCACAAACGGCAGAGGTCCGAGCACAGATTCCCGTGGAACTCCACTGATCTCAGAGCTCCAGCCAGAATAGTAAGATTAAATGAGAACTTACCAGTTTGAAATTTGATCGTTATTTTATGAGGAGTTACGATGAGGGATTACGTGAAGAAGGCCATCCCCACGCATGCGCGTCAATCTTCAAAGCAGCGGTGTGAAATCACAGATGACAGTTGTTGAACTAACATAGTAAGATTATAGATGACTAGAACTACCAGATGATCATTACGTTATGAGTGTAGGGAGGAAGTAATCCCTCATCTTAACTCCTCATAAAATAACGATCAAACTTCAAACTGTTAAGTTCTCGTTTAATCTTACTATTTTACTTCGGAGTCACGTGAGTGACTACGTGAAGACTTTGAAGGTCTGTGATTTCATGCCGTGGAAAAACGAGTCCACACAATCACGACTGCATCAGTTGCCCATAAATGAGGGAAACATCATAATGCATACATACATGACATGGGTTTAAAAACATGCTGATGCTGATAAAGAACAAACAATAATAACAGTAACACCTCTTAACCGAGGGGAACTATAAATTGAACCTAAATAGAGTTGGCAAATACCCCTGGTCTGGCAATGGGTTAAAATAAATGTTGGATACCTCGTTTGTTAGACCATCCAGCAGTAGGCAGGTTGTGGTCCAGAGGACCGCTCATAACCCTTGCTGCTGGTGTTGTAGCAGCCCTGGTGGAGTGAGATTAGAAAGCAGTATCTACTCCTGTATAAGCCAAACCTCGCATAACCACTTGGAGATGGTCTGAACTAGTATCAGAGCCTCTAAGGCTCTAGATGATCTTGACGTAATGATGTAAACGTGTGACCACATGTAACCAAAGGTGCATGGGGTATGTAAACATGAATTATGATATTGCAGGTGTAATGATCCTGTCCATTCGCAATTGATGTAATGACTGGACCCGTGCGCTGACGGCAGAGCCAGGGAATAACCTACCTATGAGAGCTGAACCAAAAATAGAGATATAGCTGGAGCCCATAGTGAATAAATGTTAACACAATGTCAATACCGGATACTTCCGTGTACTTGGGTCTTGAAGAACTTGTGTTAATGATATCTTAAATACTGGACACCAGATGGTGAAACCCGAAAGAGCAGGTCCAACTTGCTGCAGCAACTATGAGGAGAAGCACGTTGGGTACAGTTAATGGGACTATAACTTAATTTATTGTCAACAACCCATAGAAAAGACATCAGTGTCCGTGCCCTACTATATGTAACATAACATTTAACAGAAAACACTTCCCATCTCCTGAAAAGGCAAAGTACTGCTTTTTTGGTTGCTATCCCTGCATACTGCAGTGAGACATGCATGGATCAGTCTGACAGCCTGCTCCGCAGGAGCGGTCTTCTCAGATCCTGTAAAGCAATGAATTGATTAATCATGTAGAGGCTGGTTCCCCGAATCCCAGGCTGAACCAGCAAAGTTTTATGTTGAGAACCTCATGTAAGGTTCTATATTATTCCCAACATTTGCAGGAAACCATGGCTGCGTAGGCCAGTCAGACAGAACGAGAAACCTGAATGCGGGATCTTGCTGAATATTGCAAGCCCCGACTGATGAGGCAAAATGGAGAACCACATAAAGGAACATTCATCCCCTGTGTAGTAAACATAGCGATAGTGGGTGCAACAGAGCCATAGATCCTAAAATGCTTGTGAACCAACATCCATACTGTGTTATCATTGACTTTGCATAATGATACACCAGCGCCAAAAAAGGTTGGGTAAATTATGACAGGATACTTTGACTTTATTGCATCCATGTGACCAACATATGCCACCACCACAGTATATTAACTTGGAACTAAGCATGCAGGTTTTGCATATTCGCACAATTGACCCATAGTATACACCTCGTGTCTATAGGTAGTTAATACCAATAACTGAAGAATTGGTGATTCATGCAAATTCCATCCGCCTTCGTTACTAGAGATGGCATTCGTGATTGTCCATCTTAGTTCTAGCACGTATAAGTAATATAACTGAGGATAATATGACCAAACTACTGGAGCAATACGGAATGTAGTGCGACCATCATTGTGACCATGGTAGCTTCAGCTGATAATAGCATAGGTCTGTTAACAATGACCTATATGGTACTTGAGAGGTTAATACTTGCATGTTGAAAGTTCTAATGATGCAAGACCCAATTGCACAGTTGAAACACAGCTGCTATGGCCAATTACACTTAATAACTAGAAGACTGCTTGATAACAAGATTGTTACAATCAATTAATACTTCAATTATTAATATTAAGGCTTCAATTAATACCAATCCGTTGCCCCAGGGCAGAATCACAGGTAATTAATAGATAAAGGTAAACCCGATAAACCACAACTTCCAGTTGGTATCGACTTAAATTAGACTGGATGGCTGAAACAGTTGATTTAAGCAAAACACAGCGTAAAATATATCCTCCAGACCAAATTGAAATGTCTCTGGTGACCTCCTGTGAATGGGTCCTAAAACAGTATGCATCTATGAAACCGATGCATGCCATAAAAATCCTAAGTAAATAAGTAATTAGACAGTAGAGAAATTCCATATACTGAAAACTATGTTGCACATGGGAGTAAATGAAATATGAACCAGCATCTCTCCATCTTTCACAAGGAACAAGCCATAATTCCGTGCCTGCCTTGTATGCAGCTCTGGCCATACTACTGGCCTGCCTTAAAGCTGCTCCGGCATTCTGAGTCGGCCTCGAGAGAGAACTCTGGTCATATTACCGATTCCAATTCCAAGGCATGCTTGGTACCCTTGTATACTGTGTAATAATTACCCATCACATGACAACATTTTCATTTGTACCAAACAAGTGTAAATATTACGAACTTGTAAATGGTGCACTTACCCCATGTTTCGAACGACCCAGACCCACCTACCTCCATGGCTACCGGTGGTCTTATGGTAAGCCCAAAGGCCCGTGATGTGGGTTTCATTCCCATCCTTGATTTCCTTCCTAAGACCAGCTTGGCCCAGCTTTCAAGCGCCCATCAACTTCAGCGAATTGCTACTGCCATTGAGGCGTGGGATGTCATCGCCGACATGATGGTTTCATTTGATCACTCCGTGCACTGCCTGCACTTGTAGCGTCAGGGAATAGAAACATAGAAACATAGAAAATAGGTGCAGGTGTAGGCCATTCGGCCCTTCGAGCTTGCACCGCCAATCAATATGATCATGGCTGATCATCCAACTCAGTATCCTGTACCTGCCTTCTCTCCATACCCCCTGATCCCTTTAGCCACAAGCGCCACATCTAACTCCCTCTTAAATATAGCCAATGAACTGGCCTCAACTACATTCTGTGGCAGAGAATTCCAGAGACTCACCACTCTCTGTGTGAAAAATGTTTTCCTCATCTTGGTCCTAAAGGATTTCCCCCTTATCCTTAGACTGTGACCCCTTGTTCTGGACCTCCCCAACATCGGGAACAATCTTCCTGCATCTAGCCTATCCAACCCCTTAAGAATTTTGTAAGTTTCTATGACATCACCCCTCAGTCTTCTAAATTCTAGCGAGTACAAGCCAAGTCTATCCAGTTTTTCCTCATATGAAAGTCCTGACATCCCAGGAATCAGTTTGGTGAACCTTCTCTGTACCCCCACTATGACAAGAATGTCTTTTCTCAAATTTGGAGACCAAAACTGTACGCAATACTCCAGGTGTGGTCTAACCAAAACCCTGTACAACTGCAGTAGAACCTCCCTGCTCCTATACTCAAATCCTTTTGCTATGAATGCTAACATACCATTTGCTTTCTTCACTGCCTGCTGCACCTGCATGCTTACTTTCAATGATTGGTGTACCATGGCACCCAGATCTCGTTGCATCTCCCCTCCTTATTTTCCACCATTCAGATAATAATCTACCCTCCTGTTTGTGCCACCAAAGTGGATAACCTCACATTTATCCACATTATACTGCATCTGCCATGCATTTGCCCACTCACCCAGCCTATCTAAGTCACATTGCAGCCTCCTAGCATCCTCCTCACACCTAACACTACCCCCCAGCTTCGTGTCATCCGCAAACTTGGAGATGTTGCATTCAATTCCCTCGTCCAAATCATTAATATATATTGTAAATAGCTGGGGTCCCAGCACTAAGCCTTGCGGTATCCCACTAGTCACTGCCTGCTATTCTGAAAAGGACCCGTTTACTCCTACCCTTTGCTTCCTGTCTGCCAGCCAGTTCTCTATCCACATCAATTCCGAACCCCCAAAAATGTACTGCTATCCCATCTTTAATAACTGACTCGGGGAATTACAGACCAGTTAGTCTAACATCGGTAGTGGGGAAACTGCTAGTTTGACTAACTGGTCTATAATTCCCCGTTTTCTCTCTCCCTCCTTTTCTAAAAAGTGGGGTTACATTAGCTACCCTCCAATCCTGTGGAACTACTCCAGAATCTAAGCCAGTCTATCTTAGCCAATTCACGTCTCATACCTTCAAAGTTATCTTTGTTTAAGTTCAGAACCCTTGTTTCTGACTTAATTATGTCACTCTCCATCCTAATGAAGAACTCAACCATATTATGGTCACTCTTGCCCAATTGGCCATGCACAACAAGACTGCTAACTAACCCTTCCTCATTACTCAATACCCAGTCTAGAATAGCCTGCTCTCTCGTTGGTTCCTCTACATGTTGGTTTAGAAAACTATCCCGCATACATTCCAAGAAATCCTCTTCCTCAGCACCCCTGCCCATTTGATTCACCCAATCTATATGTAGATTGAAGTCACCCATTATAGCTGTTTTACCCTTGTTGCACGCATTTATAATTTCCTGTTTGATGCAATCCCCATCTCCACTACTACTGTTAGGTGGCCTGTACACAACTCCCACTAGCGTTTTCTGCCCGTTAGAGCTTCGCAGCTCTACCCGTATCGATTCCACATCCTCCAAGCGAATGTCCTTCCTTTCTATTGCATTAATCTCCTCTCTCACCAGCAACGCTACCCCACCTCCCTTTCCTTTCTGTCTATCCCTCCTGAATATTGAATATCCCTGGATGTTCAGCTCCCAGCCTTGGTCCCCCTGGAGCCACATCTCCGTGATTCCAACTATAGCATAGTCATTAATAGCTATCTGCACATTCAACTCGTCCACCTTATTATGAATGCTCCTTGCATTGAGACACAAAGCCTTCAGTCTTGTTTTTACAATACTCTTACTCCTTATACAATTATGTTGACAAGTGGCCCCTTTTGATTTTTGCCCTGGAAACCCACCACCTCTTATTCCCTGTTTATTATTTTTTTCTTCTTTCCCCCCTACATGTTGGGTCTGAGTGCTTCCCTTCTCTGCGTCCTGCCTCAGACCCTGTCTACTGGCTTTCTCTATTTAAGACCCTCCCCCCAACCGTTCTAGTTTAAAGTCCCCCCGGTAGCCTTTGCAAATTTCCCTGCCAGGAATCTGGCCCCTGCCGGGTTATTGCCTCATCCCTTGCGAGTATGTTCTCGCACTCCTTCACCGAGAGGGAGACTCATAGACCGCCCTGACAGGTGCTACCGCAGGCCCCTGAGGCTAGCTGCGCTGACATGGCCCCTCAGCCCTATATCAGAGTACGAGTCTGGGCCAGAGCGAACTGACCCCTGGTGCTCCCCTCCTCAGAGAGGGAGACATTGTGCAGCCCTAACAGTGCTGCCGCAGGCCCCTGAGGATACCTGTGCTGACATGGGCGCTCGGACCTATATCAGAATATGACTCTGGGCCAGAGCGAAAACTGACCCCTGGTGCTCCCCTCCTCAGAGAGGGAGACACTGTGCAGCCCTGACAGGTGCTGCCGCAGGCCCCTGAGGACACCTGCGCTGACATGGTTCCCCCCCCCCCCCCCCCCGGACCTATATCAGAATATGACTGGGCCAGAGCGAAAACTGACCCCTGATGCTCCCCTCTGCAGAGAAGGAGACATTGTGCAGCCCTAACAGGTGCCGCTGCCTGCGCGTTATTCATACTACCCAGGCTCAGATAGCTCTCTTCTGAAGCATATTTCTCTGGAGCAACCTCATTAGGTACCTATTCCAGGTGGGTTTTTGGCGTTCACAAACGCTACCCATAGAAGGAGGGGGGGCCTGACCAGCTTCCTCGTGGTTTAACCCCTTTTCCTGGGGAACCATAGCGATCTGTGAATTGCTGACCCCATAGATAATGACTTGGTCTTGTGACCAGCTTACTGCCAGCTTTTCCCTTATTTAGAAAGACCTAAACGGTCTGGGAGCTTCTGACCCCATTGTCAGTGACTGCAGTAGCGTGACCAGCTTACTGCCAGTCTGACCGCTTTCTCTAGAAAGTCCTAAGTGGTCTGGGGGTTGCTGACCCCAATGTCAAGACTGGGGTAGCTAGACCGGCTTGCTGCCAGTCTAACCCCTATTTCTGGGGACAATAATGGTGTAGGAGCTACAGACTTCATAGTGAATGGCTGGGGTTGCAAGATCGACTTGCTGCCATTCTAACCCCTTCTGTTAACCCCCTTAACTGGGGTAGTAAGACCGGCTGACTGCCAGTCCAACCCCTTCTCTAGGGGAACCATAGTGGTGTGGGAGCTGCAGACCCCATAATGAATGGCTGGGGTTGCAAGACCAGCTGACTGCCAGTCCAACCCCAACTCTGGGGAACCATACGATGTGGGAGCTGCTAACCCCATTAAAAGGGACTGGGGTAGGAAGACCGGCAAACTGCCAGTCTAACCCCGTTCTCTGGGGGACCATAGCAGTCTGGGAGCCCATACTGGGAGAACCCCCACTCTCATTCCCCTCCTGGGTGTCGCTGACCTCCTTGCCAGCGACTAGGGAGCGAACCCAACGGCCGCTGGCTACCCGCGATACCGCGGTCTGGACCGGGATTTACCCACGGTCCATAGTCGGTTTCCCATGGCCCATCCAACTTCGCCCCGAATTCAGCAGGCAGTCCTGCAAAACAAAAAACAGACCTAGAAATAAGTTAAAACTTACCTTCCATGTTCAAAAACTTACCGCTGGCAGGAGCCGCGCGCCCATCAGTCAGTCCGTGTGCAACGTGGCAGACGTAATGACGCGCATGTGTGGGGACGGCCTTCATCACGTAGTCACTCACGTGACTCCAAAGTAAAATATCTATCTTCCACCACAACTCTTTGTCTTTTATGACTAAGCCAGTTCAGAATCTATACGACTAAAACATCGTGAATCTGTACATCTTAATCTTCTGGATGTCAATCAGGACGGACCTTATCAAAAGCCTTACTAAAATCCATGCATATAACATCCACCACCCTACCTTCATCAATGTCCTTTGTCACCTCCTCATGTTCGTGAGACATGACCTGCCATGTACAAAGCCGTGCTGGTTTTACCGAATTATCCCATTCTCTTCCAAATTAGCGTGAATCCTATCCTGAAGAATTATTTCCAATAATTTCCCTACCACTGACGTGAGGTTCACTAGCCTATAGTTCCCTGGATTCTCTCTCTTTCTTCAACAAAAGAACAACATTGGTCACTCTCCAGCCCTTCAGGTCCTCATCTGTGATTAGAGAAGAAACAAAGGTCAAAGGTATATATGCATTTGGATAGACTGGGGATGATTAGGGATAGTAATCATGGTTTGCATGTTGGAGATTGTGTCTTATGAAACTGGTTGAGTTTTCTGAAGAAGCAACCAAGAAGGTTGATGAGGGCAAAGCATGATGAGGGGATGTTGTCTATGTGGACCAGGAAGGCACTTGATGATGTTGCTCTGGAAGGTTAGACCGCAAAGGATCCAGAGAGACCTAGCCAACAGAATAGTAAATTATCGTCATGGAAGGATACAGAGGGTGATGGTGGAAGGTTGTTTTTAGAATTGGAGGTCTATGACTGGTGGTGTGTTTCATGGGTTGGTGCTGGGCTCATTGCTGTTTGTGGTTAATATCAAAGATTTAGATGAGTTGTATAAGGCATGATTAGTAAGTTTGCAGATGACACTAAAGTGGGTAGTAATATTTGAACAGCTGGGTAAGTAGACTGAGGAATAGTTAATGGAGTTTAATGCAGATAACGCTCCGGTGTTGCATTTTGGGAAGTCACATTTTGGGAAGCAGGACCTTCACAGTGAATGGTAGGGCTCTGGGAATGCAGGTATATAGTTCCATGAAAGTTGTGTCACAGTTAGATAGGGAAGTCATGAAGACTTTCAGTACATTTTGGCCTTCATCAATCAGCATAATGAGTATAGAAGTTGGGATGTTATGTTGCAGTTGTATAACATATTGGTGAGGCTTTATTTGGAGTCCTGTTTTCAGTTTTGGTCATCCTGCTATAGGAAGGATATTATAAAGCTGGAAAGAGTGCATTGGTCTTGATGGACTGAGCCATAGGGAGAGGTTGTGCAGACTCAGTCTTTATTCATTGGAGCGCTGGAGGATGGGGGGTGATTTTATAGAGGTATATTTGATCGTGAGTTGAATATATAGGTTAAATGCATGGTCATTAACCAGAGTAGGAAATCAAAAACCAGAGGACATAGGTTCAAGGTGAGAGGGGAAAGATTTAATAGGAACCATAGGACAACTTTTTTACATAGATTATGGCGGGTATATGGAATAAGCTGCCAGTGGAGGTAGTTGAGACAGGTACTATAACAACACTTAAAAGGCATTTGGACCGGTACATAGCGACCCGTGCGCTAACGGCAGGTAACCGGGAAATTTGTTAACTCTTGAACATTTTTAAACATGTTTAAAGATTTCCACAAGTCAAATTTACTCTCAAAGTTAAAATTTGAAACATTTAAACTCGTTGTAACAACGTAGTGGCCTGTGAGTTTACCTTAGTGACTCTTGAGTCTACCGTGGATTTTGGCCTGAGTGCCAGAAGTGAAATGTTGAAGATTAGTCAGATCTTAATGGAAAATGAATGAATGGATGGATGGATAGGGGTTTGAAATTAACTTGGATACTTTCGATGGGAGAGAGCCGCCGATGAAGCTGAAGGTACAGAGCAAAGATGGGGGCTCAAGCATTGATGGGAAGGGTTAACACCGGGCGGGAAGCGTGAAAAGTGACCATACTGAGGGAATTCCCACATATATGAAGCAGAGAGAAACGTGTGTTCTATATAGATGGTACACATAAATGCTGGAGAAACTCAGCGGGTGCAGCAGCATCTATGGAGCGAAGGAAATAGGCAACGTTTCGGGCCGAAACCCTTCTTCAGACTGAAACATGAGTTTCTCCAGCATTTTTGTGTAACTTCGATTTTCCAGCATCTGCAGTTCCTTCTTAAACACTTTGTCTACTCCTCTGCAAAATCTCCTCAAGATATGCCTACTTTAAAGAAGTTCACCTCCTCCATCCGGCCCATAGATGCTGCTGCACCCGCTGAGTTTCTCCAGCATTTTTGTGTACCTTCGATTTTCAAGCATCTGCAGTTCCTTCTTAAACAGTTCTACATAGATTATGTTTGAGCCAGTGAGGTGACATTTCTTCAGATAATGATTTTACAATGTGAGGTGACATTATAAGCCATGGGATATAGACACAAAATGCTGGAGTAACTCAGCGGGGCAGACAGCATCTCTGGAGAAAAGGAATTGGTGATGTTTCGGGTCGAGACCCTTCTTCAGACTGGTTTTGTGCTGTGCTATTGCAGTATCTCTGGAGAGAAGGAATGGGTCTCGACCCGAAAATTCACCCATTCCTTCTCTCCAGAGATGCTGCCTGTCCCGCTGAGTTACTCCAGCATTCTGTGTCCATCTTCACTAGCGAGGAACCGTGCGTGCCTTTTGCAAGTTTTTGCTCTCGAACACAGATAGCAGTGGATTATTAGGGGAAGAATCTCGCGTTCATGCCGCACGATGCGTTTGACCAACTGCCCCCGCTACTCAAAGAGCTTGTGCTGAGCCGTAATCAGCTGTGGAGCTTCAACTGGGCCTGCGTGGGTTTTCTCCGAGATCCCCCCACACTCCAAAGACGTGCAGGTTTGTAGGTTAATTGGCTTGGTGAATGTAAAAATGTCCATAGTGGGTGTAGGATGGTGTTAGTGTGCGGGGATTGCTGGTCGGCGCGGACTCGGTGGTCGAAGGGTCTGTTTCCGCTCCGTATCTCTAAACTAAACTAATCTAACAGGGGAGAACACTGGACCTTCTTGGTCAGTTTATTATTTTACACTTATATACATTACACAGATCACGGAGTGTGAAATAAAGGTGGCAAGCTGAGGTCATGCAAGAAATGGAGGAAAACAGGAGACGATTTTATTCAGCAACTCCGTTCTGGCAGAACATCTATCCTGTGTTAAGAAACCTAACTTTCAGGGGATATAAATCTTGAGTTCAACTTCTACCTGAATTTAATCAATTTACAAAAGCTTTGAAGTTCTCCCTGCAGTCCGTTTCTTAAACACCTTTACGTTTTGCTCTTTTTTTGACAGCCAAGTACTTTGAATGCCATTTATTGCATTGTAGTAATGATAGGCAACGATTTGATAAACCTGTTTTTTTGCAAACACACAGCGGTTAATTACATGTCAAGAGAAGCATGCAGCTATATAAGAGACACGGAGAAGCTGATCATCAGGGCAGTTCTGCCCATGGTCATGGGATGCTTTTTATTGTTAAAAAAACTGCATGATACCATTTTTATCCATGTGATGATTTTTCCACAAGTCAGTCATCATTGTTGGCTCAAGAGTAACTCGGGAGAGGAACTTGGTAACTCGGGAGAGGAACTTGGTACATCGCAGAAATGAGAAGTAAACAGCAAACTTAGATATACACGTGGGAACTCGTTTAAACTCGTGAACATAAACTTGGAATCTCGTAGACAACCACGAGTTTGATTTTTTCTTTCACTCGGGATCACTCATGGGTGGACTTGCACCGTGAGACAGGGCTTTAACAGAAGCTAGTGGAATCAAATACAAAGACTGGGATGTTGAGCTTCAATTATCTTGGGTGTTACAGAGATGCTATCTGGAGTAGTGATAGTGTAGATCACTTAATTAAAACAAGTCTTACTGGAATGATATTTGAAATGTGTTTGTTACGCCTTGAGCAAATGTTGAATAGGCTAGGTATGTATGTGCTGAATTATATGTCGGAAGTACTGATGCTGGAAAACTGAAATAAAAACAGAACATTTTGGAAACACTCAGGTCAGGCAGCATCTCCGAAAGAGAAACACACTTATTATCTTTGTTATTATCACAAACATAATAATACTTTATTAGCCAAGTATGCTTTGCAACATACAAGGAATTCCATTTGCCAAGAGAGTCATACAAATATAAAGCAACAGAACACACAAAACACATTTTAACATAAACATCCACCACAGTGACTCCTCCACATTCCTCACTGTGATGGAAGGCGAAAAAAAAAGTTCAAACTTTTCCCTTGTTTGCTCTCCCGCGGTTGTGGGCCTCAAGCCCTCTGTTGTCGGGACGATCTTGACCCATAGCCGGCAGTCGGGCCCTCTGCATCAGGGCGATCAGCTCCTGCATTGGGGGGATGTCAGCTCCCCCGCGCCGGTGATCAAAGCCCGTGTCGGGGCTGGTCGAGCCTCTGCGTTCATTGTAGCTTCCGACTAGCCTCTCCCGAGACTGTGAGCTTGATTGTAAAGTCCGCAGGTCGTGGTTGGACCGATCCCAGGCAAGGGATTGATTCTGAGGTTAAGTCCACGCCTCGCGGTGGTGCTCAAGGTCAGTCTGAGGAGGCCTCCAGCTCCATCGATGGTAGGCCGCTGAGCGACTGGAGACATGATCGGGAAAGTAATCATATCTCCGGCAAGGTAAGAAACTGTAAAAAGTATCCCCCCCCATCCCCTCACATAAAACAAACCTGAGAACATCTACACAAACTTTTAAAACACACTCAAAATTAAAACAAAATAACACAGAATGTTGGTTTTAGTTTTGTGGATGTTTCTTTAACATGACATGCATCTGCTGAATCAGATTTACTTCCCTGCAACCATCTGCTCATTGTGTCTTCATAAATTTTCACACTTACAGTAACTGAAAGGTTAAACACTTTGAAGGGCCATCACAACAATTCAGCCTATCATATGATAATGTTGCACAAGTCAGTGAATTTCCAAGCCTTTTCTCCTGAGATTAAAGGTATCTCGGATATGAACTTTCAATGCATCTTGAAGAGAGGGCATTAAGTGACATGGAACCCTTGTATCCATGTCAACAAGTTAGCTTGCTGTTAACAGATCTCTGAAACAGCAGTGATGGCAGGCTACTCGGACAGGTGTAACTTGTTGTTCTTTCTGTGCAATCTGTTATCTATCTCTGTTTTGACACTGAGGTAAATCAATGACATTCAAGGTCAAAGGTTAGTTTTCTCTCTCTTATTCTTCCTGGAGTCTATTGATCTTGAAATTTGACAAGGAAAGCTGTAGATAGACACAAAAAGCTGGAGTAACTCAGCGGGACAGACAGCATCTCTGGAGAGAAGGAATGGGTGATGTTTCCGGTCGAAACCATTCTTCAGAAAAGCTGTATTCTCTCCTTCTCTCTCTATCCCTCCCACCCATACCAACAGCACATGTTGTACTCACTCAAACACTCAATGCTCCTGAAGGGATGACGTGCCTCTGTGTATCCTAGCACTGAAAAGACTCTGAAAATGTACCCTTTAGCAGCTTGTATGGAACTGTATTTTTACCAACACCCCGAGTAATTGGTGCTTAGTATCCTCTCTGGCCCTAATTGAACTGTTTTTTTATCGCTTGAGTTGCAATTCATTTAAATATTTTTTGTATCTATTTAACATTGTAGACATTAATTGCTATTTTCTAACATTTGATTGTTATATTTCAGCTACTATCCTTGTCTCATGGTTCTGTCTAACTTCCTACTCTCCAAAATGATTAAGAATGTGGTTAAAAGTTGTGTTTCTTACTTCTTGAGTCCATTGAAAATTCTTCATTTTGATTGGGTGCCCACTCTGCTTAGATTTACATGCCGGAGATAGCCCTGGGTTGAATGGTCAACAGCAGGCAATAGTAGGGAATATAGAAGTCCACATAGCTGTGATCCATTGTTGATCTGGAAAGTCAAGCAAAAAGGCTGAATTCAGATAAAAAGAGCCATAACTGGCATGGGGGCCACACTGAGTGTTAGTATGTCAACACATTGACCCTAGGTCCTTGTTCTCTTGTGAATACTGTAATAATTGAACTACTCTTTCAGCCTCCACAATTTGTCACCAATTCTCCAGATGGCTGCAATGTTGTTCTGTATCAATCAACTTTAAATCAATTTGAAACAAATGTGGGGCTGAAGTTTTTATGTGCATTCCATACAATATAGGTGATTTTATTACTCAATAAAAGGAAACCCTTCATAATTCCAACACACAGATCATAAAGTTATACTGCACAATGTAAACATGAATGGTTTCCAGACCAACTGATTATTTCTGTCTGATGTCACCAACCCTCTCCTACCATCTGTCAATCATTCAATAACTGGCTTGCTACACTGCATTCAGAAAGTATTCAGACCCCTTCACTTTTTCCATAATTTTTTTTGTTACAGCTTTATTTTAAAATGGATTAAATTAATTGTTTTAACCATCAATCTACACACAATACCCCAGAATGAAGAAGCGAAAACAGGTGTTTAGAAATTTTTGCTAATTAAAAATAACTGAAATATCACATTTACATAAGTATTCAGACCCTTTGCTATGACACTCATAATTGAGCTGAGGTTCATCCTGTTTCCATTGATTATCCTTGAGATGTTTCTACAACTTGATTGGAGTGGTAAATTAAATTGATTGGACATGATTTGGAAAGCCACACACCTGTCTATATAAGGTCCCACAGTTGACAGTGCATGTCAGAGCAAAAACCAAGCCATGAAGACGAAGGAATTGTCTGTTGACATCCGAGATAGGATTGTGGTGAGACACAGATCTGGGGAAGGGTATAAAACACTTCCTGCAGCATTGCAGGTCCCGAAGGGCACAGTGGCCTCTGTCATACTTAAATGGAAGAACTTTGGAACCACCAGGACTCTTTTTCGAGCTGGCTAGATGGAAGCCACTCTTCAGTAAAACGCACATGACAGCCCGCTTGGATCTGCAGAGAAGAAAGGGAGAGATTACCCAAATACAGGTGTGCCAAGCTTGTAGCATCATACCCAAGAAGACTTGAGGCTGTAATCTCTGCCAAAATGTCTCAACAAAGTACTGAGTAAAGGGTCTGAATATTTATGTAATGTGATATTTCAGTTCTTCATTTTGATTACTTTGCAAAAATTTCTAAACACCCGTTTTCACATTTTTATTATGGGGTATTGTGTGTAGATTGATGATAAAGAAAAAAATAATTTAATCAATTTTAGAATAAGGCTGTAGTAACAAAATGTGGAAAAAGTGAAGGGGTCTGAATACACTGTATACCCAGTTTTGTCTCACTCTTTTTAACAGTGAGACCTTGGCAAGCTGCATGCAATTTGGATGTTATGCTTCCTACTTTATATCAGTAACAACATTTCAAGAAAGACTTTAAAGTGTTTTGGACTGTGAAAGACTCAATATCTTTAAATATATATTTGTGAGCCAATTAAAGTATCTTTCCAACTTTTTATGCTGAGTTCCATTACCAGAGTGTGGAGACACAATATGCATGTTTGAGGTTCTGTAGCTGAGATTAAATATTTGAGATCGTATAATACTAATATATCTCCAATATGATGGGAATATCCTGCAGTTCAAGTTCAGGTGGGCAATTCCTGAGACTACATTAGGAATTAAGTAACTTTTGAATTCCACAGACAAAGATACTATGCCCCAATTGATCTGTGGCAGAAATGTTTTCCAAGTAAATATTATCTTTGGTCTCCAACATTAACTCCATTCCTAGTCATCATCTATACACCTTGGTGCAGTAATTGAGTAAGGAGAAACTAAGTTGTTCATTAAAATTATTTCATAACTGAATCTGGCATTTGCTACCAATAACATTTCAGAATGTACTAAAATCCTCAGTTACACTGACCAATTTATTTCCCTGCTTGCATTCATATGCTGCTGAAATTCATGTTTATGTTACCCCTACACTTGACTATTCCAACATATTCTTGACTTGCTTGATCATCCAAATCTCTGCTGCTCTGTCCTGACCCTTAGCTCAGATCTTGGTCAAAATCTGCAATCTACGACGGACCAGATCTTCAATGTTCAAGTCAAGTGATTCAGTCATACAAGGCATCCAAGTACGACCTGCAGAGGACCATCGTGAAAGTAAGATCTGCTTCATGTACTTCAAGCTGTTGTTCCTTGACTAGAGCACAATATTCAACACCATCTTCCCTTCCAAACCCATCTTCAAAGTCAGAGGAACTTACTCCCAATGCAAATGGATCCTTAACTTCCTCTTTGGTAGATCACAATCAGTACAGATTGGTAAGAACATCCTCTCCTCAATGACCATCAACACAAGGGCATGTCAGAATTGTATGCTCAGTCCCCTGCTCTATTGCTCTATTCTCACTATGCCCATTGCTGTGTAGTCAGGCACAGCACCAATTATTTTTTGTTAAATTTGCAGATTAGATCAACATAATTGGACAAATAACTGGTAATGATCAGTCACAGTAGCGGAGAGAGATTTATAATCTGAGTGAGTGGTGCTAGAACAATCTTGGTCTCAATGTTAGTAATATCAGGGAGTTGATTGTTGACTTCAGGAAAGGAAATGCAAGAGACTAGGCATCTGTCTTTATTCAAAGGACAATGATGGAGAAAGTCATCAGCTTCAAGTTCCTGGGCATACATATCTCTGGTAATCTGTCTTCGGCCTAGCACATTGGTGTAATCACAAAGAAACCTCGCCAACGTCTTTACTTCCTCAAATACTCTTATTGACCTTCCACAAATGTACAGAGAGCATAATGACTGGCTACATCACAGCCTAGTTCAGTAATTAGAATACTTAAGAATGAAAGGGCTTTAAAAAGTGGACAAAGGACAAAGGGCATTTATTATCTGAATTTTCTGAATTTCCCCTGAATATGGGGATTAATAAAGTATTTGTTATGTTATGTTATGTTATGTTATCACATACACCAATTGGTGTAGTGAAATTTGACTTGCCATTGCAGCACACGAATAAAGATAATACACAACATTAAAGAATTTAACAATAAACATAAAAACATCCCCCCACAATGGTTCCCAATGTGGAGGAAGGCAACAAAATCCAGTCCCATCCCGAGTTCACCCATAGTCGGGCCTATTGAGGCCTCTGCAGTCGCCGCTATGGCAGCCAGATGTTTCAGGCCCACTCGCCCGATGATGGAGTTCTGGCGTCGGGTGAACACTCTCAGCGGCCCGGAGTGTCTGGAGTGGCCGCCTTCTCGCCAAAGTTCGCAGCTCCCGAAGTTCACGGGCCGCGCTGGTCGAAGCTCCGACCCTGGCGACCTCTGTGAGATCCCAGACTCCACGGTGTTCCTAACTCAGCGCTGCCCATGGCTGGGAGCTCCACAGACCGCAGACCGCAGACCGCAGACCACAGACCGCCGTTCCACGATGTTGAAGTCGGCGGTCACAGCTCTCCAGAGCTTACTGCACGGTGACCCGGGCAAGGCATCGCCCGCTCCGCGATGGTGCCTCAGCGCTGTGCCTCCGCCTTCAGAAGCTGAAGTCCTGGCCAGTCCCGGTAGGAAACGCTGCTCCAGACTGCCGGTAGGCCGCGATGAAGGATCGAAAACATGGCTCAGAGAAAAGCCGCATCTCCGACCAGTTAGGACTGAGAAACATAGTTTTCCCCCCCCCCCCCCCCCACCCCCCACATAAAAAGACTAAAAGACCTCCAAACCAAGCACTTTTAACTAACTAAAAATAAAAAAATGCGTGAAAAGACTAACAGCTGCTGGCAGGGCAGCCATAGTCCATGGCGCCCCCTAAAAAGTGGTGGATATTGCCAGGTCAAACATGGGTACTGACCTCCCCACCATCAAATGAATCTACAGGAAGCACAGCCACAAAAAGGCAACTAATATCAGCAAAGACCCAAACCGCACTGGCCATGTGTGCCATCTTCTTCTCGCTGCTACCATGGAGAAGAAGATACAGGAGCCTGAGAACTATCACCTCCAGGTTTAAGAACAGCTTCTTCCCATCAACCAAGAGGTTTTTGAACCACCCTGTATAAACCTAACCACAATCGCCCTTCAGCATAGAACCACTACAGAATTTGTATTACTTTACTGCTCTACATACTTTGGTTTTTCCACTATCACGGTCAAGTTTGTTTAGAATAACTGTTAATTTATTGTGTATTTATTGTTGTTGTTATTGCATGTAATGTGCTTGTAAAGCACTAGAAGTAAGGCTTTCATTGTTCCAGATAATTTAAGCAAATAAATAAACACTCTTGACCCTTCACCTATCACCCTGTGTTCGGCATTCCACATTGCCATTTTGATTGATTGAATTGAAAGACAGGTACAGCACGGAAATAGGCACTTCAACACAGCGAGTCCATGCTAACCATCGATCACCTGCTCATGCAAGTTCTATGTTATCCCACTTTGCATCCACTCCCTACAGACAGAGGCCAATTAACCTACAAACCCACACATCTTTAATATGGGAGGAAACCAGAGCACCTAGAGGAAACCTCGTGGTCACAGAGAGTACATGCAAACTCAATGTACACTGCACCTAAAGTCAAGATCAAACCTGGGTCTCTGGCTACGAGGCATTTTAAGTTCCCTGTTCTCTACCTATTTTCCAAATGCTTCTGTGGCCTAACCCCTGTTCATTGTTTCCAGTCCTACAAACTTCTAATATCGCCACAAAATGTTGCCCTCCTGCATATGCCCTTAAATGTTTCACCACTATTTACTGTTCTTTCAGATGCCAAGATCCTGAGATCCTGAGAATCTCCAATTCTCTACCTGTCGTTCTTTGAATAAAGCTATTGATGGCCTGTATAATATTTCCTTATGTTTTTAATTATAATATCTGCAAAGCATCTTAGGGTGTTTTATATTAGGAATATGCACTCTCTTTTAAATGAACTGGCAGATGAGTTGAACAGGTACTTTGGACCCGTCTTCACTAAGGACACAAACAATCTTCCTGATGTACTGGTAGCCAGAGGATCTGGGGTGATGGTGGAACAGAAGGAAATCCACATTAGGCAGGACATGGTGTTGGGTAAACTGATGGGACTGAAGGTTGATAAATCCCCAGGGCCTGATGGACTGCATCCTAGGGTACATAAGGAAGTGGCTCTAGAAATCGTGGACGCATTGGTGATCATTTTCCAATGTTCTATCGATTCAGAATCAGTTCCTGTGGATTGGAGGGTAGCTAATGTTATCCCACTTTTTGGGAAAGGCGGGAGAGATAAAACAGGGAATTATAGACAGTTAGCCTTTCATCAGTGGTGGGGAGTATGCTGGAGTCATAGAAACATAGACATAGAAAATAGGTGCAGGAGTAGGCCATTTGGCCCTTCGAGCCTGTACTGCCATTCAATATGTTCATGGCTGATTATCCAACTCAGTATCCTGTATCTGCCTTCTCTCCATACCCCCTGATCCCTTTAGCCACAAGGGCCACAGCCAACTCCCTCTTAAATATAGCCAATGAACTGGCCTCAACTACCTTCTGTGGCAGAGAATTCCAGAGATTCACCACTCTTTGTGAAAAATATTTTTCTCATCTCTGGGCCTAAAAGATTTCCCCCTTATCCTTAAACTGTGACCCCTTGTCCTGGACTTCCCCAACATCGGGAACAATCTTCCTGCATCGAGCCTGTCCAACCCCTTAAGAATTTTGTAAGTTTCTATAAGATCCCCCCTCATCTTCTAAATTCTAGCGAGTACATGCCGTGTTTATCCAGTCTTTCTTCATATGAAAGTCCTGACATCCCACGAAATCAGTCTGGTGAACCTTCTCTGTACCCCCTCTATGGCAAGAATGTCTTTCCTCAGATTTGGAGACCAAAACTGTACGCAATACTCCAGGTGTGGTCTCACCAAGACCCTGTACAACTGCAGTAGAACTTCCCTGCTCCAGGCATGTGCCATCAGGGTAGGCAAGGTAGGCACTGCCTACTCTGACTAAAATTATAACATGGTAATAACTAAATATAAATAGTAAAGGCATGGGAGAATTATACCTAACTAAGAGATCGATCTCTTAGGTAGGCATAATTCTCCGTGCCTTTCATCCGCAGCACTTGTAACCCTTGAAGGTCTGTGCAGCCCACGTGCTGTCAGTGCTGCCTGAAGCCGTCAATTTCAAGCGGGGCTGAAGGCAGCAGAAATTCTGCCTTTGCAGCACTGCGCATGCGCAGCAGCCTACTGCGCATGCCCAACGCTAGTTTCTTGGCAGGGTTTTCAAATATGGATTGGCATTATTTTAAATGTATCTTAGGAAACAGGGAGAGGAGAATGGTGCTCGTGTACCAATGATGTGGTAAGTACATTTGTAAGTGATGTTTTTAAATACCGTATTTCCCTGGGGTGTGGGGGTGGGGGGAGAGCTCCTTTCACAGCGTTTGGGGAGTCTGGCCCGGGGTAAAGTTGCGGGGAGGGCACTAATGTTGCGAAGGAGGGGATCGGGATAATGCCACTTGCGACGCTCCTTGCACGGAGGCATGCAAAATCTTTCTCCAGCCGCCCGCTGGCCTCACTCATGTCCTTAAATTCCGACAGCGCAATTGAGGTTACTGTGGGAATTTAAGGATTTGCAGGAAGCCGCTGACATGAGCGAGCGGCAGGTGAGAGGTGTTCAGATGGAGAGCACTGCCAGAGGTGAGCGGGCCGGCAGAAGGCGCTGAATTGGCGGCCAGTTCTGCTGTCAGCTCCCGGCGGCCACTCGCAGCTCCCCGAGCTGCTTCTATCCCCGGCTACAATGCGTGGCTTCGCGCCCGGAGAGTTGCAGCAGCACTGAGTGAGTGGGTTACTGGCATTATCCCCGACCCCCTCCTTCTCAACAGTCCTGCCCTCCCCACAACTTTACCCCTGGCACAGACTCTCCACATGCTGTGAAAGGAACTCTTCTCCCAATTGGTCCCTTGAACAAGTGTTGTCTTTCAATAAGATGACAACTGATTCAACTTTTCCCTGTAGTCCCATTTTTCCCACCATCTCTCCACCTGCCATCAATCTTCACCCCCCCCCCCCCCACACACACACCCATTCAGTAATTCAGAATAAAGGAGACTAGGAAGCCTTGGGCAAATTGAATTGTTTTTATTTTTTTCATTTTTACAGACAGAACAATCTGCGCATGCGCGGTTTAAATTTTTTTTAAAGCCGACTGACTGCCTACCCCGAGTAATTACTCATGGCACGTGCCTGCCCTGCTCCTATACTCAAATCCTTTTGCTATGAATGCTAACATAACATTCGCTTTCTTCACTGCCTGCTGGCAACCTGCATGCCTACTTTCAATGACTAGTGTACCATGACTCCCAGGTCTCGTTGCATCTCCCCTTTTCCTAATCGGGAGTCAATCATAAAAGATGAAATAGTGGCATATTTCGATAGCAGTAACAGGAGTCAGTATGGATTTACAAAGGGGAAATCATGCTTGACTAATCTTCTGGATTTTTGAGGATGTAACTAGGAAAGCATTTGACACGTTCCCACATAGGAGATTAGTGGGCAAAATTAGGGCACATGGTATTGGGGGTAGAGTGCTGACATGGATTGAAAATTGGTTGGCAGACAGGAAACAAAGAGTAGGGATTAATGGGTCCCTTTCAGAATGGCAGGCAGTGCCTAGTGGGGTAACGCAAGGCTCAGTGCTGGGACCGCAGCTATTTACAATATACATCAATGATTTAGATGAAGGGATTACAAGTAATGTTAGCAAATTTCCAGATGACACAAAGCTGGGTCACATTGTGAACTGTGAGGAGGATGCTATGAGAATGCAGGGTGACTTCGACAGGTTGGGGGAGTGGGCAGATGCATGGCAGATGCAGTTTAATGTGGATAAATGTGAGGTTATCCACTTTGGTAGCAAAAACAGGAATGCAGATTATTATCTAAATGTTGTCAAGTTGGGAAAAGGGGAAATACAATGGGATCTGGGGGTCCTTGTTCATCAGTCAATGAAATAAGCATGCAGGTACAGCAGGCAGTGAAGAAAGCGAATGACATGTTGGCCTTCATAACAAGACGAGTTGAGTATAGGAGCAAAGAGATCCTTCTGCAGTTGTACAGGGCCCTAGTGAGACCACACCTGGAGTATTGTGTGCAGTTTCGGTGTCCAAACTTTGAGGAAGGACATTCTTGCTATTGAGGGAGTGCAGCGTAGGTTCACAAGGTTAATTCCCGGGATGGCAGGACTGTCATAGCCTGAGAGAATGGAACGGCTGGGCTTGTATATTCTGGAATTTAGAAGGATGAGAGGGGATCTTATTGAAACATATAAGATTATTAAGGGTTTGGACACGGTAGAGGCAGGAAACATTTTTCCCGAAGTTGGGGGAGTCCAGAACCAGGGGCCACAGTTTAAGAATAAGAGGTAAGCCATTTACAACGGAGATGAGGAAACGCTTTTTCACACAGAGAGTTGTGAGTCTGTGGAATTCTCTGCTTGGGCGGTAGAGGCCGGTTCTCTGGATACTTTCAAGAGAGAGCTAGATAGGGCTCTTAAAGATAGCGGAGTCAGGGGATATGGGGAGAAGGCAGGAACGGGGCACTGATTGTAGATGATCATCCATGATCACATTGAATGGCAGTGCTGGCTCGAAGGGCTGAATGGCCTACTCCTGCACCTATTGTCTATTGTCTATTGGTTGAGGGAAAAACACAGAGGTTACTGTATCTTCTATGCATTTAAAAAATATATATATATGTTCCTTAAAGAATAGATGAAGCATTGATCTTTTTTTAAAAATTTTTGTTAGAAGTAAGTACAGTAGTCTGGTACTTAAGTACCTAATACATAAATACATATTTTCATTCATGTACAACTTCATACTTTTGGTTCAATAATAAAAGAACAGTGGGAGAAAAAAGAAATAAAGAGTGTCGAAATAGATAGACAAGCGAGTAGAAACAGAAAATAAAAGAAATAAAGGACAGAGATGAGAAGTTAAAAGATTGAAAGAAAAGGAAAAAGTTAAAAAAAAAGAGAGATTAGGAGAGATCTACCTATCTTCATATTTTTACCCATCTGTCACCCAGTTCTAAACCATTTAATTTCTAAGGTTATGTTATGTTGCACCATATGCTTGTAAAAAGTTGATAAACGGAGACCAAATCTTTAAGAATTGGTCTACTTTGCCTAGTAAGAGGAATCTCATTTCTTCAAGATGTAGCGTTTCAGACATGTTTGAGATCCACATTTTGAATGTTGGAGTAGGTGCGTTTTTCCAATATTTAAGTGTAAGTTTTTTCGCTGTTATTAGACCATAATTAGGAAAAGCTTCTTGGAATATAGTTAGTTTACTTCCCTCTTCCATTGATCCAAAGATAATCAATTCGATATTGGGGTTCAATTTTGTGTTAAATAGTTTTGTAAAAATTCCAAAAATTTCATTCCAAAATGTACACAGTTTTGTACAAGAGACAAAGGAATGTGCTATAGTGGCATTTTGAGTTAGACATTTGTCGCAGATGGGGGAAACATTTGAAAATATTTTATTCAGTCTTGTTTTCGAATAATATAATCTATGTAAAATTTTAAATTTAATTAGGTTACGTCTTACATTCATTGAACATTTGTTTACATATAATAAATTTTTATCCCACCTATCATTCGGCATTTTTATCAATAACTCTTGTTCCCAGTCTCTCCTAATTGCCTCTGTCATTGGTGTTTCTATATTTAAAATTATATTATATAAGTAAGATATTAAATTGCCTTTCTATTCATTCTTTCCTCCAATAGATCTGGGGTTAAAGTTTGATATCCTTGTATATACTTTTTCAAATAATCTTGAATTTGAAGGTATTTGAAATATTGATTACTTTTCAAATTATATTTTAGTTGTAGTTGTTGGAATGATAAATTTTTTCCCATTTTATACATATTCTCCCATTGTTTTAATTCCTATTCTTTCCCAATGGATAAACGTTTTATCAATAATGGATGGTTTGAATGAGGGATTATTAGCTATTGGAGAAAGAAGCGATAATTTTCTTAATTTTAAAGTTAATTTTATTTGTTTCCAAATTCGTATTATACTATGAATAATTGGATTCTTCTTGTATATTACATTGTTCAGTTTTATCGGGGAAAGAAGGATCGCTCCTATATTATTAGGGGAACAATCCTCTGCTATTCATTGTGATCAAAACCTCAATACAATGATTATCAAAATATATCAATCTCAGGTTTGAAATTAACAAATGATTTGCCATCTATCGCAGTCTGCAAAAGGGAACCCCATATTTCTGTTACCCACCAAATGTAGAAGATTTCTAACTTCACTCCTGAAAGACCAAGCACTAATCTGTAGATTGAACAGAAAGTTCTGGACTTTCTAACCATAAGAAAACCTACTTTCCAGACCTTAATTCATATTTTAGATATCCATATCTAGTATCAGTTTCTTTAGAAACATAGAAACATAGAAAATAGGTGCAGGAGTAGGCCATTCAGCCCTTTGAGTCTGCACCGCCATTCAATATGATCATGGCTGATCATCCTACTCAGTATCCTGTACCTGTCTTCTATCCATACCCCCTGATCTCTTTAGCCACAAGGGCCACATCTAACTCCCTCTTAAATATAGCCAATGAACTGGCCTCAACTACTTTCTGTGGCGGAGCATTCCACAAATTCACCACTCTCTGTGTGAATTTTTGTTTTTCTCATCTCGGTCCTAAAAGACTTCCCCCTTATCCTTAAACTGTGAGTCCTTGTTTGGAATTCCCCAACATCGGGAACAATCTTCCTGCATCTAGCCTGTCCAACCCCTTAAGAATTTTGTAAGTTTCTATAAGGTCCCCCCTCAATCTTCTAAATTCTAGCGTGTACAAGTCGAGTCTGTCCAGTCTTTCTTCATATGAAAGTCCTGTCTGGTGAACCTTCTCCGTACTCCCTCTATGGCAAGATTGTCTTTCCTCAGATTAGGAGACCCAAACTGTACGCAATACTCCAGGTGTGGTCTCACTGCAGTAGAACCTCCCTGCTCCTATACTCAAATCCTTTTGCTATGAATGCTAACATACCATTCGCTTTCTTCACTGCCTGCTGCACCTGCATGCCTTCTTTCAATGACTGGTGTACCATGACACCCAGGTCTTGTTGCTTCTCCCCTTTTCCTAATCGGCCACCATTTAGCACCTTTATTTTCTCAATTAAATGACCCCTTAACTTTCTAAATTCCAGGAATATATTCTGAGTAGAATCTTCTTGCAATTTTGTTCACGGTGATGTCAAAATGTAGAAGTTGCTAGATACCATGGGCTGAAGGTCTTGAGAATTGTTTCAGCTTGATATGAGACCAAATATGCCAAGGGTCACCTCCCTCATTAACTTCTTCAAAGGTGGTGATCACTCCCACCCAGTGCCCCATCTGTGTACATTCACGTTTTGTGCTTGTGAGCAGATTTCTCCTCGAAAAAAAGCATGAGTCACTGTTTTGTTACAACTCAGCTCACCACCAGACGACTAGCTCTGTAGCCGATACAAATTTTAAGATGGCTCGGGCCAAGAGAGGTGATGCTGTACAGGGACTCCAGTGACCCCAAGATGGCTCAGGCGGGGTGGAGGTGAAAACTGGGAGGAAGTGGAGAGCCGTGTTGCAAGCGGAGTCTCGGATACACCACAGAGTGCTGGTGGGAGGAGTTACTCGGGGAAGCGCTGATCTGGGAACCTTCCCAACTCCTCGGTTTGACAAGGCCAAGGGGAAGGAGAGGCGCAGTCTGGTCCAGGAGGAAGTAAGGGAAGCAGTGGAGGAGGAGAGGTCTACCAGAGTGGTTGGCTTGAGGCAGCAGGGGGCCTGGACCGAAAAGTCATATGGACTGAAAAGTCACACGGACTGAGCTCTGGCAAGCTGTACCACAGCATATCAAGTTCCTGGGCCAGGCAGTGTACTATGTCCTGCCCAGCCCATCGAATCTCTGGAGTGCCCGCAATGCTCGGTCAAGAGGATGTTGGAACACATCCTGAGCTGCTGTCCAAAGGCTCTTGGGCAGAGCCGGTATACCTGGCGTCACGACCAGGTTCTGAAACCCATTGCAGAAGCCATCAGCATGGGAATCAGCAGCTGCAGGCGAGCTCGCTCCACCACCCAGATGATCACCTTCGTGAAGGCCGGAGTGCAACTGCCAAGAACCACAGCAGCTAGGAATCCGTCAGAAATCCTGGTGACTGCACAGGACTGGTGGCTTTCTGTAGACCTGGTGAAACAGCTGGTTCCCACGGCACATTGCCACGACCACCCTGAGGCCAGACATCCTCTTGGTTGGAACTGACAATGCCGTGGGAGGACCGTCTGGAGGAGGAAGGAGGAGGAGACCCACGAGAGGAAGAAGACGAAGTACGAAGAGCTGGCCGAAAGCAAGGCTGGAAGACAAGGCGTATGCCCTTCGAGGTTGGCTGCAGAGGTTTTGTTGGGCAATCGCTCTACAAAGTCTTGAGTGCACTGGGCATCAAAGGAATGAAGAGGAGAAGAGCCATCAAGAACACCACAGAGGCAGCGGAGAACCCTCGAGATGGCTCTGGATCAGGAGAGGAGGTCAAGTCAAGTCAAGTTTATTTGTCACATCCACACATACAAGATGTACAGTGAAATGATTGTACAGAACAACAGAACTGAATAGAACAGAACAGAAGCAATATTTACTTTTTTTTTTAAAAAGACACAACCGTAATTACGCTCCGGTGAGATCAGAGTTTACATTCCTGATAGTCTGTGGGAAGAAACTCCGTCTCATCAGACAGCAGAGGCGCTTGCCTGAACGTAGCACTGGGAACAATCCATTGCTGGGGTGTTAAGAGTCCTTCATGATCTTGCTGACTCTGGATCTGCATCCAGATCCATGGGGAGGAGCGACTGTCACGTGAACACAAGTCGTGATCTGATCAACCACGGCTAGGTCACCTGGGTGTGGGTGTCTGATGTTGAAAGACCCAAACACCCAATGACCCCATGTTTTAAAAGTTTGTTTTGGGGTTTCTTTAGCTTTTCTATGCGAGGGAGGGGGGTAGGGTAAGGGGGAAACCGTTTCCCAGTCACTTCCCGGCGAGGATGCGACTATTCTCCGAGTCGCGTCCTCGCCCCCCTCCTCACGGCCTACCACCTGGATTGGAGCGGCCTTTCCTGCCGGGGACCCGGACCAGAGCTTCAGCAGTGGCGGCGCAGCATTGGATTCACCGCGGAGCGGGGCGATGCCTACCTGGATCGCCCTTTGAAGCCCGTTTGAGTGTTGGGCCGCTGCTCCAATATCGCGGAGCTGTGTTTCGCACAGCTCCCAGCGCAGGCGGCCCTGACCAACATCGTGGAGTCCTGGGGCCCTTTGCCGAGGGCCGTCAGCATTGAATCTCCGCCCAACGCGGCCTGCGGACTTCGGGAGCCGCAGACTCCGGTAGGAGGTGGCTGTTTCGGATGTCCAAGCCACTGAGGATGTCCTCCAGTCCCAACGTCGGACTTCCAGCACTCCAGCGAGTGGGCCTGAACTTCGGGCCGCCCGTAGCGGTGACAGCGGGGGGGGGGTTCGGGAGCCCCCCCCCCTCCGACCACGAGAGGACAACAGAGGAGGATGACTGAATTTTTGGAGCATTCCCTCACAGTTGGAAATTTTGACCCCACTATGTGGGGATGTCTGTGTTAAAGACTTTCGTGTTCTGTGCTCTTTATTATTTGTATGGCTGTATGGCGACCACACATTTCACTGTACCAATTGGTTAATGTGACAAATAAATGTATCTTGTATCTTGATGATGTCACTGATAATGTGTTCAGGAGCATCAAGAGATATATTTTATCAATCAATAGCTCTAGCCAATACACATTGTTTATTGGCCGCTAGAAGCTCAAAGTAGAATATTCGTGGATCTTGGTGGTAGTGGTGGTTTGGTGCAGGGCTTTGAACATTAAAATTATTGGCATTCAAACTAAGCCTGTAATGCAATATTTGTGCCTGTGGTTCGTGTGCAATTATGGAGAAAAGGGCAAAACATATTTGGCTGCTTACCCTGGTATCTCTCAATCCATCATTCTGCCTATGCTGCAATAGCCTTTCGGTAAGGTGTACATATCATTATTCACTCCTAACTCTGTTAATCTTCTTTCTTGTTTTGTATCCAAGTGTGACAGAATTCCATTCTTTTCACCACCTACATTCATCCAATATGCACCTCTGCCTTAACTGATAATCCCTTTACTGTTCAAAATCTATCACATTTTTCAAGCCCCAGCAGCATTACTTCACCCCTACTATTTCCACTCACAACAAGCAAACCTCTTGAAAGTAGACTAGTAAGAAAGTAGGCTTGCCTATGCTACCTTTTGTTAGTGTTATCTTACAAAGATGTATCACCTTTGAAGAAACAGCCCTTTAAGAATTGCTATAATCTCTATTCAGCAAATCACATTTTGAGTTTTGTTTTCTTATCGTGTTGCTGTGAGGGACTGAGCATGAAATGCTCAACATGTCCAGTGACTTTCCCTGTTCTGTTTGGTGAACTGCCACCCCAAGGAAGACATAGTTCAGCAATTATCAACATCACACTTGCAGGATTTAAGAAACAATCTGGGACATGGTCGCTTGCAATGAAAATGGCTTATTCCAATAAGTTTTAGGGCTGATTCATTGTTTCTGAAATGTAATCACTCTTGTTGGATAGATAATCAATTTACACTGGTAATGCCACATAGTGAGATAATGACCAGATAAATACTGACAAATACATCCAATGAAATATCATTGCCTTGAAACATTAATCTTATTTCTCACTCCAAAAATGCTACATATTTCCAGAGTTTTCTGTTCTTATGTTAGGAATTTAGAAGATTTTTCCACTATTACTTGAATAGTGTTGTGGGAATATTTACATTAGAGTTGCCCAGTAGAAATCATATCAGCTCCAAACATGAGACCAGCTATTGCTTTATTCACATTCACAAATTTTGGTTGAAATGGTATTTGGCAGAGAACATATTTCTTGCTGTGTGTGGACTAGTACTAAGGGGTATAGTCACACAAATGGGACACCCATTTAAATAGAGATGGAGAGGAGAATTTTCTGTCATACAGTCATGAATCACTGGAGTTCTCCAACCTGGAAAACAGTAGAGGCAGAAGCATTCAATTTCATTTTTATTTATATATTTTTCATAGTCATATTATTTCATTACAGCATAGGCGGCCATTCAGCCCATTAAGTTTATCTTGACTTATCTTTACTGTCACATGTCCTGAGGTACAGTGAAATTCTTTCTCTGCATACAGTTCAGTAAATTAACACTACACATGAGTACTTTCCCATATTAAGAACAGAGTCTACAGAAATAGCCCACTGAAACCATATACAAGAGTCGCTAGGTTTTGGCACCATTTTCAAAGTCCAAGTTTCAGCTGACCATAAAGGCACATTGCAGCCGTCACATCCATACGGAAGGTCCAGCAAACTGTCGTCCCTCTCCTCGCATGGCCACCATTCCAGGGCCACCACTGGAACACTTTGCCATTCATTTTACTACTTTATCAAATAATGAAAATTCAAATGTATTGTGAAAATACATGTACTGAGATTGTGCCTAATATTATTTACTGAAAGCAAAATACTGTAAATATTAGAAATGTGAAACAGTGGATATACAGGCCACGTGGCATCTTCATAGATGGAAATGGTTTAAGCATTTAATTTCAATAAACAAAATACATAAAAGCAGACTTCTAAAGAAACTCGGCTTTGGAAAGAAGCACAGACAAAGCATCGGGTCAAGACCCATCTTCAGATTATCGGGATTAATGAGGAGAAAAGTGAAAAAGAGAGGTGGTGGTGGGGCAAGTGATAGGTGGATTGAGTTGATGTGGGGGGAGGGGGTTGATTGGGCGATTAGTGGAATAATTGGCAAAGATTAGTGATGAAATCTATCTATCTCTGCCTTAAGATTTTGCACTAACTTGGCCTCTACAGCCTTCTGTTGCCAAAAATTCCACAGATTCACCACCCTCTGACTAAAGACATTTCTCCTCATCTCCTTCCTAAAAGAAAGTCTTTTAATTCTGAGGCTATGACCTCTGGTGCTAGACTCTCCCACTAGTGGAAACATCCTCTCCACATCACTCTATCCAAGTCTTTCACTATTCTGTATGTTTCAATGAGGCTCCCCCTCATTCTTCTAAACACCAGCACGTGTATGCCCAGTATTGGCAAACTCTCCCTGTACAAATGCTTCATAAGCATTTTGGCACATGAATTAACTGTCATCATTCTATCTGCCTTGTTTAAAATCAACTTTCAAAGGGTTTTTTTTTCCCAAATTGCCCCTTACTAAGGGTCAATATTACTGCTTTCTCATTCAGCATGATGTCATCTCATTTCCTGCCATCAAAGAGATTACACTGGGAAGTCAGTAATGTCAACACTGTTAATTTTGCTAATTTCATAAAAATATGGACCTTAAAATTACACAGTGGGAGATGGGTGTCCATAGGGCTTAATGGGTTCCTTTGAGCTCTGTCCTCTGCCCTCTGCTGATAAAACATTCTGAATTGATTGACACCTTCGCTGAGCAAAAGGAGAAATACTTTCAAGATTTAATCAGTTGTGCACAAGAATTTCAGATCACAGAAATGAGTTGTTTTACCATTAACAACAATCCTACACCCAATGAAACAGAGTAAAAATAATGATATACACTGTTTGAAAGGGCAGATTTTCAGATAAATATGTTGGGTGCATGAGGAAAGATATAATAGGATAGGTCATTTAGGAACGTATTTACTGGGGTTGAAGGGCTTGAGTTATAAATAGATTCGATAGACTTTTTAGAATGTCCGAGTGAGGAGTGAGCTTGTAGAGGTTGTAAAGGCAAATGCCTGAGTAGGGTTTTCACAGCAAACAGTCCATCACCTTGGCTCCTCACAATCTGTATAGGTTCCAATACCTTCAAAGCATTTGTTCCGATAAGTAGGTCAATAAGAGAATTTATTTTAGAGATTTTGTCTTCCTTCAAGTAAGGCCATTGTCTCAAGTCCTCATGTCTGGGTATATATTGATGACCAACAGGCATGGTCTCATGTGTAAACACTTCAGATATTGGTATAAAATGATCTTCATCCAGACTAGATATCTCCATACTTGTAATGTAATGACGTACGCACTCCTTCTCTTCATTCCTGGTACGCAATCAAATCTTAATCTCTTCTCCTGTGATGTCCAGCCTTCTCATCAAACCTTCTGTGCAAAAGGTAGCCAAACCTTTTGATCCAAAAATGCATATGTTTGCAAAACTGTATTTGTCTTGCTATTGCTTACCTGTACTGGTAAGATAGAGAAGATACAGGCTTCTACCCAGGCCCCAATATGAGCAGTTATCTGAGGTAAGGTGATAGTAGCTGGCTTCTCCTTCTGTTCTATTTGCTCTGGCTTCTTCATTACAGTGTAGTGGCTTTACTCTAGCATTAGGTGAAAACACGGGGTAAGGAGATAGCGTTGTTTTACGCATGGAAGTTCTCCACGAGACATTCAAAGCCCCTTGAAAGATAAATCTTCATAACACAGTCTCTTGATTCATAGTTTCTTTATTGTTGAAGTAAAACAGTAAGATATTCATCTAATGAGGCAGCAATGAACACCCGCTGAGTTTCTCCAGCATTTTTGTCTACCTTCGATTGTCCAGCATCTGCAGATCCTTCTTAAACAAGATATTCATCCAGACTGATCAATGTTAGAAAGCTCCGCATGGCTCCGCATGTGGCTCGGACCCTTCTCTAGAAAGCTCCGTATGGTTGAAAGATATGCCTTCCCGCCATGCTTCCTCCGAACTAACTAAAAATCTACAAGCTTCTCCCAAGAATCCCAACAGCAAACGTAGCCTCCGACTACGTAATAAATTCCACCCATATAATTACAGGCAGACAAAATTTAAAGGCAAATGCCATAATTTATGACACACAAAATTAAGCCAAAGGGCCACTACAGAGGTATATAAAATCATAAGGGCCATCGATAAGGTGAATAGTCTTTTTCCCAAAATAGGAGAGTCTAAAACTTTACAGCATAGATTTAAGGTGAGAGGGGAAAGATTTAAAGGGAACCTGAAGGGCAACTGTTTCATACAGAGGCTGGAGGGTATGTAGATGAGTCGCAAGTGGAAGTAATAGAGGCAACATTTATAACTCCATGACTCTGTGATAGATGTGGCAGATTATGGATCAAATAATTTCCACCAGCGCTGTAAATAAACTATGACTTTTAATACAAGTAAAGACCAGTAGGCATGCAATAGTCACCCTTTTGATTACTCAGGCATATGTTTAGATTAAATTAATTTTGTTTTTCTTTGTTCATCCTGTACATTCTTGAGATCATTGAAGATCTCAATGGAGGTGATGTTAGGAAATGTTCAACATGTATACATTACTCCTTTGCAAATTTAGTGCATGTAAGAGATCAAATTTGTTAACAATTTGGAGCTAGAGTAGGCCACTCGGGCTCAAGCCTACTCCACTGTTTACTAGTGTTGGAGATTCTGTCTCACCACTAATTTTAGTCATCTATATCTTTAGATGGTATGGTGGCAGAGCAATTAGTGCTGCTATTGTAGCTACAGGGGCCTTAGCTCAATCCTGATTCAAGTGCTATCTGAATGGTTTGTACATTTAGCCCAGCAATTAGTGGATTTCTGCCAGATGCTCCAGTTTCCTTCCAGAAATATGTTTTATAGTTTAATTGGTTAGTATAAATTATTCCTTAGTATAGATAAGTGACACAAGAATCCAAAAGGAGTTATTGGGCATGTGAGAGAGTATAAGTTGCATGGCTGCAGGGAAAATAAATAAGGGTAATGGGATTGATAGGAATTCTCTGCTGACCTACTTTCTCAACATTGACCCATTTGGCTAGATGGATGTCTTCTGTGTCAATCTAAATAAATCTTTGAGATGAGTAAGAGGCCAGAATTACATTATATTTCTATACTACTGGTTCTTGAGACACTGAAAGTTTATGTGAGGGAATAGAACGCAAGGCAAATGATATATGGTGCCTATTGTAAGTGAGTTTGAGGACAAAAGTAAAGAGGTGTTGTTGACATTGTATAGGATGACTTTTCAAAAAGTATTGTGTGAAATTTAGTCTCTCTATCAAAGGACAGACTTGTGATGACATCAGTGCATTAAGATCAAATCTAGAGATGATGAGACTGCCTTTCAAAAATAAACTGAGTAAGACTTGCCCATGCTCCCTGGAGTGTACAAGCATGAGAGATAATTTCATTGAGACATTCAAGATTTTGGTTAAGATTACAGGCAAGAGGTCAGGTTATTTCTTCTGGATGGAAGGTTCAATATTGGAGGTATAACCTCCGGAAAAAGAATCAGCCTATATACATCTACATTTTCTAACTCAGAGGACAGAGGATTCTGTCATTTAGTATATTCAAGGATGAGATCAATAATACAAAAAAAAGCAGAGAATATGGTAATTATACAGTAAAAAATGAACAAGGCATAGGACGACTTTATTGACATATTCTTACATTTCCTCCATATGCATGGACCCTGGTTTAGATGTTTTATTGCAATTGATTCTAATATTCATGTTACATTCCTCAATAAAATCTTTCCATTTTCTTGTACCCGCATTGCTTGAAATGTGGAGTTAATGATTTCTCTTCTTAAGGAGTCGTTGATAATTTACATCTTGATTGACATACCATCTTCCCTTATGATGGGTGATCCACTTACTTGCCTGTCTGGCTCTTCCATAGCTCTGCATCTTTTTAAAATGGATTAAAATGCTTCCCACTATTCTCGTCACAAATCTCACAGATCCATTTCATAAGAGAATACATCATATCTTTCTTAAATTATTGCCTTTTGAAAATGCTATCATAACCATTATTTTGCTCACTCAATCTAATTCTTGGTTACCTCAAGCTAATTGCCCCAGCTAGAACATAATGAGAGTTCGATTGATTCCTCTAGTCTGTTCTTCTATTTGATGTCTTGGCTGATCTCCGGCTTCAACAATTCCCCTTCCTCTTCCCCTTTTTTTAGCTCCTTTAACATTAAAAAATCCATGATTACATTGCCTGACAGGTTGGCGGGAGAACATTCAATAAAAAGGTTGAAAGGGAAACTGGATGAATATCTATAAAAGAAAAAGATTTGCAGGGCTGCAGGGAAAAAGCAAGGGGCATGAGAATCAATTGGCCGGCTTTTTCAGAAAGGTAACCTGGAACCATTGGGCTGAATTCGCTGTACAGAGTGATTATATGATTCGTTTTCAGGAAGTGATGTATAGAGTATTCAACTAAATAACGTTGCATCTTCACTACGTCTGGAATTTAGAGAGATTTAACCATCAGCATCGCTGTGCTTTGTAAAAGCTGTCATTAACCGTAATAAATCTATTGCTTTATTATTCATTCTTGGGTTCTTATGACCTTAGAGCAAGTTCAATGCAAGAACAATACAGAAGGCAGTTTTATCATCTCCCATATGGCAAGTTCCTGATCTTGCCCAGGGAGATAGCAAAGGCCATCAAATGGAAGCAGAGATCGAACCCATAGGGAGTGAGGAACAAAAATTAAACGGCTATTAGAGCAACATTGGCAGAGACCCAGATTAGCTGCTCTCTTGGCGAGGAAATGGTGACAGGGAAAACAGTTGCATAAATTGTTTTAAAAAGTCGATTTTTTAAAAAACAGTTATGTTGCAGACATGCTAATGATTCCCTTGAAAAAAAAAATTTGTATTGAGTGCCCACACTGAATACAGTGATCACTGAGGTTGTTTTTGAATTTTCTTAACCAAAGAACAATAAAGGAAATGTTTGCATCCCCACTGGGAGTGATCTTGTTAGGGAAAAAAAAACCCACAGTGCATGCCTAAATTTTTGGCGCTGACTCAATAAACAATTCTTTGTTTTAAAAGGGATACTGAGGTTGAATATTTGAATAGATAGACTGAACGCAGATAGATAAAAAATTGCATCTTCACCTAAAATTAAAATTAAAATAGGAGAAGGTTGAATAAATCTGAACATTTTTACCAATTGAGGGAACATTAACTCCTTGCCGTTCCTTTGATGTGAAGTTTCTCAGAAATGCTGTTTAAGGCGAGGACAAAAGCAGAGGAAACGTTCATCAGTAGTAGCCATGGAAACCTGGCAGATCTGCGGTGCCAAAGACTGTACGGAAACACACAAAGATTGCGAGAGATATGGCTGAGGAATACTTTGGCCCTATCAGTCCAACAACTGATAAAACAAGGCATTCCCGGAGTGACACAGAAACTGCTTAAGCTAATGATTCATGGAGAATGCCCCCATTTTTTCTTATTTTGGGAAACGTTTTCATGCTGTTTTTTGGAGCCAATCCCTTACCCCCACTCCCCAATCTCTCTCACACACACATGCACGCACACACACAAACACACACAACTTTCTCCTTTTCTTTGTTAAATAGCTTATTCATGCTGGAACCCTGATTTCAATTCAATGCCGAGCTCAACCGCATAAGGAGGTAAACATTCATCCGTGAACTCTAGATTGAAGGTAGCTATAATGATGCAAGGAAAAATCTGTAGATATCTGACTCTGGGACCTTTACATTTAATGCAACTAGAAGGCAATAGAGGCATGAAGGACCAAAAGCCATCCTTCAGCAGTACAACAATATCATATTTGCACATATGGCTAAAGGGAAGTTAGATGCAAGCCTATGTTGTTGCATTTTCTCTGTAGTTTTGGACAAGGTCTGCCTTGAACTTTGTGTTCGCTTCCATCAGACTGAGATTGAGCACTCAACTTTTTGACTCAGGGACCAGTGTACCTCATATGACTGGAAGTGAAGAAGACAATTTCTAGGCCCTTATTTATCCAGTTCTCTCCAATAAGCATACCATTTAAATTAGGTTCATCCCAAAATGGAAAAGCAAAAACATGCAGACTTTGGAAATCTGAAATAAAAACAGAAAATCATATAATCCCTCAAGGGTCTGCAGCATCTGTAGCGAGATTGATTAATGTTTCATGTTAATGACCTTTAATAGAATCTGGGAAGCGTCAATACAGTCATAGAGTGATACAGTGTGGAAACAGGCCCTTCAGCCTAACTTGCCTACACCTGCCAATATGTTTCAGCTACACTAGTCCCACTTGCCAGCATTTGATCCATATCGCTCCAAACCTGTCCTATCCATGTACCTGTTTGACTGCTTCTTAAATGTTAAGATAGCACCTGCCTCAATTACCTCCTCCGGCACTTGTTCCATACATTCACCATCCTTTGTGTGAAAACGTTACCTCTCAGATTCCCTTTCATTTTAAACCAATGTCCTCTGGTCCTCGATTCACCTACAGGCAAGGGACTCTGTGCATCTACCCGATTTATTCCTCCCATGATCTTACACACCTCTATAAGATCACCCCTCATCTTCCTGCGCTCCAAGGAATAGAGTTCCAGCCTACTCAACCTCTGCCAATAGGTCAGACCCTCTTGTCCTGGCAACATCCTCGTAAATCTTCTCTGTACCCTTTCCAGCTTGATAACATCTTTCCTATAGCACAGTGCCCAGAACACAATTCTCTAAATGTGGCCTCACCAACACAATATGCAACTGTAACATGACCTCCCAACTTCTATACTCAATACTCTGGGTGATGAAGGCCAATGTGCAAAAAGCCTTTTTGACCACCCGATCTACCTGCAACTTAACTAGATATTGTGAAGTGTTGTGAATACAGACGTTTTGCTTCATCCTCCTGATCAAGTAGTCTTCTATCCATTCTCATCCAATACTATACTGCTGGTGTCATAAGAACACAAGACCTGACCATCTATCTATTTCTCTGGTACTCATTGGCATGTATTGGCTCTTAGTTAAACTCACATTTAAGGTTTACTTTCAATTCAGTGGAAGGTAAGACCTTTTTTTCACCCAGTTATATTCCACCAGGGAGGTCTTACCTTCCACTACCTGCAACCTCCGGCAACCACCTTCAACTAGCATCGCAACCGGCATCGACTAAAAAATTACCGATTTTTAAAACGGCAACCTATTTTTAGTCGCGGCCGGTTTTGAATTTTTTGAAATAATCGGCGGAACATAGAAGAAGCGGAAACCACTTTCGACCATTAGGGAGACTGACAAAAACCTTCGGGAACCTCCGGGAATCGCACGGAAACCTTGGGTGGGGAGCAAAGTCTCCAGAGGTTTCCGTTCAGGTTTCCTAAGTGGGACAGGGGCATAAATGTCTGTCAATTTCCATTTTGTATGTATCCAATGCTTCATCTGCATAATTCAGTTACAACTTCCAAAGACTAATGAACTTGTGAGTGATGACATTTCTCTTAATCTACTTTGTAAGTAACCCTTTACTCTGAATCTATGACCCCCCTCCCTCAATGTCTACCCTGTCAATCCCCCATTTTTTGTTGTTGTTTATTTTTGTTAGAAGTAAGTACAATAGTCTGGTACTTAAGTACCTAATACATAAATACATATTTTCATTCTTGTACAACTTCATACTTTTGGTTCAATAACAAAAGAACAGTGAGAGAAAAAATAAATAAAGAGTGTCGGAATAGATAGACAAGCGAGTAGAAACAGACAGCAAAAGAAATAAAGGACAGAGATGAGAAGTTAAAAGATTGAAAGAAAGGAAAAAGTAAAGAAAAGAAAGATTAGGAGAGATCTACCTATCTCATATTTTTGTCCATCCGTCACCCAGTTCTAAACCATTTAATTTTTAAGGTTATGTTATGTTGCACCATATGCTTATAAAAGGTTGATAAAAGGAGACCAAATCTTTAAGAATTGGTCTACTCTGCCTAGTAGGAGGAATCTCATTTCTTCAAGATGTAGCGTTTCAGACATGTTTGAGATCCATATTTTGAATGTTGGCGTCGGTTCGTTTTTCCAAAATTTAAGTATAAGTTTTTTTGCTGTTATTAGACCATAATTAAGAAAAGCTTCTTGGAATATAGTTAGTTTACTTCCCTCTTCCATTGATCCATTTTGTATGTATCCAATGCTCCATCTGCATAATTCAGTTACAACTTCCAAAGACTAATGAACCTGTGAGTGATGACATTTCTCTTAATATACTTTGTAAGTAACCCTTTACTCTGAATCTATGACCCCCCGCCCACCTCTACCCTCCCTCAATGTCTACCCTGTCAATCCCCCTTGGAATCTGAAATGTTTCAGTAAGGTCGCCACTCATTCTGCTAAAACATCAAAGTTTTATTTTTGCTCAAATACCAGCATCTGCTATCCCTTGGTCTCCAATTAATCTTTCTTTCAGTAAAGCAGGGTAACACATGCTTATCTTTAAAATGAGCCTAAACCATATCACAGGTTTTAATAAACGGTATCGAGAAACAAAAGAAAGGCATAATGTTAACTCTTTCTCATCCCATAAATGTAGCCTAACCTACCGAGTATTTTCAGCATTTTCTGGTTTTGTTTTTAATTCACATTAATCTCATTTAGAAGAAGTCTGTCAATTCAATCAATCTAACATTTTTAATATCAAAGGAATATTGTGACGTGGAATATTCAGAAAAGAGAAAGGCTGATGACAACTCACAGTCAAATTAGAGTTAGTCAGAATGAACATACTTCTAATAGTGGGATGGATGACCTAAATGTTTATCAGATACATTTTAAAAGCATTCAAAATTCTTTGACTACTGTGAGCTGTCAAAATACAACTGAATGTTGAGAGATCAGAGCCTCAGCACTCCTGTACCTAAGGTCAACTTGACAATTGGTTCTGAACACTCTGACCAAATTTGTACAGATTGCCAATAACCTTTATAAGTTGCTATTCAAAACATATATATGAATGACAATAATGACCCCCCAGTACTATGCACATCATAAGATCAGCAATGTTTCAATGCTACTTCAGTGAGTTGCTCAAACTAAAATTCGGTAGTTCTACAATAAACCAGAAAGACTTGCCATTTAAATGTGGCCAAATTAGCATTGCCTTACTTAACTTTGATTCAAAGTGACATGAGACAAGATGACACAATTGGGAGAAACAGTGATAAACTATCAGTCAATGCAGACACTATGCTGTGCTTCATGGAGTTAAGTCCAGTTAATGGATTGGTTTGTTTACTTTCTACAATTGCCTGGGACATCAACCCATTGGCACATTATTTACGATAGTCCTGTAATCATGGCAGGGTGAGCAAGAAATTTTGCAAACTAGAGATTATTATCATTTTAATTCTGAACAAAGTCAAGAGTAACTAAATCTGAGACAGTATCTCTACATGCCACAAATAGTTTGTTATTAGGTGTTGTCTGAAATGCTGATGCCTTTATATTGTAAACTGTAAACATTTTTTCCACATTGTTGAGCTGATTGCTGTCGGGTCACTACAAACAATGTTTGCAGAGATTAAGGTGTTAGCATATTCTGAAGGTGTTAGCATCTTCTGTATGCTCAGAACGTGTAAGCGCTGACATCAGAAAGTGCATGAATTTGTTGAAAGTATTTTTATTTAATGAGATGTGCAAATCACTGGCAAAACCAGCATTTATTGTCTATTGATGAAATCAAAGATTTTGAAGCCGTTGTTATTGCCATTTCAATATCAGATTATTGAGCATCTCCAAGTTCATTTATTGTTACCACTAAATGCAAAATTCTCTAGATTCTGGAAGGGTCCCTATAAATTAAAAACAGTAAGCACACCCCAGGGCCTTGGTATTAATTGTGTAAAGTGAAGCCCTGGTTTAACTTCCAAAATTGCTTCAATTTGCATTTAAACATAGAAACATAGAAATTAGGTGCAGGGGAAGGCCATTCGGCCCTCCGAGCCTGCACCGCCATTCAATATGATCATGGCTGATCATCCAACTTAGTATCCTGTACCTGCCTTCTCTTCGTACCCCCTGATCCCTTCAGCCACAAGGGCCACATCCAACTCCCTCTTAAATATGGCTAACAAACTGGCCTCAACTACATTCTGTGGCAGAGAATTCCACAGTTTCACCACTCTGTGTGAAAAATGATTTTCTCATCTCGGTCCTAAAAGACTTCCCCCTTATCCTTAAAATGTGACCCCTTGTCCTTAAAATGTGACTTCCCCAACATCGGGAACAATCTTCCTGCATCTAGCCTGTCCAACCCATTAAGAATGGGTCACTATGAGATCCTCCCTCAATCTTCTAAATTCCAGCGAGTACAAGCCAAGTCTATCCAGTCTTTCTTCATATGGAATTCCTGCCATCCCAGGAATCAATCTGGTGAACCTTCTCTGTACTCCCTCAATGGCAAGAATGTCTTTCCTCAGATTAGGAGACTAAAACTGTATGCAATACTCCAGGTGTGGCCTCACCAAGACCCTGTACAACTGCAGTAGAATCACCCTGCTCTTGTACTCAAATCCTTTTGCTATGAATGTCAACATACCATTCGTTTTCTTCGCAGCCTGCTGCACCTGCATGCCTTCTTTCAATGACTGGTGTACCATGACACCCAGGTCTCGTTGCATCTCCCCTTTTCCTAATCGGTCACCATTCAAATAATAGTCTACTTTCCTGTTTTTGCCACCAAAGTGGATAACCTCACATTTATCCACATTATACTGCATCTGCCATGCATTTGCCCACTCACCCAGTCTATCCAAGTCATCTTGCAGCCTCCTAGCATCCTCCTCACAGCTAACACTGCCCCCCAGCTTCGTGTCATCCGCAAACTTTGAGATGTTGCATTTAATTCCCTCATCCAAATCATTAATATATATTGTAAATAGCTGGGGTCCCAGCACTGAGCCTTGCGGCACCCCACTAGTCACTGCCTGCCATACTGAAAAGGACCCGTTCACTCCCACTCTTTGCTTCCTGTCTGCCAGCCAGTTCTCTATCCACATCAATACTGAACCGCCAATAATTTTGCTTTAATTTAGGGTCATAGAATCATACAGCATGAAATAGGTCATTTTGTCAAACTCATCCATGCCGACCAAGATGCCCATTTAAGCTGGTCATAAGCCTACATCTTTTTAAACCTTTTCTATTATGTATCTATCAAAATGTATTTTAGATGTTGTTATTGTACCTGCCTAAATTACTTCCTCTGGCAGCTCGTTTCATACACATACCACCCCCTGTGTGAAAAAGTTGCCACTCAGATTCCTATTAAATCATTCCCCACTCGCCTTAAACAAATGCCCTCTTGTTCTTGAGTCATCTACGCTGGGAAAAAGACCATCCCTTCACCCTATTTACCCCCTTATGATTTTATGCACAATTATAAAATCACCCCTCAGTCTCCTATGCTCCAATGAATAGTCTTTGCCAGCCCAACCTCTCCCCATGACTCAGTCCCTTGAATCTTGGCAACATCCTCATAAATCTTTTATGCACATTTTCTAGCTTAAGCCATTTATGTTTTTAGTTTTGGTCACCTGCTGTAGATAGAGCCAGACGGACTGAAAGACTTTTGCAGAAGAACCAAAAATAACTTTTTTGAAGCGGTTAATAGGGAAATTGATGAGGGTAAAGCAGTGGATGTTGTCTATATGGATTTCAGTAAGGCCTTTGACAAGGTTCCCCATGGAAGGTTGGTTAAGAAGGTTCAATCTTTGGGTGTTAATGGCGGAGTAGCAAGATGGATTCAACAGTGGCTGAATGGGAGATGTCAGAGAGTAATGGTGGATGGCTGTTTGTCAGGTTGGAAGCCGGTGACCAGTGGGGTGCCTCAAGGATCTGTGTTGGGTCCACTGTTGTTTGTCATGTACATCAATGATCTGGATGATGGGGTGGAAAATTGGATAAGTAAGTATGCAGATGATACTAAGATAGGTGGTGTTGTGGATAATGAAGTAGATTTTCAAAGTCTACAGAGAGATTTGGGCAATATGGAAAAGTGGGCTGAAAGATGGCAGATGGAGTTTAATGCTGATAAGTGTGAAGTGCTACATCTTGGCAGGACAAATCAAAATAGGACATACATGGTAAATGGTAGGGAATTGAGGAATGTTGTGGAACAGAGAGATCTAGGAATAACTGTGCATAGTTCCCTGAAGGTGGAATCGCATGTAGATGGGGTGGTAAAGAAAGCCTCTGGTGTGCTGGCCTTTATAAATCAGAGCATTGAATATAGGAGCAGGGAAGTAATGTTAAAATTGTACAAGGCATTGGTGAGACCAATTCTGGAGTATGGTGTACAATTTTGGTCACCTAATTATAGGAAGGATGTCAACAAAATAGAGAGAGTACAGAGGAGATTTACTAGAATGTTGCCAGGTTTCCAGCAACTATGTTACAGAGAAAGGTTGAACAAGTTAGGCCTTTATTCTTTTTAGCGCAGAAGTATAAGGGGGGACTTGATTGAGGTCTTTAAAATGATGAAAGGGATAGACAGAGTTGACGTGGATAAGCTTTTCCTATTAAGGGTAGGGAAGATTCAAACAAGAGGGCATGACATGCGAATTAAGGGACGGAAGTTTAGGGGTAACGTGAGGGGGAACTTCTTTACTCAGAGGGTGGTGGCTGTGTGGAATGAGCTTCCAGCAGAAGTGGTGGAGGCAGGATCGATTTTAACATTTAAAAGTAAAGTGGATAGGTATATGGACAGGAAGGGAATGGAGGGGTATGGTCTGAGTGCAGGTAGATGGGACTAGGGGAAAACAAATGGTCGGTACGGACTGGAAGGGCCGAGAGGGCCTGTTTCCGTGCTGTAATTGTTATATGGTTATATGGTTAACTGGGCATTGAGTTTATATATTTTGGAACAGAATGAAAATTGAGAAAGGGCAATCTATTTTTAATCAGAGGTTAGTCAGGATCTGGAACATTGCTTTATAGATCAGTGGATGGAAAAGCCCATTGCATATAGAAATTATTTAGATGTGTACTTGTAGATGTGAGACGTTTAGAGACACGGCCATATTTACATTCAGCTGGTTTCTGATGGGCAGGCCACATTACCTGCACAACTCGTACCAAACTCCCACAACAGACATTAATCTCTTTCAGGGCATGATTTACCAATAGATAGAGGAAATGATTCAAGGATAATTTTAAAGCCTCCTTGGAGAGTCCATTCACTGGTTTGCAGATGGTACCACTGCAGTGTGCTGGATCTCAAACACTGATGAGACAAGAGTGCAGGAGAAGATTGAGAGCTTTGTAAAATGAGTGTCAAGACAACAATCTCTCCCCCAATGTCAACAACACGAAGGAGCTAATCATTGACCTCTGGACACCCATCAGCATAAATGGTGATGTGATTGAGGGCTTCAATTTCCTGGGCGTAAATATCACCAGTAATTTCTCCTGGTCCACCCACATTGATGCGACCATCAAGAAAGCACACCATTGCCTCTACTTCCTCAGAAGACTAAGAAAATTTGGCACGACTCCAAAGTCTCATACCAATTTCTATAGATGGGAGAGAGTTATATAGAGGGAGTTAAATATCTCTCTTAGGGCTAACGGAATCAAGGGATATGGGGAAAAAGCAGGAATGGGGTACTGATTTTGGATGATCAGCCATAATCATATTGTATGGTAGTGCTGGCCCCGAAAGGCCAAATGGCTTACTTCTGCACATATTCTCTATGTTTCTACGCACAATAAAAAACATCCTATTTTGGAATGCATCACAACTTGGTTTGGCAACCTCTTTAACCATGATTACAAGAAATTGCAGAGAGTTGTGAATGCAGCGTAGTCCATCACACAAACCAGCCTCCACACCATCAACTCCATAGTCAAGGACCTCTTAGACCCCAGTCATTCTCTCTTCTCTTGGCTCCCGTTGAGCAGAAGATGCTTGAATTTGCATACCATCTGATTCAGAAACAGCTCCTTCCCACTGTTTTCAGACTATTAAAAGGACCTCTGACAAGATAAAGTCCCAATCTCCCAATTTACCTCATTACGGAGACAGCCTTTTTTAATCCACACTTTCTTTGTAGCAATAACACTGCAGCACTCTATCACTATATTCTGCATTTGAGTTATATTTCTATTTGCACAACCTGTTGTACTTGTGTGAAGGTGCTATAGACCTACACGGAACGTAGACGCTCCTGCCCCCCATGAGTCTCGGGCAGAAGGGGCTCATCAGCCTGGGAAGACAGTCCCTCTAGAAGAGGGGAAACTCTGATTTAAAACCTCCACTGCCTTGTGAAAAGTGGAGTAAACCTCAAGAAAATCTAGAGTCGGAGCCCCTAAGGCAGTTCGTCATTGTCTACAACCTCGCTCTGGCAAACTGTAATGGCCCTGCTGTTGCTTTGGATCGATCAGCGATGTGGAGAGGGGGAATGTCAAGTGCTTCCTTCCAAATCTGTGCTAGAATCCACGAATCCCAAACTAACACAGAAGCCAATGAACTGGAATGGAAGCAAGTCATCCTTGACCTAAGCAATGGACTCAAAAGAAAAAACATGAAACAATGAAGGTATAATCCACTGCATTTTGGCATGAGTTAGTCCAACAATAGTATTTTGAATGGATTTATAGCATTTGGGGTTGGTGCACTGTTAATACTCATTGTTATCAGATGAGGGATATGGGGATAAAGCAGGAATAGGGTACTGATTTTGAATGATCAGCCATGATCATATTGAACGGCAGTGCTGGCTTGAAGGACGAAATGACCTACTCCTGCACCTATTTTCAATGTTTCTATGAGATTAGACACTGTGTCAGGGCCTCGACTGGATCTGGTGAAAAAGCCCGAGTACTGTTTGAAATGTCCTTTTGAGATGTTTGAGACTTGAACTATATTGAGACAGGAAGGATAAGGAGATAAGAAAGTGGAAGTGCTTATCTCCATGTAAATTAGTTTAACTGAATATTGGTTCTCTTCAAAGAGCAGCCAATCACAGATTCTCCACTGACTCCACTGACAACCACCGACCGTCAACCGTCACTGACCGACCGGAAAGACATGATATAGAAGATGGCCGGACACGAGGAAGAAGAACTGATTCTCCAAAAGATGCGTTTTATCACAGTCTGATAAAGCTGTTTTCTATTAATAGCACTCTCTTTGCATGTGTATGTTTACAGTAGTCTGACAGGGCAGTACAGCCACTGAAGCTAAGCCCAACTTTGAATAGTGTTGCACCGATGCTTCAATTGCACTCCAGTTCCACAAAGATTACCTCGGAAAAAAATAGTCAATTAAAAATCAGGTTTGTGTCATCACTCAGAGGTGGCATTCTTATCTCTACATCATAAGTGTGGGTTTAAGTATAAAAACAAGAGTAACATATTTCATGTCTTTTGTGTGACATCAATAAATTTTGACTGACACGATGAAGTCTTTTTTGGGCTCGTTGGAATTTCCTCTAATGAGCCCTTTCTCTCATTTGAAGAATTCCCTTCCCAAATGGCTTCCTCGTCTAAACTCCTACTATTTCTATACCTTTTCATTGCAGACTATAGTAGTAGCTCATGACTGACCATGGGTGACACATCCTGGTCGGATGCAAGCCTGGGCAATGTCATATGGAGGACAGGTTGTTGCCCATGCAGCATATCCCCCCTCTCCACATCGCTGATCGATCCAAAGGAACAGCAGGGCCGTTACAGTTTGGCACCAGCGCCGTCACAGGAGCTGCCAGAGCGCGGTTGTTAACAACGATGAACTGCCTTAGGGGCTCCGACTCTGGATTTTCTTGAGGTATACTCCTGGAGCCTTTTCCATGACTGGATATGGCTACAAGGCAGTGGAGGTTTTATATCAGAGTTTTCCCTCTCCTAGATGGACTGCCTTCCCTGGCTGACGAGCCCCATCTGCTCAAGACACGTGGGGGCGGGAGCATCTAACTTCCCGTGCAGGTCTATAGCACCTGCCCACTGCCCAGATTGCATGGGCATTGCAGACTGCAGGCATGGCATTAACCAAATCAAATGTTCAATACTATTCAAATTAACCACTGAGAATTGAATGTCTGGTGATGAGTACAACCAGCAGCCTATAGTCTTGCGAACAGTTAATATTATCCGGAGGCCAAATATAATTTATCTGTAGTCTAATTACGGAAGAAAACAGAAATATGAGCATTCAGCATCTCAAGTCCACTCTGGCATTCAAGAAAATCATGGATAACCTTAGACAAACCATTTATATACATTTCTATTCTGTCTCCAAATCGTTTAATTCTCTTCAGTGCCCATACATTTATTGACATAAATCTTGAATACAATCATTGACTGACCATCTACTACCCTCCAGAACAGACAATTCCAAAGATTTTAACCCTCTAAATGAAGAGATTTCTCCCCATCTCAATCCTATTTGGCAGAGCTCATCACACATTTGAAGATTATCCTAAATTGCTACAATTTTGAGGTGACAGATCATGAACTGGAATTACCTGCTCTTTTTGGACTTGCATGGATGTGATGGAAACATAGCACATAGAAAAATAGATGCAGGAGTAGGCCATTCCCTTGGAGCCAGCACCGCCATTCAATATGCTCATGGCTGATCATCTAAAATCAGCACCCCATTCCTGTTTTTTCCCCATATCCCTGGATTCCTTTAGCCCGAAAAGCTAAACCTAACTCTTTCTTGAAAACATCCAGTGAATTGGCCTTCACTGCCTTCCATGGTAGAAACTTTTACAGATTCGCAACTCTCTGGGTGAAAAAGTTTTTCCTCATCTCAGTCCTAAATGGCCTACCCCTTATTCTTAAACTGTGATCCCTGGTTCTGGACTCCCCCAACATCGGGAACATTTTTCCTGCATCTAACCTGATTAATCCTTTAAGAATTTTATATGTTTCTATTAGATCTTCTCTCATCCTTCTAAATTCCAGTGATAACAAACCCAGTTGACCCAGTCCTGCCATCTCGGGAATTAACCTGGTGAACCTATGCTGCACTCCTTCAATAGCAATAATGTCTTTCCTCAGATTAGGAGACCAAAACTGCACACAATACTCCACGTGCAGTCTAGTGAGGACCCTGTACAACTGCAATAGGATCTCCTTGCTCCTAAACTCAAATCCTCTTGCAATGAAGACCAACATACCATTCACTGCCTGCTGTACCTGCATGCTTACTTTCAACGACTGATGTGCAAGCACACCCAGGTCTCGTTGCACCTCCCCTTTTCCTAATCTGACACAATTCAGATAATAATCTGCCTTCCTGTTCTTGCCCCCAAAGTGGATAAACTCACATTTATCCACATTATACTGCATCTGCCATGCATCTGCCCACTCACCCAACCTATCCATCACCCTGCAGCCTCAAAGCATCCTCCTCACAGCTCACAGTTTTGAGTCATCCGCAAACTTTCTGATGTCACATATAATTCCCTCATCTAAATCGTTAATATATATTGTAAATAACAGGGGACCCAGCACCGAGCCTTGCGGCACCCCACTAGTCACTGCCTGCCATTTTGAAAAGGACCCGTTAATCCCTACTCTTTGCTTCCTGTCTGCCAACCAGTTCTCTATCCATGTCAATACCCTACCTCCAATGCCATGTGTTCTAATTGTGCACATAATCTCTTGTGTGGGACCTTGTCAAAGGTTTTTTGAAAGTCCAGATACATCACATCCACCTGTGCTCCCTTATCCATTCTACTTGTTACATCCTCAAAAAATTCCAGAAGATTAGTCAAGCATGATTTCCCCTTCATGAATCCATGCTGACTTTGACCGATCCTGTCACTGCTCTCCAAATGCGCTGCTATAACATCTTTAATAATCGACTCAAGCATCTTCCCCACTACCAATGTAAGGTTACTGGTCTATAATTCCCCGTTTTCTTTCTCCCTCCTTTCTTAAAAAGTGGAAAATTGGCTATCCTCCAGTCCACAGGAACTGGTCCAGAGTCGAAAGATATGATCACCAATGCATCCACGATTTCTAGGGTCACCTCTTTGAGTACTCTGGGATGCAGACCATCAGGCCCTGGAGATTTATTTGCCTTCAGTTCCAACAATTACCTAACACCATTTCCTGACTAATGTTGATTCCCTTCAGTTCCTCACTCCCACCAGATCCTCGGTCCCCCAGTATTTCTGGCAGATTGTTTGTGTCTTCCTTAGTGAAGACAGAACCAAAGTACTCATTTAACTTTTCTGCCATTCCCTTGTTTCCCATTATAAATTCACCTGTCTGTTTGTAAGGGACCTACAGTGGCTTGCAAAAGTGTTCATATCCCTTGAACTTTTCCACATTTTGTCACGTTACAACCACAAACGTAAATGTATTTTATTGGGATTTTATGTGATAGACCAACACAAAGTGGTGCATAATTGTGAAATGGAAGGAAAAATAATACATGGTTTCCAAATTTTATTACAAATAAAAAACTGAAAAGTGTGGCGTGCAAAAGTATTCAGCCCCCCCTGAGTCAATACTATGTAGAACCACCTTTCGCTGCCATTACAGCTGCAACTCTTTTGGGGTATGTCTCTACCAGCTTTGCACATCTAGAGACTGAAATTTTTGCCCATTCTTCTTTGCAAAATAGCTCAAGCTCAGTCGGATTGGATGGAGAGCGTCTGTGAACAGCAATTTTCAAGTCTTGCCAGAGATTCTCAATTGGATTTCGGTCTGGACTTTGACTGGGCCATTCTAACACATGAATATGCTTTGATCTAAACCATTCCATTGTAGCTCTGGCTATGTTTAGGGTTGTTGTCCTGCTGGAAGGTGAATCTCCGTCCCAGTCTCAACTCTTTTGCAGACTCTAACAGGTTTTCTTCCAAGATTGCCCTGTATTTGGCTCCATCCATCTTCCCATCAACTCTGACCAGCTTCCCTGTCTCTGCTGAAGAAAAGCGTCCCCACAGCATGATGCTGCCAGCACCATGTTTCACAGTGGGGATGGTGTGTTCAGGGTGATGTGCAGTGTTAGTTTTCCACCACACATAGCGTTTTGCATTTAGGCCAAAAACTTCAATTTTGGTCTCATCAGACCAGAGCACCTTCCTCCACATGTTTGCTGTGTCCCCCACATGGCTTGTGGCAAACTGCAAATGTGACTTCTTATGGCTTTGTTTCGACAATGGCTTTCTTCTTGCCACTCTTCCATAAATGCCCGATTTGTGGAGTGCACGACTAATAGTTGTCATGTGGACAGAATCTCCCACCTGAGCTGTGGATCTCTGCAGCTCCTCCAGAGTTACCATGGGCCTCTTGGCTGCTTCTCTGATCAATGCTCTCCTTGCCCGGCCTGTCAGTTTAGGTGGACGGCCATGTCTTGGTAGGTTTGCAGTTGTGCCATACTCTTTCCATTATCGTATGATGGATTGAACAGTGCTCCGTGAGATGTTCCAAGCTAGGGATATTTTTTTATAACCTAACCCTGCTTTAAACTTCTCCACAACTTTATCCCTGACCTGTCTGGTGTGTCCCTTGGGCTTCATGATGCCCAAGGAACATTGTTTGTTCACTAATGTTCTCTAACAAACCTCTGAGGCCTTCACAGAACTGCTGTATTTATACTGAGATTAGATTACACACAAGTTGATTCTATTTACTAATTAGGTGACTTCTGAAGGCAATTGGTTGCACTGGATTTTATTTAGGGGTATCAGAGTAAGGGGGGCTGAATACTTTTGCACGCCACACTTTTCAGTTTTTTATTTGTAAAAAGATTTGAAAACCATGTATCATTTTCCTTCCATTTCACAATTATGCACCACTTTGTGTTGGTCTATTACATAAAATCCTAATAAAATACATTTACGTTTGTGGTTGTAATGTGACAAAATGTGGAAAAGTTCAAGGGGTATGAATACTTTTGCAAGCCACTGTATGTGATGGATTGAACATCCTCCTTCTATACTGGAACTTAGTATGATTCTATTACTCCTTAATCCTGAGACTATGGTCAACTTGGTCAACTTTCCCACGCTGACCAACATGCTAAATCTACACCAGTCCCACCTGTCTGCATTTGGCCCACATCCTCTAAATCTATCCTATCCATGTCCTTGTGATAGTACCTACCTCAACTACTTCCTCCAGCCACTCGTCCCATATACCTAGCACTCTATGTGTAAAAAAAGTTGCCCCTCATGTTCCTATTCAATCTCTCCCCCTTCACCTTATTCCTATGTCCACTGGTTTTTGATTCCCCAATTCCGGGTAGTTACTGCAGTTACTGTATCTATTCCGGGTAGTGCAGTTACTGTATCTATTGCTTTCATGACCTTATACACCTCTATAAAATCACTCCTTATCTTCCTGTGCTCCAAGGAATGAAATCCTAACCTGCTCAACCTCTCCCTCTCACTCAGGCCCTCGAGATCTAGCAACATCCTCGTAATTTTTCTTTGCACCCTTTCCAGCTTAATGACTGTTCAATAACTGAAAATACACGATATTTTCTGTAGTGGATGTACTTTAGTTCCCTCCATGTACTTTACAAATGGCCAGGTATTTCTGCACCCCTCTGCTCCTCCACCCTCCTAAGACCCATGCACCTATTTTAAAGCCTCCTAATGATGGGTCCCAACCGGAAAAGTCAATTTACACATTTGCTCTCTTATACTATCCAACTTTCCTTAAATGCACCAGTTACTCCAATGTACCTGATGAAAGCTTGGGCTGGGTTAATACAAGTGGATCTAAATATCTACTTTTAGCACCATGGCTAAGGTCCTTGGCTCACGATATTCTAATTGACCAAGGGGTAGTACTAGATTTATACGTTGGTGGCTCAAAACCCACTGCAGAGACATGAGCATACAGATATTGTCTGTCACCATTGTGCAGGGAGGCATACACAATTGAGAGATGCCTACAATAGATTAAATTGAGACCCCATCTGCTCTGTAAGAATGTAACAAATCCCATGCTGCTATGTTGAAAAACAGTGAGGGCATTTGCCTCATTGGAACCAGACTACCAGACTCAATCTTGACAGGAATTAACAATCTCAGATTGGTATCAAGATAATTATATTTATTTGGCTAGGGTCACATTTGTCTGGGATAGTGCTTTATAATTTAATACATTACAGCACCTAGTATGAGAAATCATAGAGGTGACTGCTCACAAAGAGCCCAGAGGCTGCAGAGACTACAGAAAATGGTTCCTAGTTCTCAATGTGTGCCCTTTACATCCAGCCACATGACTCAAATCCAATTGGAGCCAATGATATCTGTCATATTCAGGTTAGGTCAGAATTAAAATAATTATACCTCATCCAAAGTCAGGTTCAAATCAGCCTGTGTGAGATATAGAGGTTGGTCAGAACAAGGGTTCTGAACTTAAAGAAAGGTAACTTTGAGGGTATGAGATGTGAATTGGTCAAGATAGACTGGCAATTGATTCTTAAAGGGTTGATGGTGGATAGCCAATGGAAGGAATTTAAAGACTGCATGGATGAACTACAACAATTGTTCATCCCATTTTTGCAAAAGAATAAATCAGGGAAGGTAGTGCATCTGTGGATAACAAGGCAAATCAGGGATAGTATCAAAACAAAAGATGAAGCATACAAATTAGCCAGAAAAAGCAGCCTACCAGAGGACTGGGGGAAATTCAGAGTCCAGCAGAGAAGGACAAAGGGCTTAATTAGGAAAGGAAAAAATAGATTATGAAAGAAAACTGGCAGGGAACATAAAAACTGACTGCAAAAGTTTTTATAGATATGTGAAGAGAAAAAGATTAGTTAAAACAAATGTAGGTCCTTTGCAGTCAGAAATAGGTGAATTGATCATGGGGAACAAGGACATGGCAGACCAATTGAATAACTACTTTGGTTCTGTCTTCACTAAGGAAGACATAAATAATCTGCCGGAAATAGCAGGGGACTGGGGGTCAAATGAGATGGAGGAACTGAGTGAAATCCAGGTTAGCCGGGAAGTGGTGTTGGGTAAATTGAATGGATTAAAGGCCGATAAAGCCAGATAGGCTGCATCCCAGAGTACTTAAGGAAGTGGCCCCAGAAATAGTGGATGCATTGGTGATAATTTTTCAAAACTCTTTAGATTCTGGAGTAGTTCCTGAGGATTGGAGGGTAGTTAATGTACAGTTAGTCTTACATCAGTAATGGGGAAATTGATAGAGTCAGTTATTAAAGATGGGAAAGCAGCACATTTGGAAAGTGGTGAAATCATTGGACAAAGTCAGCATGGGTTTATGAAAGGTAAATCATGTCGGACAAATGTTATAGAATTTTTTGAGGATGTTACTAGTAGAGTGGATAAGGGAGAACCAGTGGATGTGTTATATCTGGACTTTCAGAAGGCTTTCGACAAGGTCCCACATAAGAGATTAGTATGCAAACTTAAAGCACACGGTATTGGGGGTTCAGTATTGATGTGGATAAAGAACTGGCTGGCAGACAGGAAGCAAAGAGTAGGAGTAAACGGGTCCTTTTCAGAATGGCAGGCAGTGACTAGTGGGGTACCGCAAGGCTCGGTGTGGGGACCCCAGCTATTTACAATATATATATTGATTTGGATGAGGGAATTGAATGCAACATCTCCAAGTTTGTGGATGACACGAAGCTGAGGGCAGTGTTAGCTGTGAGGAAGATGCTAGGAGGCTGCAAGGTGACTTGGATAGGTTGGGAGTGTGGGCAAATGCATGGCAGATGCAGTATAATGTGGCTGTATGTGTTATCCACTTTGGTGGCAAAAACGAGAAAGTAGACTATTATCTGAATGGTAACTGATTAGGAAAAGGGGAGATGCAACGAGACCTGGGTATCATGGTACACCTGTCATTGAAAGTAGACATGCAGGTGCAGCAGGCAGTGAAGAAAGCGAATGGTATGTTGGCATTCATAGCAAAAGGATTTGAGTATAGGAGCAGGGAGGTTCTACTGCAGTTGTACAGGGTCTTGGTGAGACCACACCTGGAGTATTGCGTACAGTTTTAGTCTCCTAATCTGAGGAAAGACATTCTTGCCATAGAGGGAGTACAGAGAAGGTTCACCAGACTGATTCCTGGAATGTCAGGACTTTCATATGAAGAAAGACTGGATAGACTCGGCTTGTACTCGCTCGAATTTAGAAGATTGAGGGGGAATCTTATAGAAACTTACAAAATTCTTAAGGGGTTGGACAGGCTAGATGCAGGAAGATTGTTACCGATGTTGGAGAAGTCCAATACAAGGGTTTAAGGATAAGGGGGAAATCTTTTAGGACCGAGATGAGAAAAACATTTTTCACGCAGAGAGTGATGAATCTCTGGAATTCTCTGCCACAGAAGGTAGTTGAGGCCAGTTCATTGGCTATATTTAAGAGGGAGTTAGATGTGGCCCTTGTGGCTAAGGGGATCAGCGGGTATGGAAAGGCAGGTACGGGATACTGAATTGGTTGATCAGCCATGATTATATTGAATGGCGGTGCAGGCTCGAAGGGCCAAATGGCCTACTCCTACACCTATTTTTTATGTTTCTATGTTTCTATGTAATTTAAATATGTTTATGAGATTCCTTACTAAGAATTAATTTGCTTTATTATACTGGTGTATAGTGGTGATGTAATGGTACATTGCCAGACCAGTAATTTGCAGGCCTTGACATACAAATCAGAAGCATGAGTATGGATCCTACAATGGCAATCAAATATATAATTTAGCTACTTAAATAATCCAATATTCAAAAGGAAAAGGTGGTCTCAGTAATGATGACTATGAAAAAGCTGAAGTGTTGTAGAAAGCCATTTACTTCATCAATACTCTTCGGGGGTCATTATCTCATTAGGTCTAGTTATGCCTTTAACCATAACAATGTTATTCTTCTTTCCTACAGCCATCAGGCTGCTAAACTCAACAACAAATAAGCTCTGAACTGCTAAAGACTATATTATTATTGCACTATATTTGTTATGTATTGAACTATTTTTCTCTTCCCCATTATGTACTATGTTTACATATTCACATATTCTGTTGTTAGGCAGCAAGTAAGAATTTCATTGTCCCATCCAGGACATATGACAATAAAACACCCTTGACTCTTGACTCTTGATGTTATTAAATCTACTCTGAAATGGTTTAGCAAGTTTATTAGTTGTATCATTACTCTTATGTTGCTGCAGCAGCTAATAAATAGGCCCTAATAACTTTGCATAGGCCCTAATAACTTTGTACTTCTCCTTGGATTGTCACCTTGTCATGGTGGAGAAGCTTGTGTGGACCTGAAATCCTGAGAGCGATGCCATCTGGAGCTATGCAGTGATAAGGTTGAGGGGAATGTCTCTGACAAAGAGTAATCCAATCAAGACCTCAACGGTGGAACAAGTGGAGGACAATGGCTGACCTTAGTGGAGCATCACAACGGCTGGGAAGGCGCTGAAGAAAAGGGTCTCCGGTCGTCTTGGACTCCATGCCACTGGATCCTGACCCAGATCTGCAAAGGACCGTGTGGTGGCTGTCTGTGCATCAGTCTCCCCATGCTAAACAAAGTCACGCACAGGCGTCCTCCATATAGGGAATAGCACCCTGGAGACACCCATGGTCAGAAAATAACTTTGCAACGGCAATAAAGGAGAGACAATAAATTCTGTCATTGTTAATGTTGTTTCCATCCTAACAATGCATTAACAAAAATAAGGAACCATGTTTTCCTGGGTGCTGGACACCTGATGGACAAAGAGATGTGAGATCAGTAAGTGGAGTCCTCCCACAACCCAACGTTCAAGAATTGACTATCTTTCTTATACATATAAATGACTAACAATTCCCTCATGTCTTGCATGCAACAATCCAGACACCGCCACACTCCTCCAAGCAACACAAAACAAGCTTCCTCTGCTGAGTAATTGTCCTTGATATCCGTCCAGCTTTTGGCTGAGTGTGGCATCAAAGGGTTATGAGTTAAGATCACAAGAACCAAAGGAGATACCTTCAAACTCCTCTCCAGGTCTCACAATACTAAATATAGTATATTTACTATATATTACCATCCCTGCATCATCTTTGCTGAGCCATACGCAAAAGTATTGCTGGCAGAGTTTCATCTCAGACTGCTGTTTATGAAAAGGAGAACTCATCACCATAGTCATAATCTTCTCTTGAGCAATTAGAGATGTCTGTACATCAAGTCTGAATATCAGTTCCACTGATAATTGATGAGCGTTTGACAGCACTGGGCCTGTACTTGCTGAAGTTTAGAAGAATGAGGGGAGACCTCATTGAAATGTACAGAATAGTGAAAGATTTGGATAGAGTGGATGTTTCCACTAGCCGTGGTAGAGTTGCTGCCTTACAGCGAATGCAGCGCCGGGTTCGATCCCGACTACGGATGCTGTCTGTTCATTCTGTACGTTCTCCCCGTGATCTGCCCGTGATCTGCGTGGGTTTTCTCCGAGACCTTCGGTTTCCTCCCACACTCTAAAGATGTACACGTTTGTAAGTTAATTGGCTTGGTGAATGTAAAAAATTGTCCCTAGTGGGTGTAGGATCATGTTAATGTGTGGGGAATGTTGGTCGGCGCAGACCTGGTGGGCCAAAGGGCCTGTTTCAGCGCTAATCTCTAAACTAAACTAAACTAAACTAGTGGGAGAGTCTAGGACTAGAGGGCACAGCCTCAGAATTAAAGGATGTTCTTTTAGGAAGGCAATAAGAGGAATTTATTTAGTCAGAGGGTGGTGAATCTGGAATTATTTGCCACAGAAGGCTGTGGAGGCCAAGTCAGTGGATATATTTAAGGCAGAGATAGATAGATTCTTGATTAGTATGGGTGTCATAGGTTATGGGGAGAAGGCAGGAGAATGGGGCTAGGAGGGACAGATAGATCAGCTATGATTGAATGCTCCTGTCACATATGACCTTATGTGGTCACACGGAGAACATACAAAGTACGCATAGAAAGCACTCGTAGTCAGGATTGAGCCCGGACTGAATTCCACATGGGTTTCCCCTGGGTGCTCCTGTTTTCTCCCACATTCCAAAGACATGCGAGTTTGTAGGTGAATTGGTTTCTGTAAATCGCCCCTAATTTGTTGGATGCAAAAGTGGGATCACACTGAACTAGTGTATGGGGGATTGATGTTTGGCATGGACTCGGTGGGCCAAAGGACCTGTTTCACGCTGTATCTATAAGAAACAAATAGAGACAATGGATTGAATGGCCTCCTTCTATGCAGTTAATTATATGTTTTTTGAGATTTCCTAAAGAAACATTGTGATGATTTGAACGTGTTTCACAGCTACGGGTTTATTTTCTAAATGTAAGTAGCCATGATAAGCAGGGCCAGATTTACGTATAAGCTTGACAAGCTTAAGCTTAGGGCCTCGAGATGTAGGGGAGCCTTGCAGAGCCGGATTTACCACTTGGCTTCATTGGCTGAAGCCTAGGGCCTCGAAATCTAGGCGGCCTCCGGCCAAGGCAGGACACCTGCTGTTCAACTCTGGGCGGGCCCCCCCCTATCTCTCTCTGTCAATCTCCGTCTCCGCCATCCGTGTCCAGGCTGCGGGGTCTCCACTCTCTGCTCTCCGCTCGCTCCTCATCCGATGCACGGCAGGCCGCCTTGCACATGCGCACTGCTACGGCCAGCACATCCTCCCCCTGCACATGCGCACAACCATGGCCAGCACATCATCGGCCGCCCTGCACATGCGCATTGCCACGGTAACTGGTCGGCGCTGGGCACTTTCTCCCTCGCTTTGAATTGTGGGAGATCTGGCCGCCACTGCAGTCCGGTCGCCGCCTCGCCGCGACTGCTGAAAACCAATGCAGAATCACTCCCTGACCCTGGATTTGCAGTAACTCCCTGGAGTAACTCTTGCTTCTGGTTTCCTGGTCCTCCATAAATATTCTAAATGCAATTTAAACTGGAGGTGGTGGAGGGCTGAACAATAACAGCCTATTGCATTTTATCTGTTTATTTATTGTGTGTATATATATATATGGTCTATGGTATATAAACACACTGAAATTTTATCTCCTGTTCTGTATTATGTTTACATGTTCTGTTGTGCTTCAGCAAGCAAGAATTTCATTGTCCTATCTGGGACACATGACAATACTCTCTTGACTTGGACTTAAGCAAATAAGGGTTCTTGGGCAAAAAAGAGGTACCTTAAATTTAGTTGCATCTGGTTGGGTAACTATGGTAGGGTGAAGACTATTCCATGCTTTAATTGTGCAGGGGAACTCCATGGAGCAGCCAGCAACTCTGGATAGAAGAAATTGGGTGATGTTTCGGGTAGAGACCCTTCTTTAGGCTCCCTCTGGTTTTAGTGTTTTTAGTTTAATTTAAAGATACAGCATGGAAACAGGCCCTTCGGCCCACCGAGTCCACGCCGACCACCCGTACACTAGTTCTATCCCTCACATTAGCGACGTAAGTCAAGAGTGTTTTTATTCTCTCGCGTCCCAGTTAGAACAATGAAATCCTTACTTGCAACAGCAGAACAGAATATGTAAACATAGCACTCTGTAAACAATGTTATAAACGAGAAAACAAAACGGTGTATATTTATATATGAATATATAACTATATAAATATATATATTTGTGTGTGTGTGTGTGTGTGTGTGTGTGTGTGTGTGTGTGTGTGTGTGTGTGTGTGTGTGTGTGTGTGTGTGTGTGTGTATAATATATATATACACACACACACAATTTCCCTCCTGGGATTAATACAGTTCTATCATATAGTATCATGTGTGTAGGAAGGAACTGCAGATGCTGGTTTAAACTGAAGATAGACACAAAAAGCTGGAGTAACTCAACAGGTCAGACAGAATCTCTGGGTAAAAGGAAAATATTACGTTTTAGGTTGGGTCTGAAATAGGTACCTGCACACCTTTGCAATGTGGAAGGAAACAAGTGCACCCGGAGAAAACCCATGCGATCAAAGAGAAAAGGAACAAACTATACAGACAGCACCCATATTCAGGATCAATTCCGGGTCTCTGGCACTTTTAGGCAGCAACTTTATGGCCAATGCACTGCCCCATAGTCTTGGACTTAATTAAAACATACAGTAGCTGTAAAGGGGGACATAGCATCACTTGGAGATTTAAAACTGAAAATGGATATTTTCATTTTTTTAGTAACCAAAGTTATCAAAATATAATTTTTTGTGTGTTGGAAAACAAAATGTAGTGGCACAGCTGGTAGACTTGCTGCCTCACATGCCAGAGATCTGTGTTCGATCCTGTCCTCGGGCTCTGTCCATGTTGAATTTGTGGTGTAAACTGCCCAAGCGAAATATGAGGTGCTGCTCCTCCAATTTATGGTGGGCCTCACTCTGGCCATGGAAGAGGCCCATGACAGAAAGGTCGGATTCGGAATGGGAGGAGGAGTTGAAGTGCTGAGCCACCGAGAGATCATGTTGGTTATTGCGGACCGAGCGGAGGTGTTGGACGAAGAGGTCACCAAGGCTACGTTTGGTCTCACTGATGTAGAGCAGCTAACACCTGGAGCAGTAGATGAGGTTGGAGGAGGTGCAGGTGAACCTTTGCACACTTGGAAAGATTGCTTAGGTCCTTGAATGGAGTCAAGGGGGGAGGTAAAGCGACAAGTGTAGCATTTCCTGCGGTTGCAAGGGAAAGTGCCAGGAGAGGGGGTGGCTTGGGTGGGAAGGGACAAATTGATCAAGGAGTCACGGAGGGAGCAGTCCCTGTGGAAAGCCAACAGGGGCGGAGATGGGAAGATGTGGCCAGTGGTGGGATCCCATTGGTAGACAAAAAAGCTGGAAAAAATCAGCGGGTAAGGCAGCATCTATGGAGTGAAGGAATAGACAACGTTTTTCGGGTCGAGACCCTTCTTCAGACTGATGTTGGCGGGGGGGGACATGAAAAAGAAAGGAAGAGGCGGAGACGGTCGGCTGTGGGAGAGCTGGGAATGGGAGGGGAAGGAGGGAGAAAACAAGGACTACCTGAAATTAGAGAAGCCAATCAAAATTGAATGGAGGTTTTGCATTGCCTAATTTTATGTTTTATTACTGGGCAGTTAATATAAAAAATATGAATTTCTGGTTGGAAGAAGTAGATAAACAACCAAATTGGTTAAAAATGGAAAAGGAAGACTGTTCACCTTTCGAAATTAGCTCGATTTTATTTGCTAACACTAAAATACATAAGAAAATTTATAGAGGAAACCCAATAATAGAAAGTGGTATAAGTATTTGGAAACAATTAAAGAAAACATTAAAATTAGAAAGTATACCACTGGCTCTTCCAATTGTAAACAGCATTACTTTTAAACCTGGAATAAATAAGATGGGTGATCTCTACAGGGAAAGTTTATTTCTTTCATTTCAGGAATTACAACAAAAATATGGATTACACTCAAAAGAATATTTTAGATATCTACAAATTAGAGATTATGTTAAATCAAATACACCAGATTTTAGGAATAGAAAGACAGAAATTTTAGATGAATGTCTAAATAAACATCCGAATACAGAAAAATTAATATCATATATTTATAATATCTTACTGGAAAATGATTTACCAAATACGGAAAAATATAGACAAGCATGGGAAAGCGAATTAGGTCACACAATTAGTATAGAAGTATGGAATGAAAGTTTACAACATACACACCATTGCAAATGCCAGACACTCCTTGATACAATTTAAAGTTATACATAGATTACACTTCTCAATCCAAAATTAAACAGAATTCCAAAATCCAAATTAAACAGAATTTTCTCAGATGTTTCTGCTATATGTGATAAATGTCAACAGTTAGAAGCTAATCTAACGCATTCATTCACAAAATGTACAAAAATTACTAATTTTTGGACAGAAATTTTTAAGATAATCTCAAATGTAGTTAATGCTAATTTAATTCCAGACTCAAAATTAATTATATTAGGAATATTAGAAACGGATCAGCTACTAACAACACAACAAATAATTTTTATTGGTTATAGTTTAATAATTGGTAAAAAATTAATACTAAGATTTTGGAAAGGTCCCATATCCCCCACAATCAAAATGTGGATTACAGAAATGTCGGAGACACTTCACCTGGAAAGAGTAAGACTTGTCCTAATGAACAGGTTAGATCAATTCAGAGGAATATGGTCTCCATTTATTGAATACTTAAAGGGTTAAGGTGGTCCGGTTCGAGGCCCTGACTGAAGCCTAAATGAAGGAATAGATGAAGAATTATATACAATAGATCACGAATATATCTCCAATGAAGAATATCTTGCTTCCAATGAAGAATATCTTACTCATTTTATTGATTTTTTAATTCTTTCTTATTTCTTTTTCTTTCTATTATTTCTCTTTATTTCCTACTGTTATAAAATAATAAAAAATATAGAAGTATAAATAAGAATGACCGTAAATTTTAAAAATATTAAGAATGTATGTTTCCTTTTTTTCGATTTTATATTATTACTTCTTAATATGTATTTACCTCTAATACAAATATTTTACAAAAAGAAATTAGAGAAGCCAATGTTCATACCGCTGGGGTGTAAACTACCGAAGCAAAATATGAGGTGCTGCTCCTCCAATATGCGGTGGGCCTCACTCTGACCATGGAGGAGGCCCAGGACAGAAAGGTCGGATTCGGAATGGGAAGGGAGGTTGAAATGTTGTGCCACCGGGAGATCAGGTTGGTTATTGCAAACTGTGTGGAGGTGTTGAGCGAAGCGATCGCCAAGCCTACGCTTGGTCTCACCAAGGTTGAATATACGCTGAATAATCCAACCACACTTTTTTTTGGAAGTGGAAAGAAATAATAGAAATTGCATTCATTGCAATGTGTAAAAAGAGTTGAGATACTGTATTATAATTTTGCTGCATGTCATTGTGGTACATATCATGTCTTGATTGGTGAATATGTTTAGTTTGTGACTTTATTTGAAGCAGAAATAATGTGTGAATGCTTCATTGAGCATAATTCCGACCGGTAACTACGCACTTCTTCCATGCACATTATCGCACGCGTCATGCAAGCCGTCTTAAATAACCACCTAAACTGTCATTTGGCAACCTAAAAAGTTGCCGAGGTTGCCTGGCTGACAACAGAGAAAAAAAAATAAGTGAGAGCCCTGCAAGGTGTATAATATTTTTGACACTGTCATAGGCCTTTCTTACATATGCTGTCACAATGCACTGTAGTCTCTAAACAAACCTTCAGTAATTTTCCTTGCCCTCCATTTCAGAATAATAGTGTTTTAAGCCAATAACTCGACACTAGCACTGGCAATAAATAAATAAATAAATAAGCACAGCTTTCCAGCCCCTTATCTCATTGGCCACACTCGGCTGCAAATCGGTGTCAATCTGGTGGACCATCTTCCTCTAGTCGTGGGGGTGGGGGATTGGGAGGGGCCTCACAAATGGAACAGCTTAGGGCCTCTCTTCATCTAAATCTGGCTCTGATGATAAGTCAGTTATCTTCATTGACATTCTGAGAGTGAACATTATGGAATATTTAGGAATACCATTTTCCACAAGCATAAGTTAGAAGAAGCCATTTTATGTCTGCATTTGGCTGTCACAGCTACTGGGAATCTGCATGGAAATATTTCCTGTCCATTGCCCTTGATCTCAATTGGATAATGATCACTCCAGGTTGCTTGGTTTCTTAGAATCAGCCCCATGGTTTCTTTAAAATGATCAACCTTTATTACAAGTACTGGGGTCTTCATATTACAGGACCAGTCTGATGGTGTGGAACACCTCTCCTAACTGTTAAGGTTCTGCACATGGAGTTTGGCATCTAATGCTTTCAACACAGCAAAATGTTAACTTTGAAACATGCCACTGGTTAAAATAAGTTTGTTTTTGCAATTAATGTCTAGACATGTTTTTCAAACTTGCCTTTGAAAGCAGGCTTAAGCATTGACACAAACCCTGCCATCCATAATCGTGAAACAATCAAAGTTTATCTGCCAAGATTCTGCCACAGGTTCAGATATGTAATGGCGTGCTCCTGTACAGCCACGGGACACTTAACATAACAATATAATTTGTAAATGCCATACATAAGTTTCAGGCAAATATTATTTTATTCTTCAGGGTATCAGTGACAAGGGTGACTGGCATTTATCATCCATCTAGATCAATTCCTGGACTGAGTTATTTGCTCGGCAATTTCAGAAAGTTATTATAAGTCAACCGCATTGCTGAAAGTGCAGATTTATCTATAGGCCTAATCTGGTAAGGAAGACAGTTTTCCTTCCCTGAAGAATATTGATGAACCATGTGAGTTTCATAAAATTAGTTCATTTCACAGTCAATGAATACTAACTTTTCTTATGGATTTTGCTGATAGAAATTAAAATCCACAGTGCTGACAAATTTCAATTTGTCCCTATATGATTCATTAAAAAAATGTAACTGCTGAATGACTACTCCAAAATTAGTTATTCAGCAGTGGTGAAACAACGCAAACCAAATGTTAACAGATGAGTATAGCACCCGTTTTGAGATCAAAATATTTTGCCCTACTAAACCGTTATTCTCTTCAAGCTGTTGACTGAAAAATGGCAAATTTCAAATAGACAACTTGAGCGTATTTCACCTAAGATGTTACCCTCAAAGCCACTGAAGAAGTCTTGAGCGCACCTGACTGACATGCATTCAATTTACTACATTGTTCCATTTGCAGTGGGGTGTCTTAGACATGACATGGGTCATCATCTCCCTGGGGAAAAAATCATGGGGTATGGCGTTGGGAAATTACAACTTGTAGAACTGGCAAGGGCTGATGTAAGAAGCAGGGGTGATGGGGAGTTAATCTGTAAAATGAATACAGCATGCCTCCCAATTTTAAAAGAACAGATTCTGAGAGACTTGAAAACAGAATACAGTCTTTGCGAACCGAGAGAGAGATCTGGAAGTTCTAAAGATAAAGCGCTGGGATTCAATATCGTGGAGTGCCAGGAGGAATAAAGAGGCCTGCAGTTTGAGACAAAGGTATTGGGTCTAAAATAAAATAGACCAAGAACTGGAAAGTGTGATTCACAGAAACTAACAGGAAAGACATGGAAAAGGTCTGAGAAAACTGATAACAGAGAGGAGTCCAGGAGGTCTATAGATAATAATCAGCTTCATGGAGGCTCGGAGATGGAGCAAGAACTTGGAGGCCTGAAGTCAGAGCAGGTTATGGGAGGCTTTGAGATATGGAGTGGGTCTGGAAAGCTTGGAAATAGAGCAGAGTCTGAGAGATAGGGCAGTAATGAGAGAGGGTTAGGAGCCCTTCCAACATACAAGCTCTCTGCCCTTGGAGATACAATGCAGGCTTTGGGCAAGTTGAAGATAAAAAACAAACTCTGTGGGACCCGGAGGTACAGAGCAGGAAGTATCAAGCCTTGAGACAGCGAGCAGCGAGCAGGGAGCAGGGAGCAGAGAGGCCTTGAATGCAGTCGGCAAAGTTTTGAGACCAGGTGTTGAGAACAGACTGTGACATACTTGGAGACAGAGTTGGCACTTGCAGACCTGAACTATAGGATCTGGGTGGTCTTGAGGAACACAGTAAGGTGAAGGTGGTGTGGAAAAAGAGAAGGTTCAGAAGAGTCCAGAGAAAAATCTGTGAAGAAATAGAGTTCATGCCTGAGGTGTAGACCAATTCCACCGTATTCTAATTTGTATAACATGTTTGGTTTGGAAAGATGGGATTTGCACAGTTTATCTGTTTGCCAAGACAACCTCCACGGAGACTATTCTAATAAAAGCCCTGTCCCACGGTATGAGTTCATTCCAAGAGCTCCCCCAAGTTAAAAAAAAAACAAACTCATGGTAAGCACGGAGAATGAATGTAGCGGGTATGTCAGAGCTCGGGGACGCCTCTTACTGGCTCGTAACGCGAATGGCAGGTACTCGGGAAGACTCGCTAACGGCAGGTAAGCACAGGAACCCTCGTGAAGATTTTTCAACATGTTGAAAAATGTCCACGAGAGCCCCGAGTACCGACAGTGGCCATTACCGTAAATCTCCGAGTTCGAATCAGGGCAAACTCGGGAGAGCTCTTGGAATGAACTCGTAGCATGGGACAGGGCTTTTAAATTTATTTTTGTTCGTAAATAAATCACCACCCCAATCATTCACTTCTGGTCTGTTTCAGGGCATTAGAGGCACATAACAATGGCAGTGAAGGCAATTTTACTTCGGAGTCACGTGAATGACTACGTGAAGAAGCCCCACCAGGTGCAAGCTTGTCATTACGCCCGACGCCTGGCGCACCGACGGGCTGGAGAGCTCAGCTCCACCAGCGGTAAGTAGTAACCCATAGGTAAGTCAATAAACCTTCCCTGCGAGTATTTTTTAAAACTCTGTGAGTCTGGCTCGGAGAGCCAGCTAGAGTTAGTACTATGGAGGTATTGTAAATATAAACTGCTGTAGTGGAGCGGAACGCACAGGGATCTCGGTTACCGCATAGCTCGGGAGATAATGGCTGCGCTAATGCCGGCTCCTCGATTACCGCTATTTAGATCGGGTTTGGAGATAACGGCTGCGCTAATGCCGGCTCCAATACCGGCTACAGTTTCTACTGGCAGCTCATCTGCCTCCATCAGTTTCCAGGTGCTTCAGGGCACTCAGACTACTCCACCAGGGAGGAATACCAAAACAAAGTACTCTCAGGCTCATTGTATCTCATGAGTCTGATGATGTGGAAGTCTCCCCTCCTTTTAATTTAAAGGTATGGGGATGGCTCAACCAAATGGGAAAATGCTCCAAATTTAAAGAGCCATGAAAAATTTCAATCGGGGTCGAATGCCCCTAGGATTCCCCACACAGCCTCTCGCAGAGGTCCATACAGCGAAGAAGAAAACACCGCTTATGGATACCAGTGGGAATCATCCTCTCCTGCACCTTGTTTAGGGCTGGAAGAGACCTCCCTTGAGCATGACTTTGGCGAAGCCAGGGCAGGAGGAATCTGACCCTGAAGCTGGTGTCACTGCTTTTGTGCACACACCAGAGCACACGTGCCACGCTCCAGGTGTCCCGGACGTAGCGTTAAACTTCGCTAATCCGGATGGGACTGGTGAGGCTATGGAGTAAAACCTAGCCGCCAATGTAAAATTACATGGCTTCTCACCAGCTCCAGGATACCATCATGGTGGAGACGGCCACACATTACAAAACACCTGTAAACTGTGCGTCACTCAGAGTGCCCAACATGAACTTGGCAATATGGGCACAAATGAGTGCAACGATGTGGGGACAAGAAATGAGGTTCCAACGCGTCTTCAAGTTTGTGGCAGCAGGCATCACTGCATTCGGGAAAATGGTCCGGGGGGCACCGATGTCTGGTACCCAACAAGACATGCTGGCCCTGTTCTGCAACGCCTACTTTGAGGTTAACTGCATCAGGAAGATAGCCATCAAACCGACGTTGAACCCGAAATTTGCAGCTCTATGTAGGTCTACAAACATTCAAGCCCCAGATTATTTATTTGGGGTGGACCTCATCAAACAAGTCAAGGACCTGGAGAAAGATGCCAAAACAATCCGTCTCATGAAGACATATGTCCCTTCTGCCAGGATACCACCTTGCGTTTTCAGCGCGAAAGGTGACGGATCCAGGGGCAGGGCCAAGCAGAGTGGGACCAGTGGGACGACGGTATTACTCATCTGTGTATCCCAGCTGCAACCCCAATATGGGAAGAAGGAGCACTTCAAGGCCGACTGTCGAGGTACAGGTGATTCAGTCTGGCCAGGATAAGATTTTTGGATAACAACCTCCGGTTGGGGGTAGGTTGCAATTGGTATGATGAATGGTGCTGCATAACATCTCATCGGTTTATAATAGACACTGTGTCAGGCTCGAATAGAGTTTATGTCAGGAATTGATCCGCCTGCACAGAATATGCCTAATACAGTATTGGGGGTTTCTGCACAAACTCAGCAGGTAAAAGAATAAATTATGGTTTTGTCCCAAAAAAAGGGGTAATTGAGAGGACAACAAACCATCCTCAACAATTTGTGTCCAATATATTTCCTAGACAGAGAAAAGATGGAGGATGTAGAGTCATTCTGCACCCAAACTAGTTAAATTCCTATGTTCAGTATAGGCATTTTTTAAATGGACACCTTCAATACTGCGAACCAGCTGTTATCACGAGGCTGTTATATCGCAACTATAGATCTAAAAGATGCATATTATTCAGTACCAATATGGACAGCGAGTCTAGCTGTAGTGGTAGATGGAGTGTGCAAGAGGATTTAATCCTGCACGGGCATGGCATGAATTATTTATAATTGTTGGGGGCATTCTATGGATTATTGTTCCACAATGAATAAATTACATGTTCAATTCTAGATTGATAATACCACGGCTGTGGCATATATCAATCAAATGGGAGGAATAAGGTCAGTATCATGTGATAATCTGGCTAACCTCTTGTGGCACGGGTGTATCTCCAGGAACATCTGGGTCTCAGCTATCTACCGACCAGGTAGAGATAACGTGGTGGCAGACAAAAGGTCACGAAAGTTCAATGACAACATAGAATGGATGTTAATTCCTGAAGTTTTTAAAATGATTGTCAGCCGCTATGCGTTGCCAGATATTGATCTGTTTGCATCCAGGCTAAATCACCAGTTGCCTAAATATGTTTCATGGGAACCGGATCCAGGAGCAGTTGCAGTGGAAGCATTCTTGCTACATTAGGGACGTACATTATTTTATGCTTTTTCGCCATTCTGCCTGATTAGGCAATGTCTCACCAAAATAGAGCAGGACTCCGCCTCAGACGTTTTGGTGGTTCCAGGCTGGCCTACACTGCCATGGTTGCCATTGGTACTCAGAATGATGACTCAGCCATTCATGACTGTCCCCAACTGCAGTAATTTGTTGGTGCATCCAGTAACAGGAGAAAGTCATCCGTTACATGATCGTATTAATTTGTTGATCTGCAGGTTCTGACCAGACCGTTCCAAGGCTTTGGACTGTCGAATAGGACCATGGATGTCATAACTGCAGCTTGGAGATGTAGCACTAAGAAACAATATGTGTCTCATATTAAGAAATGGGAGATGTTTTGTTCACAGTCAGATATATCTTATCATACTGCAAGCATACCGGAAGTATTGGAGTTCCTTGCTATGTTGCATATTTGATGAACACGAGTTATAGTGCCATTAATAGTGCTTGGAGTCCTTTGTCTTCCTATTTAGGGCAGTTTCAGAACAACAACCTATCGGGTCTCATTCATTAGTGTCCCGATTCATGAGAGGAATTTTTAACAAAAATCCTCCTAAACCTAGATATACAGAAATCTGGAATGTCAGTATAGTTCTCACACTGCTTCAGCAATGAAGGATACTTTACTTTACAATGGGCTCCAATTATGTCATTGTCTTTTCAGAAGTTAACACTTAAAGTGGTTAAGCTCATGGCACTAGTAACAGCGCAAAGAGTGCAAACATTGCAAAAGTTACGACTAGATAGCATGTATTCTTCTGCAGATAACATTATGTTTATGTGTATGATTTAATCAAACAAAGCAGGCCAGGAATGGCCGGAATCAAAGTAAGTTTTAAAGCATACCCTGTTGACCAAACATTATGTGTAGTTAAGCACCTGGGTCAATATCGAGGTAACTAAGAGTCAGAGGCTCTGACACAGCAATGCTCATCAGTCACAAAAAAAACTCATAAAAAGGTGTCAGTATAAACTATTTCTACATGGTAAACCAGGTTTTGGATCCCGCTGGAGTAGACACTCAAGTGTTTAAATCTCACTCCACCAGGGCGGCATCAACATCCGCAGCGAGGCCGCAGGATGGTCTAAGGAATCAAATTTTCTAAAATTTATGATAAACCTGTCCTGCCAGTGCCAGGGTTTGGGCGTGCTGTGTTGGGTCCATTTGATTTGATTTGCTTTGTCTTTATAATTTCATTTGTACTTTCCCCTGGGATAGAGGGGTTATTACTGTTTTGTTATTTAAAAAATGATTATTGGATAATTCGAAGCAATGTTCAATACATTATTTATTCACTGCTGTGTCAACTGAAGCAGTGTGTCGTATGGAATGGATCTACGGCATGAAATCACAGAGCTATGAAATCTTCACGTAGTCACTCACGTGACTCCGAAGTAAAATAGTAAGATTAAATGAGAACTTACCAGTTTGAAGTTTGATCTTAATTTTATGAGGAGTTACGATGAGGGATTACGTGCCCTCCGCTCCCGGCCCTCATAATCACAAAGATCATCTGGTAGTTCTAGTCTTCTCAGCCTTACTATATCACTTCGGCTATTGTTTCTGTGTTTTCACGCCGCTGCTTTGAAGTATGACGCGCATGTGCCTGGCGGGGCTTCTGCACGTAATCCCTCATCGTAACTCCTCATAAAATAAAGATCAAACTTCAAACTGGTAAGTTCTTGTTTAATTTTACTATTTTATGTCCTAAACTGGAAACATCATCCTCATGGAACCAGGACAAAATTGGTCACCTATTGCTCGAGAATGAGGAATAGGAAAATTCTGTTCCATAAAAATCCATGGAGAATAAATGTAGCAAGTAAAAGCAAAATATGCTGTCAAAATCATCGATGGCCTTCTACTCCTCCTCTTCAGCAATGTTATAAATGGAAAGGCTGAGTGAGCGATGGCTGCACATGGCTCAGATAGTTGCTGGGGAAACCGGGCTCGTTGAACATTACTATACTAGCCTGTGTTTGGAGTCCATGGATGGAGCAGAGTTCGTATTTGCTGTCAGTCCCATTCTTGAACAAAATGCAATTCATTACATAGGTCACACAGTCCCTGAATCCAACCCGCATCCGACAGCAAACAGGAATTGTCAATTTAGGTGATCAAAGCACATCAAGACACGCAAAGAAAGGACAATAGTGAAGGAGGGTGGCACAGGATGTGACATCCATTCGCCTCTCAACATTGAAAGCTGTCCTATTCAACAATTAATGCCAGGTTCGGAAGCATTTCCTACAAAGCAAGTTTTAATCTTAAATTGGAGACAGAAATAATGAAATCCTGGTACCATGTCCCATAAATGAAATAGGTGCTACTGGTAGTCAGCAAAGGTTTTTAAACGCACCAGTGGGTTGTGTTGTAAGAGTTGAGATAAGTTCTGAAAGTGAAAATTAGTCCTTCATGATTATTGAATCCGATGAGCATTTGACAGATTGATCTCATCCCATTTCTAGGCCTGCACTTGGAGCTAAACACATTTGGCAAAGTGAGAGGCCTGAAGCCTACTCACGAACCAGCTTTGGAGCAAAGACCCTCCCCGTTAAGAAGTCACAAGGAACAAAGTGCTGGAGTAACTCAGCGAGTCAGGCAGCATCTTTGGAGAAAAAGTATGTGACGTTTTGGGTAGAAACCCTTCATCCGACTGATTGTGGTGGGAGAAGGAAGCTGCAAGAAAGGTGGGGGCAGGAACGAATCAGGCAAGTGATAGGTGGGTAAACACGACGGAGGGAGGTTTGATTGGCAGATGGTTGGACAAAGGCCAGAGATGAAAAAACAAAAGGTGTGTGATAAAGATGCACGAAAATATAGGTGGAAGGGGATGGGTGTGAAAGGGTAAAGGTTGAAATAAGTGCACACCCAGGAGTGGCACAGGGAAGAGAATGGAAAAGGGGGAGGGGGGGGAGGAGAAGGGAGTGTGTTTGTAAATAGTACCCTAAAATTTGGAAAGTAATGTTCATAGCTATTCGTTATAAGCTACCCAAGCGAGATATGAGATGCTGTTCCTCCAGTTTGCGTATTCGCCTCACTCTAGCAACGGAGGACGCCCAGGACAGAAAGGCCAGTATGGGAATGTGAAGGAGAGTTAAAATAGTTAGCTACTGGGAGATCTTGCAGGCACTGGCGTACCAAGCACACGTTTCAGCAAAATGGTCACCTAGTTTATGCGTGGTCTTGTCAATGTAAAAAGGCCACATCGGGAACACGAAATGCAGTAGTTGAGGTTAAGGGAGGTGCATCTGAACCTGTGTCTCATAGGGAAGGACTGTTGGAGTCCCTGGAGGTTTAGGGATAGATGTGACATCTCCTGAAGTTGCTGAGGAACATACAGGGATGGGGTGATTTTGTGTGGGAAGGGATGAATGAATCAAGTTGCGGTGGGAGTTGTGTCTGTGGAAGGTGGAAAGAGGTGGGGATGGGAAAAAGTGACTGGTAGTGAGATTATGTTAAAGGTGGCAGAAATATTAGAGAATGAAGAGTTGGATGCGGCAGCTGGTGGGCTGAAAAGTAAGGGCCAGGGGAACTCTATCTATGTTCCGTTTAGGGGGAGGGGAAGCAAAGCAAAATCTATGGGATACAGAGGAGGTGGGTGAGGGATCCATCTATGACAGTAAGATGAAACCATGTTTACTGAAGAAAGAAGACATCAGATGTTATAGTTAAGGAAAGTCTCATATTAGGAGCAAATGTGGCGGAGACAGAGAAATTGAGAGTAAGGGATAGTTTCTTTGCAAGAGGCAAGGTAGGGGGAGATGTAGTCCAGATAAATGTGGGTGGATGGGTTTGTAGTAGATGTCAGTTGATAGTCTGTCCCCTGTGATGAATACATAAAGAGCAAGAAAGGGGAGAGGGGTGTCAGAGACAGTCCAAGTGAATTTGGGAGCATGGAGGTTAGCAGTAAAGTTAATGAATTCAACGGGTTTTGTAGCAGAGACTGTCCCGATGCAGTCGGCAATGTAACGGAAAAAGAGTTGTGGCATGGCGTCAATATAAATTTTGAACAATGACTGTTAAACCTAATCAACAAAAAGGCAGGCATAGCTGGAGCCCAAGCGTGTGCCCTTGGCTACATTAACTTGCAGAAAGTGAGAGGAGTCAAAAGAGAATTTGTTGAAGATGAGCACAAGTTCCACCAGACGGTGGAGAGTGTTAGTAGAGGGAAATTGATTGGGTTTCTGCTCAAGGGAGAACTGGAGATCCTTCAGACCTTCCTGTTGGGTGTAAAAGGATAGAAATCCATTGTAAAGATGATGCAATGGGGTCCTAAAAATTGAAAGATAATGAAGAGTTGAAGGCTGTATGAGATGTCTCCAGATGTAGGTCAAAAGGGAATGGATAAGAGGGATAGGACAGAATCAAGGTTTTTGGAGATGGGTTCTGTGGGGCAGGAGACAACATCCATTGCCCTGCATATATCAATCTCAATTGGGCAATGCTGACTATCAACATTTAATAGTCTGAGATAAGTTCAAGGTCAGATGCTGATACATCTGACACCCCACTTTGACAATGGAGTCAGTACTCAGCGTAGCAATAGAACATTGAGTTATTACAAATTGGGTTATGATGTGCTTCATATCTAGTCCTAAGTAAGCACAAGCAGGCAACCTCATATATTTGAATGTAACCACTGACCTTGTGGAGACTTGCTTGCGTTATTGATCTTTAGAATATTTATAGGTTTTTGTATTTTAATGTTTTAAATTAGTCCTTTTTAATTTATCTTGTTTGGAAAGGTTTTTACTTCTAGAAACATTTAAATCCATTCAAAACTCTTTGTAAGCTTCATGTATGTGCTTTTAGCAGTTCACTGGCTGAGGCCTGATCACCTTGAGCCATTGCGGCCATGCTGGCACAAAGAGAACATAGGGCAGTGTGCGGTAGGACAAAAAATGTTGCTGCATTTGGCGGTAAATTCAAACTCAATTTATCTCAAGGTTTGGATCATCTATTTTTGTGGTGCTTATAGAAGGACAAAGATTGTCCACAACACCATGGAGAATTCCAGTGCTCTTCTTCAAAGTCAAGGCATTGGATTTTAATGAGGTTTCATTAAAAAACTCTCTGTATTTCTGACAGTGAAGCAACACTATTCTGATGCATCAGTCCAGATGGATGTCTAAGCTCCTGGAAACCCTATGGATACTGGAGCCAGAAAAGCAGCTCACTGAACCACATTTCAGTTCACTTCCACTTGCTGATAAATCTCAGTCCTAATGTTTCGCTAGCGCCGGCAACACTGATGATACCCCAGATGGAAATGACGCAATTTGCCTAATGAATCATGGTTTACCTCAAAACACCCCAGCCCCCAAGAACCCCTCCCTAACAATCGCTACCCATTTAAAAAGAGAGCAAATAGAACAACCATGATCATTTACATGGTGTAAATCAGGCTGACAGAGTTTAAGGTTTTGATGAGAGCAGCAATTATATAATTTGCAGTTTAAAAAAGGAAAATTATGACTCTGCCAAAAATAGAACTGAAACAGAGTTGGGAAAAACAATTATTTTGATTAATCAACCATCAAAGCTATAAGGCAGGAAAAACAACCAATTATCATCCACTTCTAGCTATTAATAGAGCTCCTTTCCCTGTCCAATGTAATTATCTGTTATTAGAGTCACCAGTGTCCTATCTACCGCTCATCTGGCACTTATTACCACCCAACAAGGCGTCAAACACTGCAAAACCATGACTTGAGACATTTCTCATATGGCCTTCTCTTTAAGGCAGCAAAGCATGGCCCCTGCAAGAAGCACAGAGAAAAGGCTGGCTGGAGAGTTCATTCAAGAGCTTTTTAAACCCCTCACTTTTTTTAATATCTGTTTGTGCATTGTGTGAGACCCGAAGCAACTTGGCAGCAACTCTCTGACCAGTTTCCTGCTACTGGATTTAGTTTGGAGAGCTGTTAGCCGGCAGAAAGCACCTCCTTTCTTTTGAACTGTCAGCCACACTGCTGAGTGCTTGTATTTGCGACCTTCCTGATATCAGTGAAAGCAGCTGTTGATATTTGTATATTGTCACGAGTACCAAGATACAGTGAAAACGTTGTTTGCGTGCTATCCATTCACATTATACTTTACATAAGTACAATAAAGCAATACACAAGTATAACAAGTAGTGAAAAAAAGCAGAATGCATTATATAGAATAGTAAGTTTAAATGAGAACATACCAGTTTGAAGTTTGATCTTTATTTTATGAGGAGTTATGATGAGCGATTATGTGAAGAAGCCCACCAGTGCACACGCATGTCAATCTTCAAAGCAGCAGTGTGAAATCACAGATAACAGTAGTTGAATTGACATAGTAAGATTAGAGAAGACCAGAACTACCAGATGACCTTTATGATACGAGGGTTGGGAGTGGAGGGCACGTAATCGCGCATCGTAACTCCTCATAAAAAAAAGATCAAACTTCAAACTGCTAAGTTCTCGTTTAATCTTACTATTTTACTTCGGAGTCACGTGATCAATTCCGTGAAGATTTCAAAGCTCTGTGATTTCATGCCATGGAAAAGTCCGCACAAACACAACTGCATCAATTGACCACAGATAAGGAAAACATTGATAATGCATTCAGACATGACATGGATTTAAAATATGCTGATGCTATTTAATGAACAAATAATAATAATAATAGTAACACCTGTCATCCGGGAGGAACTATAAAATAGACCCTAATATAGAGTTGGCAAATACCCCCGGTCTGGCTATGGGTTATTATACAATGTATGGAAAGCTCGTTCGTTAGACCATCCTGCAGTCGCTAGGATGTGGGCCAGCGGAACATACATAACCCTTGCTGCTGATGTTGTAGCAGCCCTTGTGGAGTGAGATTATAAAATATTAGTATCTACTCCTGCATAAGCCAAAACCCCGTTTTAACCACCTTGAGATGGTCTGAACTGATACCTTCTTATGAGATTTTTCGTAACTAACAAACATTGCTAGTATCAGAGTCTCTAAGGCTCTAGGTGACCTTGACGTATTGTTGTAAATGTGTGACCACAAATAACCAAAGGTCCATGGGGTATGCCATGAGAACAAGTTTGAGACCTGACGCCCATGGGCTGCTCTACTTAACTAAATCATAAACGTAAAATATTGTATTATTTACAGGTGTAACCATCCTGTCTAGTCGCAATTTATGTAATGACTGGACCAATTGCGCTGAGACCTGAGCGCCCTGAGGATAACTACCTTATGAGAGCCGGGCCGTAAGCATGTAGCTGGAGCCCCCCTGGTGAAGTAGTGTTAACACAATGTCAATATCTCATACATCTGTGTGCTTGGGCCTGGGAGAACTTGTGTTAAAGATATCCTTTATAAATGGATGTCAGAGGGTGAGACCCGACAGAGTGGGTCCTGCTTGCTGCAGCAAATATGATGAGAAGGCACGTTGGGCCAGAAGGGTCTCGACCCGAAACGTCGCCTATCTCCTTCGCTCCTTAGATGCTGCTGCACCCGCTGAGTTTCCCCAGCTTTTTGTGTACCCTTGGGCTCAGTTAATGGCTTTATAACTTAATTTATTGTCAAGGACCGATTTGAAATGAACTCCAAGACTTCAGTAATCCGAGTATTTAAACAAAATGCTTTCCATCTCCTGAAGAGGAAATGTACTAATTTTTCGGTGTTATCCCTGCACTCTGCAGTGAGCACGTACATGGATCGGTCTGACAATCCGAGCCGCAGGAGCAGTCTCCTCAGAGTCTGCAAGTCAATGAATTGATGTTATCATGCAGGGGCTGGTTTCCTGAGTCACAGGCTGAACCAGCAAAATTTTATGTTTAGAATAACCATATAAGGTTCTATTACATTTCCAACATAAACGGGAACCATGGCTGCATAGGCCAGTCAGACAGTACGAAAACCCTGAAGCGGGATCTTGCTGAATTTATTGCAATACCCGACTGATGAGGCAAAATGGAGAAAATACATAAAAGAACATTCTTCCCCCGTTTAGCGAGAATGTATCTCTCACCACTGTGAACCACATATTTTTGCAACCAGTGAATGAGCCAGGATACAAACATATCGATATTAGGTGTTTCATCGAGCCATAATGTCATAAAATACTTTGTGATCCAGCATCCATCCTGTGTTGTCATTGATTTTATGTGATGATACACCAACGCCAAATGAGGTTAGGTAAATATGACAGGATACTTTGACTGGATTGCACCCACGTGACTAACATATGCCACCACCACAGTGTATCAATTTGGAATTGAGCATACAAATTATGCATATTCATACAAATAACCCTTTAACCCATAGAATGCACAAAGTGTCTATAGGTATTTGATACCAACAACTGGAGAATTGGTAACTCATGCAAATCCCATCTGCCTCCGTGACTAGAGATGGCATTCGTAAATTTCCATCTTTGAACACTAGCATCAGTTTGTAATATAACTGAAGATTTATTGACCAAACCTACTGGAACGATGCTGAATACTGTTCGTCCACCATGGTGACTTTGGTAGCTTCAGCTGTTAATAGTATAAGTCTGTTAGCAATGACCTATATGGCACCTGAGATGTTACTACTTCACACGTTGTAAGTTCTGATAATGCAAAGGCCCAATATGCACAGCTGAAACACAGCTGCTATATTGCCAATTACACTTGATGAATAGAATGCTGTTTCATAACAACAAGGTTGTTACAGGCTTCTATTGTTTCCAATCTCTTGCCCCAGGGTGGAGTCAGTACAAATCAATAATTAAAGGTAAATCCCAATGATCAATAACGCTAGTTGGTATCAACTTAAATTTAACTGGATGGATGAGGAACCTCAAATTTTCAATTATAGTTTGCGGCTGGAACAGTTAATATTAGCAAAATACAGAGTATAGAATATCATCCAGATAAGCCAGAACAAGTGTTTTTGACATTTTGGCAGTTCAAACACCGGTTTAGTAATTTGGGAAGTAACCTGGGAGCTGAAGTTAGCCCATTTTGCAACCCTTTAACTGTTATCATTGTCCCATCCAGATAAATTTCAAATGTCTCCGATGATCCCTGAGAATGGAAATCAGTTGTTTAACAGTAGCGACGTTCCATATTCTGAAAGTCTATGTTGCACATGCGAGTTAAATCAAGGATGAACCGACATTCTCCTTCGTTCACAATGAACAGGCCATGCCTGTCATAATTCCGTGCCTGCCTCGAATGACAACTCTGACCAGATTCCCGAGCCTGTCGCGAAAGGTAATTCTGGCCATAATATTGAGCCTGCCTTGAAAGACAACTCTGGCCATAATACTGGGCCTGCCTTGAAAGCCAACTCCGGCCATAATTCTGAGCCTGCCTCGAAAGACAACTCTGGCCATATTTCCGAGCTTGTCTCAGAAGGCAATCCTGGCCGTAATACTGAGCCCACCTCGAAAGACAACTCTGGCCCCAATTCCAAGCCATGCTGGGAACCCTTATATACTGTGCTAAATAAACCAATTACATGTTATCATTTTCATTTGTACAAAAAAACAAGTGTAAATATCACCAACTTGTAAATGGTCCACATTCCCCATGTTTCGGAAGAACCAGATCCACCTCCATGGTTACCGGTGGATCGGTAAAGGACCCTGATGTGGGTTCTATTCCTGTCCTTGATTGGGTAGTAGGACTGGTAGGGTGTGTGGATTCCATATTTCCTGAGACCGGCTTGGACCTTGGCCTGAAAGACCTCTGCCCAGCTTTCAAGCTGCCACCAGTTTCATTGAACTGCTTACTGCCGATGAGGTGTGGGGTATGTCGTCGCCGAAACTACAAAGCTTTGTTCATCGTTGGTACCTTGATTAGGCCGACAGCTTTTGCTTCCTCATCCAGGTATACCTGTTGGATAAGTCTTACCTGAAGAGAAGATTCGGCAGCTGGTTTCATTTCCTGGATTTCATGCCTCCAATGTCACCCCAGATAACACTGTTCACTGCCGGCACTTGTAGCGTGAGGGGAACGCAAGCCCCTTCAATTTGAAGTCAGTTACACACTGACCACTCGCACTCCCCTCCTCAGAGAGGGTGATTCATAGGCAGCCCTGAAAACAGGTGCTGCCGCAGGCCCCTGAGGATACCTGCGCTGACATGGCCCCTCCTACGGACCTATATCAGGATTTTTGCTCCGAGTCAGACAGGAACTGACCCCGAATGCTCCCCTCCTCAGAGAGGGAGACATCGCGCAGCTCTGTAACAGGTACCCTGCCAAGGGGGCCCCCGAGGAGGCCCGCGCTGATAACTCCCTCCTTTGGAGTATCATTGTGGAGCAACCTCTCCATCAGGTGCTCAATGTGGGTTTAGACGTCCGCAGACAATACCCATTGAAGGAGGGGAACCCTCCTGGCCTGACTCATTCGAGTCCCAAGGCCTGACCGACTAACTCCTGGTTTTACCCCCTTTCTGGGGCACCATAGCGGTCTGGGAGCCGCTGACCGCACTGTCAGCAACTCGGGTGGCGAGACCGACTTACTGCCGGTTTTACCCCCTTTTTGTGGCACCATAGCGGTCTGGGAACCACTTACCTTTGATTCTGCTTCCAAGATAGCGCTGAACACAGGCAACTATTTACGTGTTAGCCACAGAAGCAGATTTACAAACTCATTATAATTGTTCCTCACTCTTAAATCTCTATTCCTAACCTATACACTGTAAATGGATCGATTGTAATCATATATTGTCTTTCTGCTGGCTGGTTAGAACACAACAAAAGCTTTTTGTTGTACCTCGGTACATGTGACAATAAATTGAACTGAACCTTCCTGAATCTGCTTTCAAATTGAGGGTCTGGTCGCTGACCTAGACCTAGTTTCAGGAGTTTAAAAATGGGTTTGGTTCAGATAATGGTGTTGAACACAGAGCTATAGTCAATAAAAAGGATTCTGAAGTGGCGGGGGGAGGGTTGGGGAATAGGGTGGGGAAAGGGGGGGGAAAGGGAGGGAAAAGGGGAGAAAGGGCAGAGGGGGTGAAGTTGGGTGTGGGGGGAAGGGGGGGGAAACGGGGGGGGAGGTGGGGGGAAGGTGGGGGAAAGGGGGGGGGAGGGGGCATGGGGGGGGTGGGGGGGTGGGGGAAGGGGAGGTGAAGGGTGGTAGAGGCAGGGAAGGGGGGAGAAAGGGGGGGGAGAAGGAGGGAAGGAGGGAAGGGGGGGGGGGGGGAAAGGGGGGAAAGGGAGGAATGGGGGAGGGTGAAAAGGGGGGGGAGGGGGGGAGCATTGTTGCTAGCAATACTGCACAACTTCACTTTAGTTGTCCTTTTTAGGACGAAAGCTATTCAACATTGACTGGTGTCTGTCCCAACTTGGTCCATAATTCCCTCAGCACCCTTGATGGCCTTGCATAGGTCATAAATAGATTTATTGTATTGATTGTTTGACATGAATGTTGCAGACTTTGATTTCAGCTGGGCATGGGTGTTCATGGTTTCCAGATGGGGAACACTCATTGTCATCTTTAGCATGCATTCCTTTCTATGCTCACTAAGGAATTCAGTGATGCCAGTGGCAAACTCATTTAGGTTAGCCACGGAGTCCTTGAATATGTATTTGTCCACTGACTCAACAACTTTCTAAACAACTTCCTCCTGCTCAGTTTCTGCTTACAAGCTTGGACTAGAAGCACAGACAGATGGTCAGATTTTCCAAAATGTTGTCAGGGAATGGAACGATAGGCATCTTTGATGATTGCGTAGCAGCGAGGATGATGGAAAATCTGGTGGGACAGAAGAAATTCTGATTGTATTTTGTTCGCACATTCTTGAAAAACTGAAATTGTTACACTTTTGGACAGTAAGAAACTTATGTTCCTTGATTGGAGAGAAGAAGGAAATGGGGTTTGGGAAAGGGTTATCATTATCGATAGCTTGCTTGGCATGGATGAATTGGGCCAGCAAGCCTGTTTTCGTGCTGAATGACCCAATGATTCCAAGTAAGTTTTGCCCAGTTTTTTAACATTTACATCCCTTATTACTAATACAGAAGCTTGCTGTGCGAAAATTCTCACTTTACGGTACCAATTTGAAATATGCTTCATTAGGTGCAAAACACTTTGGGAAGTCCTTAAAGTATAACAAAGATAAAATATAAAGGCAGTTGAGTTTTCATACAATAAACTCATACAATCATTCATATCCATATGAGCTTGTCCCATTTACCAAGGTTTCACCCATATTCCTCTAAACCTTTTGTATTGTTGTACCTATCCAAATGTCCTTTAAATGCTGCTATTGGACCTGCCTCAACAGCTTACTCTGGTCTGTACCTGCTCTGAATAGTCCCATGGAAACCTTGACACCCCCCAAAAAGACTTAGGAGTATTTTGTTCAAAATCAAATTTGAAAGCCCAGATTGTCAGAAAGTAATAGGCTAGCCATACCTCAGTGTTCCACAGGAACACCAACTGCACAATGTGTCCATCTGCCTGAATGAGTCCGACAGGGAATAGATAGGGTGAATGCAGTTTTTTTTTTACTAGGGTAGGGGAATGAAGTCCCAGAGGGCACTGATTTAAGGAAAAAAGAAAAATACTTTATAGGAACAAGAGGGCAAATCTTTTGACACAGAGGGTAGTGGGTGTATGTAGTGAACTGTCAGATGAAGTAGCTGAGGCATGTGCAATAACAATATTTAAAATACATTTGAAAAGGTACATGGAAAGGAAACATTTAGAAGGATATATCCAGACCCAGGGAAGTAGGACTAGCTTGGTTGGCATGAACAAGTTAGGACAAAGGGCCTGTTTCCATGTCTTATGACTATGAACTCGTTGTTCACACATTATTGGATTCTGTTATGTAAAGGTGAGCTGCAACATCTTCCAACTTAAAGCTGTGCTTCGTAAACAGTACAGCATTTAGGCATCCTGAAATTGTGAAAGGCATTCTATAAAAGCAATTTCTGTCATTAAGTGCCTCATTCCACTGTTCCAGAGTAGGCAGGGATAGATAATAATTGCCACTGCACATTAACACTTAACCAAATGCCACCAAGGTGAGGCATCAGCAGTGCTTCTACTATGTTTAACCCAAAGTGCAAATAGTTATTGGCAGCTCAATGCTAGTATGAAAAGGCCTTCAACCTCTTTGTATTATATAATTTTGGAGAGTGCGCACATTCTGGCAACGGACATGGCAACCAGCAGCATTTCTAGCGTCACTTCCACTACAGTATAAATGCATTCCAGCATTGAGTCCAAGTATAGGGTGTTCATGTTATTAATTTGAGGGCCTGCATATAGTATCATAGAATTGTACAAAATAGCAAGACTTTCCACTCACTATGTCAATGCTAACTATCGTGCTAATTAGGCTAATCCCACGCCCTCATTAATTCCATATCTCCCTATGCTCTGTGCATTCAAGTACCTGCCCAGATGTCTATTAAATGTTGTTACTGTTCCTGCCTCCAGCAGCTCCTCTGGCAGTTAATTTCAGATACCAACTGCTCTATGTGTGATCCCCTTTAAACTCCCTCTCACATGCCTTAAACCTTACCTTCTAGTTTTGGACTCTTACCATGCGAAGCACTCTAGCTATCTACCCTATCTATAATTGTTATCTGATTCTGTCATGCCCCCCTCTCAGCCTCTTATGCTCCTGGTAACACAGATCCAGTCTCTCCAATCTCTCCTTATAACTAAAGGGCCTGTCCCACTGCGGGGACCTAATTTGCGAGTTTAGAAGAGTTTAGGAGAGTTTAAAATGTGTCATGGTCTTGTTGTTTTGCCAAAGCAGAACACCCCCTACGACCTTCTTCGACTATGTAGAAGACCTCCTTCGATCTCCTTCGACCTCCTTTGGCTATGTTGAAGACTAGCTTCGACTAGCTTCGGGAAAATTGGGCACCGAATGGTGGAGAGTGAAGACGACCACCTTCAACTACCTTCGATTATACTAACTATCTACGACTACCTTCGACTACCTTCAATTACCTTCAACTACCTTTGATTGCCTTCGATTACCTATGAATAACATGCCGACCTTCTTCGACCTATTTCAACTAAACCTATGAGTAAAAAAATATCAATTTTTTCCATGCCGACCAATTTTAACTCGCAGACAATTTTCAGCATGCTAAAAAATACTCCTCGACCAAACTGAGGCCTCGAGTATGCGGGAACTTCTCTCGAGCATGAAGGAGAGTTACATAGACCTCCTAGGACCATATGTCGACCATGTTGCAAATTTGAGTCAAGCGCAAACTGTTCTAAACTCGTAAATTAGGTCCCCGCAGTGGGACAGGCCATTAAAGCACTCTAATCCAGGCAATGTTCTTGTGAATATACGGTGGTGGTCTGTGAATTTGTAAATTGAGTTGTATTTCTATTTGGCTGCAGAGTCGTGGGGGTATAAGGGTTGAGAATACATCTTTACGGGGCACCAGTGTTGAGGATTCTCATAGAGGATGGTTTGTCACCTATTCTCACTGATTGTAGTCTGTTGGTCAGGAGGTTGAGAATCAAATTAAAGAGGTGAGTGCTGACTCCAAGTTCCACGAGCTTGGAGATGAGCTTGGATGGTATAATGGCATTGAAAGATATATGAATAGAAGACTATTATAGTTGTCTCTCTTACCCAGGTGTTCCAGGGATGAGTGTAGTGCCAGGGGGAAGGCATCAGATGTGGACCTGTTGTGGTGATAGACAAACTCCAGTGGATCAAAGTTGCTTGGTGAACTGGAATTAATTCCATATCCAGCCTCTCAAAGTGATGGTAGATGTCAAGGCCACTGGATGGTAGTCGTTAAGGTATGAGATCTTGCTTTTTGTTTACACCAGGATACTAGTGGTCTTCTTAAAGCAGGTGGGTACCTCAGAACAAAGTAGGGATTAAAGATGTCTATGAACACCCCAGTTAGTTGGTCTGCACAGTTCCTAAGGACACGGCCAGGGACTCAGCCGGGTCAGTTGCTTTCCATGGGTTCACCCTCAAGAAGGCCGATCTAACTTCTACAACAGTGACCCTGGGAAGAAACACACTTGAGTGTGATGGGAGGAATGTCATTGCCCCTTTGGCCTTCTGTTCAAAGTGACCATTTTGCCATATGGTCATGGAACAGACTGATAGAAAAACAAGTGAAACCAGATTAAACTTTAACTTTTAAAAGGGAATTGGAAAATAAACTGTGATGTTTGGTAGACTGTGTGGGGTGGGAGGACCCGTTGCTCCTCCCGTGCAGCAGGTGGCGCTGCACAGGACAAAGGGAGATGTTTTGTAAATATTCTTTTCCTGTCTGTAGTGTGTGTGTGTGCAGCCATTTTGAGTTGTCTTGCTGCCAGCATTGGCTTTAATATATTTAAGACTTTTATTGTAAATTGAAGACTCTCAAGTTTTGTGCAGACCTAGAAAACAAACACGAAAGTGGTGTCAGAAGTGGGATACTTCGGATTGCATCCAAAGACCCAGATAAGAGCCTATTTTTCGATTTTAAAAATGTGTTTTCTTTTTTTTGAGTTCTGTAGTGTACTCAAACTAACATGTCCCGGCAATTCGATCGTTTCGATCTCGAGCGAGAAAGGTGGTCATCGTATTTAATGCGAGCTGAGTTTTATTTTGAAAGTATAGCAATTACGACTGACCTGAGGAAGAAAGCTCTCGTGTTCATCAATGTATCCAGAAACGTTTGCACTGCTTCAAAATTTACTTACAGAAGAAGTAACTGAAGTTTCATATGCTGAAATCACAATGGCTTTGAAGCTGCATTTCAAAGAAAGTCAAAATTTCCTTGCCTTAATTTCTGCCGGATGTTGCAACAGGAAGGACAATCGATCACTGAATTTCTTGACTAACTTCGCACCAAGGCAAAGGCATGTGATATTAAAGTTCAATGCTGTGAAAAGTGCCAAGACAATGCATTGCGGGATAGACTGGTCAAGGGCTGCAGGCACACATTCATCCAGCAGGCGATTCTCAAGGAATCGGATGCCTCATTGAAGAATGTGCTGCAGTGTTCTAAGATGGCCGAGCTGCTAAGTAAAGAACTGCACAAAATGGCCGGCGAAACAGCGTCAAAGCTTCCTCAGGAGGTGCATACAGTTCGTCAGACTCGTCGACAACACCAAATTCCGCAATGCCAGAACCCACTTGATCAACCCAGAGCAAATCCGGAGAAGGTGGGACAGTTTCAGAAGAGCCGTCCCCCTGTGGGGGGAGGATCGAAACCCTGTGGCTTGACTGCTCATCATCACCGTGAGTGCCCGTATATCGAGACCATTTGTTATGCCTGTTACTGAAAAGGTCATCTCCAGGCAGTGTGTCATCCGTAGGAAAGCTGAGAAAGAGCAAGAAAGCGCAAAACACAGCCGACCAAATCACAGAGACCATTTCTATTGAAGTGCCGAGGAGTTCGCTGCGGGTTTCGAACGTCGATCTACATTTCCAGGTGGACACTGGTGCAGCTGTGTCACTAGTGGGTCAGGACATCTGGGCGAGGATCGGATCGCCGAAACTTAAACCGGCCAACATCCGCCTTTTTGGATATGGACGACAGTCCATTCCCATGAAAGGCAAATGCACTGTTGCCGTTTCCTGTAATGGTATGACACAGATGCTGCCACTGATTGTTGTTGGTAAAGAAGGTACTTCCCTGTGCGCCATCGAGTGGATCCATGCTTGACATGAATGCCTTGATCTACGATGGATCAACTGTGGCATTGTCATCTACCACGGATTGCAACATGGCCAGCAAATGCAAGAACAACCTGCAGAAAGTTCTTGACCAGTTTCCGGCTGTTTTCGCACCTGGACTCAGACATTGCCAAAGATGAAGGCACGGCTCATACTCAAAGACGATGCTGTCCCAAGACCAGTACCCAGTTCCATTCAGTCAGATGGACGCCATCGACAAGGGACTCTGCCGTCTTGAAGAAATGGGAATTATCACCCTTGTAGGCCATTCAGAATGGGCCACACCCATTGTCATTCAGAAGTCTTGTGGCAAGGGGCGCATCTGTGGCGACTACAAAGTGACTGTAAATCCTCAATTGCACATTGATCAACACCCCATACCAAGAGTGGACGAGCTGTTCATCAAGCTGCAAGGGGGACAGCACTTCTTGAAATTGGACATATCCGACGCATATCTCCAAGTGGAAATGGACGATGAGATAAAAAAACTGCTCGTGATCAACACGCACAAGGGACTGTTCAGATACAACCGATTGTCATTTGGACCGGCACCGGCGCCAGCCATCTTCCAGAAACTGGTCGACAATCTGGTTGCCGGGGTTCCGTATGTAGCCATCTACCTGGATGACATAATTGTCACCGGCCGAACAGAGGAAGAACACCTGCAGAACCTAAAACAGGTCCTCACGGCACTGAACAACTACGGCATGAAGTTGCGCATGGACAAGAGTGCATTCTTCCGACAACAGGTCACATATCTCGGACATGTGATTTCGGCAAGTGGTCTGAAGCCATCGGAAGAAAGAGTGGATGCCATTATGAACTTGCCAACGTCCGAAAATGTGAAGCAGCTTGAAAGCTTCATTGGCAAGGTGAACTACTATGGCAAGTTCATACCGGCACTTTCGACTTTGTGCGCATCATCGAACAACCTGCGAAAACAGGACGTTGAATGGCACTGGTCCAAAGAGTGCGACCATGCATTCACCAGGTTGAAGGAGATGCTCGCCAACAAGACGCCTTTGGTCTACTGTGACCCATCGAAGCCGATCTCGCTGACCACGGATGCATCGCCGTATGGTCTTGGAGCTGTAATCTCACAAGCAGCGATGAATGGCAAGGAAGAACCAATCGCGTTCACATCCAAAACGCTAACAACCGCCGAGAAAAACTACAACCAAGCGGAGAAGGCAGCACTGACAATCATGTTTGGTGTCCGGAAGTTCCACCAATATTTAAGTGGGCATCATTTCCTGCTCATCACCAAACTAAAGTCACTGCTGACTATTTTCAGTCCGGAGAAAAGTTTGCCTATCATGACGTTGCAGCGTCTACAACGTTGGGCCCTGATCATGATGGGATATGATTACCACATCATTTACCGACAGTCTGCTGAGCATGCCAAAGCCGATGCACTGTCTCGTCTACCAATTGGACCTGACCTGACATTCGATAAAGAGGAGGCAATATTGGAAATTGAGATGGATGTGAACTTGCTCAACATGGGGGTCATCGCCGATTTCCCCGTCTTCGCAAGGACGGTCGCCAACTACAAGAGCACAGACCCCATTTTATCAAAGGTACGACATTCTGTCACTCAGGGGTGGCCGAACAGTCAGTCCTAAGTTGGACAAGGAATTCAGCTCATTCCAGAATGCACAAATGGAAATTGTCGAGTGATCATTCCGACAGAATTGCGATCGCAAATTCTGAAAATGTTGCACAAGACACACATTGGAATTGTGTGAATGAAGGCGTTGCCTGCATGCATGAGTGGTGGCCGAATATCGAGACTGATATAGCCGACCACTGCAAGGACTGCACACCATGTGCCGAAACAGCAGCGAATCCGCCGGAAAATACCTCCGCATGGCCTGTCCCCGACCAACCATGGCAGTGAATCCACATAGATTTTGCCGGACCGTTGCTGGAGGACATGTGGATGGTCGTCATGGAAGCCCATTCTAAATGGCCACATGTTATCCAAATGAATAACCACTGAAACAACCGCTTCTGTGCACGACGATTTGTTCACCATTTGCCCTTAACGACAAGCGACAATGGACCCCAATTTGCCTCGCAAATGTTCGGTGACTGGTGCAAACAACACTCAATCGTGCATCTGACATCAGCACCTTTTCATCCATCCTCAAATGGTGAGGCAGAGCAGCTCGCCTCACCATTTGAGGCAAGCCGCTCTGAAACATGCTGTAGGAATCAAAACGAAATCGAAACAATTGGCATTGCGCGATTTCTTACAGCAATATCAAACTGTTCCAAACTGCACTACTGGTCAAACTCCAGCAGAGATGACGCTTGGACGTCAAGTGCGCTCTTCCCTATCAGTTTTGAACCTGACCCGTAACACTTATACGGCGCGCACTCAGCCAACAAAGTCGAACAAGTCCAAATTGGGCATTAGCGACTAGGCATATTACCGCAATCATACGGCCAAGCAAAGCATATGGTGCGCAGGCAGGATCATGGCTCACATTGGAACCAAAATGTACACCATCCATGGACAAGAAGGACAATGCCAATGGCATGATGACCAAGTAAGAAGCCGTGTTCCTCCAACAAAGACTGCACAAAACCTGACCAGAACCAAGCAGTCAGACACCTCGGTGCCGAATCGTGTGGATACTGGAGTGCCTGACTTTGTCAAAGTTCCGCCAGACGAACTCCCCGCCGATCTGCCTGTGGTCCTTCGTCGATTGACACATTGCAATCGTAGTATTCCCCCAGGGTGACTCGTTCAGGAACAGATTCGTTCAAACTGGAAAGGGGGAGTGTAATGTTTGGTGGACTGTGTGGGGTGTGAGGACCTGTTGCTCCTCCCGTGCACCAGGTGGCTCTGCACAGGACAAAGGGAGATGTTTTGTAAATAGTTTTTTCCTGTCTGTAGTGTGTGTGTTTGCAGCCATTTTGAGTTGTCTTGCTGTCAGCATTGGGTAATATATTAAAGACTTCTGATGTAAATTGAAGACTCTCAAGTTTTGTGCAGACCTAGAAAACGAACACAAAATAAACTGTAAAGAAAAAATTATAGGGTTGTGGGACAGAGGGAAGTAGGTTGAAGGGCCTGTGTTTTGCAGAAATATGTGGGTCTAAATGCAGCAAACAAGGCCGTTGGGACGAAAAGGTCAAGCATGATATTTTCACCTCTCATTGTCTGGGACCAATGGGCCACCTTTAGTCATTCCAAACTCACTCCAACTTTCTGAAGAATGTCAGAGACATATTTCTCAGCCACTAGAGTCTGAAAATGTCAGGTCCAATCGTTTCACTTTCCTGCAGGACATTATTAATGAGGTTCTGGTCTCTCTCAGACATGTTAAATTGTGGTCACCTTCATAAATCTGCCTGGATCTTGACAGGCCAACCACAGGCTCTACTGTTATGCAGAGGGAGATTTGAGTGATATTCCTTCTGTTTTCCCTCCATATTCAATGCTATAGCCCCTCCTTATCATTCTCCATGACCGGGATTGACCATACTGACAAACACACGATTATGTGATCTTTACATGAACTTTAGACTAATTCTCTGTCCAAATAAATTATCGTTTGAAGCAGGCAAATCCATTTGCTAATAGCTCAGAGAATGCCAGCTACCTGCACTCCATTACAGGCAGAGCTTTCTATATGTGACAAACACTAGTGAGAATCAAAGCGTTAGGAATTTATCGTTCGTTCCAAGAGCTATGTGCATATTGTAGCAGTGGCTATGCATTGCACTCCACTTTGCTCGATGCTTAAAAAATAATTTTTGTCTCACCCTGCATAAACAAACTCCTTGGATGGGCACTCCATACTCTTCCCTACAGCCCGACAAATGCATCCACATTACAAAATTTCCTGATGCTACTGTGGAATCTTGATTTCAAAAGTAAATTTCTAAACTTGTCTTGTATCCGGATATAATAAAAGATTTTTATTTCCGGAGCAGCTTTTTAAAAATTGTCTCTTAGAATATCTAAAATATCTTTGTATTTCCTTTAGATTTAAAGCCACCAATAGAGCTAATGCAATTCAAAAAGGAGGCTTATACATACCACCTTCTCAGGGGAAAATGTAACACTGACTACACTTCAAAATATATTTAATTGACTCTAAAACCATTGGGAAAATATGAATACATTTAATACTAGACTAAGTGGGACCCGTTGCATCCCATGTTCACCCGGGAGGGCTGGTCCACCAATGCAATATTCCACCTTTCCACCAATGGACATTGTGGACCGAATGGATTCTTGGGCTGGCAGCTCAGTCACTCAGGCCTGGTGGGCTGACAGCTCAGTCTCTCAGGCCTGATAGGCTGGCAGCTCAGTCACTCAGGCCTGGTGGGTTGGCAGCTCGGTCACTCAGGGCTAGTTGGCATGGCAGCCATGTCACTCAGGGCTGGTGTGCTGGCAGCTCACTCACTCGGGGCTGGTGGGCTGGCAACTCAGTCACTTAGGAATCACTCAGTCAGTCAGGGGTGGTGGGCTGGCAGTTCACTCACAGCTATTCCTTGAAATTCCATTTCAAGCAGAGTCCAGGCCACCAAATTAAGTTTCATAGCATTTCAAGCAACTGAAATCGACCTGGGGCTTTAGTCGCAGAGCCTGTCGACTCACCATCGCGGAGCTGGCCGACTTCGGAGCATGGAGCATTGTGGTGGTGCGCGGCTACGACCCGACTTCGAAGCTTTGGAGGTTTCGACTGCAGGCCCTATGGACGGTAACATCGGTAGCTCGCGGGTCCCTGGTGAGAGCTCCAAGAGGGGTTTAAATCGATCCGGAGTGGGGCCTTTACATCGCCCCCAGCGGTTTAAACGGCCACAGGACTTACCACCCGCCGGGGGCTCTAACATCAAGACCCTTGATCAGCTCAATGCAGCAGTTTGATTGCTTGACTGCGGGAGAAGAATAAGAACAGAGAACAGGGAAGAGATAAGACTTTTGCCATCCATCACAGTGAGGAGGTGTTTGGGGATTCACTGTGATGGATGTTTATGTGGAATTGTGTTAATTGTGTGTTTTGTTTTTTTGTTGTTATGACTGCAGGAACGTAATTTCGCTTGAACCTATGTTTAAATGACAATAAATGGCATTCTGATTCTGATTCTGATTTCAAGCAGAGCCCCCAAATTCAATTTCATAGCATTTCAAGCAGAATGCAGGCCACCAAATTCAATTAATAGCAATTCAAGCAGAGTGCAAGCCACCAAATTCAATTTCATAGCATTTCAAGCAGAGTGCAGGCCACCAAATTGCCAAACAATTAATTGCATTGTCATTAAGGGCTTTTAAGGAATAATTTATTGCAAGTGCATTGCAGACTCACAGTTCAGTTGATTCATAGCTTAGCATCACAGTTGTGGACTCTCCCTCGCGATCTTTCAGAGTGACTGACTCAAGTCCAGGCATCCGGGCTTTTATAGTCCTGCCCCTCCAGAAGGGGCTTTACCTTCATCATGGTGATTGGCAGGCGAGAGGACCAATCAGCTGATCTCAATGTTTTAAACACTCATAACTTTTTTATTTTTCATCGATCGGAAAAATCCTCAGGGCTGCCTCAGCGGAGGAGGATTGTGAGTAAGATGGCCAAAAAACCAAGTTGATATATGGTACCGTTTTTTCTAAATCAAAATACAGCGCAGACAGGAAGTTGTCAAGATGATACTTTTAGTTATATAGATATACTAGACCAAGTGGGACCCATTGGGTCCCTTCCCCCAACGCCAGGGAGGGGGGGGGAGGGCTCAGTGTCACAGGGGAGGGCTGGTCCCTAAATGCAATATTCCACCATTCACCCATAGGTTCCAATACTCACCACTCCCTAGAGAGGGAGGGGCAGTAGAGAGGGAGGGGTGGTAGAGAGGGAGGGTGGGAAGAGAGGGAGAGGGGGTATAGAGGGAAGGGTGGCAGAGAGGGAGGGGGATAGAGAGGGAGGTGTTAGAGAGGGAGAGGAGGGGATAGAGAGGGAGAGGGAGGGGAGTAGAGAGGGGAGGTGGTAGAGGGAGAGGGGCAGAGAGGGAGGGGGTAGAGACCCTAACCCATCTCTCTTCTCCTCATTTCCCTCATCCTCCTCCCATTCCCTGACCCAGGACCTACGCAGGTCGTAGAGCAGCGCCAGGGCCTGGACAGCTTGAGAGCCCATTGTGATTGGTGCACTGTGAGAGGCAGACAGCTTGAGAGGCCATTGTTACCGTTGGCAACAGTCATTGTGGTATTCGCAGCCAACTTGAACGCCCCATTGTTACCGTTGGCAATGTCCCATTGTGATGTCATTGTGGCAATCGGCAGGCAGCTTGAGAGCCCATTGGGATTGGTGCACTGTGAGAGGCATTGTGACATCATCACTGGGCACTCCCTGAGAAAGTAGTTTTGGCTTTTTTGACACTTTAAATCATGAATAACTTTGGAAATATAGGTCGGAATGCAACGGGAAGATGTTTATCGCTTTGACGGGGAAATGTGAATAGAATATGTGAAAATGGGAAGGCTGTGGCCTAGCGTTTGGAAGAAGATAGGAAAAAGCAGAGCAGAGTGACACATTGCCTGCACAAACAAAGAGTTTTAGTAATATAGATGTATAGATATACAGTGGCTTGCAAAAGTATTCGTACCCCTTGAACTTTTCCACATATTGTCACGTTACAATCACAAACGTAAATGTATTTTATTGGGATTTTATGTGATAGACCAACACAAAGTGGTGCATAATTGTGAAGTGGAAGGAAAATGATACATGGTTTCCAAATTTTATTACAAATAAAAAACTGAAAAGTGTGGCGTGCAAAGGTATTCAGCCCCCCCTGAGTCAATACTTTGTCGAACCACCTTTCGCTGCAATTACAGCTGCAACTCTTTTGGGGTATGTCTCTACCAGCTATGCACATCTAGAGACTGAAATTTTTGCCCATTCTTCTTTGCAAAATAGCTCAAGCTCAGTCAGATTGGATGGAGAGCATCTGTGAACAGCAATTTTCAAGTCTTGCCAGAGATTCTCAATTGGATTTCGGTCTGGACTTTAACTGGGCCATTCTAACACATGAATATGCTTTGATCTAAACCATTCCATTGTAGCTCTGGCTGTATGTTTAGGGTCATTGTCCTGCTGGAAGGTGAACCTCCGCCCCAGTCTCAAGTCTTTTGCAGACTCTAACAGGTTTTCTTCCAAGATTGTCCTGTATTTGGCTCCATCCATCTTCCCATCAACTTTGACCAGCTTCCCTGTCCCTGCTGAAGAAAAGCATCCCCACATCATGATGTTGCCACCACCATGTTTCACAGTGGGGATGGTGTGTTCAGGATGATGTGCAGTGTTAGTTTTCCACCACACATAGCGTTTTGCATTTAGGCCAAAAACTTCAATTTTGGTCTCATCAGACCAGAGCACCTTCCTCCACATGTTTGCAGTGTCCCCCACATGGCTTGTGGCAAACTACAAACGGGACTTCTTATGGCTTTGTTTCAACAATGGCTTTCTCCTTGCCACTCTTCCATAAAGGCTTGATTTGTGGAGTGCACGACTAATAGTTGTCCGGTGGACAAATTCTCCCACCTGATCTGTGGATCTCTGCTGCTCCTCCAGAGAGACCATGGACCTCTTGGCGGCTTCTCTGATCAATGCTCTCCTTGCCCGGCCTGTCAGTTTAGGTGGACGGCCATGTCTTGGCAGGTTTGCAGTTGTGCCATACTCTTTCCATTTTCAGATGATGGATTGAACAGTGCTCTGTGAGATGTTCCAAGCTTGGGATATTTTTTTATAACCTAACCCTGCTTTAAACTTCTCCACAACTTTATCCCTGACCTGTCTGGTGTGTTCCTTGGGCTTCATGATGCCCAAGGAACATTGTTTGTTCACTAATGTTCTCTAACAAACCTCTGAGGCCTTCACAGAACAGCTGTGTTTATACTGAGATTAGATTACACACAAGTGGACTCTATTTACTAATTAGGTGACTTCTAAAGGCAATTGGTTGCACTGGATTTTATTTAGGGATATCAGAGTAAAAGGGGCTGAATACTTTTGCACGCCACACTTTTCAGTTTTTTATTTGTAAAAAAATTTGAAAACCATGTATCATTTTCCTTCCACTTCACAATTATGTGCCACTTTGTGTTGGTCTATCACATAAAATCCCAATAAAATACATTTACGTTTGTGGTTGTAACGTGACAAAATGTGGAAAAGTTCAAGGGGTATGAATACTTTTGCAAGCCACTGTATATGTAAGCTATGATCACTTCAAGTGTGGAATAAAAGTAAGGAAGATTTAATTTCATAAGAAATGCCTCATTGACACCTGAAATACATCCACCGTCAGATTGACTTGCATGATGTGCAGACAACCCTAATGGTTCCATACTGGTGTATGAAACATGGCAGTTGATTATTGCATATTTATCTTCACCAAGCTTAATGTGACAATCAAATTGCACAAGGCTAATTAAAGAATATTAAAAAATAACCAGAATACCAGAGGAATATTACTTTCAAAACAGTGACATAGTATATTTTATACATAGTTGAGAGACTGTTGAGAGATGGCATTACCATCAATGCAACATTGCTGTACCTGATTTCCAGTCTAGCTTTGTGCGCTAATAACTTTGGATAGTTTACCTTTGATCTCAGAGCCAATACTGTGGTCTTGTGTGGCACAGTTTAGCAATCTACCAATAAATATGTACTTACATTGTTTCCTGAGGACACTCTTCATTAGCTTAATATGTCTGCTAAGTTTCCAAAAGCATAGCACAGGAATTTAAAATTCATAAATCTGTGGCATAGATAGGTCACCTTTGAGGGGTCCTGATTGGTTTCCTGATGCTCTGGTCAATTTTTTTCCTTCAATCAGTATCATCTATATAGATTACATTGATTGAGGTGTTTTCAAATTACTTTTCCAAGAATTCTTAGTCCAAGGTCACAAACAAAAGCACAAATTAATTGTGTAAGTCGAAGAAGACACTGTGCCTATATCCCTTATCCTGCAATAATGCTCAGCAGCAATTTTCCCCTCTCCGCCTCCGCCCCCCCTCACCCTCCAGCAAACCCACCCCCTAACAACAGTGATATACTTTCAGTTTGAGCGAGGCTGTAATCAGGCTTTCAGAACATCACAATTATACACAAGGTGAAGCACACTGGGGTACAACAGGCTCAAATTATCCTGGCACATTAATCTGTTTCCAAATTTCTGATGGTTGAGATCAACTAAGTAAATCAGTTCATAATATAACATATTCGTGCTTGAAGGCAGTTACACGGAAGATTGTTTGGAGCCGCAGATCAGTTAAGGCCTAAAAGTGGGCCCCAGTGGCTGAGGGGGGCAGACCGACATTCCCTGTGAAGTTGATCGAAGATAGTTTAATGAAGTGGCTTGAGAGTGAATGGAGACGACTGTCCCTCGCTGCACAGATGGCTGCTTTGTCACCGGTGACACCTGCCATCTGCTTGTTTGTCTAAATGATGTTGGACGGGCCAGTACGAGGACCCAATCTACTAAACTGGCTGCAACCGGCCCTGGGTGACCCCCTGACCTCCGTGTCAGACAGGTCCAGTGAGTTTGTTCTTTCTGCTCAGCATGTACTTCTTTATGTTGCTAACCTCTCTCTGGCCTCTGAGCTGCAGCCCAGCTGTCGGCGGACGACTCACAGATTGGAGACCTTTGTCAATATTCGATGTGAGGAACCTTCTGCTAAGGACACACATACTCAGAGGGATTTGAGTACAGGTAATTTTTTTTAAGACTTTGCCTGAAAGTGCTGTATAGAACCACAGAAAGTAAAAAAGGCCATTTTGAAGGAGATTCAGTTTTGCTTCTCTGTGAAACAGTTTTTCCCTTTGGAATTTTTCGCCACAATTATTTAACCCCATAAAGATCTCTAAAAGGTATCAACACCCAGCAATGCACATAACTAAAGTGTATGACGTGGATTGGAAATGTTGTTTAAGTACACAAGATGGAAAAGCATTCCCTATTGTATGAACTAAAATAAGAAGAAGCAGCTTATTTTTTTATTTCAATGGGATTGAATATCAACAGAGTTCACCATGCATACACTATGAAAGTGTGTGTTTAATGCATGTAAAGTAGGAACAAAATAGTAAGAAAATTGAATAATATTGTCTTCAATGCTCAAGTAATTAGAAGAAGGTTATCCTTTGGCTGTGATTTAAGCACAAAGTAGCAAATCTGAACTGATGTTGAGATGCATGGTCTTCTGTCATACACAGCTTTCCACTGTCCCTATCCTCTATATTGGGAGACAACGGTTATTAATTGAGGAATTAATGAATATCATTGTGCACAGAAATTTCAAGGGGTTCAAGAGTCAAGAACGTCAACAGTGTTTAATTGTCATATCTACTGGCAATGGGACCATAAAATTATTCCTTGCTGCAGCTTAACAGGCAGCCCATAAATGCAACAACACACAGACAAGTACATAATAATCAATAATACAATAAATTAGCAACTGTAAAACAAAATAACTATAATAGTGCAAAGTCCATTGTGCAACCAAGACACAGTCCATAGAAGATCATAGTTGCTACGGTTAGTGTTGTGTAATGTTCAAGAGCCTGATGGTCGTAGAAATTGAAAAGGGTTAAAGAGATGAAGCATGTTAGACAGATGGCAATGCCATGGACAGAGTGGAAATAGAACAAATCTTTCCTGGGCCATGCCATTCCTGCCCTCAACCCATGTCTTGACTGGCAGCAGAAGGTTATTTCATCCTGGTTTGGGTGAATTCAATCAGATACCCTGTGATAGAGCCAGCAATCCCAGCACAGACATATAGCAAACCTGATGTCTTTCTGGATGTCAAGGTAATACATCTTTATGCAGTTGATTTGCATTGGGCTCACAAAGATTCAACTTAGCCCTTCCTTAATTCTTACAACAAACCGGATGTTAGTCTAACTGTGTAGAAAAGAACTGCAGATGCTGGTTTATACTGTAGAGAGACGCAAAGTGCTGGAGTAACAGTGGATCAGGCAGCATCTCTGGAGAGAAAGGGTGGGTGACGTTTCTGGTTGTCTGAGCAGGGTTCCAACCTGAAATGTCATCCATCCTTTTTCTCTAGAGATGCTGCCCGACCCGCTGAATTACTCCAGTACTTTGTGTCAATGTTGATTCAACTGCTGTGTTAGCTGGGAACATCTGTAGTGTATTAATAGACACAATATCATTTTACTTATGGCCAGGTCCCCCCACCATCCTAAAGCAACAGTAAATTCTACACAAACTATCTATTAGGTATCTATGCTGGATAATTTATGTTAACTGAGAACAGGTTTACCCTGGAACATAGGTTGGTTGTTGGAGTACAGCACTGGTGCCTCTGCCGCGGGACATTGGTTCAAACTTCATCATTCAGGTACATAATCCCCAAGTACATTCTCCAATATGGAACTGAAGAGTTGTTGCATCAACAGATGTGCTGTCAGCTGAGGTGCTAAATTGTAGCTGCCTATCAAGATTAATATGAAAAAATCTTCAGGCAATATTAAACAATGGATAGTGAGTTCTCCACAACTGCATCAAAAATGGTAAATTCTTAAATTATTCAGAATCTTATTGTGTCACAGGTGACAGATGAACAAGAAATTCCAAATATACAATGGCCTTTGATGCCTTGGGATTCTGAAAAGAGATTTGGACTGTAGTGTAAAAACAGAAGAAGGCTAAATGGTCTCCTATTTTACCTATGTGACAGCCTTGAGGGAGTTGAATAGCCTTCCAACTGTCAATATTTGGGATTTACATACAGATAGGCCAAGAACATAAAGGATTCAAGGCATCCAAAATTTACTTCAGAACAAATAGAGGTTCGGATTTGGCACAGTTTATCACAGTCATAAATTATTAAACATTGAGTAAATCACAAATTAACGCAATAAGTAAAGCAGGATAAGGGAGGCAGCCAACAAACTATAACCGGCTGGTATATTCTATATTATTAAACCCAATAGCCCATATGGAGTATTAGTTATATGTGAAGTAGGTTTAAATCTCACAATCACACACTCAATGCCTTCAGCACATCTGTCACTGATGGCTAATGCTATGCTGCATCAAAGACCAAACAAAGGGCAGGAGGAGAAAGAAACTGTGGAGGGGGAGAGATTATCCTTCACAGAGTGGTTACAGGCCAATAATCGATTACTTGGCAGAGTCTGTGCTCCTTCCATCCTCTATGCAGGGACTGGTATCTGACAAATTCTGAATGTTAACTTAGCACAATTTCCTCAGAAAGCAGCAAAACAGCCTACAATGCAGAATGTAACAGCAGCCAGGAGTCACTAGCTTTGATCCAGGCTCTGGAGAAGATTTTTGAAAATCCATGTTCAGGGACTATTCACTCTCCTGTTTCGCAAAATCTTATAGGATAGATTCTATAAAACACATTCTATGTTCCAGTTCTTTGAAAGAGCTATCCAATTAGTCCCACTCCCTCATTCTTTATCCATAGTTCCGCATATTTTGCCTTTTCATGTAAATACCCAATTTCCTTTTCAAACTTACTTTTCAATCCGCTACCCTTTCTGGGAAGGCAGTTCAAATTCATCCCTTTGCTTATACAAACCTTTCAGCAATTGCATTAAACTCCCACACTGTCGTACAACCATTCCATCTGTCAGCATCTTCAAAGGAAAAAGCAAGTTCATTCTTCAGGTAGGAATTTGCAACACCAGGAGCTGCTGCCAAACATTCTATTATCAAGCAGATAAAAACTAATTACGATATTGAGAGAATTATTTCAGTGAACTAATTCAACAATTTTCAACAACTTACATTATATATCATATAGCATCACTAATGCAGTGATAATTTCTGAGATGCTTATGTAATGTCATTAGAAAATGATTGATGGTCAGTTAAAGGCAGGGTGCTTATTCCAAGAGGCAAGTGATAACAAGAGTCTTAAAGTACTGAAGGCTCAGGATTAAAAATTTCGAGCATAGGTAGTTGAGTTCCAAAATTTAAGAAGACACTCCAGCACAGTGCAGAAGGAGTGCTACATTGTTGTCCTTTTAGAATAGACATTACTCTGAGGTTAAACAGATATTGAGCAGTATATGGGGACACTTAACTTGAAACATTTCAAAATGTTGCAGCTGACCTCAAACCCCAACCAGCTGAGTCCAAAGCAAGCACTCTGCCCAATGGCTAAAATGACTCAATATATTAAAACTATATACATTTTTTTTAATTAATTCATCTGATTTTACTATCACCCATGCCACCTATTTAAAGCCAATTGCAAATATCAGCACATTTGTATTCTCATTCCTGACCGACTATGAAACGTGGTGAGATTGCCTGTTAATCAAGCCCAAAATGGATTAGTGTTTGCCCCTGCCAAGAGACTGGCAACTGGCATCCCACCACCAACTTGGACAGCACCACAGGGCTGGGCAGTATTATTTAGCTTTGCTGCCACAGCTCATTCCTATCCTTATGCAGATCTCTCAGGATTGAGAGTTTTGTGGGTTTTTAGGTATCTGTTGAAGGCAATGTAGAAGCTGCAGATTCTTTCAGAGGTGGGTTTTGAGCTCCTTTTGCTCCTTATGCAGGGCTTCTCTATGCTCTTGATACATAGCATGTAGGTTTTCAATACAATCCCATATAATCCTTCTTCACTTTTGAGTGGTCATGGGCCAGAGTTCCCAAGATATACTTTATGTTGTTAACCTCTCTCTGCCCTCTGGGTTACAGTTTCTTAAAGGAAACATCCTCACATCTTTTTCTCTGTCCCATGGCAATATCTTCCCATGACAGAACTCAGAATAAAGCATCTGCATTGGGAGTCTAGTGTAGGGTGTGCAAATTATATTGCCAACCTAACGGAGTTAATTGAATGTAGCTTGGCTGGTGAGGTTGCCTGGGAGATGACATTAACATCAGGCTGTGCATCTTTCACAGGACAACATCCCCAGCAACACCCTAGTACAGATTTACTAGTTATACTTGATAACATGTGAAGTATTTTATAAATGCAGCTCATACATGATCTCTCGCCATTCTGGTCTATTGATGTTAGCACTAAAATCTAGCCTGACACTTCTTTGCAGTGCTAAGGGTTTGAGGGGGTGAGGGGGTTGTATTTTCACCGAGATGTTAAACCAATGTCCTGTTCAATCTCAAGTGTGATGCAGTATATTTTCCAGCAGCAGCTTAAACTTAAGAGCTCCAGTGCTCCCACCCACCTCACTCAATCAACCATTAATGACGTCTCAAGCTTTTTCAGGAAATTGAATCATCCTAGAGTATCCTTAATACTGTCAGCAGATCTCCAGTCATGGCAAACTTATGGTACATATGTTTTCATTGTATTTTACCTGCTGACTTTCTGACTAAATAACCTCAATTTTATTAAAGTTCCTGTAATGTTTGACAACTAGTTTGGGAACACTGGAAAACAAAATAGAAATAGGGATTTTTCCAATTTGAAGCCAATTTTTATTCCCCACATAAAAAATATCTGGCCATTTCTGTACTCTAATTAGATTTAGACTTTAGAGATACAGCATGGAAACAGGCCCTTCAGCCCACTGAGTCCATGCCGACCAGCGATCACCCCGATTACACTAACACTATTCTACACACTAGGGACAATTTATATTTTACCAAAGCCAATTAACCTACAAACCTGTGGGTCTTTGGAATGTGGGAAGAAACCGGAGCACCCATTGAAAACCCACGTGGTCACAGGGAGAACATACAATCTGTGGGCGGGCAGCACCCGTAATCAGGATCAAACCTTGGTCTCGGGCGTTATAAGGCACCAGCTCTACCACTACAACAATGTGCCACCCTGCATCACAATAATGCCTATACATCAGAATTAGTGCTTGGAGGCACAAGAGACTGCAGCTGCTGTAATCCTAGGCAAAATACAAAATTCTTGAGGAATGCAACTGGTCAGGCAGCATCTGGAGAGGGAATGGACAAGCAAGGTTTTGGGTCAGAAACCTTCTTCTGACCGTGCATCATTGGTTGTGAACTCTTTTCGGACACGTTATGAAAGAAACGTACAAGTAGGCCTCCCTTCAGAGGAACTGCTATTGATTGATGTGATCAAGGTCAGTAAAAATCATATTTTCCCCCACTGCCCCCACATTCAAGAAAGATATAATTGGGGATAAAAGCAAGGGAAAGAAAATTGTTCCATACACTGACAGTGCATTGTGGCAAGTTCATGTGGAATTTCAACATTCCAATGGCAAGTAGGCGTTTCAAAATATTCAATACAGCTCTGTATATCACCACGGATATTACAAGGTGATATCAGAAACGCTACCACAACCTCCAAAGAAGTGGCAAGTATTAAAGTGGCACACGACCAAGCCCAGGCAGGAAAAAGCTCATGACTAAGCTGTGCCATCCTTAACAACCACAGAAAGTAATGCACCACCCTTGTTGATTTTTGAGCACACAGGAAAGGAGAAGGGGTCGTAGTACACTCAGATTCTAACAAATGCCATATTTATAAAATGCAACCATAAGTAATTGTAATTACTGAACAATAGAAAACCTTTGAAATGCAGTCAAAATCTTGTGCCAAGCATTTCTCTCTTTGCTTTAAAGTAGTAACAGTTCGAGCAATATATTAGCTTACATGACCCAGTGGTTCTTTACTGGTATAAGAAAATGAGTCTTGGCTGCCACCACACCATGGCATGGCAGCACTTGGCATTTAAAGTTCCTGTGCTGACTTTCGTCAGCAGGACAAGGCCCCAGACAGCAGCAATGGCATGTTTTCGGACTTAGGCAGAGATTAGCGTGATGGTGCTGGTTTGATGCCAACGATAAACCACTGTGAAACTATTCTGATAAACCCGGTGTGAGGAAACTGAATGACTAACATTTCCTATCATTAATGGTAGTCCATGATTCTCAACATGTAGACAAGTGTAGAGGCAAATAATTTTGAATGCAAGTCCCTCCAAACATAGCTATGTCAATGGGTGCCAGAGGTCAAACTTACGGGGTGGGTGTCGGAGGTCGGTCGAGGACTGTCACCGAGGGAACAAAGAGGGACCCGGAGTGGGGGGCCGCCGAGAACAAATTGGGGAATATAATGAATACTTTGTAACTTTGTCGTCGCCCTATACGGATCGACTCTTTGCAAACCTTGTGTATGGTACGCAAAACAAAGAATTTCACTGTGACATGTCACATGTGATATTGATAATAAAGTATCAATCAATCAAAACTTTCCACTCTGGCATCTTACAGCTAATTTTCAAATTATAGAATACTTAGCCAACAGATTGTCCTTCAAGCCTTTGTCTAATTCCCTGTAGCATTGACTAATTATTTTCAAAGCACCGGTTGATTCTATTTCTATCACACTTGTATACAGTTATATAATGAATTCCACATCATAACAACTTCATTCATAAAAACCCAACATATATTCAAATTTAGGTATTTTTATTGGGTGATCATCATCCTTCCACAACCCAATAGTCCCTTTCCTTTTATGCATTTTATGCTTGCGTTTACCAAATGATTACAATCCCTTTACCAAAATGATTCAACCGGAAGCACAAATTTAAAATTTTGGCTAAAAGACAAAGGGGATGTGAGGAATGTTTAAACCAGTCGTGATCTTTTACAATTGTATCAAATCTCTTCTCGACTTTCCTTGCTTTAAGGAGCGGAAATAATTTGGTGTGAATGAAAGAACTGCAGATGCTGGTTTAAATCGAACGTTGACAAAAAATGCTGGAGTACCTCAGTGGGTGAGGCAGCATCTCTGGATCAGCATCTCCGCTCAATCCATCTTAACCTACCTGATCCTCCGCTCAGCCCGTCTTAACCTACCAAATCCTCCCCTCAGTCCGTCCTAACCTAGCTGATTCCCCGCTCAGTCTGTCTTAACCTGCCTGATCCTCTGCTTAGTCTGTCTTAACCTGATCAAATAACATCTCATCAACAGTTAAGAGAGCGCAGCAGCAGTTGCACTTTCTGCGCCGGATGAGAAGAGCTCACCTCCCCCATCCCATTCTCACCACTTTCTACAGGGGCACCATAGAGAGTATTTTGACCAGCTGTATCTCTGTCTGGTTTGGGGACTATAAAGCCTCCGACTGGAAGTCCGTGCAGAGAGTGGTGAGGACAGCGGAAAAAATCATCTGGACTTCTCTCCCCTCAATCGGGGATATTGTGACCAAACGTTGCGTGTCTAAGGCCAGCAGTATTATAAAGGACCCCATACATCTCCATGATGGACTGTTCACTCTGCTGCCCTCGGGCAAAAGATATCGTAGCATAAGGAGCAGAACATCAAGGTTCTGCAACAGCTTCTTCCCACGAGCCATCAGCCTCCTGAATGCCATGTAATGGGCTGCCACCACTGTCTATTTATCCTTTTATCCTTTTATCAATTTTTATCCATTTTATCCTTCTGTTAATTATCGTGCAGCACGGGGAGCCAAATGCAACGGAATTTCGTTTGAAATTGCATATATCGATATCTTTCTAAATGACAATAAAGTTTGTTTGACTTTGACTGTTTGACTTGACATACCTGATCTCCCAGTTGCTCAGCACTTCAACTTCCCCTCCCATTCCCAATCTGACCTTTCTGTCCTGGACCTCCTCCATTGTCAGAGTGAGGCCCAGCACAAATTGGAGGAACAGCACTTCATATTTTGCTTGGGTAGTTTACACCCCAGCAGTATGAACATTGACTTCTCTAACTTCAGATAGCCCTTGCTTTCTCTCTTCATCCCCTTCCCCTTCCCAGTTCTCCCACTAGTCTGTCTCCGCTAGATTCTATCTTTGTCCTGTCCCGTCCCCTGACATCAGTCTGAAGAAGAAAATAATTTGGTGCTGATGAACCAAGTTATGAACTTATTACTTAGATTGAGAAAGTGAGTACAGCAGATGAACTTATTTAGGGGGAAAACAGTACGACAGTATATTATTTAAATGGTCTGATTTCAGCAAATGTTGATATATAAAGAAATTTGAGTGTCCTTACAGACCAATACCTGCAAACAGATATATAATTGAAACAAGTCTTTAAGAAAGTAAATGGCATATTGGCCTTTGTAAAATAAGATTTTGAGAAACAATGTTTTGCTACAATTATATGGAACTTTGGTGAGCCCACACTTGGAGACGCTACAATTTTAGCTTCCGTAGCTGAGAAAAGATTTACATGCTACAGAGAAAATGTAACAAAGATTCATTAAATGATTCCAGGATGGTCGGACTGCTATACAGTGTGAGAAAAAGTCAACTAGTTTTACAGCTGAGGAGAATCAGAGGGAATCTAAATGAGTTACGCAATTCTCACAGGACTAGATAGACAGGATGTGAAAAGCATGTTTCTCGTGGCAGGACTATCTAGAACAGAATTGGAATGCTGGGCAAGATATTTAGAACTGAAATGGGGCAATTTTTTTTCAATCAGAGGGTGGAGAAGCTTTGTAACTCACTATCCGAGAAGGCTATCGAGGCCAAGTTGCTGACTATTTAAAAAAAAATGTATTAATGCAAGGCAAAAGTGGGAATATAGAATTGAAATTGGTGATCAGCAGGCTCAAAACGTGAATGGTCTACCCTTGCTCCTACTTTCTATGCTTTCATATTTCTACTCAAAGAACCAAATGACACTTGGAGACAAGTCTAATGTTATTATGATTCTGCTCCAATATGCTAATGTTATCCCACTTGTTAAGAAAGGCGGGAGAGAGAAAACAGGGAATTAGGGAGTTTTGGTCCCCTAATTTGAGGAAGGACATTTTTGCTTTTGAGGGAGTGCAGCGTAGGTTTACAAGGTTAATTCCCGGGATGGCAGGACTGCCATATGCTGAGAGAATGGAGCGGCTGGGCTTGTACACTCTGGAGTTTCGAACGATGAGAGGGTATCTTATTGAAACATATAAGATTGTTAAGGGTTTGGACATGCTAGAAGCAGGAAACATGTTCCCGATGTTGGGGGAGTCCAGAACCAGGGGTCACAGTTTAAGAATAAGGGGTAAGCCATTTAAAACGGAGACAAGGAAATACTTTTTCTCACTGAGAGTTGTGAGTCTGTGGAATTCTCTGCCTCAGAAGTCAGTAGAGGCTGGTTCTCTGGATACTTTCAAGACAGAGCTAGATAGAGCTCTTAAAGATAGCAGAGTCAGGGGATATGGGGAGAAGGCAGGAACGGGGTACTGATTGGGGATGATCAGCCATGATCACATTGAATGGCGGTGCTGGATCGAAGGGCCGAATGGACACCTATTGTCTATTGTCTATTGACTATTATCGCAGAAAGATTGTCTTCAAAGCAACTTTTGTTGCAGCAAAATCACCATCATCTCTATAAACAAATTCTGAGCTGGTTCTTGTCAGTAAAAGGATTCCAAAGGGGAATGCTATTTTGGGGAACACCCTGACCAAACAAGACAGGGCTGTGTTGGAAGGGACCAAATAAAAATCATGAGCAAACTGGATTGTTTTGCTTTCTCAATTGGATACAAAGTATTTCATGGCTTTTATTTTTGCAGCAATGTCCGTTCTTCCCAGTGCCCTTGCCAAAATTTATCCTTCATCACAAACATCACAGAAACAAATTATTTGGCTATTATTACATACAAATTGATTGCATTATTTCCTACATTACAATGGCAACTAGACGTCAGTGTTTTATGACATCCTGACATTGTTAAAGCTTAACATAAATCCAAGGCTCGCTTTATTTTTGCATTAACTGCACCCTCTTGTTGTTGTTTAGAACGGAGATGACGAAACACTTTTTCACAGAGAGTTGTGAGTCTGTGGAATTCTCTGCCTCAGAGGGCGGTGGAGGCCGGTTCTCTAGATATTTTCAAGAGAGAGCTTGATAGGGCTCTTAAAGATAGCGGAGTCAGGGGATATGGGGAGAAGGCAGGAACGGGGTACTGATGGATGATCAGCCATGATCACAATGAATGGTGATGCTTGTGTGAAGGGCCGAATGGCCTACTACTGTACATATTGTCTATTGTCTAAGTCTAATCTCACATAAAAGTAATCAGATCCTTTGACGATCAAGATGGAAGGAGTGTTTCAGGAGTGCTTGGAAGATGTGTGATTGTAAGAGGGGTTGTTTGAAGATAAAACTGATAATGTTCCTCATATGTGTTGGCCGTGAGTGAAATCTTTATCTGTTTTATCAAGTAATCTGCTAAAAAACGTCATCCATTTGTTGTTAACTAGAGTTAAATATTACAATGACTACTTGGGCCATCTTCTATAAACCTGAAATGGTGTCCCCAACCTAGCATGCTATCCACAACCTAGCATGCAGAAACCTTGTTCACTATCATTCCTGTGTTTACTAATCTGAACTGACTCACAGTCAAGCAACAGTCAATATTAAATTAATTAATCTTAATTTTCAAATGCAGTTCATCTGCAGACCCGACCCTCCATATGAAATCTCCTGCAGCCCTTTAGCTTTCCAAGATCTCACCCGGTACTATAAACATTCATTTTCTTTGTCTACAGCATATTGCAGCTGTAATTTGGGCCATCTCCAAAGCACATTGTTGTTACTCACCTGGGCTACTGTGAAGGATGTGATCGCTCTGCAAAGCTGCATAGGTGTTATATAAGAATATTGCCAAGGCTAGACGGTTATAGCTAAGCTGAAAGACTGTCTAGGATGGGGGTTACAAACATCAGACTTATGGCTGGCCCTACATATAAATGAGCTCCCATATTATTAAATTCAAAAGTCTTACATATGAACATTCGTTCGTGCCAATTAAACTAATAGTATTATTTGTTTCCTGTCTCTCTCAACTTTTAGTAATCGTTCTTTCTTAATGCCTAATGTGCCTTTGATTTCATTCATTACATTAATGTGGAGGTATTGTTATAATATCAAAAGATTTTTCTGTATTTTCTGCCACAGTCAAAATTGACTTAAGAGCATCTGCAAGAAAGGCAACCATTCATTACCTGGGAACTGTCTGGATTTTCTTTGATACAAAGCAGACTCAAGATGATTTAGATGAGGTATTTAGATTTATGAGAGTTCTGTGGGCAACATAATGGCGTAGCTGTAGATTTGCTGCCCTGCAGTGCCAGAGACACAAGTTCGATCCTGACTACGGGTGCTGGCTGCACGGAATTTAAATGTTCTCCCTGTGACTGTATAGATTTTCTCCGGGTGCTCCAGTTTCCTCCCACACTCCAAAGACGTATAGGTTTGTAGGCTAATTGGCTTCTGTAAATTGAAAATTGTCCCTAGTGTGTAGGATAGTGGTGGTGCGCAGGGCACTCGCTGGTCGGCGTGGAATCGGTGGGCCTATTTTCATGCTTATCTCTAAAGTCTAAAGTAAAGTCTAAAGACAAACAGGTGGAGTTCACCTAAAGTAAATTTTTGGGATATACAAATCTTTGGAATTAACTACCCATGGAGGTTCTGTTGCCTAATATATTCAAGGCAGATATTAATAGTTTAGATATTAAAGAAACCAAGGGATTCTAGGATTAGTGCAGGAAAGCAGTGCTACGGTAATATACCAGTCATAATGTTATATTTGCAAAGCAGATTATGGATAACTTGGCGGGAGCGAGTAAATTGGGAGAGTAAATTGGGAGCAGTTATAATTGGGTTAGTCAGCATCTGATATGTGGGAGTTATTCAAAGGCTAGTTGATCAAAGTTCAGGACCAGCATGTTCCAGTAAAGAGGAGGGATAAGGGTGCAATGGTAAGGGAATGTTTTGGTGATCAAAGAGGTTGTAAATGTGATCAAAAGGAAAAAGGAAGTATATAAGGTATAAGAAAATGAAATAAAACTGGGCCTTTGAGCAAGTAGGAAATAACAATATGTAGGGCCAAAATCCCAAAGCGTTTAGTATTTACATTAAAAGCAAGAGGGTGACCAGGCAGAAGAAATAAGCTCAAGGATAAAGGAAGGAATTTGTGCTTGGTCAGAGGATGGAGGCAAGGTATTAAACAAGCATTTTGCATCTGTTTTCACCAAGGAGAGAGACGTGGACGACAGTGAGAGCAGTGTGGAGAGTAGTAATATGCAAGGGCAGTTTGAAATGAAGAACAATGTGTTGTTGGGGCACTTGAAGGGTATTAAGGATAAATTCACAGGGCCTGATGGAATCTATCCCAGGTTATTTAGAAAGGTATAAGAAGAGAATGCAGGATCCTTGGTGAAGACCTTTTCATCTTCTTTAGCTATGGGCAAGGTCCTGGAGGACTGGAGAGCAGCCAATATCATTCCTTTATTTAAAATATAAGTTAGGGAGAATCCAGGGAATTATAGGATAGTGAACCTCACATCGGTTTTAGTTAGGATTCTTGGACATTTTGACTCCAGCATGACTTTGTACATAGCAGGTAATGTCTTACTAAGTTGATTGAGTTTTTTTGAGATGACAAGGGTCGAATGTAGGGCAGCAGATGTTGCCTATATCAATTTTAGAAAGCCATTTGATATAGTCCCCCATGGTATGCTGATCCAAAAGATTAAGATGTACATGATTCACAGTGACTGGTTGTATGGATTCAGAATGCCCTTACTGACAGAAAACAGAGGGTTGTGTTGAAAAAGCATCATTCGGGCTGGATGTTTGTGATGAGTAGTTACACAGGCATCTGTGCTGAGACCTCTGCTGTTTGTGAGATAGATATATATATATATATATATATAAATGACTTGGACATTAATGTAGACGGGTTGTCTAGTAAGTTTGCAGATGACAGCAAGACTGCTAGAGGTGTGGACCATGATGAAGGCTTTCAAAGTATACAGCAAATAAAGATCAGATATAGAAATGGGTGGAGAAATACAACATGTAGTTGAACCTGAGCAAGTGTGAGGTGTTGCACTGTGGGAGGTCCACAGCTCCCTGAAAGTGGCAACACATAAATAGTGTGGTAAAGAAGGTGTATGTTTGTTTGCCTTAATTACAGTAATTGGGATATTTGGTCAGGAAGTCATGAAGCAATTGCATAGGGCCTTAGTTAGGCCGTATTTGGAGAAACCTTACAATTCTGGTCACCCGATTACAGGAAGAATGTGGTGGCTTTGGAGAGGATACAGAATATTCTCAGCCTCCAGTGTTCCAGAAAAAAATAATCCAAGTTCATCCAACCTTTCCCTGTCCAAGACAAAAATATATATTACAAGCAACAGAACTGATCCCTGCAGAACATCACTGGTTATAGACCTCCAGCTATAATGACACCCTCCACCACTACTGTCTGTCTTCTATAGGTAACCCAGTTCTGAATCCAAACTACCAAGTCAAGTCTCACCCTGGACACTTCCTCCACTCCCCTCTCCCATCAGGCAAGAGGTATATAAGGTCATAAGTGTTAGGAGTAGAATTAGGCCATTTGGCCCATCAAGTCTACTCCGCCATTCAATCCTGACTAACCTATCTTTCCCTCCTAAAACCACTAGGGGCGCCGCATTGATGCCTACAGTCTGTCTGTTTTTCTGTCTTTTTATTTTTTTCATTTTTAGTCAGTTTTAAAAGATTGTTTAGGGATTCTTTAGTTTTTCTATGTGGGGGAGGATAAGGGGGAAACTGTTTCCCAGTCACTTCCTGGTGAGGACGCAGCTAGTCGCGTCCTCACCCCCATCCTCGCAGCCTACCACCTGGATTGGAGTGGCCTTTCCTGCCGGGGACCCGGACCAGAGCTTCAGCAGCGGCGGCGCAGCACTATATACATCGGTGATTGCTTACCTGGATCGCCGTTGAAGCTCCGGAGTGTTGGGCCTGCTGCTCCAACTTCGCGGAGCTGTGGTTCGTAGAGCGAGCACGGGCGGCGCTGACTTTAACATCGCTGAGCTCTGGGGCCCTTTGCCAAGGGCCACCAGCGTTGAATCTCCGACCAGCGCGGCCTGTGGACTTCGGGAGCCGCGGACTACGGTAGGAAGTGGCCGATTTGGATGTCCTCCAGTCCCGACGTTGGACTTCCATCACCCCGGCGAGCGGGCCTGAATATTGGGTCGCCCGTAGGGGGGTTTCTGGTGCCCCCCGACCATGGGAGGACAACAGAGGAGGATGACTGAATTTTGGAGCCTTCCCTCACAGTGGGAAACTTTGATCCCGCTGTGTAGGGATGTCTGTGTTAAGACTATTGTGTTATATGCTCTTTATTATTCGTATGGTTGTATGGCGACCACACATTTCACTGTACCAATTGGTACATGTGACAAATAAATGGATCTTGTATCTTGTATCTTGTATCTTGTATCTCTCGTCCTAGAATCTCCAACTAGTGGAAACATTCTCTCCACGTCGACTCTATCCAAGCCTTTCACTATTCTGTATGTTTCAATGAGGTCCCCCCTCATTCTTATAAACTACAGCGAGTAAAGGCCCAGTGCCGACAAACGCTCATCATAGGTTAACCTACTCATTCCGGGGATAATTCATAGGTTAACCTATTTATTCCTGGGTACAGAGGTTTGAGTTTACATACAGCTGTTATCTTCCCAGCTGTTATCAGCTTTATCATGCACTAAATATTATTCCCTTTATCTGTATCTGTACACTGTGGACTGCTCGATTGTAATCATGTGGTCTTTCCACTGACTAAATATCACGTACCAAAAAGCTTTTCACTGTATCTCGGTACACGTGACAATAAACTAAACTAAACCATGGATCCCATGCACCTTAATCTTCTGGATCAGCCTACCTTTGTATACCTCATCAAATGCCATTCTAAGGTTCTTGCAGACAACATTCACTGCCCTAACCTCATCAATCACATTTGTCACCTCCTCAAAAAACTCAATTAAGTTTGCAAGACCTGTCCTGCCCTGCACAAAGCCGTTGTGATCACCCCTAATTAGTCCATTATTTTTCAAATACAAGTAATTCCTATCCCTAAGAATCCTCTCAATACCTTCCCTACCACTGATATGAGGTTCCCCAGCATATGATACCCTGGTCCGAGCAATCTCCTTTCTTGCCTCTCTCAATAACTCTCAATATCTTTCAGTAGATCCTCTCTGGCCCTGTGGACATCCACCGTAATGCCCTTCAAGAGACACAACACTACCTCCTTGATATCAAAATGCCCCATCATATTAATATATCCCACACTGATTGCACATTCCTCCATATTGATCGCTGTGTTCTGATCCCACAAAGTTTTAATATTTCTAAGAGATAGTCACTGTGTGCTAATCAGAAATTAGAAGATAATGTTTAGAGAAATAGTGGGTTTAATCCATAGTATAATCACCACATTTAGAGTTGAGTGTCATCGCACACATTTAGAGTTGAGTGAAACTTATCATCTCGATCCAGAAACTCCTGAGAAGAGATAATTTAAAAAAGCTACAAGGTATTGAGTGTGGTTTTTAATCCTATTATGACTAAACTTTAGAAACACCTCTTCAGTTCACAACCCTCTTTGAAAAATGGCTCTTGAGTTTGCCAGCATTGTTGACTCTTACCATAGAATGTGAGATTGTTACACAGCTATTGTTGAAAATGGGAAGAAACAGTGATTGTTCGCAGTAATGCCCCTGTCCCACTTAGGAAACCTGAACGGAAACTTCTGGAGACGTTGCGGCCCCACCCAAGGTTCCCGTGCGGTTCCCAGAGGTTCCCGAAGGTTTTTGTCCTCCAGCAACCACCTTCAACTAGCATCGCAACCGGCTTCGACTAAAAATTACCGATTTTAAAAACGGAAACCACTTTCGACCATGAGGGAGACTGACAAAAACCTCCGGGAACCACACGGAAACCTTGGGTGGGGCGCAAAGTCTCCAGAGGTTTCTGACCAGGTTTCCTAAGTGGGACAGGGGCATAACTCTCATTCCAAGTAAAAAGCTTTCTTTTCAGTAATCCTTGTTGGTTAAGGTAAGATTTTGATGATTGTTTTCATTGACAACAAGTTGTTAGCAGGAGGTTGAATACTAGTAAATCAGTTAAGAATTATCATTCTATTCATAGTGACTAATCCAACCAATAAACCTTTTTGTCTTTGAGACCCCTTAATGGTACCCTGGAGATTACTTAGTCATTTATATTTTTAAATATTACTTTATTTCAAACTCAATTTGATTCCTACTCTCTGCAACCCCATCCTCTACAGTGCAGGCACTGATCAATAACAGATTCAAAGACTCAATTTTCAATCAAGGCAGCAGGCTGAACGGAACTGCTTTGCACCCACACAATGGTGAATTCAATGGTGCACTGTTGATCCGTTGGCAATGAGCATGCCTGGCTGAATGTTGGCAGGGGTGAATAGGACTCGTTGCATATCCTCCAGCGACTATCACTTGGGAACTTCCAGCAGTCAGGTTACAAAGACATACAAAACAGCTGGCTTTGTGCCAGCTTTTGATGAGGCCTATGAGGAAACCTACTAATAGCACAATGTACAGCAGCCATTGCTAGTATTCAATATGTCAATAACATTGATTTCTTTGGTCAGAGCTGCTGGAGTTTTGTTTTAACTGCTTGACTATTCCCAAAGTATAGTTCTTTGAAGTTTATTTCAGGCTAGGTAGCTATCTATGTTAGCCAGTTAATTAGATTGTTTTTGTTTTGTTAACTGATTGTCAGTGACTGGCGCACAGCACTTTCCTCTTAATTGAGTAATCTAGGCAGAAAGTCAAGGCCCACAGTTCAGAATAGAATTATTAGTGAAATAAAAGGTAGATCTATGTGTCTGAAATAAATGGCACAAGGTTTGAGTGTCAGATGTTGCATAGGAAAAGCAAATCTGTTATCTATCCTGAAATATGAAGTAATTGCATTTATAAAGAACCTTCCACTACCTCAACAAAGCATATTCCAAGTCTGGTAGGTATAATGTTAGAAATGAAGCAGCCGTTGTATCACAAATGTGACAATGACAGGAGAATTACATTTAGTTCACTAAATTTGCTTTCGGCCTAATTCACAGACAGGGCACACTCCTACTTCCCTATTTCTCAGTATAACCCATAGGATTGTTTAATCACCTGAGAAGAAAAATAGGGCGTTTGTTTAAACTTTTGGCCAGGTAGTATACTCCTGCTACTTTCTTCTTGTGTTCTTACAAATCAAAACAGGGAGTGCTGGGTCCCTGGGTGAGCCACAAATGACTTAAATTGCTGAGCTCAAATCACGAAGGGAATAAACAGCACTATTACAGCAAGGAGGAGCAGGAAGGAGAAGCTCACTGACAAAATAAAAGTAGAAAAGCTGTCATAAAGAAAGCATATCCAAAAAATAATAAGAAATCCCTCCAGCTATCATTCACAACTGTGACAATAAGAATTAAACAAAATGAATTTTAGTGGCTGCCTTTCAGTGAGAGATGTTTATAGTTGGGAAGTGTTTTTGCAGTAGGGAGGTGCTGCCATTTCTAGATGTCATTCCTCCAGAGCCCCATAAAATGTAACTTAAATGTGATTGGACCAAGGTAAGGAAGATTAACTCATAGACTTCCAACAAGCACAGAACAACTGAGTTTGAAACAGCATGTTGCTGTGACATTTCTAATATTATCCAATGCTAATAAATTTATCTTGATTTATTCATTTGCGGTAATGCACATCCCAAGCGCATATGAACTGAGCACATGACCATTTCAGAGGACAGCAAATAGGCAACAACAAAGTTGTGTAGAGTTGCATAATGTCAAACCAGATACGAATGGCAGATTTTCTTTGCAAAAGGATTTTAGTGAAACAGTAGGTTTTTAATGACAATCCAGTAGATTTTGTGACAGGCATAATTTCAGGATTTGTAACTGAATTTAAAGTGTCCATCTTGTGACCCATTATAATATTGCACTGTAGGAATATTAAACCTGCCACAAAAATACTTATTTTAAACCATACTGGGTTTATTTATGCATTTATTCAATGGCATTTGTGGAGCTATTCAAAAAAGAAAAACACAAAATGGTATTGCTAAACATTGAGGTATGCAGTCAATTCAAGTTCATCAGGAAGCTTGATGTAGTGTCCATATCTCCAGTGTGGTGCATAGGAGGTAGTGATCATTTAAGAGTTGAATAAAGTACATTTCACCATAAGCATAATGATTCATTCACTGTCCATTTATGAGTAGCAAAACCTATACTCTTCCATTTGAAATTAAGCGTCAGGAGTGTTTAATTGCCATATGTTCTGAAACATAGCAATCAAATTCTTACTAATAGCAACACAACAGGTTTGTAAACACACTACTCAATAGGTAACATGATTAACAAACAAACAAACAAACAATCTTCAATAAATGAAAAGCCAAAACCTGAAGATTCAAGCTGGTTCTTGAACCTGGAGGTCACAGTTTTCAGACTCCTATGCCTTCTGCTCCTTCTGGGCATTTTCAACAATGACATTATGGGTCAAAGGGCCCGTTCCTGTGCTGTCCTGCCTTATATTCAACTGGGGGTGTCCCTGTAATCCAAAAAGATGCGCATAATTTCCATTGACCTGGGTGTACATTTGATGCCCTGATGTGTAAGTGATTTGGAATAGACATTTGTTCAGCACAGACATTGTGGCCAAAGGGCCTGTACACCCAGGTCAATGGAAATCCTGTTCCATGTTTTATTTGTAGGATGTAAGCATGCTACGCTACACTGTTACTTTATAACTTTGGTATGATGTTTACCTGAGACTTTACAATGTTACTGGTAACTTTATGGTGTAACAGCTGAGGGCCAAATTTAATTGGATAATACAATATTATTGTATTACATGATCTATTTTCCAAGTTAATAATTGATATGGTATGTTTAACTGTCAGGCTTCTTCTCTTTAATGTCCATTAGTGGCAGGTGCCTGCATGGGTTTGTGAGATACATTTAGTAGAGCTGCCATAACACTTTGCTGAAATAATTCAGTCAGATCTATAATGATAAACTATAGCTAACCAACTCAACCTAGTATTCCAATTAATTTCAGTGTCTTTAGTGAGCTGGTTGATTGGTTGAAGTAATAGCTGAGACAATTGGAAAATTAAGTACAGGTCCACCACTGATTTTCTGGCAACTGATGGCCCAGCACTTCCTTTAGTCTGGACAGAATTACGAGAATGCACTTGAAATCCCTCCTCCCAAAAGTCCCCCTGGAAATGGGGTGCTTAGGCCGGGTGAGGCAGCCGATCTCAGCCGCATTGGGACATCCCCGTCAATTGACAGATCAAATTTGACCCTTGCGACTGGGATTCTGGTACTCCAGCCCGGCCAATCTGTTCCCATAGGCGACTTCTGAAGCCAAATTTGCAAGCTTGTATCTAGATCCCTTGTATCTTGGTGAACCGTTCTGGTACTTTTGGACTCCTCTCAGAGGCCTGCATCAGATGGTGGATTCCAGCATATCTTGGTTCAGTAGGGGTTGGCCCGGAAAAGTCCTCCTGGAAAAGCAGTACTTCAGCCCCGCAGGTGGCCATTGATCCAAAACTAATTGGGGCTTCTGAGGACAACTGATTAACTGCTGCCCAAGCTACCCGTGCAAGAAATGTAAAATTAATTTACATTTATTTAAGTTTGTTCCTTGCAGTCCATGGTGCTTTAGAGAAACGGGAGAGATATAATTAGTGGATCGGAGATGCATTTTTGTATAATTATTACGACCTCTGTTGGTCTGGTAAAACGGATAATACGGCAAGACTCTGAACCAAGCGTGACGGAAAATCGGTAGTGGATCTGTCATGGCACAATTGAATGCGATTTCTTTTCAAATTCCTCTTTTCCCTGTTTACTTTCCATTCTAACTTTGGATTTTTAAATTTGAATGGCCATCTTTCAATATGAGCTTTCAATGTCAGAAATTTGGCATTTGGCAAGGTCATATTACAAGGACAGCGAGGTATTTACACAAAATATGTCAGATAAGGATCCCACACTCTCAGCACAAGTTTGTCACAAATCAGCACATTGGTTTGAAGCCTGCTCAGGGTAAATCTGAATTCTTCTGCATGCATGTCTGTATATAATGCCATAAAAGTGCTTGGCTATGCATCTGCATGCACATGTGTGTATGTATACATATATCCAATGTGTGTATCATAAATTAGTGCATCCATATGCCTGCAGATGTGTGGATTATGTATGTTCACCTAGAGCTTAAACACATGCATCTACTGTTATGTCTTACAGTACATGCAGAAGTATGCATCTATGCACATGTGAAGTTAGCTTTTGTAAATTCTGAAAAATCTTATAATTACTGGCCAAACTAGAAAAAGCAAACTGCCAATGTTTTTGAACTGAGACTTTCATTGAACTGCTCTTTTCAGTGTCTTGCAGAGTTTGGCAGCAGCTGCACAGTTACACCACAGGCCACCACAATAAAATAAACAGCCAGTATAGAGTGAACTAGGCAGCAAAGAACTGAACATAGTATTCACTGCTTCCTCTGAGATAAGACACCTTCTCATTTGTTTTAATGAACTTTTCTCCCTCAATCATTTATTTTGGAAATTATACATTGAAGGTTAAATGCGCAAAGCTGGCTTAGTTCTCCTGTGTAGTTTTACTCCACATTTTTCCAGCTGCCAAGGGAATCAAATACATCTTTTTGTAGACTGGGCAAAGAAACCTGAGCATTATATACTCAAGGAGTGTGAAAATACAACACTCACAATATAACAGCCTGTATCAGTGAGTTCTCTCTTCCATGGAAGGATGATAGCTTTGTTTCATTTTGATCCGGATTATTATGAGAGCCGGGAAATTAGATGAAAATAGACACAAAAATCCCAAAGGAAATAATCCTGATAATTTGATTTCTCCTCCCCTCCCACCAACCCCACCCAGAATTACCACACCAAATTCAAGTGCCCATCCTTATGAGCCTCCCCTGTAGTGATTGTACAGGGGGGAGTATTCAGGGCTGAAAACATAGAACTGTATAGCCCAGGAAAAGGCAAGAGGGGGTGGTGTTGGGGGTGGTGGTGGGGAGGTGGAGGAGATGGTGCTTGGTGACATTCCAGTTTTCACACTGGACTAAACTCTGAGGCTATGTCCTCTGGTCCTAGTGGGAGAGTCTGGGACCAGAGGTCATAGCCTCAGAATAAAAGGACGTTCCTTTAGGAAGGAGGAGGAAATTATTTTGCCAGACGGTTGTGAATCTGTGGAATTCAATGCCACAGAAGGCTGTGGAGGCCAAGTCAATGGATATTTCTATTGCAGAGATAGATTCTTGATTGGTGCAGGTGTCAGGGATTATGGGGACAAGGCAGGATAATGGGGTTAAAAGGGGACGATAGATCAGACACGATTGAATGGTGGAATAGACTTCTTGGACTACACGGCCTAATTCTGCTCCTATCACTTATGAACCACCCATTGTATATATAAACATCAGCAATATAATATAATAGCAGCCCCAGCTGAACATTGGATTGCCAAATCTATCAGCCCTGAACAAAGGGATTGGCCATTTTTAGGGAAATTCTGTTATTTACGTGTTGGAATAATTTGAATCACCTTCATTATACTCTATAAACTTTTCACCTCTCTGTCTCGTTAAGGGATTCCTAAATGAATATAAATACTGATAGAGGAACATATGCAAACAGGCAAATAGACAAAAGTTCATTTAAGTCAGAGAGAAAGACCAGATCCACCCTCCAGCAGCAGATTTATGCCAAAAGCATGAGAAGATGGAAAGTCTTTTTGAAAGGATGCATGCATGAGACTAGAAGTAATAACCTACATAAAAGGATCATTCACATAATGCGGATATTGCAGGCAAGGCTGCTTGCATTTATTGCTCTTCCCTATTTACTCCATTAAATTAGTAGCCTACAAGGCCATTTCAGGGTACAGTTAAAATATATGTTATATATAGACCAAGTTATAAAAATATAGAAACATAGAAAATAGGTGCAGGAGGAGGCCATTCAGCCCTTCGAGCCAGCACCGCCATTCAATATGATCATAGCTGATCGTCCACTATCAATAACCCGTGCCTGTCTCCCCATATCCCTTGACTCCACTAGCCCCTAGCGCTCTATCCAACTCTCTCTTAAATCCATCCAGTGATTTGGCCTCCACTGCCCTCTGTGGCAGGGAATTCCATAAATTCACAACTCTCTGGGTAAAAAAGGTTTTTCTCAGCTCAGTCTTAAATGACCTCCCTTTATTCTAAGACTGTGGCCCATGGTTCTGGACTCGCCCAACATTGGGAACATTTTTCCTGCATCTAGCTTGTCCAGTCCTTTTATAATTATATATGTTTCGATAAAATCCCCCTCATCCTTCTAAACTCCAGTGAATACAAGCCTAGTCTTTTCAATCTTTCCTCATATGACTGTCCCGCCATCCCAGGGATCAATGTCGTGAACCTACGCTGCACTGCCTCAATCACAAGGATGTCCTTCCTCAAATTAGGAGACCAAAACTGTACACAATACCCCAGATGTGGTCTCACCAGAGCCCTATACAACTGCAGAAGTACTGTACTGAAATCCTCTTGTTATGAAGAATGGATTTACAGAACAGTTATTATTCAGTTTTATGGTGACTGTTATTAGCTTTTCATTCCAGTTTTAGTTGGTTGCATTTAAATTCCCCAGCTGTTGTAGATTTAAGCTCATATTTCCGGATTAATTGTCCACGCCTCAGAATACATGCAATTAATTAACCAATACGCTACCAATTGTGATTGTCGAGTAGTAGAAAATGATTTCTTGTTCATCCCTGTTTTATTCATTTCACCAATGGTGACTGTTGCTTCAACTGTCAATCACCTAATTTTTTGAATACCCTCCATAAACACCTTGTTCACTCTTTTCTCCTCCCTTAAGACAATATCTTTGACCAATCTTTTAGCCATTTCACTAACCTCTTTCTACTTATTTTGATTATGTTCCCGTGAACCACCTTACTTTGTTAAAATGCTGTATCAGTTCAAAATATTTTTGTTTGAGAAATAAATTAATCAAATGTATTTAAATATTTTGAACACACATATTTTTGTTGGTTTTGATGGATGATATAGGCTGGCAAAGAGTTAAGTGGCTGTTTAAGGCTGGAAGGGTGGTCTCAGGATGTGGGACATGGGTGGGACTGTCAGCCATGAGGAAACACTGATTCAGTTCTTCAAAGAGGAAATGGGCACAGATTTGAAGGAAATTGTTTTCAGTTCCTGATTAATCAGGTAGGCAGGACCCTGTTGGTGTCCCCGCCCTTTCCCACTGTTCCCAAGTTACTCCTGTTCAAGTGCGCCTGAATCTGACAGCTCCAGAGATTTTGAGATAATCTCTGTGCAGGAGATAAGTTTGGGGGATGGGAGATGGTAACCACTGTTTAGGAAACATTACTGCAAAAAGTTCAAAATATCAAATGAGTCAGAAGGAAATATCATCAGATATGTATACTCCATGATGTGAACAGAAATTTAAACCATTTATATTTGAAACCATTGCTGAGAGTAGGGAGAAAGGAATGTTTTCCACAACATCAGGAAGGTACAGCATCATTGGCACTGCTGGGAGCAAGGTAGGACGTTCAAATATATTGGTTTGTGCTTTTTTTGCATGGAGTACAGTTACTGCCCTAATCAAAATCTCCCTCTCTTTACACATCCCCAGCCTTCCAACATCATAAAAATGCCATTTGTTTCAATGATAAGATCCTGCAGTATACAGTATGATTGTACACCTGCCCATGTTGGGAATTTCACACTAGGGTCACATTTCACCACCTGTGCGTTGACTTTCATTGCTTCTTCATTGGTGGCTTTGATTATTCATGAATCAGATGCAACAATCTCACTCACAGAGTAAGTGAGATTGTTGCATCTCTTCAAGGAGGTTTTTAAAACACCTTTGAATCTTTTCCTCTAACCGCCTAGTAATCTCTTTTTGGAATATAATATCTGTTTTGGAAGCCTGGTATCAGGCATGTGAATGATGTGGTTTGCCCAACATAGCAAATGAGTGACTAGGATCTCGGTGCTGAAGCCAACAATGGTTAATTTATTCTTCCAGTGAACTTAAAAGGATTTAGTAAAAAAGTTTTGATTATCTATCCATTGCTTTGAGATACCTGGAGTGTGATCAGTCCAAGTTTCAGAAGCATATTAGAGGACAAAATGTCCCTGCTGCCCATTATACCATGAGTTTGGTATCAGGTTGTGGACTTGACCTTCAAATACCATTTTCATTAATCAATCGTATCCTTGCAAATTGATAGCGATAATTAATGTTATCATCGATAACCGTATACGCTTGCACCAAGGGGCAGATCTCCAATATGGAAAATTGTCCACATTTTCCAGACTCTTATAATGAATGTTATTTGTGTCAGGGCAGTCTGTTCAGCAGTGGTACATTGGTCCTGGACCTTTGTTCAGTTGATTTGAATGCAAGGCCCATTACCCACAAAACAAATTGAAAATGGAATGAAGCTCAGCCTCCGAGCAAATGCAAACATTGTCTCCATACTGTAGCTTGACATCTGAGGTTGTAACAATCTTGGTTCTAGATTACCATAATTTAATGGTGTCCCTTGAGTGCTGAAGATTAGTTCCCTATACACAAGACATTTGTCAGCGGTAAGGTGCAACATTTCAGAAAATATTTAAGAACTTCAGCAAGGAGATTGTTTGCGCCCAAATCTTTTTTTTTTTAACCTTGCCTTTTCCAAATTATTGTCAGTCTGAAATGACATCAAAGATGAGCCCAAGTAGTTTATTGTAGGATGGAAAGATCCTCATGTCCAAGACTCAGTGTCAATTGAAGAGGTCTTCAAACTGTTTGTTTCAAGTGTGTTGACTGCTTCTCTGTCTCTCATGAGTTGATTCCTCCACGTGGATCTCAGTAGGGTAGACATTTGGTATTTGTGGAGCATGCCATGATTGTCAGTATTTACTGAGGCCTCTGCACTCCATCCATCATCTGTTTCTATTGTCACATTTTCTGCTGGACCTCTGCAGTATCTGTTAAACTGTAACTTTTCCCTTAAGGAATAATAGAGTTTCTTATCTAGGAATACTTTGTGTTTGCAATCTCCTGGTCATTCTCATCAAACAAGATTCTTGTTATTATTGGTAGAGAAGTCAAGAATCTCTTCACAGGTGCAAATTATGGTGAACTTTAAGTGCTTCAAATCGAGCTGAATCAAAATATTATCTGTGAGGTGTAGTCTGAGAAGACCTACCTTTGTGAGTTCCTTAAGAGTTTTAATATTGATCTTAATGCAGCATTGCTTCTGTTAACACTGAAGCACTTTCATGGTGATAATAGAATGGTCTGTCTAGCAGTCATCAAAACATCTCACATATTATCAAATCTGCTGTCAATACTAGGACCAGGATTATTGCCATGTTGTGCTATGCTCGTCCCTATGACAAAATTAGCTAATCATTAAGTCACTTTGCTCTAACATTTAGTCAAGAGGCCAATTGGAATTAGCCTTCCCTGTTACTTCCATGCAAATTATGTCTTGCCAGAGGGCTGCATACTTCTTTATTATATTCAAGTCATCCCAGAGATCAATTTCTCTCTCTTTAGGATGTTAGTGGAAGTAAAAGTCCTCTTTGGCCTCATCCAATGCCTGCAGTTTTGGAGTAAATGCACTGATGATGCTAGGATGGTGGTTCCTTGTTTGTGTTAAAGGCTCAAAAGGTGCTCGCAAATCCACAGGGAACAATCCTAATCACAATCCTAACCCCAGCAACACAACTACTATGGACTTCTTTTGCACAATGAACTTCAGCTTACACTATTGAGCTCTGGTTACCTAAAATAATTGATAATTTATTGTATTATTCTACATTTATTTGTTGTGTTGTTGCATTTATGTGCCTTAAAAGCAGCAGCGGGAATGAATTTCAGTGTACCGTTCCCAGTGCATATGACAATTAAACACTCTTGATGCTTGACTAAAATACCAGATGAGTTCATTCTTGAATACACAACTCACCCCGTGAAGGTGGCACTTCACTTCTGGTTTATCCCTTCCAGAAGATGTACCCAATGCCTTGTGTCTGAAGAAGGGTTTCGGCCCGAAAAGTTGCCTATCTCCCTCACTCCATAGATGCTGCTGCACCCGCTGAGTTTCTCCAACATTTTGTGTAGCCTTGTTCTTTAAATTGGCCATCTCCTGTCATGTCTGCCTAAATCAGCTCAGTGATCTTAATATCAAAGCATCTGAGATCACAAACTATGTTAGAAGTGTTGCATTCAGGACTGTTGTTGTGAAGTTTCACCGCCATTTAGAAAATTTCATGTTGATCTAATCTTTGTCTCTGCCAGATCCCCATAACCCTCGATTCCTTAAAGATCTATTAAAACGTGTCTCAGCTTTCATTACATTAATTCATTCAGCTTCAAAAACTATCTAAGGTAGAGAATTCCAAAGATTCATTACCCCTTGAGAATAGGAATTCCTCTTTGGAAAAGGAAATTAGATCATCTTTCATTCTAAATTTCAGAGTGTGTAACCACTTCACATGTGAAATCAAACTCGCAAACCTTCTCACATTGTTTTAAAAGCAAGTATATACTTTCTTAAATAAGGGGACCAGAATTATGCAGTTCTTCAGATGTGGCCTCGCCCAAGTCCTGTACAGTTGAAAGAAAGAAAATGTCGCTACTTTTACACTTCATTCTCACAATTACAGCTAATGTCCCATCTGTTTTATTAATTATTTGCTGCTTCCGTAAGCAGAATTTAGGCTTTCAATATACCTAGATTTCTTTGAACAGCACTATTAAATAGTGTGAAAAAAGCATGTTCAAGCATTGAAATAAGAACTTTAATGTATGCGGAAACTTTAACAGCACAATTCATGTAATTTAGGGTGCTTCACAAGCAATTCACTTTGGACTTCATTCAAAACAGGAAGAGTTAGCAAGAGATTAACTTCTCTGTAATTGCTACTTTTGCAGGCGGCAAGGCAGTTACTAAGAGGCAGGCAGCATTTCCCAAATGCTGATCCTGCATTCAGTCTGATAAACAGCTCAATTGTTGTTAAAATGCTTAACCCTGCTTCTATTTGCAATGATAACTGTAAAGAGCCTGTCCCAATGCGGCGACCTAATTCGCAAGTTTAGAAGAGTTTGCCCTTGACTCATACTCACAGCATGGTCACCACGAGGTCCTAGGAGGTCTTTGTAACTCTCCTTCATGCTCGATAGTAGTCCCCGTGTACTCGAGGCCTCAGAGTCGCGGCGTTTTTTTCAACATGCTGAAAAATGCCCGCGAATAAAAAAAGGTCGCCAATCGATATTTTTTTACTTATAGGTTTAGTTGAAGTAGGTCCTAGTAGGTCGTAATGCTATCGTAGGTAATCGAAGGCAATCGAAGATAATCGAAGATAGTCAAAGGTAAAGCCCGTTGAGAAAAATGTTGTCTGGCTTCTTAAAAGTGTCTCCACTCCTTCTCTCCCCCTCTCTCCGCTTCTCTCTCCCCCCCCCCCCACTCTCTCCACGCTCTCTAAAGGACTTACCGGACCTGTGCCAGCCGTATTTTACCTTCCTGTTCATCGTGGGTGTGAATTTCAGACAGCGCTCCCCCGTTTTCCCTGGTCCCCGCCTTTGCGATGTGTTTGTGTGTGTGTGTGTGTGTGTGCAGACAGTCGATCCGGCTCGCGGTTTCACCGCTGACGGTCGATACAGCTCGAGGTTTTTCAGGCGAGTGCCCTCGAGCTTGAAGGTCGAAGACAGTCGCTGAAAAGTCACGTTAGTGGGACAGGCCCTTCACAGTCAGTCAATTTGACATTATTGCTACTCTTTCCTCAGTCTCTGTTTGCTGGAAGCTCTCCTGGGGACACGAGGCTCTCCTAACTCAAACGACATTCAGGCACTCTGACATGCTAAACTATAGTGGCAATATTCACACTTGGCTGGATTCCAAAAGGTGGGAGATTAAGAATCTTACAAGTCAATACAATACAGTAAATAGTTTGGTTGGCACAATGGTTTGGGAACTAATACAAATTGAGAAAACTGGCAGGAAACGTGAAAACCAGGAAATAAAGTGGTTCTGTTAAGCCAAGACATTGTCCAGTCCTGCCAGTTGCACAGCTCTTTTCTTGATGTTCCCCCAAATGTAAAAGTCACTATATCCATTGGCTTTTGTGGAAATGAGAAAGATAGCATGAGATCTCTGCTGTGTAAAAATATCTTGTTTTTTTATAATTTTATAATGAGAAGCCATCAACCTGAGGCATTAAGTCTGCTTTTCTCTCCATTTTGATCAATTTCTTACTTCAGATTTTCAAGAACAATAGTACTGCCTGTATTTTACATTGTCATGGCTCTTTTCATATTCTGCAGCCAATAAACTGCAGCCATGGCACTCCGCAGCCAAGAAACTGTTTTAATCAATCCCGGATGATAATAAACTGTCCTGATCTTAATTAAGAAAGCACCAAGAAGGTGCACAATTGACATTAATAATCTTCTATCTATCTTCTATCTGTACATAACTAAAACTCTGATCTTGTGCTCTTCTGGTTTGCGTGGTTATTCTATTTGTGCAAAAAAGGTACGCGATAGCGCTACGATTTTCGCCAGCTTACTCACCGTTCTCCTGTGCTGCAAGTGCAACAAGTTTCATTCCGATCAATGATAAAAGTTTTTAAGGTTTAAAAATCGTAAAAACCGCATTTGCGCAGATTGCTGTCAGTCACTGCCACTCAGATTGGTCTCCTCCCCTGTCAGTCAGGAAGGGTCGTCGCCGGGATACCCCTTCCTTGCACCATCACAACACTTATTGGCCGTGTCCCCTTTCAATCAGCTGGAAGTCGCCATGGTGAAGGAGTGGGGCCATCACCTGAGGAGCTGCGGCCGTGCAGTACCTGGTGGCGAGGGTGGTGCCATGGGCCGAGCCTGGGGACTGGGCCTGGACTGGAGCCAAGGACGAGCCTGGGTCCGGCATCAGGCACAAGCTGGAAGATGAAGTCGGGGCCTGAACTGGATAACAGGCTGCGGCCGAGCTGAGGGCCGGAATCGTGCCCAAGCCCTGGGCCTAGTCAGGGTGTACCAGCGCCTCAGGGGCAGACCGGCGGCCGCCATCCTGCAGCACAGCCTCCGCTTCCTGCTCTACGGGCAGCTCTGGCTTGGCCGCCCGCCACCCCCACCCTGCCCCCGACTCCTTTGAGGCCCAGGTCCACGAGTGTTTCGGCCGCCTACAGCCAGGGCCGGACCGAGTACGAGAGTCCCTGGTGCTGCTCTAAGCCATGCGTAGACACTGGGGCAGAGAATGGGAGTGAGGGGAGGAGGATGAGGGAAATGGGAAGAAGGGAGATGCGGTGGTAGAGAGAGATGGGGGGCTACGGTAGCACCGAGACACCGCGGGTCCAGGGATGGGCAGTGCTCCAGTGGCTCCTGCCCATGGGTGCGGACACCGGGAGTGGCCCTAACTCATTGCACCGTTACATGGAGAGGGAACGCCGCAGCCCGGCCCACAGCACAGGGGGGAGAGAAGACGGGGGGAGGGGGGAGATAGGGATGGGGGAGTGAAGGGGTGGGAGAAGGGAGAGAGGGGTGAGGGAAGGAGGGGGAGATAGGGATGAGGGAGGGAGAGGGGAGAGAAGGATGCGAGAGAAAGGGGGGGGAGGGATGGGGGTGAGGGATGAGGGGGGACTGGAGAGAAGGATGAGGGAGGGATGGAAGGATGGCTGGCTAGGTCAACTATTGAAGACAATTAAAAGATAACTTTACACCTGTCCTGCCCTATGCTGATCCCAGCTTTTAGATCTTTTGACTCATTCTTCTTGAGTTAGGTATAGAATAAAGCAAGCAAATGCCCTGCCCAATGTGAATGGTGGGCAAGGTTGTAGTTCCTCTGCAACAGCTTTCACCAATAACCTGCAACTCTTCATTTACTAGTCTCCACCATGAAGAACGAATAGCTGGATAAATACTAGAGGACAAATACTGGAGGACCACGTTGAAGGTCATTACCTATAAGAAGAAACAGGAAAGAAACAAATGATAGAAATTTAACAAATACCTCGTTCATGCTAAATATTTGTCATTTGCTGCTTATCAGAGCTCTCCTAGTACCCTAATATCCCTTTACCAGCACTGCCAAAAAGATTATTTTTATGCCACAACGTGCATAAAATAATGTCTATGATTTTCTATGTAAAACCACCACTGAGATACACTGATGACAGATGCACATTCTTTCTTCTTTTCCAAGTAATTAACTTTAAAGGAAGTACATTTCAGACCATTGTAATAATGAATGCTGAACTAACAGGAAAACTCCAAATTCCAGAAACTACTTTGCTGATATGCAGAATGGTTCTATAATATCGTAATTCCAACAGCTAATTATTTCTAATCATTATACTCAGGAAGGAAAAGTGATTTGAAAATAGGATTTTTCACTCATGAGAAATGATACAGGCCATTGTAGTGGTACTCTTTAATGAAGATCATCACATGTCACAATGTGAAGGATATGTGATGTTTGTTGCTTGCACAATTTGCACAGATACTCATTAGTTATATGTTCTATCAGATTTCTTTTTCAATGGCTTGTGGCAAATGGCTTGTGGCATATTGCAAACGGGACTTCTTATGGGTTTGTTTCAACAATGGCTTTCATCTTGCCACTCTTCCATAAAGGCCCGATTTGTGGAGTGCACGACTAATAGTTGTCCTGTGGACAGATTCTCCCACCTGAGATGTGGATCTCTGCAGCTCCTCCAGAGTTACCAAGGGCCTCTTGGCTACTTCTCTGATCAATGCTCTCCTTGCCCGGCCGGTCAGTTTAGGTGGACGGCCATGTCTTGGTAGCTTTGCAGTTGTGCCATACTCTTTCCATTTTCAGATGATGGATTGAACAGTGCTCCGTGAGATGTTCAAAGCTTGGGATATTTTTTTATAACCTAACCCTGCTTTAAACCTCTCCACAACTTTATCCCTGACCTGTCTGGTGTATTCCTTGGGCTTCATGATGCTGTTTTTTCATTAATGTTCTCTAACAAACCTCTGAGGCCTTCACAGAACAGCTGTATTTATACTGAGATTAGATTACACACAAGTGGACTCTATTTACTAATTAGATGACTTCTGAAGGCAATTGGTTGCACTGGATTTTATTTAGGGATATCAGAGTAAAGGGGGCTGAATATTTTTGCACGCCACACTTTTCAGTTTTTTATTTGTAGAAATATTCGAAAACCATGTATCATTTTCCTTCCACTTCACAATTATGCGTCACTTTGTGTTGGCCTATCACAAAATCCCAATCAAATACATTTACGTTTGTGGTTGTAACGTGACAAAATGTGGAAAATTTCAAGGGGTATGAAAACTTTTGCAAGCCACTGTAACTATGGAAGGATTTGTGCATTTACTTACATTGTCTGTGCTTGTTCGTACCTGCAATAGAGTTGTTGCAGTATGCACTATGACCGCATAAATGTATGTACTGAGGTTAAATAACTGCAAAACTATGTGAAATGTGAGTGTTTGTGCAATCTTCTTCCTTTTGCGTATGGCGTGCACAACCTAAAGTTATAGATCAAGGGTAGACATCCAGGCCAGGACAACATCAGTTACTGGGTGGATGGCTTTGATGCCACCAGGGAGCCATCAGTGAGAAATCATTCACGATGTGTGGGATGGTCTGGTCTGGACGTCCGCAGTCACAAGCAGGGCTGTCTGTCATCCCCCACTTATGCAGGTGATGGGCTGTTCTTGCATGGAGGGTGCGGATTCTGTTCAGGGTTAGCCATTGCTGGCGATGGAAGTCAAAACCCGGTGGCTTCACTGTGGGGTCTGTGATGACCTCTCCCTTGTTTTTGTTGGCATGTATCCAGGCTCTGTGCCAATCAGTCTTGGAGTCAAAGTCTTCCAGGGATTTAACAGAAGACCAGAACGGTTTGCGGGACGTCAGGCGCATGTTGGGCAGATTGTTCAAGTCATCATGAATGGGTAGGTCAGGGTTAGCTTCGATGTACACCAATCTTTCAACATTCCTCTGCTTTCTGCGTATGCTGGAAGGGGAGATATGAGAGAGAACTGTGAGCCACTGTAAAGGTGTTGACTTAAGCGTCCCTATGATGACCCGCATTGCAGAGTTAAGGACAGTGTCAACTCGTTTGGCAGCTATTAGCCTAAGCCTTTGACCAAAACTAGGATGTTGAGTAGACTAGGGCTAAGTTTGCGGTACGGAGGGCGTGTGCGTTGGATCCCCAGCTGTTGCCTGCAGGTTTCCTGATGATGTTGACCCTTGCTTTCAGTTTATCAGCCACCCTCTTCAGGTGTTCACGATAGATGAGGGTAGGATCCAGGGTGATTCCGAGGTACTTGGGGAGTTCTTCATTCTTCACTGGCTTACCAGAAAAGGACACTCGGAGCTTTACATTGGCGAACCGATTGCTGACGTGAAAGGCAGTGACAGTTGTCTCAGATGGGTTAGGGTGAGGTACTCCTCCTTCCCTTCAAGTCTTGGGCTAGCACTCTGCTGATATCCCCAGGGGCAGCTCCCTGGTAGGCAAGGGCAAGGTCATCTGCATATGCAAACTTCCTGGACAAGGTAGTTGGCATGTCACTCACATAAATGTTGAAGAGTAGGGGAGCTAGGACAGAGCCCTGGGGGAGACCATTATTCAGGGTCCTGACAAAGCTGGTCTGGTTCCTAAGTGAGACCCTAAATCTACGGTTGCTGAAGTGGCGCCCGTAATGGCCGCCTCACCAGCAGTCTGCCTTGTCCCTTCTCTGTTATAATTTAAATATGTCTTGAATGGTTGTTTTAATGTCTCTTGGAATGTTTTATGTGGGGGGTGGGGAATCAGGGGAAACTTTTTTCAGTCAGCGTGAGGCAGTGGTCTCCGGTAAGAAGCGACTGACTCGGGGGCTCCATGCCGTGGCGTGTTCTGATCCGTCCCGACGCCGGAGTTTCGATCGTCCCGATGAGAGGGCTTCAACAGCGGACCAGACGACTGGTGAACAAAGGAGGAAGATGACTGAACTTTATTGCCTTCCATCACAGTGAGGAATGTTGTGGTGGATGTTTATGTTAAACTTTATTTTATGTGCTGTGTGTATTTTTGCTTTTTACTTAGTCTGGCCGTATGGTAACTCAAATTTCACTGTACCTTAATTGGTACATGTGACAATTAAATTGAATCTTGAATCTTGAATTATGTTTCATGATACCATTGAAAATTTGGGTTTAAGTTGTTTGCCAGGATTTTTCACTGGGATAGGGCTAGTTGGGGCAGCAGTTAGACACAAAAAGCTGAAGTAACTCGGCGGGTCAGGAAGCATCTTTGGAGAAAAGGAATAGGTGATATTTCGGTTTGAGATCCTTCTACAGACAGACCTGTTTCCTTCCACTATTGCAAGTCCTTGTTTGTTTTAAGGACTTTAGGTCAATGGTTAGTGGCATAGCATGAAGCATATCAGGTTGCATAGCTTCTCCGGAGCAAGGCACGGCAGAAGTGCGGGCTATTTTCAGAGCCAGTTGTTAATCCAGAGTGGAAGGAAATCAATCACGTACCACAGTGTGCAGCTCACATCAGTGCAACTGGCAGAATTTTAAACACTTTACCAGCCCCATCTGGCAACAAGAAAACATGGGTGGACCACAACGGAACACTGCAGCGGGGAACAGACATTGCATTGTCCCTGTGGCTGGCTCAGTGAAAGAGCATTTGCGCAATTCTGTTTCGTTCTTTACACGTTCTTTTGTAGACGTGTTTTAAAAAAAGTTCAGAACATAATTCAATTGAGTTTTAAAGAGACTATCCATAATTGCGTGTTAGAAGAGTCAAGAGTCGAAGATAAGGAACATCTAAAAGATCCTATTGACTCTGAGAAATTCAATTTCACATCAGACCAGTCAAGTCGAGTTTATTCTCATATTCACCATTACTGTGGGGTACAGGTAAAATAAAAAAAACTTTGCTTGGTAGCTCGGGGTAGTCCATGGTGTCCCGTTGTGGAGATAGTTAGAAATTTGTGAGCTGTTTTTATCACTATTTTGGCATAACCTGGAGGAAAAGCATCACAACATATGCCCCAGCTGAAGTGGCAGCTCCAACAACAAGAATGAATAAGCAAATGAATTAAGGTACAAGTATGAAGAAGCACAGCAACATTGTTAGGAAAGCTGTGCAGATTGGGTAGCATCTGTGGAGATATTTCCAGCTAATGCTCTTTTGTCAGACTGGAAAAGGATACAGATAAATTTCAGAGAATAGAAGGCCAAGGAGAATAGGAGAGATCTGGGATAGGCCAGGGGACAGGAGAGATTGTCAAATTTGGTGATAGAACCAACAGCATATGATGAAATTTAAGGATTTAAACTGTCTTTGTAGTTAGTTTCCTCCAACATACCTTTTGTTATTCATTAGTCTTTACCGGCTTCTTTCAGCTGGCTTCATCAGAGGAGGACAAAGGGCTTAATTAGGAAAGGGAAAATAGATTATGAAAGAAAACTGGCAGGGAACATAAAAACTGACTGCAAAAGTTTTTATAGATATGTGAAGAGAAAGAGATTAGTTAAAACAAATGTAGGTCCCTTGCAGTCAGAAACAGGTGAATTGATCATGGGGAACAAGGGCATGGCAGACCAATTGAATATATACTTTGGTTCTGTCTTCACTAAGGAAGACATAAATAATCTGCCGGAAATAGCAGGGGACCGGGGGTCAAATAAGATGGAGGAACTGAGTGAAATCCAGGTTAGCCGGGAAGTGTTGTTGGGTAAATTGAACAGATTAAAGGCCGATAAATCCACAGGGCCAGATAGTCTGCATCCCAGAGTACTCAAGGAAATAGCCACAGAAATAGTGGATGCATTGGTGATAATTTTTCAAAACTCCTTAGATTCTGGAGTAGTTCCTGAGGATTGGAGGGTAGCTAATGTAACCTCACTTTTAAAAAAAAAGGAGGGAGAGAGAAAACGGGGAATTACAGACCAGTTAGTCTAACATCGGTAGTGGGGAAACTGCTAGAGTCAGTTATTCAAGATGGGATAGCAGCACATTTGGAAAGTGGTGAAATCATTGGACAAAGTCAGCATGGATTTACGAAAGGCAAATCATGTCTGACGAATTTTATAGAATTTTTCGAGGATGTAGCTAGTAGAGTGGATAAGGGAGAACCAGTGGATGTGTTATATCTAGACTTTCAGAAGGCTTTCGACAAGATACCACATAAGAGATTAGTATACAAACTTAAAGCACACGGTATTGGGGGTTCAGTATTGATGTGGACAGAGAACTGGCTGGCAGACAGGAAGCTAAGGGTAGGAGAAAACGGGTCCTTTTCAGAATGGCAGGCAGTGACTAGTGGGGTACCACAAGGCTTGGTGCTGAGTCCCCAGCTATTTACAATATATATTAATGATTTGGACAAGGGAATTGAATGCAACATCTCCAAGTTTGCAGATGACACTAAGCTGGGGGGTAGTGTTAGGTGTGAGGAGGATGCTAGGAGGCTGCAAGGTGACTTGGATAGGCTGGGTGAGTAGGTAAATGCATGGCAGATGCAGTATAATGTGGATAAATGTGAGGTTATCCACTTTGGTGGCAAAAACAGGAGGGTAGACAATTATCTGAATGATGACAGATTAGGAAATGAGGAGATGCAACGAGACCTGGGTGTCATGGTACCCCAATCATTGAAAGTAGGCATGCAGGTGCAGCAGGCAGTGAAGAAAGCAAATGGTATGTTAGCATTCATAGCGAAAGGATTTGAGTATAGGAGCAGGGAGGTTCTACTGCAGTTGTACAGGGTTTTGGTGAGACCACACCTGGAGTATTGCATACAGTTTTGGTCTCCAAATCTGAGGATAGACAATCTTGACATAGAGGGGGTACAGAGAAGGTTCACCAAACTGATTCCTGGGATGTCTGGACTTTCATATGAGGAAAGACTGGATAGACTCGGCTTGAACTCGCTAGATTTAGAAGTCTGAGGAGGGATCTTATAGAAACCTACAAAATTCTTAAGGGGTTGGACAGGCTAGATGCAGGAAGCTTGTTCCCGATGTTGGGGAGGTCCAGAACAAGGGGTCACAGTCTAAGGATGAGGGGGAATTCCTTTAGGACCGAGATGAGGAAAACATTTTTCACACAGAGAGTGGTGAGTCTCTGGAATTCTCTGCCACAGAAGGTAGTTGAGGCCAGTTCATTGGCTATATTTAAGAGGGAGTTAGATGTGGCCCTTGTGGCTAAAGGGATCAGGGGGTATGGAGAGAAGGCAGATACAGGATACTGAGTTGGATGATCAGCCGTGATCATATTGAATGGCGGTGCAGGCTCGGAGGGCCGAATGGCCTACTCCTGCACCTATTTTCTATGTTTCTATATCATCTTGTTTTTCACTCTCAAGCAGTCACAGCCCACTAATCCCCATTGACCCTTTTTGGAAATCTTGGTCCTTTATAAACAGTCATTTTCTCTCTTATTTCCAGGGCTTTATAATCCTTCTATTCAGGCCCACTCATTTTTTCCCCAATTCAGTTACATTGTCCAATCTTAGAAGTCAAACTACTGACCAGAAATCGCAAATGTTACCTCAATTTACCTCATTGCAGGCACACCATTTTTCATTATAACAGTTTGCACTCATTGCCCTGACTGTATTTTGTCTTCAAAACATAAGGTCATTTATAAAACACTTCCAAATTATTCTGTAAAATTATCATTATATTGCAGAGGAGAATTCGTAATGACGGAGAGGTAGATTTCGCCCCATTTCCACTATTGACAATGTAGCAAATACCAGTACCAACACCCTTCACAGAAAGAAAGATTTGTGAGTATATGGTATCTTGCCAACTGTTCCAAGTGCTTTAAACTTAGCAGGTTGTTTCACCATTGAAGGAAATGGGGCAGCAAATTATGCAGGTATTTCCCACAAACAAATCTGTTTGTTTGAAAGCCAAGCTTTAAAAAAAAAACTACCTGTGTGAATATCTACTCAACATAGAATGACACAAGCCAAGAAGGATTCGCAGGATAATAACTTTGCAACAGTGCAATTCACATTGCCCTGAAATATCGGTGTCCAATGTCTGAAAAAAAGCACGATCCTCTCAAATCTCTTCACTGGGTTAAACCAATTGAGCCATTTCTTCTCCATGGCCTTCCGAAGAGGGGTTGCGATGGGTGCTGTCGCACCCCCCTTTTATTCCCAGAGCAAAAAAAATTGGAATGATGCGGGGGAAAAAATATTGGCGACCATCAGTTGGGACCCTGTGCAGTTGGGAAAAGTCAGAGACGCAGTCATGACAAAAAATGATTTTGAAAAAAAAAGGAGTGCCCGGTTCTCTGGGCCCGAGGGGGCTGCGGTATCTGCCCACCCGGTCCATCACCTCCATCCGCGGCATCGCAGCCCTGCCGCCGGTTAGCCTGGCGTCCAGTGAGTGGGTCCGCTGCCGGCAAGCGGTCCGGGGAGACCGTTCTCCCATCGCTGGGCAGGAGCGGGAACTGTAGATGATATGTGTATAACCTTTAATTGATAGTGACGATGTCCATGCTAACCACTCCCCCACCAGTTAGAATAATTGTAACTTACACACCCCTAGCTCTCTCTCTGGTGATCGTGACAGACCACGTGCAGCTAGGGCTATATGATGTATGATTAATAAAGTAGTGAAGACCTTAAGGTGTCTGTGTACCTTCTCTACATGGTGTCAGAAGTGGGATAGTGCGGGTGCCTGATAGCCATGTTCAGGTCCTTAGGGTTGATGCAGATCCATAGTTCGCTCTTATCTTTCTTCGCAGCGACAACCATAGTAGAAACCCACCGGGTGGAGTCCATTACTGACTTCAGGATGCCCGTGGCCACCATCTCACGAAGAGCAGACTCGACCTTGTCCCTCATGGCGAAGGACACACGGTGCGGGGGCCTGATGACCGGCGTGATGTCCGGATTGAGGGCAATCTTGTAGCTGCAGGGCAACTTTCCCAGCTTTGAGTCAAACCGGTCTGGGAATTTGGCCAGCGCATTCAGGGGTGCCTCTACCAGGTAGACATCGCTGTGGAAGCTCACTAATCCGAGGTCCTGGCAGGCCGCCATGCCGTGCAGGGGGTCACATTTACCATCTAGCAGGAAGAAAGAGAGGGGCCGAAAGGTCTTCAGCACCTTGCAGTGGAGAGTGGCCCTCCCCACAGGAACATGTACACCACCCCCATAGGCACGTAAAACAGCACTGTCTGTGGAAACGGGGTCATTATTTCTTATCTTCCTGAACAGGCTTGTTGACATAACATTGGCAGCAGCCCCCGTATCCACCTTAGCAGAGAAGGCCATGCCATTCACCGTGACTCGGACGGTCGGGTCCGTTATCAGAGCAGCTGCACCTCACAAGGTAAACACACTCAGTTCGCTCTGAGAAGAGTCAGACTCAGACAGGGGGAGTTCATCATGCTGGAGATGGGAACCAGATGCGGTATCAATACGTGTTAAGTAGCGAGACGGTTTCTGCTGGAGATGGGAACCAGACGCGGTATCAATACGTGTCAAGTAGCGAGACGGTTTCTGCTGTGGCTGTGCAGGGTTCCCAAGGGAATGGCATGCTGCCGAGAAGTGGTTGGGCTTGCTGCAGAAATTACAGGTTTTCCCCAACGCCGGGCACACATTAGAACGGTGTGAAACAAAGTTACAATTCGGACAACGTTGAGGCGGTCTGAAGCCCGTCGCAGGGCTTGCCCTCTGTCACCGGGGAGCATTGTACTGGCGACCAGCGAGACTGGCTGCGCGGACCACAGGGTCAGGTACAGCGGAGGAGACAGCCTCAGCTAAACGAGAGGCATGCCACGCCTCATTGAATGTCAGATCAAGCTTACGCAGCAGCTCAGAGCGCAGCTTATCATCCCAAAGACCAAAGACCAAGATGTCATGGGTCAAAGTATCAGGGGTCAGGACATGCAGGTCACATCGGCGAGCCAGTTGGCGCAGCGCGGCCACGAAATTGTCAATAGATTCACCAGGGTTTTGGCGTCGGGAGAATAGTTTAAAATGCTTTAAGATGTGGTTAATGGGAAGGTCACACATCACCGTAAATTTAGCAAGAAAACATACCGGGTCCTGGATAATCTCGCTCTGTCCATAGATGAATGACTCCGATCGCTCAAGCGCTTCGGGACCAGCTAGCTTCAGCAGAATGGAAGCCTTGACTGCGGGGGCCACAGCAGGGTGGGCGATTGGAACATAATGCATAATTCACGTTGGAACACACTCCAGCGATGAGTGATGTCTGCATCAAAGACTAGGATGTCAGGTTTACGACAGGCAGAAGCCATCACAGCACATGGAGTGGGTACTGGGACTAAGAAAATAAAATGCGATAAACTGGAGCTGCAGGAGGAAGAACATCTGATGCCATGTAGAGAAGGTACACAGACACCTTAAGATCTTCACTACTTTATTAATCATACATCATATAGCCCTAGCTGTACATGGTCTGTCACGATCACCAGAGAGAGAGCTAGGGGTGTGTAGGCTGAAGTCCCTGGCCAAGCACACGCAGCTGACGCTTCGCTACAACAGCTGGCCGCGATCATCAAGCAGGGCTGGCCAGACCGCCGTTCTTCCCTGCCGGCCGCAGCGGTGCCTTATTTCTTGGTTCGTGACGAGTTGGTGCTGCATGATGGTGTGATTGTGAAGGGGCACAAGGTGGTGGTGCCCACAGCACTACGAGAACAATACTTCAAAACCGTTCATCGTGGCCATCCCGAGGCCGAAGCAACCCTTTCCATCGCTCAGAGCCAGTTCTTCTGGCCTGACATGCCTCGCTACCTCCGGGATAGAGTCTCCGCGTGCCCTACCTGCAACAGCCTCGCACCGCAGCAACAGTGGCAGCCGCTCCTGCAGCAGCCAGCTGCTAACCTGCCCTGGTCTGCGCTAGCAACCGACATCTTCAAGCTGCACGGAAAGCACTTGCTGGTGCTTGTCGACTCTTACTCCAGCTGGTTTGAAGTTGACCAGCTCCACTCCCTCTCTATCGAGAAATTGCGCCGCCACTTTGCCACCTTCGGGTCCCCGGCCAGCCTGCAGTCGGACAATGGCAGCCAGTTCACCAGTGCCGAGTTCCATGCTTTTGCCAAACGATGGAACTTTCGTCATTACACCAGCAGCCCGGAATACCCGCAGAGCAACGGACTGGCTGAGCGCGCGGTCCGCAGTGCTAAAAGATTGTTGGAACGTTGCCACCTATCCCGCTCCGCCATCTACCTGACCCTGCTGAACCTCCGCAACATCTCCTGCAACCATGCCCTGGGCTCCCCGGCTCAGCGCCTCATGTCCCGAGTCACGAGGCTCATGGGTCCCGGTGTCTCAACAGTCCCTGTCCCCCTCTGTCTTTAAACCTGCCTTGGTCCGGAAACGCATTGCCCAAAAACACAGTATACAGAAGCGTTCCCACGACAGGTCCTGCCGTGTCCTCTGCCCTCTTCTCCCTGGCCAGGTCGTGCGTATGAGGTCCACTTCTGGCCGCTCCAAGCTGGCCGTGGTCGTCGGTTCTGCCGGTTCCCCTCGTTCGTACCTTGTCAACCACGACGGCAGGGTGTACCGCCGGTCCCGCCAGCATCTCCGGCTCATGAATGAGCCTCTCCCTCCCCCGGCGGCTCCGTATGCCCCCTGCTGCCACTATCGCGGCCCAGTGCTTTGCCTGTTCCTCTGGGGTCACGCCCCCCCCTCGTCCTTCTCCTGTCCGCCTCCCGGCTGCGGTCCCACTTTCTCCGGCTTCCTCGCCCTTCTCTTCACCCGTCCCCCCGATGCCTTCGTCGCCCAGGGGTTCTCCTGTCCATGGCCCCCACCATGCCCCGGCGTTGTCCCCGCTTGTTTCCGTCGGGGAAGGAGGTGATGGCAAGGTGCGGACCCGGTCTGGCCAGGCCGCCGGTCCGTTACGGCGATTACGTGTGATTCTGTATTCCCGTGCTTTACTGTTTTCATTTACCCTAGTGCATGAGACATGGTCACCCTGTCACTCACTGTTTGTTTTGGTAGAGGAAAACCTTTAATTGATAGTGACGATGTCCATGCTAACCACTCCCCCATCAGTTAGTATAATTGTAACCTACACACCCCTAGCTCTCTCTCTGGTGACCGTGACAGACCACATACAGCTAAGGAAATATGATGTATGATTAATAAAATGAAGACCTTAAGGTGTCTGTGTACCTTCTCTACAGGAATGGCTGAATCTGAACCCAGTCCTGTCAGCGGCTGTGACCCGACACCAGGCGCCGCTCCAGCCAGGCCTACACATCCCCCCCGCCAGCCCCACGCCACCCCCCTCCCTGCTGGACCCACGCCTTCCCCCTCCCACCAGGCTCATGCCTCCCCCTCCCTGCTGGGCCCACGCCTTCCCCCTCGCTTTCCCACCTCCCCTCACCTTTCTCACCCCACTCTGGCCCCTCGCCTCCCCCCCCCCGCCAGCCCCTTGCCTCCCCCCCTCGCCGGGTGCATGCCACCCCCCTTCCCCGCCGGGCCCATGCCTCCCTCCCCTCACCTTTCCCCCCCTCACCTTTCCCACCCCCCCTCGCCTTTCCCACCCCCCCCCCCTCACCGGGCGCATGCCACCCCCCTCCCTGCCGGGCCCACACCTCCCTCCCCTCACCTTTCCCTCACATTGACAACAATGCCTGTACCCAGTTGAAAAGCCCGCTGTGGCTGGGGGTTTGGAGACACCATTGGAAGAGAGATCTGCCTCTGGGACAACTCATGGCCAACAGTTTAGTTCCCATGAGGAGCAGGTAGAACATTGGAGGTTCGAGTCCAACCCCTGAGGCCCCTGTGTGACATTTAGTTCAGAGATACAGTGCCCTTCGGCCCATCGAGTCCACACTGACCAGCGTTTCCCCACACACTATCCCACATACGTTAGGGACAATTTATACGTACTAAGCCTATCAACCTAGAGTTTGGGTTAGGGTTAGGGTTAGGGTTAGGGTTAGGGCTAGGGTTTCCTCCCGCACTCCAAAGGCGCACAGTTTTGTATAAATTGTCCCTAGCGTGTGTGGGAGAGTGTGCGGGGAATCGCTGGTCACTGGCTGGGTCCACAAATGGGGGCGTCGGGGAAAGTGGGAGGGGGGGTTTGAGAATGGGAGAAGGGAGGGAGAGGGGGAGAAGGGAATGTGAGGGGAGGGGGGAGTGGAGAAGGGTGAGAAGAGTGGAGTGGGGAGAATGGAGGAAGAGGGGGGAAGGGAAGAGGGGGAGGAGAGGAGAAGGGTAGGGGAGGTGGAGAATAAGGGATGGGGGCAGGAGGGGGGGTGGAGGGGAATATAAATGTATTTTATTTACCAAATACATTTGTAAATAAAACTGGACTCAGACATCTTTTCATTTGCACAATTGATTTTATTGTATTAATTTCAGGCTGTCGCCGAAAATGTCACCCTAGTGGGACAGGCCTTTCACGCTGCGAAACCTGAGGGCAATGCTTTTGAAGGCGGCGTCGGCGGCAAACTTCTCTCTGGCTAGGTTCTCGATCACCTCGGGTTCGAGTCCGCAGTGCTCAAAGAAACTGTCCAAGCCCGAGCAGCCTCGGGATAAGCGGCAGCTGAGATTGGAGTGCTAGCCCCATAATCCGCCTTCACCAATCCGCCGCTTGAGCGGCTCCTTGGGGCAACCTGCTGCTGTTTCTCGGGGCACTGCTGGCACCCTGGGATGCTGCTGGTGTGGCAACAGGTGCTTCCTGGGATGCTGCTGGTGTGGCAACTGGTGCTTTCTGGGGTGCTGCTGGAGTGGTTACTTGTGTACCCTTGCGTGCTGCTGGTAGTTACTTGTGCACCATGGGATGCTGCAGCCTCTGTACCCACTACTAATTCTTCCCCTTCCGATGTTGCTGTTCCCGTTGCCAGTCCCTCCTGCTTGATGCCCCGGCTGCTAGAGCGGGGCAGCAGGCACCGGACCAGGCTGCTACTGCCCTTGAAACTGCTGGCACGGCAGGTGGCCGCCACTCCCCACACGAACTCGTACTTCTGCTGGTACATGACAAGCGAGTCAGGCCTGAGCTCTTGGAGCTGGAGCGACGCATGATGTCAGGCGGGAGCCCCAGCTGCCCGCTCTGCTGGGGGCTGCCGGAGGCCAGATAGGTCTTCGTGTTACTGCTGGCCCCGCTGCCGCTGCTGCTGCCTTCCTCGGAGGCAGAGCTGCCCAAACCATTGGGCTCCAATTTGCACCCACTCGCCATCTGGCTCTTCAAGTACTTGGCCTTGTCGGCAGCCAGTCTCTTCACGGCGCTCTGTCGACCCTGTCTGTCCCCCTCCATTTGACTGCGGAGGTAGCCGGGACCTTTGGTCAGGAGCCTGAGCGGCGGAGAGACGCTTGCCTCAGGCGGCACGCTTGCAGTGGGCGCGATCTTGCTCGGCATCTTACTTTGATCCAACCAACGAGGACAAACACGATTTCACATCCGCGGAGAAGCAAAGACCAGGACTTCCATGAGCAATGTCAGGTTGCCTGAAATGGCCTTAATCCACATTTACTATGACTTTGCCCATAACTTGGACAAAGTAGTGACTAGGTTTGTGCAGTTACATTCTTGGAAAATGGAACTGGAAAACATGATTTATGGCTAAATGGGAATATATGTAGGCCTGCCACGAGTGTCCGTCGCCTGCATCACTACACCAGGACTTCCATGAGCAATGACAGGCTGTCTGCACTCGCCTTAATGCACATTCACTATGACTTTGCCCATGACTTGGACAAAGTGGTGACTAGGTTTGCACAGTTACATTTTCGGAAAATGGAACTGGAAAATTAGATTAATGGCTAAATGGCAATATATGCTGGTCTGCCAAGAGTGTTCTCAAAGTCTGTGAGAGGAACCCTGAACTGTCTGCTAATCCCCTCACACTTTGGGAGCCCAAACAGGGCACTGCAAGAAGAGGTAGAAGTTGGGCCACCTACATCAGTGTACTGCGGAATGACACAGCTTTGACAGCATTAACAAACTGAGGACTGCTAGATAAATTGGTCTGAGTTGCTATATTCGTGGAACCAGGGATTGCATATAGGCTAAGGACAATGAATGCCCTTGCATTAGTAGAAGTAGTGGTAAATAGCAATATACATTCAGGAGCACCTGAATGATTTTGCAGCATCATCCCAGCATGCTGAGTGCTGAGTGACAGTGAACTAAGAACTCATTCCAGTCATGCTAGTCAGTATGGCTCAACAATAGTTACACTGGGTGATTTTTTTTAAATTGTTCTTACCATGCTACTCACCTTTATGTGACATTTATTAGGAGAATCTGAATGATTATGCAGCATCATGCCAGCATGTTTGATTGTTTGGTAAGCTATATGATGAATTTTAATTTTATGTTATGTTATTATATATTTTTATATGGTATGGAATCAAAATCAAGAATTATAAATTCACATTTCAAAAATGGTTTCACAATTCAGTAGTACTGATTTTCTGTATATCATACTGAAATATCAAATATTCTCAAATATCATTTGAGAATACATGAGGTTGCATGCAAAATACTGATTTTCACAAATCCAGTTTCTGTGTGATACGTTCTATTGCATTTATGTGAGAAATACTGATTTCCCCAACAATATACTGATTTTCAGCCATCAAAATACGGAAATGCTTGGTGAAACTTGGCAGCTCTGCAATTATTCACAATCACATTATGTTTGAGAATTCAAAATGTGATTTGTGATCTTGTTTATGAGTCATCATGAAACTAGAATTTGTTATAATAGCTTCATATGGGCCTGTTCTCATCAGACATCAAAACCTATTAAAATGCACCAATGTATTTCCATTACTTCGATCAGTGCACTGAATGTACAGTTTTAATTCAATATAGATACAATGAACTGCAGATGCTGGTTTACTGACCTCTGTAGTCATGAAGACACTCGAAAGGCTTGTGCTTGCCAAGCTGAAAAATATCACTAACTCCCTGCTGGACCCTCAACAGTTTGCATATTGGGCCAATAGATCTGTGGATGATGCAGTCAACCTGGGCCTGCACTTCATCCTACAGCACCTAGACCGCCAGGGGACCTATGCGAGGATCCTGTTTGTTGATTTTAGCTCTGCATTCAACACCATTGTGCCAGAGCTACTACACTCCAAACTTTCCGAGTTGACTGTGCCTGAACCCCTCTGTCAGTGGATCACCAAATTCCTGACAGACAGGAAGCAGCATGTGAGGCTGGGAAAGCACATCTCGGACCCGCAAATGTTCAGCATAGAAGCACCGCAAGGCTGCGTACTCTCTCCTCTCCTCTACACGCTCTACAACGACTGCACCTCCACAGACACCTCTGTCAAGCTTCTCAAGTTTGCGGATGACACAACTCTGATTGGATTGGGAGGAATCTGCCTACAGACAGGAAGTGCCACAGCTGCCGTCCTGGTGCCATAGCAACAACCTAGAGCTCAATGCTATTAAGACAGTGGAATTGATTGTAGACTTTAGGAGAGCTCCCCCTCCCCTCACCACACTCAACATCAACAACACCACAGTCACATCTGTGGAGTCTTTTAAGTTCCTGGGAACCATCACCTCCAAGTACCTTAAGTGGGGGGCTACCATCGACTCCACAGTCAAAAAGGCACAACAGAGGATGTACTTCCTGCGGCAGCTGAGGAAGCAAAATCTGCCACAGGCAATGATGGTCCAATTCTACACAGCCATCATAGAGTCTGTTCTCACCTTCTCCATCATGGTCTGGTTTGGCTCAGCCACCAAGCACGACACCTGGAGGCTGCAGCGAATCATCCGATCAGCAGAGAAGATTATTGGCTGCAACCTTCCCTCCATTGATGAACTGTATACTGCAAGGGCCAGGAAGCGAGCGGGCAAGATCATCTCTGACCCCTCTCACCATTGGCCACAAACTCTTTGAATCACCCCTCTGGAAGGTGACTCCGGACAGTCAAAGCTACCACAGCCAGACATCAAAACAGTTTTTATCCATGAGTAGTTGCTCTACTCAACAGCCAAAAATCAGTAGCCTCCCTTTGATCTGGTATTTTGTTGGTTCACATGCTTGATCAATGGTGTTGTATCATTAATGTTTTATTATTATTAATGTTTAGTGTTTTCTGAGTCATTCGTAACTATCACTGTATGTCATGTTGTTACTTGTGGGTGGAGCACCAAGGCAAATTCCTTGTATGTGAATACTTGGCCAATAAACTTACTTACTTACTTACTACAAAGGACAAAGTGCTGGAGCAACTCAGTGGGTGAGATAGCATCTCTGGAGAACATGGGTAAGGACAAGTTTTACCAGGCGGAGGGGAGTATTAGTAGACTCCTAATTAGTAGACTACCATGGAAAAGGCAATTCTGGATTTTGTGTTATGTAATGAACCGGATTTGATAGAGGAACTTGAGGTTAATGAGCCATTAGGAGGTTACTGATCAGTGGGCTGAAAGATGGCAGATGGAGTTTAATGCTGTTAAGTGTGAAGTGCTACATCTTGGCAGGACAAATCAAAATAGGACGTACATGGTAAATGGTAGGGTATTGAGGAATGCTGTGGAACAGAGGGATCTAGGAATAACTGTGCATAGTTCCCTGAAGGTGGAATCGCATGTAGATAGGGTGGTAAAGAAAGCCTTTGGTGTGCTGGCCTTTATAAATCAGAGCATTGAATATAGGAGTAGGGAAGTAATGTTAAAATTGTACAAGGCATTAGTAAGACCAATTCTGGAGTATGGTGTACAATTTTGGTCGCCTAGTTATAGGAAGGATGTCAACAAAATAGAGAGAGTACAGAGGAGATTTACTGGAATGTTGCCAGGGTTCCAGCAACTATGTTACAGAGAAAGGTTGAACAAGTTAGAAGGTTAAGGGGGGACTTGATTGAGGTCTTTAAAATGATGAAAGGGATAGACAGAGTTAACGTGGATACGTTTTTCCCATTGAGGGTAGGGAAGATTCAAACAAGAGGGCATGACATGAGAATTAAGGGACAGAAGTTTCGAGGTAACGTGAGGGGGAATCTCTTTACTCAGAGGGTGGTGGCTGTGTGGAATGAGCTTCCACCAGAAGTGGTGGAGGCAGGATCGATTTTAACATTTAAGAGTAAAGTGGATAGGTATATGGACGTGAAGGGAATGGAGGGGTATGGTCTGAGTGCAGGTAGATGGGACTAGGGGAAAACAAATGGTCGGCACGGACTGGAAGGGCCGAGAGGGCCTGTTTCCGTGCTGTAATTGTTATATGGTTATATGGTTATATGGTAATATGGTTAATCTACAATTGGAGAGGGAGAAGGGTAGATCGGAAGTGTCAGTGTAAGTGTTGAATAAAGGGGACTATGAGGCCATGAGGGAGGAGCTGGCCAAAGTTGACTGGTAAGATACCCTAGCAGGGATGACAGTGGAACAACAATGGCAGGTATTTTTAGGAATAATACAGAAGGTGCAGGATCAGTTCAATCCTAGGAGGAAAAAAGATTCCAAGGGGAGTAAGGGGCGACCATGGCTGACAAGGGACGTCAGGGACGTATAAAAATAAATGAGAAGTACAACGTAGCAAAGATGAGCGGGAAGCAAGAGGATTGGGTAATGTTTAAAGAGCAACAGAAGAGAAATAAAAAGACAATACGGGGAGAAAAGATGAGCTACGAAGGTAAGCTAGCCAAGAATATAAAGGAGGATAGTAAAAGCTTCTTTAGGTATGTGAAGAAGAAAAAATAACTTAAGACCAACGTTGGACCCTTGAAGACCGAAAAAGATGAATTTATTTATTTTTTGTGTGTTTTTTTTGTTTGTTTATTTTTATTAGAAGTAAGTACAATAGTGTGGTACTTGAGTACCTAATACATACATACAGATTTCCATTCTTGTACAACTTCATACTTTTGATTTAATAATAAAAGAACAGTGAGAGAAAAAAGAAATAAAGAATAGATAGTCAATCGAGTAGAAACAGAAAGCAAAAGAAATAAAGGATAGAGATGACAAGTTAAAAGATTGAAAGAAAAGGAGAAAGTAAAGAAAAGAAAGATTAGGAGAGATCTACCTATCTCGTATTTTTTTTTTTTTTTTTGCCCATCCGTCATCGGGTTCTAAACCATTTAATTTCTAAGGTTATGTTATGTTGCTTGTAAAAAGTTGATAAAAGGAGACCAAATCTTTAAGAATAGGTCTTCTTTGCCTAGTAGGAGGAATCTCATTTCTTCAAGATGTAGCGTTTCAGACATACTTGAAATCCACATTTTGAATGTTGGCGTAGGTGCGTTTTTCCAAAATTTGAGTATAATTTTTTTGCTGTTATTAAACTGTAATTAAGAAAAGCTTCTTGGAATATAGTTAGTTTACTTCCCTCTTCCATTGATCCAAAGATAATCAGTTCCGTATTGGGGTTCAATTTTGTGTTAAATAGTTTTGTAAAAGTTCCAAAAATATCATTCCAAAATTTATACAAGAGACAAAGGAATGTGCTATAGTGGCATTTTGAGTTAGACATTTGTCGCAGATGGGGGAAACATTTGAAAATATTTTATTCAGTATAGTTTTCGAATAATGTAATCTATGTAAAATTTTAAATTGAATTAGGTTGTGTCTTACATTCATTGAGCATTTGTTTACATATAATAAATTTTTATCCCATCTATCGTTCGGAATTTTTATCAATAACTCTTGTTCCCAGTCCCTTCTAATTGCCTCTGTCATTGGTGTTTCTATATTAAGAATTATATTATATAAGTAAGATATTAAATTGCTTAATTCTGCCTTTCTATTCATTCCTTCCTCAAATAAATCTGGGGTTGAAGTTTGATATCCTTGTATATACTTTTTCAAATAATCTTGAATTTGAAGGTATTTGAAATATTGATTACTTTTCAAATTATATTTTAGTTGTAATTGTTGGAATGATAAAAATGTTCCCATTTCATGGTGATTTATTAATACAACCTAAAGATATTAATGAAAGATTTATGCAATACTATAAAAAATTTATATACTGCTAAAATAACAGTAAGTAAAATAGAAATAGATGCATTTATAAAAGAATGTAACTTGAAAGGATTGGATTCACAAAATAGAAAATTATTAAATGCTGATATTTCAATAAATGAAATAGAAGAATCTATTAGGTCATTAAAAAATGGTAAAAACACCGGGACCAGATGGTATAGGTTCGGAATTTTATAAAATATTTCATGAATATATAGTCCCATATTTAAAATCATTATATGAACAGATATATACAGAACAGAAGCTTCCAGATACATTGAACGAATCTATTATAACACTCATACCTAAAATGAATAAAGATTTAGATGAACCAGGATCATATAGAGCAATAGCGCTATTAAATACAGATCAAAAGATATTAACAACAATATTAGCAAAAAGATTGAGTTCAGTCGTTAATGAAATAATACATCCGGATCAAACAGGATTTATACCAAAAAGATACTCTTCATATAATCTAAGACGATTGTTTAATATTATATATTCGAAAAGAAGTGATAAAAAAGATTTAGTAGTTATCTCGCTTGATGCAGAAAAAGCTTTTGACCAAGTGGAATGGCCTTATTTATTTTCAGTAATGGAAGCCTTTAAACTAGGAGAGGAATTTATTACTTGGATTAAATTATTATACGCAAACCCAACAGCAAGAATAACAACAAACCGAATGTTATCAATCAAATTTAATTTATCACGAGGTTGTAGGCAAGGTTGTCCTTTATCACCTTTATTGTTTGCATTAGCTATAGAACCACTTGCTCAGAGGATAAGACTACATCCGGAAATATATGGATATGATACCATAGATACTAAGAATAAAATCTCCTTATATGCAGACGATGTATTACTTTATATCACTCAACCAGAAATAAGTATCCGAAATCTGTTAAAATTAATAACGGAATTTGGAACACTTTCAGGATACAGTATTAATTGGAATAAAAGTGAGCTTATGCCAATAACACTGAATAATTTACATATATTACAACAATTTCCTTTTAAGATAACAAATGAAAATATTAAATATCTTGGGATTTTTGTTACAAAAAGATTTAATTCTTTATTTAAATTTAATTTTCCCCCATTACTGAATAAATTGAACAAGAATATTTCATATTGGAAAAGTTTACCTATCTCGATGATAGGGAAAATTAATGCAATAAAAATGATATTTCTCCCACAATTATTATATTTATTTCAATTAATTCCGATATATCTTCCAAAAGTTTTTTTTTTAAAAAGTAGATTCTTTAATTACGAATTTTATTTGGGATTATAAGACTCATAGAATAAATAAAAAACATTTATGTAAATCTAAAATAAAAGGAGGATTAGCATTACCAAATTTTATGTTCTATTACTGGGCAGTCAATATTAAAAATATGAATTTTTGGTTAGGAGAAATTGATAATAAACCTAATTGGTTAAATATGGAAAAAGAAGATTGTTCTCCATTTGAAATTAGCTCTATAATATTTGCTAATACTAATGTTGCTAAGAAAGTTTTTAAGGAAAATCCGATAATAGAAAATGGAATTCGCATATGGAAACAAATAAAGAAAGCATTAAAACTAAAATCTATCCCATTAAGTCTTAAGATTGTTAATAATTTTATGTTTAAACCTTCTTTATTGGATAAAGCTTTTTTACAATGGAGAAATAAAGGAATTTCTAAGATGGGTGATCTTTATAAGGAAAACATTTTTCTTTCATTTCAAGAGTTGCAACAAACTTACGGGCTACATAATAAAGAATATTTTAGATATTTACAAATTAGAAACTATGCCTTCGCAAATATATATGAATTTAAAAATAGAAAAATAGAAATATTAGAGGAATGTTTGAACAAACATCCAAATATGGAAAAAATGATATCATATATATATAATATTTTACTGGAAAACGATACCCCATCAACAGAAACATACAGAGAGTCTTGGGAAAAGGAATTGGGTCAAATAATAAGACCAGAAATATGGGAAGAAAGTTTACAACATATACATTATTGTTCATTAAACGCTAAACATTCTCTCATACAGTTTAAAATATTACATAGATTACATTATTCTAAATATAAATTACATCATATTTTCTCAAAGATATCTCCTATATGTGATAAATGTCAAATTTCAGAAGCAAATTTGACACACTCATTTACCAACTGTATAAAAATTGTAGAATATTGGAAGGAAATATTTAAAATAATATCAGCCGTTATTAATAAAAAATATAACTCCTGACCCAAAGTTAATTATACTTGGAATTATTGAAACAGATTTATCAATAACAATGAGTCATAGAACTTTTATTGACTATGGTTTAGTAATTGGGAAGAAATTAATATTAAAATTTTGGAAAGGCCCTACATCCCCAACAATTAAAATGTGGAATATAGAAATGTCGGAGACACTCCATTTGGAGAGATTGAGGTTTGTCCTTATGGATAGGCTAGATCTCTTCAGACGGATTTGGTCTCCATATATTGAATATTTACAGGGTCATAATAGTTCGGCGCGGGGACCTGACTGAAACCTGGATACCCGATTGGATGAAGAAACATATATTAATTCATGAATATGTCTATAAACACGGATCATTGACGAATACTTTATTCTCCATCAAACCTTTTATTTTTATTCTTTACTACCTTTCTTTTTTCTTTAAATCTTTCTATTTTCCTATATCTATATAAAAAATTTAAAAAAATGTAGAAACACATTACTTTAATTTTTTGATATTAGTACAAATATAAATATTATTAGATTTATGAGAATATTATTAATATTATTAGTACTTTTAGTTTTATATACCTTTAATTATATAAAATTACGTATTCTTTATTACGTATAATTATCCTTAATATTAGGAAGGAAAAAAAAAAATGGAAATTTTATAAGTTTTATTAACTTTTTGTATCAATATTATTACTAAATTTGACCTTATACCTAATGAATTAGAGATAAAATGAAAAACTTACTAATAGTATAATGCTATATTATAAATGTATTATTAGTATTATGTACTTTTAATCATATAAAATATATAACTTTGGAAGTTATAATTAAGGATAATACAGCATAAATAATATTGATATTATTATTAATATATTAATAGTATGAATTAATTATTAAGACTATGTACTACTACTGTAGAAATGTAATATGTTATTTTGTTTCTATAATAAAAAAATTTAAAAAAAAAAAAAAAAAAAAAAAAAAAATGTTCCCATTTCATACAAATCACCCATCGTTTTGATTCCTATTCTTTCCCAATGGATAAACATTTTATCAATAATGGATGGTTTGAATGAAGGATTATTAGCTATTGGAGAAAGAAGCGATAATTTTCTTAATTTTAAAGTTAGTTTTATTTGTTTCCTAATTCGTATTATACTATGAATAATTGGATTCTTCTTATATATTATATTGTTCAGTTTTATCGGGGAAAGAAGGATCGCTCCTATATTATAAGGGGAACAATCCTCTTTCTCCATTCTTATCCAATCTACCTGTTGGGCAGAACTGTCCAACCAGTAGATTATATTTTTAATATTCACTGCCCAATAATAATACAATAAGTTAGGAAGTGTCAGTCCCCCTGATTCTTTAGATTTACACAAGTGATTTTTTTTTAATTCTGTGTGATTTATAATCCCATATGAAATTTATAATATCAGAATCTAGTTTATTAAAGAATTTTTTAGGTAAATATATTGGTATTGATTGAAATAGGTACAATATTTGTGGTAAGAAGATCATTTTTATCGCATTTATTCTGCCTATTAAAGACATCGGCAGTGTTTTCCAAAATATAATCAACCCATTTAATTTAGTTAATAAAGGCATATAGTTTGCGTCAAGTAATGATTTATGGTTCCTAGTAATTTGAATGCCCAAATACTTAAAATTTTCAGTTGTAATTCTAAAAGGGAATTTCAATAAATGTGTCGACTCTTGAGGTTTTATCGTCATAATTTTGCTTTTGTTCCAATTTATTCTATTTCCTGAAAAAGAACCAAATTCCTATATTAAATTTAGTATATTTGGTATGCTAATTTGCGAATTTGTAATATATAATAATATGTCGTCTGCATATAATGAAATTTTATTATTTGAGTGTTTGGTATTATATCCATGAATATTCGGATGACTTCTTATACTTTCAGCTAAAGGCTCTATCACTAGTGCAAATAGCAGGGGCGATAACGCGCACCCCTGCCTATTGCCCCTTGCTAATTGGAATTTCGGGGATAATATATTATTAGTCAGTATTCCAGCCGTCGGCTTATCATATAATAATTTTACCCATGAAATAAAATTATCTCCTGTGTTAAATTTTTCCAATACTTTGAATAAATATTGCCATGCTACTTGATCGAAAGCTTTTTCTGCATCCAATGAAATAGTTGCTAGTTCTTCTTCAGTATTATGTGAGTACATTATATTAGACAGCCGTCTCAAATTGTTAAATGAGTATCTCTTTGGTATAAACCCTGTTTGGTCCGGATTTATTAGTTTACTAATATATTTACTCAATCTTCTCGCTAGGGTCTTTGCTAATATTTTTTTGTCTGTATTTAGCAGTGCAATAGCTCTATATGAGCCTGGGTCTTCTAGATCTTCATCCTTTTTTGGTATGTGTAATAGTTGACTCAGTTAGTGTTTCTGGTAGTTTATTTTCTTTAAAAACGTATATATATACATCTTTCAACCGTGGAGAAATTATCTCATAGAATCTTTTATCGAATTCATTATTAAAGCCATCTGGTCCTGGCGTTTTGCCATTTTTCAACGAACTTATTGTTTCTTCTATTTCCTGTAGTGTAATCTAAGATCCTAATCCCTCTTGTTCCACCATATTTAATTTCTGAAGATTACAATTGTCTAAGAAATTTGAAATTTGAGTATTAGTTGCAGAGGTTTTCGATGTATATACATTTTGATAAAATTGAGCAAATCTTTTATTAATATCTTTAGGTAGTGTTAGTAATTCCCCTTTGTCTGATTTAATTTTAGTAATTGTATTTTCTGTTTCCCGTTTTTTCAGTTGGCGTGCTAGGAGTTTATGAGGTTTATCACCAAATTCAAAATTTTCTTGTTTTGTAATTTGAAATAATCTTATTATTCTGGCCGATAAAATTGTATTTAATTTATATTTTAGTATTGTTATCTTATTATGTTTATCTATTGTTGGTTCTTTGGCATTTTCTAAATCTAATTGTCTAATTTCTTGTTCTAACTGCAATTGTTCAGTATTATTCTTTTTATTTTGGAAAGCTTGATATGATATTTTTAGTTCCTCTAATAAATGCCTTAAAAGTTTCCCATAATAAAGAGGGTGAAATATCTGGTGTATCATTTGTCTCAAAGAAGAATATCATCTGCTCTTTTAAATATGTACAACCTTGTGAGTTGTTTAAGATTTGGGGGTTAAACCTCCAAAACAATTTTTTATCAGTCATTCCTTCTAATTTTAAAGAAAAAGTTAACGGGGAATGATCAGAAATAATACTATTATGATATTTAGAATTATATGTATATGGAATTAGTTTTGTGTCCACTAAGAAATACGTGAATATGTTTTATGTACTGTTGAATAAAATGAATATTCCCTACCTACTGGGTTAGCGATCCTCCATACATCTGTTATATTAGTATTTTTCATGTATGTATTTAGGAGTTCACTAGTTTTAGATTTTATGTTAGTCCTTTTTTGTTTTGCTGATTTATCCAAATATGGATCTAAAACACAATTCAAATCTATTATCACATTTTGATGGTTAAGTTCTGAAATTATATCCAAAATTTTACTAAAGAATTGTGGGTTGTCAAAGTTAGGAGCATAAATATTTATCAAAGTAAGTGGAGTAGAATAAATTTCTCCTGTGACTATGACGTACCTCCCCTCTTTATCTGCTATTGTATTCTTTAATTTAAATGGTATACCTTTGCGAATGATAATAGCCGTGCCTCTAGATTTAGAAGTAAATGAAGAGTAGTAGGTTTGCCCAATCCAATTTGCCTTCAGTCTTATCTGTGTTTGATATTTCAGATGCATCTCTTGTAAAAAAATGATGTCACTGTTTAAGATAGTAAAAGCTTCTTTAGGTACGTGAAGAGGAAAAAATTACTTAAGACCAACGTTAGACCCTTGAAGACCGAAAAAGATGAATTTATTATGCGGGACAAGGAAATGGCAGATGAGTTGAACAGGTACTTTGGATCCTTCTTCACTAAGGAGAACACAAACAATCTTCCTGTTATAGTAGTGGCCAGAGGATCTGGGGTGACGGAGGAACTGAAGAAAATCCACATTAGGGAGGAAATGGTGTTGGGTAGACTGATGGGACTGAAGGCTGATAAATCATCATGGCCTGACTGTCTGCAACCCAGGGTACTTAAGGAAGTGGCTCTAGAAATCGTGGATGCATTGGTGATAATTTTCCAATGTTCTATAGACTCAGGATCAGTTCCTGTGGATTGGAGGGCAGCTAATGTTATCCCACTTTTTAAGAAAGGTGGGAGAGAGAAAGCAGGGACTTATAATCCAGTTAGCCTGACATCGGTGGTGGGGAAGATGCTGGAGTCAATTATAAAAGGTGAAATAGCCGCACTTTGGATAGCAGTAGCAGGATCAGTCTGAGTCAGCATGGATTTACGAAGGGGAAATCATGCTTAACTAATCTTCAGGATTTTTTTGAGGATGTAAAAAGAAAATGGACAAGTGGATGTAGTGTACCTGGACTTTCAAAAAGCATTTGATAAGGTCCCAGATTGGAGATTAGTGGGCAAAATAAGGACACATGGGTAGAGTACTGACAGGGATAGAACATTGGTTGGCAGACAGGAAACAAAGAATAGGGATTAACGGGTCCCTTTCTGAATGGCAGGCAGTGACTAGTAGGGTACCGCAAGGCTTGGTGCTGGGACCGCAGCTATTTACAATATACATCAATGATTTGGATGATGGGATTCAAAGTAACATTAGCGAATTTGCTGATGACATAAAGTTGGGTGGCAGTGTGAACTGTGAGGAGGATGCTATGAGAATGTAGGGTGACTTGGACAGGTTGGGGGAGTGAGCAGATGCATGGCAGATGAAGTTTAATGCAGATAAATGTGAGGCTATCCAGTTTGGTAGCAAAAACAGGAAGGCAGATTATTATCTAAATGGCGTCAAGTTGGGAAAAGGGGAAGTACAATGGGATCTGGGGGTCCTTGTTCATTGGTCTATGAAAGTAAGCATGCAGGTGCAGCAGGCAGTGAAGAAAGCGAATGGCATGTTAGTCTTTATTACAAGAGGAGTGGAGTAGAGGAACAAAGAAGTCCTTCTGCATTTGTACAGGGTCCTAGTGTGAACCACGCCTGGAGTACTGTGTGCAGTTTTGTCCCCTACTTTGAGGAAGGACATTCTTGCTATTGAGGGAGTGCAGTGTAGGTTTTCAAGGTTAAATCCCGAGATGGCAGGACTGTCATATGCTGAAAGAATGGAGTGGCTGGGCTTGTAAAGTCTGGAGTTTAGAACGATGAGACTGGGTTCTTATTGAAACATATAAGATTGCTAGGGGTTTGGACATGCTAGAGGCAGGAAACATGTTCCCGATGTTGGGGGAATCCAGAACCAGGGGCTGCAGTTTAAGAATAAGGGGTAAGCCATTTAGAACAAAGACAAGGAAACACTTTTTCTCACAGAGAGTTGTGAGTTATTGGAATTCTCTGCTGGCTGGAGCTCCGACTCTGGCGATCTCTGATGCAAGGCTCCGCGGTGTTCTAAATCCAGCGCAGCCCGCTGCTGGACACCCGCAGGCACAGCTCAGCGATGTAGGGAGTCGGCGGCCACAGCACTCCTGAGCTTACCGCACTGCGACCCGGTAAGGCATCGCCCGCTCCCTGATGGTGTCCCTGCGCTGTGCCGCCGCCGAAGCTGCAATCCCGGCCGGTCCCGACAGGAAACGCCGCTCCAGTTTCGATGGTATGCCGTGAGGAAGGGGCGAAGAAACAGCTCGGAGGGTAGCCGCCTCTCCAACCATGTAGGGACTAGGAAATAAAGTTTCCCCCTTCCCCTCCCCCACCCCCGACATAAAAGACCTCCAACTAACATTTGTTTTTTCTAACAGGACTAAAAAATAAAAATAAAAAAGGGTGAAAGGGCTGAGCCGTAGGCACTCGCATGGGCTCCAGCTACACCAGTCTTTTTGATGGTTAAGTCAAACAAGCCTTTTTCCTAACTTACATTGGCACCATCTCCCAACTCCTCTTGATATCAATGACTGCATCAGGGATGCCTTCTGCACCGTGCAGGACTCATTAATGAACTCATTTCATTATAAATTTACTTGGACTAGCTCTGACACCTCGTTCCTCTTTCATGATCTCTCAGTCTCCATCACAGGGGAAAGACTATCGACTGACGTAAACTACAAACTCACCGGCTCCCACAGTTATCTGGACTACACTTCTTCCCACTCTGCCTCTTACAAAGATGCTATCCTCCACTTTAAACTTCCCCGTCTCCATCTGCTCCTAAGATGAGGTTTTCCATTTTAGGACATCCAAGATGTCCTGTTTCTTTAACTAACCTGTGCTTTCCTGTCATCTGTCATAAATGGATTTCTCACCCACATTTCCTCTATGTCCTGTAGTTCTTCTCTTGCTCCCCCTCCCCTCAAATGGAACAAGAATAAAGCTGTCCTGTTACTTGCCTTTCATCCCACCAGCCTCTGCATACGACGCACCATTCCCCGACATTCCTGCCATTTTTAACGTGATCCCACCACCAGTCATATCTTCCTATCCCCACCTCTCTCTGCTTTCTGCAAAGACTGTTCCCTCCTCAACTCCATCGTTTACTTATCCCTTCCCACCCAAACTACACCCTCTCAGGTACTTTCTCCTGCAACTGCATGAGATGTAACACTGGTCTCAATATTTCCTCCATCACATCCATCCAGACATCCCAACAATTATCCCAGGTGATACAAAGGTCCATGTGCACCTCCTCTAATGTCATCTACTGCCTTCAATATTCCCAATGTGGTTTCCTTTACAACAGCGAGATCAAGTGTAGACTCAGCAATCTGTTTCTCCAAACACTCCACCTCGGTCCATCAAGGCTTGCTGGATCTGCCGGTTGCGAACCATTTTAACTCCCCTTATCATTCCCATGCTGAACTTGCTGCCCTGGTCCTCCTCGATTGCCAGAGTGAAGCCACACTCGACCTGCAGGAACAGCACCTCATATTCCACTTGGGTGCAACCTAATAGTATTAACATTGAATTTTCCAATTTTAGGTCACTAACCAAACAACCCTTCCTTTATTCACCTCTCCGTCTCCTCTGCCTCACCTAGACTCCCGTCCATTTTCCCGCTTCCCTCTCCCCTTCCACCTGTATTCCTTTTTCTGGCTTCCACCTCTTCTCTTCTTATCTCACACCTTTGTCTTCTTATCAGTAGTCTTAGGCCAACCATCTACATATCAAACCCCTCCCTCACCTTGATCCACCTAACACTCACCAGGCGTTGTTCTGCCCATCCTCTTTATCAACTTTCTCTCTCCCCCACTCATCACAATTAGTCTGAAAAATGGTCCCATCATGAAAGATCGCCTATCCACGTTTTTCAGAGATGCAATGAAGTGCTACGGCATTTTTTTCTATTAATTCATTGGTATGCGTCATTTTAATTGACTTCACTTCAAGAAGCACTCCTTTGGTTTTAATTCTTATTAAGACACTTAATTGATTACATTTATATCTCCATCTGATTTGAACTCTCATCTTTGGTCTGTGAATACTGGTCCAATAATTTTGCCACTGTGCTACCATATCCCACATTTGCAACTTGGCTACAGTTACGGCAAATTTACTTTTCTAAAGTGTTGGATCCCACAACAGATTGATCGATCTACAGCATTGTGGTGATCAGCAGTATGGTTTTGCATACTACATCAAACATGCCCGATATTGCTTCAGTATCTTCACTACAAGATCCATTCTATTGTGTACACAACATGAAAGGCACTGTGCAGTATGTTTGTACAAAACTACATACCAGAGGCCAAGGAGCAGTAGACACCAGGAATGAGGCACAAGCGGCAGGAAAGGTCCAAGCCTGAGGGTTGGGAATACTGATACCTGAGGAGCGGGGGAGATTAGGTCCAGAGCCCATGGAGTGGGTAAAATTCAAGGCCTGAGGAATAGGAAAAACCAGGACCTAAGGAGAGGGAAAGCCGGAGCCTCAGGAGCAAGAGAGACATGGATCGGGGAGTGGGAGATCTGGGCCAGTGTGAAAGCCTGGACGAGGAGGAGAGACCCTGACCAGGGCCCAAGAAGTGGGAGAGACTAGGACCAGTGGCCAAGGGCCTTGGGAGCGGGAGTTTGGCTGGGGGGTGGTGGGGGGAGGAGCTGGGTAGCCTCTTGCCACTGGAATGCGTTCCCTGCTGGACTCTGCTGGTCTGAGTGCAGCTTGCACTATTGCACACATCCCTTCATTTGTTCACTACCTGCCTTGGCTCCTGGACCAAAGATACCACCAGCAGGTTTGCTGCCTGGACCAGAGGCACTCACATGATATCTATTGTCTGCCAGTCTCTGAACTGAACTGCAACCAGGCTGAGATGACTGGTTGGTGCATATTCACCCTGTCCAGTGGGTTATCTTGTGAGGAATCGGTAAATCTGACAGAAAATCAGGATGGACCTCAATAGGGGGTCTGAGAGCATCCTTCCGGCAGCTCCTACATCTAATTTCATCTCCAATCATCTTGACTTTGCCTTGCCACTGGAACCAAATGTGCCTGGACAAGAGAATGAGGTTAAAATGCACAATTTTTCCTTCACTATGATCCAAGTTACGTACAAGTCATGGCATCACATCCTGTGGAGCTAGGGGAACGTCAATCTTGTCCACCTTCCTGTGGCCAGGGAGGGAGGGGGGGGATATTCTTTCCCAATGGTCAAATAAGAGCAGAGAGATAGAGTGAATTTGCTCATGGTTGGTGCATGAAGTGTACTTAGTTTAATGGAAAACTCTAATGCTGACCAGAGTGAACTAATGGAAGGGAGATAATGATGAAACCAAAGACAAGTTCAAACAAGATCAGAACTCAGTGGTCTCAGCTGTAACTAGGTCAGAGATTGTTATCATCCATGGAGGCCTTATTGCAAAAGTTGGAACAGACTATCAAGTCTGGAAGGCAATAATAGTCTATTTCTAGTCAGCTTATGCCGCAGGTCCTAATCACATCCCAAAGACATGTGGGTTTGTAGGTTAATTGGCCCCTTAGTGTGTAGGGAGTGGGTGGGAAAGTGGGATAATACAGAACTAACGTGAACGTCTGATTGATGGTCAATGTGGACGGGCTGAAGGATCTGTTTTCGAACTGTATCTCTAAAATTAAAAAATTAATAAAATACAATTCCATCATTCATGAATCAAATATCATAAAACTTAATCCTAAAATCTAATTAACTATTTTACTTCGGAGTCACGTGAGTAACTATGTGAAGAAGGCCGTCAGTCCGCTTGCGCATCATTACGTCTGAAGCATGCGCCAATGACTGACTGGCAGGCACGTCGCGTCCTTCCAGCGGTAAGTGTTAAAAACCCAGGTAAGTGTTTTCAAAGACTACTCTGAGGTCGTGTTGGCGAGTTTGTTAATTCTTGTTTTTCTAGCAAGTAGAACCCTACCATGTCGACGGTGAGGAGACGGTCTGCAAGGAAGCCGGCTACAGAGGATCGCGGAGATGCGGGTAGAGGGTGACTGTCCGAATCACCTTCCATGCCGCTGGCGGTGGAACCAGCTACAGCAGACTTGGTGCCTGAGTAGAGCACCGTGGCAGTCCCGCCGGGGCGCAAGTCTGCCAGGCCCACAAGTCTGCCAGGCCCATAGACTCAGACGAGTCCGGGCCGGAGGGATCCCCTCCTTCACTGGGAAGCGTCTACGGGCGACTTTCCCAGATGGAGCACCTATTGGAGAGGTGGCTCCAGACCGATATGCTCCAGAGGAGGGAGCAGTATCAGCTCAGGTCTCCACGGGAGCCCGTGCCAGCAGCACAGGGCTCTACACAGGACACTACACAGGGCTGTGTAGTGTCTCCCTCTCACAGAGTCGGTATTATCCTGACTCAGAGCAGGGAGGCACATCAGGTGAACACTCCCGGGGGCATGGGGCCAAAGTGCATCTTCTGGCATCCAAATTTGCCATCCCAACACCAACAGGAGCACCCCTGGACGAAGAGGTGGCCACTACGATAAATTACCTGGCATCTCATCATCTCAAAGACCTGGCTATGGAGGAAACCTCCAATAGATATCATACTCCTGCCAACTGTGCCTCCCTCAATGTGCCGGCCGTCGACCACTCCATCTGGGGTCATATTGGAGCGGGTGTAAGAGCCCAGGAAGTCAAGCTCCAAAAATTTTGTAAATTATTGGACTCAGGCATAACAGCCTTTGCGAGGTCTGTCGATGGGGGGCTGCTGACGGAGACACAGCAGGACACTGTGGGGCTTCTCTGTAATGCCCATTTCGAAATAAATTGTCTGCGTAAAAACGCAATACGACCGGCACTCAATCCAAAATTTGCTGTGCTGTGCAAAGCCAGCAACGTCCAGCCGGCTAATTATTTAATTGGGGCAGACCTGCCAAAGCAGGTCCGCGAGCTGGATGAAGAGGCCAGACTATACGTCTCATGAGCCGAGCCCACACAACACCCAGGGGCTCATCACACCGGGCTCACCCCCAAGCCGCCTTCAAAACCAGGCGAAACCAGCCTAGGGGCTCCGGGACAGGAGGAAGACTGGAGCTGGAAGCACCAAGGTCTTTTTCAGGGGTAGGCTCCAGCCGGCCCATGGCTCGGATGCGCAGGGGGGACCCGCCATCAGGGCCCCTTCCCAAGCCACGAGGACGGAAGACAGGACCACACCGCCAGTAACGTATAAGTTAGTAGAACCTAGTTCCTCGTGGAACACCTTACACATCACTCACTCACAAGTTGGGGGGAGATTGTGACATTTCTTGAATGAATGGAATTGGATCACAGCAGACCCGCTCATACTGCACAGTATACAAGGTTTCAAAATTGAGTTAACCATATAACCATATAACCATATAACAATTACAGCACGGAAACAGGCCCTCTCGGCCCTTCCAGTCCATGCCGACCATTTGTTTTCCCCTAGTTCTTTCTTGATTCATCACCATCCACACAAAATTTACCAAACCGCACATATGTGTTCTCACAACAGGAAAGATTTGAGGTACAAGCTGAAATTCAGGCTAGACATACAAAAGGGGTGATTCAAAGGTTGCAACAGGAATCACACCAATTTGTATCCAACATATTCACCAAGCGGTAAAGGGATGGAGGATTTCGTATCATCCTAGACTTGACAGAACTCAATACCTATGTGCAGTATAAACATTTTAAAATGGATGACTTTGGCACAGGCATCCAACTGGTTTTCCAAAGGATGTTATATGGCATGCATTGATCTTAAAGATTCATACTACTCAGTATCCTTTCACTGGGAGCACATTTGGAAGATATTTGAAATTTAACTTGATGGGGCAACTGTGGCAATTCAAAACATTGCCTAATGGACTGACCAGCTCCCAGGCTATTTACTAAAACCAGTTCTGGGGCTACTACAAGCTCAGAATCACATGGTTATGGCTTATTTGGATGACATTTTAATAATTGGGGACACCAAGGAATCAGCTGAATCATCTATTCCAGCTACCTAACTGATGTTTGAGAGAATGGGGTTTCTAATTGACTCCAACCAGGGAAAGTGATTACCTGGGGTTCACAATGAACTCAATTCAAATGTCGGTGACACTGCCAAGTGGCAAGCAATCAGAATTAATGGAAGCCTGCAATAAGCTAATTGTTAAACAGCAGCCAACAATCAGACAAGCAGCAAGTGTAATTAGCATGCTTGTGGCAGCTTTTCCAGCTGTACGCTTCCGACCTTTGCACTGTCAAAATTTACAACGTGCAAAGGAACGGGCACTCATATCCCATGCAGGCCAGTTCGGAAGATCCATGCAATTGTCACCAGAGGCCATTGCTGAATTATACTGGTGGGCAACGAATATACATCAATGCTCTAAGAAAATTCTAATTGATACACCATCGGTAATCTTACAAACCAATGCAAGTGGCCTGGGCTGGGGAGCAACAGATACCATCTCCAGCTGCAGGGATAGATGGAATGTGCAGGAGTCCTTAATTCTTCAGCAACATGGTATTAACTACTTAGAGTTGTTGGGAGCACTCTATGGACTAAAGGCTTATCGCAGCAATATGCATCATGTGCATGTTCAACTACAGATTGGCAACACCACGGCGGTGGCGTATGTCAATCACATGGGTGGAATAAAGTATGTATCTTGTGACAAATTGGAAAACCTTCTTTGGCATTGGTGTATTGCAAGGAACATTTGGGTCACAGCAATCTACCTACCATGTAGATACAATATGGTGGCGGACACTAGATCACGGAAATTCAATGATAACACAGAATGGATGTTGAATCATGATGTGTTTAACGACATTGTCGTCCGATATGGCATGCCGGATATTGACTTGTTTGCATCCAGATTGAATCACCAGTTACCCAAATATGTGTCATGGGAGCCAGACCCAGGGGCAGTGGCTGTAGATGCATTCACACTGCATTGGGGAGAAATTTTCTTGTACGCTTTTCCTCCATTTTGCCTCATCAGCCGATGCTTGGTAAAACTAAAGCAAGACAATGCCACAGGCATTTTGGTAGTGCCAGACTGGCCTACGTAATCCTGGTTCCCACTAGTCCTGGGAATTATGACACAGCCTCTCATGGCTGTCCCCAAAAGCAGGGATCTGCTGGTACACCAGTAACGGGGGGCAACCACCCACTACATGACCATATCAATTTATTGATTTGCAGTTTCTGAGGAGACCGTACCTGGGACTCGGACTGGCTGACCGGACAGTGGATGTCATACAGCGGCCTGGAGGGACAGTACACAGAGGCAGTAAGTCTCTCACATCAAGAAGTGGGAGATGTACTGTCATGTCTCCAACATATCATATGATACAGTGTGCATCATGGATGTTCTGGAGTTCCTATCTACTTTATACCATGACCATAAATTAGGCTACAGTGCCATCAACAGTGCCAGGAGTGCACTATCTTCATATTTAGTGCTGGGAAAGGGGCACCATCCAGTAGGAACACACCCCTTAATTACCAAGTTCATGAAGGGAATATACAACACTATACCACCCAGGCCACGGTATACGGACATTTGGGATGTGAGCGTGGTGCTAACACAGCTTCGCCAGTGGGCACCAGCCACCTCCTTATCCTTAGCCAAGCTCACCCTCAAGGTGGTTATGCTGATGGCGCTGGTAACGGCGCAATGAGTCCAGACGTTGCACAAGCTACGACTGGACAACATGACCACCAATGTAAACACCATAACCTTCATCATCAATAACTTAATCACACAGAGCAGGCCGGGGATACTAGGGCCCAACATTGAATTCCTGGCATATCCCGAGGATCCACGATTATGTGTAGTCTCTCACTTGCACATAAAACTTACGAGGAGCCTCAGAGGCTCAGAGTTAGCTGTCCTAATCAGCCACAAGAAACCACACCACAGGGTATCAGCAGAAATCATCTCCAGATGGTTAAAGGAGGTATGGCGGGTGCAGGAGTGAATACTGACACTTACAAATTTCACTTCACCAGGGCTGTATCAACATCGGCAGCGAGGGCTATGGATGTTCCCCTCGACAACATCCTAGCGGCTGCAGGATGGGCCAATGAATGGATGTTGCACAGATTTTATAATAAACCTATTTCCGGACCGGGGGTGTTTGCCAGGTTGGACGAGATCACTATTATTTTATTTTTCACATTAAAGCATCAGTATTGTTACCTAACTACGTTATGTCTGAATGCATTAATTTTTTTCTCACTCATCCATGGTCAATCCATTCAGCGTATGATGGCTGGACTCGAACCGGCGTGAAATCACAGAGCTTTGAAATCTTCACGTAGTCACTCACATAACTCCGAAGTAAAATAGTAAGATTAAACCAGAACTTACCAGTTTGAAGTTTGATCTTGATTTTATGAGGAGTTACGATGAGCGATTGCGTGCCCACCGCTCCCAACCCTCATATTATCAGGTCATCTGGTAGTGCTAGTTCTCCAAACCTTACTATCTACAGGTCAACCTCTCTTATCTGTGATTTCCCACCGCTGCTTTGAAGATTGACGTGCAAACGGACTGACGGCCTTCCTCCCCCCCTCTCCCATGTAAGTGTGTGTGTGTGTGTGTGTGTGTGTGTGTGTGTGTGTGTGTGTGTGTGTGTGTGTGTGTGTGTGTGTGTGTGTGTGTGTGTGTGTATTTGTTCATGTGTGATCATATCTTCTCAAAAAAAATTTAGATATTCTGGTAGAGATTTATCCCGTGAAGTCAGAAATCGTCTTATCTGAAAAATTCATGCATTAGAATGAATAGAATAGAATAATATAAAATGCCTTTTATTGTCATTCAAACTGCTTGGTTTGAACGAAATTGCATTTTGTACAGTCTTAACATTACAAAACAAAAACAAGACCCACACTTAACACAGTGTACACAAACATCCATCACAGTGAATCTCCAACACCTCCACATTGTGATGGAAGACAAAAGTCTTATCTCTTCCCTTTGTTCTTCACTCACGGCCCAGCAGTCCAATTGCAGCGTCGAGGCGACTGGGGCTCCCGATGTTAAAGCCCCCGGTGGGCGATGGTAAGTCCCGCGGCCGTTAAACCGCACCGGGCTATGTTAGGCCCCGCTCCAAGTCATTTAAACCCGCGATTCTGGCAGGAGAAGTTGCCATTGCGGGAGCTCCGAAAAGCGGTCTCCCACCAGGGACCTGCGAGCTCCCGATGTTACTGCCTGCGGCCGGAGCCTCCGAAGCTCCGAAGTCGGGTTGCAGCAGCGCGCCACCACAGCTCACCCCGCTCAGAGGATGGCCAGCTCCGCGATGGCAGGTCCGCAGGCTCCGCAACTGGAGCCCTCGGGTTGGTTCCGTCCGGAGGCCACCGCCGGCTCCATGATGTTAGGCCCAACAACATCGGAGACCCGACAGTGAAAAAGTTAGGTCCCCATACAGGGAAGAGATTAAATGGTTCCCCCACCCCCCACATATACACAGCTAAAAAAATAATAAAAACTCGAGTCTTCAATGAGACAAAAATTTAAAAAAGACAAACGGGCCGCAGTCGAGCCGCTGCCGTTAGGGGCCGCCACACCACAAGAAGCAACAAGATTATTTCTTAATCAAAATGTTCAAAAATCTGAAGAAACTTGGAAAAAAAACAACTGCCCTGTGCTTACACCTGTGATGTCACAATGGGATTGTAGTCCTGTTCGCAACATTGCTGCTATCCAAGTACACCGAGTCCTGCTAGCCCTAGCAAGTGCAAATGCATGTTTTTTTAAAGTCACAGTACACTGAGTTCTGCTAGCTAACAAGTGCAATTGCATTTTCTTTTTATTTAAAGATGATGGAGGGTGCATAAGGCAAAATGAACAGCCCCTACGCAGATGTCGGCTATGGGTGAGTGGTGGAATATTGCGTTGGGGAACGGGTTGCGTTGGGGGACCAGCCCTCCCGTGTGACAAGGACCCAATGGTCCCACTTGATAGAGTTCAATATAATGTCTGATCTTTTACCTGAGCTTCATTATCTCCATATGCCTTGGTTCCTTTAATATCAAAAAATCTATTGATCCCTGTCTAAGCCTCCACATCTCTCTTGTACAGGGAATTCTAAAAATCTGCAGGATGTTTTTTACTCATCGCTGCCCTTATTTTTGGGCAATCCCTTATTTTTAGAATGAGAAACCTTGGTCCAGTGACTCTAAATATTTTGTACATTTCAATCCACCAATACATACTGGATTTCCTGGTTGATAATCACTTTAACTCCCCTTCCTAATCCCATACTAACCTCCAATTCCAAAGCAGCCAATAACACAAATAGAATTCTGGGTTTTATTTATAAAAACAATATATGCCAGAGTGAGGCCATGTGCAAACTGGAGGAACAGCACCTATAATTTTGCTTGGATAGCTTACATGCAACGGTATGAACATTGAATTCTCTAATTTTAGGTATCTGTTAAGTAGCTTCCAAGGTCACAATTATGTATCTGTCTTGGGCACATACCTGCTTCTTTATCTAACCCCTGTCCAACAATCTGCCAATCAGGAAAATCCCTCACCCGAGGTAATCTGTTGCTGGTCATGATTTGCCCTGCCTCCTTTCGCTTCCAGTTTTTTTCCACTCCCAATATGACAATCAGTCTGAAGAAGGGTCTCGACTCAAAATGTCATCTATCAGAAATGTTACCATCCACAGATGCGGCCTGACCCGCTGAGTTCACCAGCATTTTGTGTCTAGCCATTGTATATCAACTTTTGTGCCATCTGCAAATTTATGGCCAACTTTAAATACATTGTCATCAAAATTGTTAACATAAATGACAAACAACAGCACAGACCAATGTGGCATACACTGGTCACAGGCCTCCAATCAGAAAGTCAACTCACCACCCTCTCCCTTTCATTCTTTCCAGCAAGCCAATTTTTAAAACTGTTGGTGATCTCATCCTGGATCTCATGATCTAGGATTGGCCAACCTATGTCGAATTTTGTCAAAGTTATTTTGAAAAACAAAGTAAATCTGGGAATAATTAATTGTTCAGTCATTGGTAATAATTTTATATTTACTTTGTCTATGCCATTCATAATCTAAATCTTGCCTGTTTTTGTGAAAGTAGCCGTCCCAGTCAATCACGTCCCTCATTCTTGAAACTATTCCCACAAATCCTGTCTATATTCTTTCCAAAGTCTTCATGAACCATCCAGAATATGGAGCAAAATATTCTAACCGGGCAGGTGCTAGTGGCTTATGCAGACAATATAACATCATGCTTTTATAAGTAAAACCCAGAATTCTATTTGTGTTATTGGCCATTTTGTTCCTCCATATTTTAGGTTTTGCACAGATACCCCAGTGTTTCTCTATTCTTATACCCATTTTACAATTGAGCTTGCTTCATTCTTTCTTCATTCTTTCTGGTAAAGTACTTTACATATTTCTGCATTCAAGATTTTGAAGTTCATTGAAATTATGATCAGCCTCAGTTTTGAGTATATTTTTAAAGGCAGAGAATAGATAGTGAGACTGGAAATTAGGCAATCTGGATTTAAGGATGCCTGTGCCTATATTCTTCAAATCACTAACGCTGACTTCCTGTACACTTTCTAGCCACAATCCGCCATGTGTCCAACAATAGCAGAAATTGAAGCTATTAACCAATAACATTTTATTTGTACATGGTATATCACTGACCCCTTGCAACTGAACCTTCATTTCTCTATGCTCCAAGCTTTGGAAATCTATCTCTAAACCTCTACACTTTTATACTCTTCCCTATCCTTTCTTAAGACAGTCATTAAATACCCCCTAATTCACTATTGAATCTTGGAATAGTTAAAGGTGCTATGTAACTGCACTTTTTTTTAAGTCATTCAAGGGATGTGTTATTTGCAGGCTGAGCCAGCATTTAATTGCCCATCTGTAATTGCTCTTGAGAAGGTGGTAGTGAAGTACAGCCCTTGAAGTGCGAATATACACACAATGGTGTATGATGTTGATGTTGACCCAGCGACGGTGAAGGAACAGCAATATATTTCTAAGTTAGGATGGTGTATGGCTTGGAGGTTATGATTGTTACATTGGGAATTAAACTAAGATGGTATTAGACTAAGGTTGGTGAATAAACATATGTTATCACTTAATAGGCAAAGAAAAGCAGCACTGGATAGCACCATGACAATGTTAATGCATTTCGGGTTTGACAGTTCTGCTTTATTTCAATTACAAATGAATGCCAGTCCTTGCTAGAAATAAAATCCCTTTGGCTTAATGCTGATGGGGATGGATTAATTCAAATTTCGCACTCAACAGTTTGCATGATAACAAAATTGCAATAGTGCTATTATGTTGTGGAAGTTTAAACTGCACAGCCTATAATTATGCAAATGAACCATAGAACCATATAATTATTACTGCACAGAAGAAATCCATGTTGGCTTCTAGCAGAGCAATTTATTCAGTCTCATTCCTATGCTCTTTCCCGTGGCATTGCAAATTAATTTTACGCAAGTGCCTATCCAATTCCCTTTTGAATGTCCTGAATTTTATCATGCCTACAGTAGTAAACTCCAGATCATAACTACTCTGCATAATAAAAAAAATATTTTTCTCTTAGTGCCTTCTCTCATCTTTTGGCCAATTTAAATCTGTTCCCCATGTCCTTGATGTTTCTGCTAACTGTCTAAACCACACACAATCATGTGCTCTACTTTCAAATCTTCTCTCAGTTTTTTTTACTTTAAGGAGAATTACCCTGGTTCTCCAACCTAACCGTAACTAAAATCCCTTACCCCTGGACCCATTCCAGTAAATTTATTGTGTAATAAAGAAAAGCAGGAAGTTTAAAAGAAAGCAGGGACAAAAACATCTTTGCTCCTGGCATTGAACCTGTGTGAGGGTAGTCTCCTGAAAAGAACCAAATATCTGAAGGCAAGGACAATCTGGGGCCATTTCTTGCACATTGTGGGCCAGAAATCAAAGATACGATGGTCATTATGTTGGTCTAAAAAACATCCCAAACATTCAATTTATGGCATTGTTAATAGTGCCAGATATTCTAAAGACGTTGTGAAACTGTTCATTCCTGCAAATCTTGTGTATACTCTTTCCAAAGTTTTCATGAGCTTTCCACAACATGAAGCTCACAATTGGGCAAAATATTCTAATTGGGCTGGTGTGAGTGGCTAATATAACTCAAGCCTACCATTCTGGTAGCAATTCCAGGTATTAGACAAGAGTTGTGTTGTTGATCCTGGGAGATGCTGAAGCCAGGGAGTTAAGGGCGTGTCCCACTTGGGCCGTCACTTACGTGACAGGATGGTAGCGCGCAAAGATTTCACGTGCAGGACGAAGTCTACACTCCTCCACGCCACTCCTTGCGCCCATCCCCGTGCTACCCACACGCTAGCAGATTGTGTAAATGGCGTGCGAAAGACAGCCAAGTGGGACAGGCCCTTTAGTAATGCTGCTCTCCATCCTGGAGTTTTTAAATGGCTTACCACTGGATGTCAGCATCACTATTTCTTCAATAACATAATGAGATAGACAATCTATTGTATTGGTTCCTACATGGAGCCCAGAAACATGTCACCTGTGCATCTCAGGGGATATTGTAGGCTCACATGCACCTTGTATCTGCAATTGCAGCACTGAACATTAAGTACATAATGTTTAATTAAACCACCAGATCAGTTAAATATATTTATATTGTACATCTTTGGTTCCACATGTGTTCATCTAAATTGGCATCGATATTTATGTTTGAGAGTACTTCTGTTAATGATAAACCATTCAACTCTTCAGTTCCTAGGAGGATCGAAATAAGGCATATTATTGATATGTTCATTACAAATATAAATGCAGTTCACAAAAAGCATTCCCTTTCACTTCTGTAGATTGAATTTAATTTGCCATTTTTGTGTTCAATTGATTGCAAAAAGCAAGGAACCGTGCATTGAACACTGTGGTGACTGCTGGTAATGACTTACAAATTACAAGAACATGCATTTAAGATTCCCCATTGTTTCTGTAAATTATTGTGTTATGGATTCAATTTACCGTTCTCTGTGGATCCCATGGGTTTTAACTTTTTGACCAGTATGCCATGCAGGACCTTCTTAAAAGTTTTGTTACCTCCTCAAAACATTTAATCAAGTTAGTCAGACATAACCTTTTACCTTATACCGATGCTGATGTTGCAGATTAATTTCTGCATTTCTGAACAAAGATTTATGCTGTCAATAATTTCCCAAATTCCAAAACTAAACTAACTGGCTTGCAGTTATTTGGTTTATCACTTTACCCCTTTTTAAATAATGATTTAATGTTAGCAGTCCTCCAATTGGCACCATTCTTGCAGCCAAAGAGGATTGAAAAAAAATGTTGTCAGAACCGCTGTAGTTTCCTTAATTTCTTCTTTTAACAGCCTGGGGTATATTTCATCATGGTCCAGTGATTTTCTATTTTCAAATTGATAACTGTGTTTTATTATGTTTATTACATTAAAATAATTCCATATCTACTATCTGCCCCTTGGGCATGTAGGATTGAACTAGTCTATAATTTAAACACACATACATCAAGTGTACATTTGCCACACAAAAGTGAGGTGTGAAAGACCAACAGGTCTTAGCATCTGTAGTATAAACATTTGGTTCAAATAACTGGACAATAAGCAGAGATTTGGAGCGAAAGCTAACAACAGCACAACTTGGTAGTTGGTATTTGTAATGTTCTATCATGTGGAATATCATGGAGATGAGAGTTATGTTCATTTTATGGTATACCATTAATTTATTTCAATCGTAAATTATTGAGGAAGCGGTTCAGACAAGGGTGTCTTCTGAAATGATCTAGCCAAGGGTTTAATAGAAGTGTTTGGATGCCAGCAAATGGTCCAATCTGTAGTCAAGCAACAAGGTTTAAAAATATATTCTGTAGTTCCCATCACCAAGCTCCCGTAACCGCTGAGGGCAACATTAAAGGAACTAAGGAATCATTATCTTACATTATTTTCCCGACTCTGAAGCATTTCCCATGACAAAATGGTTAATTGAGTTAATCATTTCTATAATAAAGATGTACTGCTCATGGAATCCCCTTTAGAGATATGCATTTGGACCATTTTTATAATTTTAAAGATATTTTAGTCCCTTATAAATCTTTTATCAGATTATACCCTAATCAGTACAGTATTTCATATTCCCTGTATTCACTCGTGAAATTGTTGAAAACATTTAAGAATTAATTTTCAATTCAAAAGACACATGAGCTCTGAAATTAACCTTATGTTCCCACACCGATATATTTTGCAGAAGAAAGTTTGTTGTTTAACCACAGTATAAGGTACAGCAAAATCCCTTGACAAGAACAATGTCTGAGAGGAACCATAGTCATGCAATACTGGTCAACATGGAAAGAGCATCAACTCTCTTTTCCAAGAAATTATTGAACACAAGAAGAAAAACATCATCCACTGAGTGAGGTTACATTTTCTGTGGAAATTGGATGGCATTAAGGAACCACTCAGCTCACCATTTTCCTTTGAAGCTTAAAGGTTAAAGCTTTTTTATTGCACCTGGCAGTTATTAATTCCTCCTCCCCACTCCTCTCCCCTCCCCGTCATCTCTCCTCCCCTCTCCCCCCTCCACACCCCTACCCCCCTCTCTCCCCCCCTGTCCCCCACTGCCCCCCTTTCTTCCCCCCACCCTCTCTCTCCCCCCCACCCTCTCTCTCCCCCATCTCTCACCTCCCTCTCCCCCTCCCTCTGCCTCCTTCTCCCTCCTCCCTCCGTCTCCCCCCTCTCTCTCTCTCCCCCCCCCCCACTCGCCCCCTCTCTCTCTCTCAACCCCCCTCTCTCAACCCCCTCTTTCCGTGTGTGTAATCACATCTTCACGAAAAAACAACGCGCTAACGGTACAATTTTTACAAATTTCATTAGAGATTTTTCCTTGGACTCCTTATCTGAAAAATTCATGCTTTATTTTCTCGAGTTATTAATGAAAATGTTCAAAAATCTGAAAAAACTTTGAATCTAAACGAGATGGTCTCACTGATGATGTCACAATGTGTCTGCTCCCCACTGCTCCTCGCTCCCCCCTCCCCCTTGCTCCTCCCCGCCACTCCTTGCTGCCCGATGCTCCCCACTGCCCATTGCTCCCCGCTCCCCTCCTCTCTACTACTCTCCCCTATCTCCTATCTGGAATTTTTTGAAGATGTAACTAGGAAAATGGACAAGGGAGAGCCAGTGGGAGTCAGCATTTGATAAATCCCACATAGGAGATTAGTGGGCAAAATTAGGGCACATGGTATAGGGAGTAGAGTACTGACATGGATAGAGAAGTGGTTGGCAGATAGGAAACAAAGAGTAGGAATTAAGGGGTCCCTTTCAGAATGGCAGGCAGAGACTAGTGGGGTACCGCAAGGCGCGGTGCTGGGACTGCAGCTATTTACAATATACATCAATGATTTGGATTAAGGAATTCAAAATAACATTAGCAAATTTGCAGATGACACAAAGCTGGGTGCAGTGTGAACTGTGAGGACAATGCTATGAGAATGCAGGGTGACTTGGACAGGTTGGAGGAGTGGGCAGATGCATGGCAGATAAAGTTTAATGCGGATAAATGTGAGGTTATCCACTTTGGTAGCAAAAACAGGAAGGCAGATTACTATCTAAATGGCGTCATTGGGAAAAGGGGAAGTACAACAGGATCTGGGGGCCCTTGTACATCAGTCTATGAAAGTAAGCATGCAGGTCCTTCTGCAATTGTACAGAGCCCTAGTGAGACCACACCTGGAGTATTGTGTGCAGTTTTAGTCCCCTAATTTGAGGAAGGACATTCTTGCTATTGAGTGAGTGCAGCGTAGGTTTACTAGGTTAAATCCCGGGATGGTGGGACTGTCATGTGCTGAGAGAATGGAGCAGCTGGGCTTGTACACTCTGGAGTTTAGAAGGATGATAGAGGATCGCATTGAAACATATAAGATTGTTAAGGGTTTGGACACACTAGAGGCAGGAAACATGTTCCCGATGTTGGGGGAGTCCAGAACCAGGGGCCACAGTTTAAGAATAAGGAGTAAGCCATTTAGAACGGAGATGAGGAAACACTTTTTCTCACAGAGAGTGGTGAGTCTGTGGAATTCTCTGCCTCAGAGGGTGGTGGAGGCAGGTTCTCTGGATGCTTTAGAGAGAGAGCTAGATAGGGCTCTTAAAAATAGCAGAGTCAGTGGATATGGGGAGAAGGCAGGAACAGGGTACTGATTGGAGATGATCAGCCATGATCGCATTAAATGGCAGTGCTGGCTTGAAGGGCTAAATGGCCTACTCCTGCACCTATTGTCTATTGTCTATTTGCCCACCCCCCTCCTCTTCGCCCCTCCTCTCCCCTTCCTCGGCCTCTCTCCACCCCTCTCTGGAGTCTGAAATCTACATATCTGAATATTTCAGGCTTTATTTTTCGACATTACTGAAAATGTTTAAAAATACCTTGAATTTTTAAAAAATGTTACTGTGAAAAATCATTCCTCACAGCTTCCAACACACTTTGATACAACGTTGCAAGACAGGAACACAGTCAGCAACACTCTGAAGTTTTCAGCTCAATGGCATCTCACAGCAAGTACACCCGACATTTTCAACAATGTTGCCATCATAGCTCCTGGCAGAACAGAAGGGGGAGGGTCAATTGATATTGGGGATTGGGATTTTATTTTTTAACTCCAGTGCTAGGGGAGGCTCGCGAGCTATGATCTTTGCTGAGGATTGCTCGTATCTTACCTTTGGCAACAGGTTGAGTTGGAGGACCTCGCCTCCCGTGGGGGCTACGGGTAGGGGACGGGTGCGTTGGGGGAGCACATCCAACGGGTCTGCACTTGGTCTAGCTTTCTTTAAAACTAGGTACAAGTTATGAATGTACTTCCACAAACACCTGCTTTGAAGTCATTAAAGTCTCACATTATATAATATATCAAGCCCTCAGAGTCTTAGTGGGAGTTCTACAAGCGGAGGACTCCATGAAACCAATAAAAATAATCTTGTTTCATGAATTTCCAGTATGTTCGATTTATTATTTTCAAATGGGCCCAGAAAAAATATCTACTACTTGTCTCTATTTCCCAGTATGTGTAGCAATTGTCTAAAATAATTGTTATTAAGTGAAAATTTTGGTTTGACACAAATATTAGTGCAAGCTCGTTGGTATTTAATTCTATGTGGAGGGTGAACAAAGTAACTTTGAACACACCAAGAGTAGATGAAAACACATGTGGAATCACAAGCTCAGGAGCAGCTGTTAACCAGAAGGTCATAGGGCAGCAATGCACCTGAGTCTCGTCAATGAGCTAATAGTAGGCCTTAGGATGTAGGATGTTCAGATGATGATATAAAGCAATAAACTATGGTTCTAAAATGTTATAATTAAATTATAAAACATGAATGAAAAGTAAGCCAACAATTAAAACATGTAGAATAATAATCCTTTAAAGCTTCTCAACAACTTTCATTAAAAGAGTATCCATAATGCTAAAAAATATTCCCAAAGAACAATTATCAAATAATGCTTGAAACTCAGTCAAACTTGGTTTGGTTACTAATCTATATATATTCTTCATACATATATATGTATATAATATATTCTTCATACACACACGCATATATATATATATATATATATATATATATATATATATATATATATATATATATATATATATATTCTTCATACATATATATATGTATATAATATATTCTTTATGCATGTATATATATATATATAATATATTCTTCACACATATATATATATATGTATGAAGAATATATTATATATATATACACACACACACATATATATATATATATATATATATATATATATATATATATATGTGTGTGTGTGTGTGTGTGTGTGTGTGTGTGTGTGTGTGTGTGTGTGTGTGTGTGTGTATATATATACATACTATTACTAAAACTCTCATCTTGTCCTCTTCCGGTTTGCGTTTTTTTTAAATTTACACAAAAACAGTACCCTATATCACTAGGATTTTTCACCACCTTTCTCACCATTCTCCTCTGCTCCAAGCGCACCAAGTTTTGTTCCAATCGGTGGAATATTACAAACTGTGGGACCTTATATAGACACGTGTGTGCCTTTCCAAATCATGTCCAATCAATTTAATTTACCACTGGTGGACTCCAATCAATTTGTATAAACTCTCAAGGATAACCAATGTAAATAGGAGGAACCTAAACTCAATTTTGAGTGTCATAGCAAAGGGTCTGAATACTTATGTAAATTTGATATTTCAGTTATTTATTTTTAATTACTTTGCAAACATTTCTAAACAACTGTTTTCGCTTCTTCATTCTGGGGTATTGTGTGTAGATTGACGATTTAAAAAAAATAATTTAATCCATTTTAAAATAAGGTGGTAATGTAACAAAATGTGGAAAAAGTGAAGGGGTCTGAATACTTTCTGAATATACTGTATGTATGTCACTATCAAAACCAGGATTTAATACCCATCCTTAATTCTCCAAGTAGGTGGTAGTGAGTTGTCATATTGAATTGTTACATGTAGTAAATGTCTCTGCAATGTGGATGATGGGTGATGGCAGTGTTTTCACTTTGAAGGAAATTACTCGAAATTCGGGAAATTCTGGTGATCTTTGGATAATTTTAGGGTGATTTCGTGAAATTTTGGGAAATTTCCTCATCCGACCTGCGAAGGGTTGTAAAGGTAATACACACAGCACTGCCGGTTTGGCACTCAAAGATTTAAACAGAGTGCTGTCAGTTTAACACGTGGGAATTTAAACAAAGAGCTGACGGCTGCAGCGCTATAGGTTCTAAATATAGCGCTACTGGCTGCAGCGCTATGTGCTTTAAACATAGCGCTATGGCCACAGCACTATGGGTCACAGACTGTTCGGGAAAATTCTCGTATAACAATGAATCTTTGGAATTCTCTTTCTCAGTGGAAGTTGAGCCTTTGACTATTTTTTAGGCAGTGGTAGAATTCTGGATAAGCCTAGCGCTGAAAAGCTGCCAGTGGTCTGTGGGATTTCAGTTACATTGGGATTGGCCTTGATCATACAGAACGGTGGGTGGGCTCAACGGGCTGAGAGGGAGAGAGGAGGGGCGGAGAGAGAGAGAGAGGGAGGGGTGGAGAGGGAGAGAGGGAGGGTTGGAGAGAGGGAGAGAGGGAGGGTTGGAGAGAGGGAGAGAGGGAGGGTTGGAGAGAGCGAGAGAGGGAGGGGTGGAGAGAGGGAGAGGAGGGAGAAGGGAGCAAGAGAGAGAAGGAGAAGGAGAAGGAGGGAGGGAGAGAGAGAGAATGAGGGAGAGAGGGAGGGGGATAGAGAGAGAGAGAGGGAGCAAGGGAGTAAGAGAGGGAGGGAGTGGGAGAAAAAAGGAAGGGGAGAGAGGAGGAGGAAGAGAGAGGGAGGGAGGGAGGGAGGGAATGAGGGAGGGAGGGAGGGAGGGAAAGAGGGCGGAATGGAGAGAGGGAGGGAGGGAGGGAGGGAGAGGGGGATGGAGAGAGGGATAGAGAGAGCGAGAGGGAGGAAGAGAGAGGGAGGGAGAGAGGGAGAAGGGGAGAGGGAGGGAGAAGGAGGGAGAGGGAAAGAGAGGGAGGGAAGGAGGGAGATAGAGAGGGAGGAAATAGAGATAGAGATGGAGTGAGGGAGGGAGGGAAAGGGGAGGGAGAGAGGGAGAGAGAGAGAGACTGAGGCACATGAGCAGGTTGAAGAAACAAAAAAAACGGAAGCTGTTGGAGGCAACAAAAGCTGCCTCGCATAACACAGTACAAGTGAATTACAGAAGCAGGCAGATACGGTGTAGTTACAAATATCTGTTTTGCCTTCTTCATCTTTGTGTTGTTAACGAGCACCTGTGAAAAAAACCTAACAACAAATATCACGCAGGAAGCATTTTTGAAAATTTCAGGAAATACCATCAAATTCCATGAAATTTGGGATTCTATTTAAGGAAATTTTTTGAGGTGTGGTAGCACTGAGTGGTGGTGGGTTCCAGGATTTAAATCCACAGTGACAAAAGAATGGCAATGTTATAGAGTCATAGAGTGATACAGTGTGGAAACAGGCCCTTCGTTCCAACTTGCCCACACCAGCCAACATGTCCCAGCTACACTCGTCCCACCTGCCTGTGCTTGGTCCATATCCCTCCAAACCTGTCCTATCCATGTACCTGTCCAACTGCTTCTTAAACAATGGGATAGTCCCGCCTTAACTACCTCCTCTGACAGCTTGTTCCATGCACCCAACACCCTCTGTGTGAAAAGGTTACCCCTCGAATTCCTATGAAATCTTTTCCCCTTCACCTTGAACCTAAGTCCTCTGATCCTTGATTCCCCTACTATGGGCAAGAGACTCTATGCATCTACCCAATCTATTCCTCTCATGATTTTATACATCTCTATAAGATCACCCCTCATCCTCCTGTGCTCCAAGGAATAGGGACTCAGCCTACTCAACCTCTCCCTATATGTCACACCCCCTAGTCCTGGCAACATCCTTGTAAATCTTTTCTGAACCCTTTCAATCTTGACAATATCTTTCCTATAACATGGTGTCCAGAACTGAACACCATATTCTAAATGCAGTCTCACCAACGTCTTATACAACTGCAACATGACCTCCTAACTTCTATACTCGGTACTCTGACTGATGAAGGCCAATGTGGCAAAAGCCTTTTTGACCACCTTATCTACCTGCAACTCGAACTTCAAGAAACCATGCACCTGCCCTGATAGATCTCTCTGTCCTATAACACTCCCCAGAGGTAAAACCATTTACTGTGTAGGTCCTGCCCTTGTTAGATGTCCCAAAAAGCAACACCTCACACTTCTCTGTATGAAATTCCATCAACCATTCCTCAACCCACCTGGCCAATCGATCCAGATCCTGCTGCAATCTTTCACAACCATCTTCACTATCTGCAAAACCACTCACTTTTGTATCATCAGCAAACTTGCTAATCTTTCCCTGTATGTTCTCATCCAAAACTTTGATGTAGAGGACATACAATAACAGGCCCAGTACCAAATCCTGAGGCACACCACTAGTCACAGGCTCCAGTCTGAGAAGCAGCCTTCCACCATCACCCTCTGCTTCCTTCTATGGAGCCAATTTGCTATCCATTCAGCTGGCTCTCCTTGGATCCCATGTAATCTAACCTTCCAGAGCAGCCTACCATGTGGAACCTTGTCGAACCGTGTGCGGACGGGGTGTCGAAGGACAAGAAGCAGAAGTGAAGAGGTGGAAGCCAAGATACCGAATGGAAACAATGCCGAAAAGCCAAATAACCGAATGGAAACTACGCCGAAAAGCCAAATTACCAAACGAAAAGGACGTTGAAAAGCCAAATAATGGACATGATGTCTACGGGGACGGGTTTTGTCAAAGACCTTGTCAGCAATTGGTCAAGACCCCCCCCCCCCCTTCAGAAACAACCAACATCTGCAGTTCCTTCTTACACAGAGCTATCTCCTTGCACCTTTTTGCACCTTCTGATCTCCTTTTTCAGTTTAGTCCTTTGTTCCCGAAACTCCTCCAGGGATGCACTTGATCCCAGCTGCCTGCCTATACCTGTCCCATGCATCCTTCTTGGTTTTGACCAATGCCTCGATTTCCCTCATCAGCCAAGCTTCCTTATGTTTGCTTGCTTTGCCCTGCACTCTAACAGGGATGTACATATCCTGAGCTTTAGTCAGCAACTTTTAAAAACATCCCACTTGGCCGATGTTCCTTTCCCCTCAAATAACCTGCTCATTAACTTGAGCGAGACCTTCTCTCATACCCTCAAAGTTGGCCTTACCCCAGTTAAGCATTTTAACATGTGGACCCACACCTATCCATAACTATCTTAAACCTAATCGAACTATGGTCACTGGTCCCAAAAGGCTCCTCCACAAACACTTTATTAACTTGCCCCCCAATTTCCCAATACTAGATCCAGTGTTGCCCTCTCACGTGTGGGGGCCTCTACATGCTGCTGAAGAAAATTCTGCTGTACATTTTTGAGGAATTGCACCCCATTTAAACCCTTCACACTATGATTTTCCCAGTCAATATTGGGAAAGTTAAAATCCCCTACTACAACAACAGTTGGCCTGCAGCTGCCTGCAATCTCCTGGCATATTTGTTGTTCTAATTCCAATTGACTAGGTGTATTACTTGGAGAAAAGCCTACAACTGTAATTGCATGCAATCTTCCTATTATGTGGTGTAGAATGCATCAAAGTGCAGAGTTTTACGGATAAAACTTCTGGTAGATTCATCTTTGCTGTTTCAAATGTGTCATGGAGTGCATGAGACTACTTTTCAAATCATACCCGACAAATTAGTGGCTATCGAAATTGGATTTTGAGAAGTTGCAAAAACGGCCACTACAACTATGGCAACAAATATTTTGCATTTGTTTTTACAAGTGGGTATATAGTTTTACAAGTAGTGTGAAGAATAAAAATTGAATTGGCTTTAATCAGGTTAATAGACAAGGTGAATATGCCACCTGGCCATGTCAAGGACCATTTTCTTCTGGTTATTCTTTCTTCTCCCCTCTCCTGTTGGGTAAACGGTACAAAAGCTTGAATGCATGTACCACCAGATACAGGAACTTCTTCCCTGCTTTGATCAGACTATTAAACAGACTTCTTATAGACAAGGATGAAGTCTCGATCTCCCAAACTACATAATCACCGCCCTTGCATTTCTTTTAATCTGCACTTTCTCTGCAGCTGCAACACTATATTCTGCTCTCTGTTCATGTTTCCCTTTGCATTACCTGCAAAACATTGTGTATAACTTTATTGTAATCATGTACAGTATGATATGACTGGATAGCACACAAACATTTTTTTAACTGTATCTCAGTATATGTGACCATAATAAAGCAATACCAATACGTCTTCTATGTGAATCCAATAACTTGACCACTGTGTTCCCACATCCAATGAAAAATCATGGCACTGTGAGCTGTTAAAAAATTGAGACAAAGACCCTTTGATTTCATAGGGAAGTACAGATCATAAATTAAAGCAAAGATAGAAATAGGACTAGGCCAAGATACGGAAGGAAAACACAAAGTGCTGAAGTAGCTCCAGAGGTCAGGCAGCATCTCTGGGAGATATGGGTAAGCGATGTTTCGAGTCAGGACCCTCCTTCAGACTGATTATAGTGTGCAATAAAAAAGCTGGAAAAGAGATGGGGTTACTCGTAAATGATAGGTGCATAATAACGAGGGATTGTTTCATTTGTATTTTTTGATTGGTAAACAAAAAAGGTTCAAATCTGTGCAAATCTCTTGCAATTTGCACTGTTTTTTTGAAGCGAAGAAATTAATGTGCATTTTCTGACAAATTAGCCATCCAATATTATTTTCTTTCATCTCAAAATGCAAACGTTGATTTTAAAATGTGCAAATATTATGCAAATCTATCATATCTCTGTACTTATAAAACTCTGATCTTGGATGCATGTGTATTTGTGTGGGTGTTTGTGTGTGATATTCATGTGCATCTCACATCTCCTCAAAAACACGACACGCTAACGGTGAAATCTTTACATATTTCGATTTATGGCATGATGGCAAAAATCACCTTATGTGAAAATTTCTCGAGTTATTTATGAAAATGTTCACAAATCTCAAATAACTTAAAAAATAAACAAGATGGTCTCACTGATGATGTCAGAATGGATTTCACTGCCTGCCATTGCTCGCACTGCGAGTGATATCACCCCTGTTATGTCTTCTGTACATCTTGGCTTCTTAACATTTACTTCTTTAAATTCGTCACTTAGCATTTTTAAACTGCTGCTCAGATCGTGCTGCACGCTCCGCTGGGCTCCTTGAAGTTCTAGAACATGGCAGCGGAGGTGATTATTGTCGCGCAGGGCGATGGGAAGGTAGGCCATGGCGGCCATTACCCCCTCTGGGAGAGGCCGTCTATGGAGACCTGCGATTCCGCGCCGGTGATCCCGATTCCACCTGGCGATGTCTGGCCGTCAAGGGGACTACCTACTCTCCGTATTCCTGCCTGATCGTGTCACATGGGTGGGTGGGCTTCCCCTCGCGGAAGCCACAATAGGCCAGCCCTCCGTTGCTTTTGACCATCCTCAGATCGTGCCCGCCTGCAGACTCCCTTGAGTCTCTGCTGCCCGCTCGCCGTGGGCCCCGCAGCCTACTCGCCGTAGGTCCAGTAGCCCGCTCGCAGTGGGCCACGCGGCCTGCTCTCCGTGGGCCCAGCAGCCCGCTTGCCCGCCCGGCTCCTCGCCTCCCTCCTCCTCTCCCCCCTCTCACCCCTTCTCCCCCTCTTCTCCCCCATCTCCCCACTCTTCTCTCCTCCCCCTCTCCCCCTTTCTCCCCCACCCTCCTCTCTCCCCCCTCCTCTCTCTACTCCTCCTCTCTACTCCCTCTCCCCCCGCCCTCTCTCTCCCCCTCCCCTCCCCCTCTATCTCCCCTCTCTTCCTCTCACCCCCCTCTTCCCCTCCTCTCCCCCCATCCCCCCACTCTCCTCTCCTCCCCCTCTCTCCCCCACCCTTCTCTCTCCCCCTTCTCTTACTCCTCTACTCTCTCTCCCCCCTCTCTCCCCCTCCCCCCCTCTTTCCTCCCTCTCCCCCCCCCTCTCGCCCTCCTCCCTCTGCCCCCCTTCCCCCTATGCACCCTCCACCCTCCCCCTCGCCTTTCCCCACCTCCCTCCCCCTCCCTTTAACCCCCTCTCCTATCCCCACTCCCCCTCCTCCCCCGTGTGTGTGTGGGGTGGTTAGTGTGCGTGTGACGCCGCAGGTGCCCCCCCCCCCCCCCCCCACAACTGTGTGTTGAGGGGATGGGTCCAACGGGTTCCACTTGGTCTAGTAACTATTGAAAGTCTGGTCTTGTATGTGGATTTATGTGTTTATTTGTTTGTGTGTGATCACACCTTCGCAAAAAATCCACGCGGTAACGATAAAAATGTTACATATTCCGGTAGAGATTTTTCCCCCGGAGTCCAAAATCTACTTATCTGAATATTTCAGCCTTTAATTCTTGACATTACTGAAAATGTTTAAAAATACTTTGAATTTAATATATTTTTCCTGTTAAAATCATTCTTCACAACTTCCAACACACTTCGATACAAAGTTGCAAGACAGGAACACTGGCAGCAACACTGAACTTTTCAGCTCAATGGCATCTCACAGCAAGTGCACATTTGCAACAAAGTTGCCATCATAGCTCCTGGCAGGACAGGATGGGGAGGGTCAATTGGTATTGCAATTGGGAAGATGCTTTTGAGAACTCCAATGCTGAGAGAGGCTCACGAGCTATCATCTTTGCTGAGTACTCGAATCTTACCTTCGACAAAGGGTTCAGTTGGAGGATCATGCCTCCCGTGGGGGCTACGGGTAGGGGACGGGTGCGTTAGGGGACCAGGGTGAGCTGGGGCTGTGTTCTGCGGGCGGGGCTGTGTCCGCGGGCAGGGGCTGCAAGTGCCACGACAAGCCGGGAGCCACTGAGTGCAGCCGGGGCCGGGAGCTGCTGACAAAACCCCACAAAACCTCTCCTCCACAACCCCCTCCCCCACACCACCCCTCCCCCACACCACCCCTCCACCACAGCCCCCTCTCCTCACACACCCCCTCCTCCCACTCACCCCCTCCCCCCACTCCCCCCCCTCCCCCCACACCCTCCCTTCCCCAAACCACCCCCACCCACACACCTCCACCTCCCACAATCCTCCCATCCCATACCCCCCAACAACCCTCCCAGCCCACACACCCCCACCACAACCCGCCCACCTCACACCCCCCGCCACACACCCACCCCGCCACACAGCAGTAGGCCACGCCAGCGGCAGCGTTAGGCCACGCCAGTGGCTGGGGTAAGCAGCGGCAGGGGTAGGCCACAATCACATAAGAGTTATTCACATTTTAAGCTATAATAAATCCCTTTTCCACTTGCCGTGCCCATCAGCTGCACCTGCACAGTAATACCTGCGTGTTCTACATCACAATGGGAACCCAATGGGCGGGAATGGCTATGCCACCGGAGGACCACTAAGAGTGGATGGAGGGGGTTGAGGGGGGATGGAGTGAGTGCGTAGGGGGAGAAGGGCAAGGGGCAGAGTGCGGGGGGTGAGGGGATATGGGGGGATCAGGGACGTCACAACGGGTATCTGTCAGTTGCGCCTGTGCAGTTGGGGGCTATGCGTGGTGGTGGAATATTGTGTTGGGGGACCAGGCCTACCGTGAGAGAATGGGACCCAATGGGTCTCACTTAGTCTAGTTAATGTCTAAAACAAATCAATTCAAAGTACCAGGAGTATGTTATGGGCCGCATCGGCTTATGAGAATTATGATTACTAAAACAATAGAGCCATAGTGTAATATTGTATTCCAAAGTCTATCAAGCCAACTGAATGGCCAGCATCTCCAATTTACTTCATTGTACCCATGCATGTCACTGTCAACCTTATGGATTTTCTCAATTTCTTGGGAAATGTGGGTAGGAATATCATTATATTAGGGGAGTCATCAGGAATCTAGGCACATTACTCTTCTTATTATAATACAGGTTCCTCTTTGTTGATCTTTATGATCAATACTTATTTCATCGTAAGAACGTTTTTTAATATACAATAAAACAGTTAACATGATTACATACATGATTATCATGAATTAAGAATGGAGCTGTCAACTATCTTTATGCAGAGCTTATATAAAAAATGAAGTATACTAATAAAGAGTTCTAAGAATTCATACGTTTCAGTCTGTTAAAGCCCTGTCCCATGGTACAAGTTAATTCCAAGAGCTCTCCCGAGTTTGCCCTGATTCGATCTCGGAGATTTACGGTAAAGGCCAGTCGTCGGTACTTGGGGCTCTCGTGGACATTTTTCAACATCTTGAAAAATCTTCACGAGTCTTACCGTACTTACCTGCCATTAGCGAGTCTTCCCGAGTACCTGCCGTTAGCATTACGAGCCGCTAAGAGACGTCCTCAAGCTCCGACGTACCCACTACATTCATTCTCCGTGCTTGTTGCTGCACTACTCCACTACTATGCTGTTCTCAAGATGGCGCCTGCCTGCGGCGACTTTTGCGGAGCACCAAATCTAGAAGGCTTAAATGCAACTTCAATCAACTCACCTGGATCAGGAAAACGGCAGAAAACGGGTGCCGTTTCAGACAAGCTGCTTGAGCACCTCAAGGCTCTCGCAATTTTGCGATCTCCCGCAGCCGCAGGAGCCCCGGACTTTAAATTTTCCCACGGTCGCTGGAAATCACCTGACCCGACTGAGGAACCCAGGTACTGTACCTCGGAATCCCAGGATGACTTCCAGAGCTGACGGGCTGGATCTCCCAGAAACAATGAAGCTGGAGCTGCAGCTGCCGACTTTGAAGGAGCTGGAGCTGCTGTCTGTGAAGGAATCTCTGTTCCAGCGCAGGTCCGCAAAAACAGGAGGTACAGTAAACTCAGTACCTGGAAACAAAGGGGAAGCCTCCATTGTGTCCGGAAATGTGGCTGGCAGGCAGGACTTCAGGTCAGACTGAAGCGCAGGGGACTTCGGCCCCCTCTCCCTACCATCCTACTGGCCAATGTACAGTCCCTTGAAAATAAAGTGGAGGACTTAAGGGAAAGACTGCTTTATCAAAGGGAGCTAAGGGAATGCTCTGTGTTCTGTTTCACAGAGACATGGCTCACCCCCAGCTCCCCAGACTCAGCGGTCCAGCCTGAAGGGTTCTCCATCCACCGTATAGACTGTACACTGGCATCTGGGAAAGGGAGAGGAGGGGGCATCTGCTTCATGGTCAACTCTGCGAGGTGCTCAAACGTGGCAGTCCTGTCCAACTCCTGCTCTCCACACCTCGAACGTCTGGCGGTCAGGTGCCGTCCCTTCTCCCTTCCGAGGGAATTTACCTCCATCATCCTGATCGCGGTCTACATCCCACCCCAGGCAGACGTCCGTCTGGCACTGGAGGAGTTGCACGCCGTGGTCAACAAACACCAGACGTCTTACCCCGAGGCTTTTACCACCATTGCCGGGGACTTCAATAAGGCAAACCTAAATAAATCACTCCCCAACTTCCACCAACATGTCTCCTGCTGCACCAGAGGACCAAACACCCTCGACCACTGCTACACCACCATCAAGAATGCCTATCAATACCCTTTTAAGATTACAACAATACCCTTTTAAGATTGCAAATGAAAAAATTAAATATCTTGGAATTTATGTAACAAAAAGATATGATTCATTATTTAAATCTAATTTTTTACCCTTATTGAATAAACTATTTAAGAATACTCAATATTGGAAAACATTACCTATTTCAATGGTAGGTAAGATTAATGCGATAAAAATGATTTTTCTTCCACAATTACTATATTTGTTTCAAATGATCCCGATATATCTTCCTAAAAATTTCTTTAAGAAAGTGGACTCCATGGTTACCAATTTTATTTGGGATTATAAGAATCATAGAATAATTAAAAAGCATCTATGTAAATCAAAAATAAACGGTGGCTTTGCACTGCCTAATTTTATGTTTTATTATTGGGCAGTTAATATAAAAAATATGAATTTCTGGTTGGGTGAACTAGATAAACAACCAAATTGGTTAAAAATGGAAAAAGAAGACTGTATCCCTTTTGAAATTAGTTCGATTTTATTTGCTAATACTCCAATACATAAGAAAACTTATAAAGGAAACCCAATAATAGAAAGTAGAATACGTATTTGGAAACAATTAAAAAAAACATTAAAATTACAGAATGTACCACTAGCTCTTCCAATAGTAAACAATATTTCTTTTAAACCTTCACTGATGGACAAAGGTTTCTTAAAATAGAAGAACTATGGAATAAATAAGATCAGTGATCTTTACAGGGAAAACTTATTTCTCTCATTTCAGGAATTACAACAAAACTATTGATTACATTTTAAAGAATATTTTCGATATCTACAAATTAGAGATTATGTTAAATCAAATACACTGGATTTTAGGAATAGAAAGACAGAAATTTTAGATGAATGTTTAAATAAACATCCGAATACAAAGAAATTAATATCATATATTTATAATATTTTATTGGAAAATGATTTACCAAATACGGATAAATATAGACAAGCATGGGAAAATGAACTAGGTCAAGTAATCAGTAGAGAAGTATGGAATGAAAGTTTACAATATATACATCATTGTTCATTAAATGCTAGACACTCCTTGATACAATTTAAAGTTATACATAGATTACATCTCTCAAAGTCCAAATTAAATAGAATTTTCTCAAATGTGTCCGCAATATGTGATGTGTCAACAATTAGAAGCTAATTTAACGCATTCATTCACAAAATGTATAAAAATCACTAATTTTTGGATAGAAATTTTTAAGATAATCTCAATTGTAGTTAATGCAAAGTTAACTCCAGACTCAAAACCAATTATATTGGGAATACTAGAAACAAATCAGATATTAACAACACAACAAATAATTTTTATCGGTTATAGTTTAATAATTGGTAAAAAATTAATACTAAGATTTTGGAAAGGTCCTACTTCCCCTACAACTAAAATGTGGATTACAGAAATGTCGGAGACGTTGCACTTGGAACGATTAAGGCTTGCCCTGATGGACAGGCTGGACCAATTCAGAGGAATATGGTCTCCATTTATTGAATATTTAAAGGGTCAAGATGGTCCGGTTCTGACGGAAGCCTGAATGTATGAATGGATGAAGAATTACAGACAATAGATCATAAATATGTCTCCAATGAAGAATATCTTGTTTAATACTCCACTCAATTAGTTTATCTCTCTTTTTTTTTCCTCTTTTTCTTTTTTTTATTTCCTACTGCTATAAAATAAAAAAGAAAATTATAGAAGTACAAATAAGATTGATTGTAAATTTAAAAAATATTAAGAATGTATGTGACGATCATATTTTCTTTTGTTTTAATTGGATTTTATATTTCTTCTTAATATGTAATTCTAATAAAAATATTTTACAAAAAAGAATGCCTATCGCTCTATCCCTCGCCTTCACTTTGGTAAATCCGACCATACCGCGGTGCTGCTTCTTCCTACCTACAGGCAGCAATTAAAGAGCGCACCCCCAGAGGTGAGGACAATACAGAGCTGGTCGGGGGGGGGGGGGGGGGGCAGAGGAACAACTGCAGGACTGTTTGGCGTCTGTAGAGTGGGCAATGTTCAAGGACTCGGCAACGGACTTGAACGAATACGCCACAGTCGTTACAGACTTCATTAAGAAATGTGTGGAGGAACTTCCGGCGGCGCTATGGAGTGAGTGGAACTCGCGCCATTCAGCTCCGCTAAAATTGTATTTAAAACGGGAGTAAAAGGGGTTAACTGTAGCTACTCACCAGAGGAGAACGATTGTGAACGGCTCCAGTAGCGTTAAAAAGGTTGCGTGATGTCATCAGGCACGCGACTTTACTAGGAAAATGTCGCTGCATCGCTCCCCCCCCCCACCAAGGGAAAAAGCCTGTGAAAAGGGAAGTAGGCCTCACTGGAGCCTCGGGCTCCAGTTTGAGTGCCTCCCAGAAAGATGTTTTAAAGATGGACGACCTCAAAAAAATCATTATGGGTGAGCTGAAACAAATGCTTAAGGATATGAAAAAAGAATATAAAGAGGAAATAAAGACTTTAAGAGCTGATATTTTGGTGTATCATGAGAATTTGAAAGAAGAGTCCAAAAAGGATGTTATAGCCGCTGTAAAGACTATGATTGACGAATGGAAAGATAAAACGGGTACTGATTTGCAACAACAGATGGATGATGTAAACCGTAAAACTGGTAAGATGGAGGTGCTGCTGGATACCAAGTTAGAACCTATTACAATTTCACTTAACCAACAAAATGACGGAATAAAAGAACTGACTGGATCAGCCGAGAAGCGCCTTGCTGCGAACAAGCGTTTATCAGAATTATTACACAAAATAACTGAGAAATGCATTAACTTGGAGGGATGTCAAAGGCGTAAGAATCTGCGTATTGTCGGGTTGAGTGAAGGCCGAGAGGGAAATCAAGACCCTCGAAAATTTGCTGTAAAACCTCTAAAAGATATTCTGAACTTGGACCAAGAACCTCTGCTGGGCCGTGCACACAGGGCATTGAGACGTACCCCTAGGAGGGATGCTCCCCCAAGACAGATGATTGTGAAGGTGGCTTACGATCATGTTTTTGAAGATATGATGAAGATAATAATACGTAAGAAAAATCTCAAATATGAGGGAGACAACATCAGTATTTTTAGAGATTACCCTGCAGAAGTGGCCAAGAGAAGATCTTTATTTACAGAAACAAGAGGTATCCTGAGGAACATAAAGAATCTGAGATATGGCCTGATGTACCCGGCAACATTAAGGGTAACTTATGATAACTTGTGTTCACCAAACATACAGAAGCTCTTGAATTCGCTCGAGATATTCAGAAGAAACTGGAAGAGGAAGAAGTAGAGGAAGAAACAGATGAAGATGAAGGACACTGAATATTATTGATCACTTACCTGATGATACTGATTATTGATCACTTATCTGATGATACTGTCCACCCACAGAAAAGGAGGAGGATTCACACTGAAGGAGGATCCGCAGGGAAGGAGGAGGAACAATGGATATGGACTCTTAGGGTCATACATATAGTTTTGTATTAACTACCTCTCAAAAATGTATGTTAGCTCACCTAATACACTGCTCTGACACTAACTATATTTGATATTAGTAGTATTATTAATTATTAAGTATATAAATTTAATACCCCATCCCGACATATATAGCCCTTAAGGCAAAAACGGAGCTGGAATTATAAACATCTTTTTTTTTCACAGAAGTCCGTAGATTAGTAGCCACGCTAGTGTGGCTTACACCAATACTAACTGCGCTAACTATAGTTGTAGTCACTTTTTTTTCCCCTTACACTTTATTAACATCACTTACTTTACTCACTTTTTTAATTTATTTTTTTATATTATGTATTTTATTTCATATTATATACTATATGGATTTAAGTATGATTGGTATTATATAGTTAGTTCAAGGAAACGTATGTATAAGACAATGTCACAGATATTACATTTCATCGATCTGATGTTTGGGTATAGGATTGGGTTAGATGAGCTGAGACATCTACTCCATTATAAACCACTTTAATAATAAAATGTATGACATAAACACTAGTATTGGGGTTGATGGAATCACCTTCTGTAGTTGGAATGTTAAGGGAATTAACGAACCAATTAAAAGAGGTAAGGTTTTAGCTCAATTAAATAGATTGAAATCTGATATTATTTTTCTCCAAGAGACACACCTTAAAAAAGACGTGCAATATAGATTAACAGGAAAATGGATTTCGAAAGTATATCACTCTTCACTTACACATAAGTCTAGAGGGGTAGCAATAATTATTCGTAAAGGTATACCTTTTAAACAAAGCTCAATAATAGAAGATGTTGAGGGTGGATATATAATAATTACAGGTGAATTATATTCCAAAAAAAGTAATCCTTATGAATATATATGGTCCTAATTTTGATAATCCATTATTCTTCAGGAAAATATTTAACAATATTCCTATATCCACTCAACATAATCTAATAATTGGAGGTGATTTTAATTGCACCTTAGATAATTATTTAGATAGATCATCAATTAAAAGGAAAACCACTTCTAAGTCAAGTACATTTATAAATTATTTTATTAACACAGCAAACATTAAGGATATCTGGAGAACAGATAACCCATCTGGTCGAGAATATTCATTCTTTTCCCCTGTATTTGGAACCTACTCAAGGATAGACTATTTTTTAATAGATTCAAAACTAATCCAATTTACATATGATTCAAAATATCATAATATTATTATCTCGGATCACGCTCCATTAACATTTAAGATAAAATTAAAAGACATAACTGTTAAAATCCCTAACTGGAGACTCAACCCGCAAATATTAAAGAATAGGGCTTGTTATGATTACTTGTGAAACTAATGACGAACCTGGAATTTCACCATCACTGCTTTGGGATACATTTAAAGCATTTATGCGTGGTGCGATAATATCAGCACACGCATACTTTAATAAGGAAAATCGAAAGGCTCAACAAAAGTTGGAAAATGAAATAAAACAATTAGATATTGAAAATGCAATATCCCCTTCTAAGGGGCTAAGTAATAAAATTGCATCATTAAAATATAAGCTAAATAAACTATACTCAAATCAGATTATTAAACTTTTTCAACAGACTAAACAAGTACACTTTGAATTTGGGGATAAACCACAAAAATTACTGGCACGCCAGCTTAGAAAATTAGATGAGGAGAAAATGATACATAAAATTAGATCTGAACAAGGAGAAATATTGACTATACCAAAAGATATCAATGATACATTTTTACAATATTATCAAAATCTTTACTCATCTAAACTAGCAGGACAATCAGATGGAATGGAAACATTCCTACAAGAATGACTTGTTAAATGCTGATATATCAGTAAAAGATATTGAAGAATCAATTGGATCATTAAGTAACGGAAAAGCCGCAGGCCCTGATGGCTTAAGTGTTGCATTTTATAAGAAGTTTCATGATCTGATCTCTCCACACTTACATACAATATATAAATATGCTTATGAACAAGGAAAGTTACCAGAATCATTAAATTAATCTACAATTACACTTATCCCTAAAGCTGATAAAGATTTGGAAGACCCTGGATCATACAGAGCAATAGCTCATTTAAATACTGATCAAAAAATACTAACTAAAATTTTATCTCGGAGGCTAGGCTTAGTGATTAATAAATTAATACATCATGACCAAACAGGTTTTATTCCAAAACGCTACTCATCCTATAATCTGAGACGTCTATTCAATGTCATGTATTCAAAAAGAGTGAATGATATTGAACTAGCTGTCATATCCTCAGATGCTGAAAAAACATTTGACCAGGTTGAATGGCCATATTTATTTAAAATAATGCAGAAATTTCAACTGGGGGATAGATTTTCCAAATGGGTAAAAATCATATACTCGAATCCAACTGCAAAAATATTAACAAATCAAATGCTATCAGCAAAATTTAATCTCTTTATGGGTTGTAGACAAAGATGCCCGTTATCACCATTACTATTTGCTCTGGTAATAGAACCATTAGCCGAAATGATTATAACCATATAACCATATAACAATTACAGCACGGAAACAGGCCCTCTCGGCACTTCCAGTCCGTGCCGACCATTTGTTTTCCCCTAGTCCCATCTACCTGCACTCAGACCATACCCCTCCATTCCCTTCCCGTCCATATACCTATCCACTTTACTTTTAAATGTTAAAATCGATCCTGCCTCCACCACTTCTGCTGGAAGCTCATTCCACACAGCCACCACCCTCTGAGTAAAGAAGCTCCCCCTTACGTTACCCCTACTTCCATCCCTTAATTCGCATGTCATGCCCTCTTGTTTGAATCTTCCCTACCCTTAATGGGAAAACCTTATCCACGTCAACTCTGTCTATCCCTTTCATCATTTTAAAGACCTCAATCAAGTCCCCCCTTAACCTTCTGCGCTCCAAAAAATAAAGACCTAACTTGTTCAACCTTTCTCTGTAACATAGTTGCTGGATCCCAGGCAACATTCTAGTAAATCTCCTCTGTACTCTCTCTATTTTGTTGACGACCTTCCTATAATTAGCCAACCAAAATTGTACACCATACTCCAGAATTGGTCTCACCAATGCCGTGTACAATTTTAACATTACTTCCCTGCTCCTATATTCAATGCTCTGATTTATAAAGGCCAGCACACCAAAGGCTTTCTTTACCACCACATCTACATGCGATTCCACCTTCAGGGAACTATGCACAGTTATTCCTAGATCTCTCTGTTCCACAACATTCCTCAATTCCCTACCATTTACCATGTACGTCCTATTTTGATTTGTCCTGCCAAGATGTAGCACTTCACACTTATCAGCATTAATCTCCATCTGCCATCTTTCAGCCCACTTTTCCATATGGCCCAAATCTCTCTGTAGACTTTGAAAATCTACTTCATTATCCACAACACCACCTATCTTAGTATCATCTGCATACTTACTTATCCAATTTCCCACCCCATCATCCAGATCATTGATGTACATGACAGATCAGAACCAGACATATATGGATATAATACCAAAACTACAATGAATAAAATATCTCTATACGCAGATGACATCTTAATTTATTTAACAAAACCGGAGATTAGTATTCCCAATCTATTTAATATTATAACTAAGTTTAGTACATTTTCTGGGTATAGAATTAATTGGAATAAAAGTGAAATTATGCCTATAACTGGAATAAAATTAAATATATTAGAACAATTCCCACTTAAAATAGTCACGAACAAACTCAAATATCTAGGAATTAATGTATCTAAGTCCTATAACTGTCTATTTAAATATAATTACCATCAATTATAAAATAAACTAAAAAAAATATGTTATATTGGAAAACACTACCTATATCAATGATCGGTAGAATAAATGCTATAAAAATGATTTTTTTACCACAATTGTTATATTTATTTCAAGCCATCCCTTTATATCTCCCTAAAATGTTTTTTTAAAACACAAGCAGTGCTCTAAACGTCCATAATTACCCCATCCTGCTAAATTGCAAATATCTCTGATACTCTTTATGAACAGTTACTGAATAATATGCATCCTGAAGATCTATACATGCCATATAACACCCTCTGGAAATCAATTGCTTGGCAGTGGCAAACGTTTCCATTTTAAAATGATTATACTGCACAAACGGATTAAGTCCTGTCAGGTCCAAAATAATCCGACACCCACCATCTTTCTTTGGTCTAGGAAAAAAATTAGATACGAATTGATGAGTTTGATAAACTGTCTTCTCAATTACACCTTTACAACATAATTTTGCGATTTCAGCTTGAATCTCAAATTCTCTCGTTGTGCGAAAATGAGTGCCCACTCTGGCTTGTGCTGGGTGGGTGGACACAGGTTGGGAATAAATTCAATTTGAAACCCTTGTATACTCTGCAGTATAAACACATTTTATGTTATTTTACACCATTCTTTGAGAAACCTGTGTAACCTCCCCCCAACTGGTAGGTAATTCTCACTCAATATGTTTCGACAAAAACCAGACCACCTACCTCCATGGTTACCGGTGGAGTTCTTTGTCCCCTGGTTCTGGATGGAAAAGGCATATTTGCTCATGCTCCTGCTGGAGTGCGCCAGCTGCGCACATTTAAAGGGCGGCCGGGTCCTTGCCCCGACCTGGTTTCAGCAAACCGTTTGTAAGGGTACAGTCGCCGAAGGGTTCTGCTGGTCACTGGCGCCTTGATGAGCCCGACAGTTTTTGCCTCGTCGTTTAGCTCCTTCACCCTCTTTGCGAGGTCTTCCCCGAACAATAGGTTCAGCGGCTGGATGTTGCTAGGCTTACACAGGGCCGCGAATCTTGGGTTAATGGTACGGTGGATGGCGCTATTTCTAAGGCAGCTAATCTCAAAGTGCACATTGCACATTAGAGCCAGTGCATCCCGCTGAACTTCAGTCAGGAGCCCACCATCCACCGACCTACCAAAAGCCATAATGCCGGCTGCGAGCAGCTTCAGCACCTGTTGCAGTTTTAACTCCTGTGCTCAGATACCTACTCCCATATGGCCCCAAATGGCATGGTTGACGGCCGGCACTTTGAGCAGGATACAATTTGCTGGGGGGTCATATTTTTTGGCCATTGTATCCATGGCCAGCTCCTGAAGCTGGTGGAAGGCCAAGTAATTTATACTGGCAGCCAGCTCTTCCCCCAGCGGCTCTCCAGAGTCTATTGGGACGGCAAACCTGGCCGCCAGGAATGGGACCTCTGGCTGTTGCCCTTCGTCCCGTGGGGCAGCCTCCAATGCTAAGCCCTCAGAGTCGGCGTCAGAATCGTACTGACCCGGTATGCTCTCCTCCTCCAAGAGGGAGACACTAGGCAGCCGTGTAGATGCTGCTGGCACAGGTTCTTGGAGAGGCCAGCGCTCTTGATGGAACATCCTCTCCAATAAGAGCTCCATCCTGGATACCCGTTGAACAGTATCCATTCTTGAGGGAGAACCCGCCCGACCGGACTCGTCCGAGTTTATTGGCCGGACAGACTTACGCCCCTCCGGCATAGCCACGGTGCTCTCCGACACCAAGTCTGTAGTTGCTGGTCTCACTACTAGCGACTCTGTAGGTGAGCTAGGGGCCGCCCGCTACTCGCACTCCCCCGGGCATTAGACACTTTTGCTACGGCTCACCTTGCTGCTAACAACTTCTTCATGCTTGAATTTGCCCTCCTGTAACAAGATTTAAGAAGTGCAGAAAATCGACCTCCAACAAGTTTGACACTTACCTGAGGCTTTTTAAACTTACCGCAGGAGAAGCGCTGCTCCTCCCAGCCGGTCGCTGCGCCATGCGTGACTCCGAAGTAAAATAGTGACAATTTTGAGTGTCACAGCAAAGGGTCTGAATACTTATGTAAATTTGATATTTCAGTTATTTCTTTTTAATTACTGTGCAAACATTTCTAAACACCTATTTTTGCTTCTTCATTCTGTGGTATTGTGTGTAGATTGATTATAAAAAAAAAATTTAATCCATTTTAAAATAAGGCTGTAACGTAACAAAATGTGGAAAAAGTGAAGGGGTCTGAATACTTTCTGAATATACTGTATGTATGTCACTATCAAAACCAGGAATTAATACCCATCCTTAATTCTCTAAGTAGTAGTAGTGAGTTGTCCCATTGAATTGTTACATGTGGTAAATGTCTCTGCAATGTGGATGATGGGTGATGGCAGTGTTTCCACTTTGAAGGAAATTACCCGATATTCGGGAAATTCTGGTTTGAATACTTTCTGATGCACTGTACGTGACAAATAAAACACTACTATTCACTTTTGATTGTTGGACAAAAGAATTTCACTGGATTGAGATTCATGTGACAATGAAGTACCATTGAACCATTGTGCTATACTTGTATGCTTCTACATGCATACTGTAGTGAATGCATCAAACATATTTTATTGTTGTAAACTGCTGTTTATGATTATTTGCATTAAGGTCCTGGAAAGCCTGGAGCATAAAACCATCCAGAAGGTGAAGTTGCTAGTCATAAAATCCTGTTTTAAAATCAGATCTTACTTTTTCTTCTCTGCCATCAGGAAAAATCCTACTTTTAGGTCTGTGAACAACTGCTGAAGGTTACTGATTCTAGTTCACAAGGGAGGCAGTATAATCTGTCTGCCTTTGTTCCGTTCATTCTGCCGTGTGTTCTCATTAACCCCCTACTGACAGTCAACTAGGCAGCGGGCTGACACTCTGACCGTGTAACCTCTAACTGTGTAACCTCTTACCAACCCCCATTGCAAACACAAACTCCAGTCTGACAGATCAAACTGGAGTAACTACCCTTGCAATCTCATTCTTCTCAGTGTTGATATTTAGAAATTATGGCAACAAATATGAGTACAGAAACTTTGTCTTAAGCAGGCATGTGCCGTCAGGGTAGGCAAGGTAGGCAGTGCCTAGGGTACACAAAAAGCTGGAGAAACTCAGCGGGTGCAGCAGCATCTAAGGAGCGAAGGAGATAGGCGACGTTTCGGGTCGAGACCCTTCTTCAGTGCCTACCCTGACTAAAATTATAAAATAGTAATTATTTTATATATAAATATAATATATATATAAAATGGTCATAAATAGTAAAGTCACGGGAGAATTATGCCTCCCGTGGCATAATTCTCCCGTGCCTTTCATCAGCAGTACGTTTTAAACGCAGAAGTATGAGGTACTCACGTGCCGTCGACGCTGCTTCAAGACATCAGTTGGAATGGTCCTTAAAGGCAGCTGAAACTCTGCCTTTACACTGTGAACTGCGTGCATGTGCTGTGTTGCGCACTGCGCATGCGCACCAGCCTACTGCGCATGCGCATGCGCAAGTTTCTTAGCGGGATTTTCAAGGGTGGATGGTGATTACCTGAAGAATTTCACGACGCAACCTTATGGATATTTTTGCTGCAGAATGGATTTTGTGCACAAATAATATGGTAAATAATTTTTTTTGAGCTATATGTTTTTAAATACTTTATTAAGAGATGGGACCTATTGAAAACAAATTACATGATAAAGGTCGAGAGAACAATCTGCGCATGCGCGGTTTCCACGATTTAAAAATAGCCCAATGACAGTTCACCGGTGAGGGAACAATGTGCGCATGCGCGGTTTTCAAGATTAAAAAAATGCCGATCGGCAGTTTACCGGGGAGGGAACAATGTGCGCATGTGCAGTTTCAAGATTTAAAAAAGCCGACTGACAGCTCACTGGGGAGAGAATAATCTGCGCATGCGCGGTTTTCAAGATTTTTAAAAGCCACTGCCTACCCTGGCTGATTACTCACGGCATGTGCCTGGTCTTAAGCCAAGTGTGGAAAAGCCATTAGAATATCTCTTAACAGTAACATTTAACAAAATATTCTTCACATTTAAAACACCTGATCAATCATTTATCTATTCATGCATACACATGCATGGATGTATCACTACATTTTTTAATTGGCAGGATAAAAATGGATTGTTCAGCACAAATTTCCAAACATTTAAGGTTATATTCTGAATACAAATAATATTTATCAAATTATTTGTCTCTAATGAGACCTAAAAACTATAAGGTAGATTTGGAGAAGCTGTTTCCCCGATTGGCAAGACTAGAGTTAGTGGATTCAAAGTGTCAGGATAAAGGGTCAGTTATTCAGGACTAAGATGATGAAAAGATTTTTCAATGAAAGAAAATTAAATCTTCGGAAGTCTGTCCCTCAGGTTTGGAAGTGCGGTTCATTTGAGAGTATATTTGCCTTAGTATCAGAAGGCAGTCGAGGCCAATTATCTGGATGCTTTCAAAACTCTTAAAGATAGCGGAGTCAAGGGATATGGGGAGAAGGCAGGAACGGGGTACTGATTGTGGATGATCAGCCATGATCACTCCTGCACCTATTGTTTAATGTCTATTGTGTCTGAAAGTTCTGGATTTGGATTTCATTCTGTAAAGCTGAACAAAAAATCTTGGCAGACACTCCCAGTGTAGTACTGATTGCGCAATGATCTTTTGGGGATTGTCTTTTGGATAAGGCTTTAAAAATCTCATTGAATTATCCCATGGCACTACTTTGAAGAAGAGTACAGGGAGTTATCCACTGTGCCCTAGTCAGTATTTACCCTTCATTCAGAAAATAGACCATAACATAGTACAGCACAGGAACAAGCCTGGCAACCCACAATGTCTGTGCCAAATACGATGCTGAAATAAACTAATCTCATCTGCCTACACATGAAACATGTACCTCCATTCCCTGCTTATCCATCTGCCCATCTAAAAGACTCTTAAACTGTCACTGTAATATTTGCCTTACCACAACCTTTGGCAGCGCATCAGCACCCAACACTCTCGGTGTAAAAAAACTTGCCCTGCACATCTCCTTTCAACTTTGCCTCTCTCGCCTCAAACCCATGCCCTCCCGTCTTTGACATTTCCACCCTGGGAACAGCGTTGAGGCAGAATATGTGCTGGTCACCATATTGATTTTTGTGGTAGTTAGAGTGATGCAACATGGAACCAGGCCTTTCAGCTCATACATCAATAACAACCATTATGCCTGACTATACTAATCCCACATGCCTGCATTCATTCCATTTCACTCTACTATTCCTGCCTTAAACACCTCCTCTAGCAGCTTATTTCATATACCAGTTACTGTTTGTGTGAAAAATATATTGTTCAAATATTCTTTAAATCTCCTCCCACTTACCTTAACCCTATGCCCTCTAGTTTTGGACACACCCACCCAAAAAGTAGGAATAAATGTTATCAATGGAATTCTACAGGGATCATTGCTCAGGACACAGCTGTTCTGTACCAATAATATGAATAAAGGTATCAGGGTAAAATATATGTTTGCTGATTACACAAAGCTGATTTAGCCTGGAGTATTGATTATGGAATTAATTCAGTGAAACTTCAGTTGGATATAAACAGACTAAGTGAATGGATGTGGATGTACAGTAGCAAATGGACCATAGCGAGAAACTATGTCATAAGTGATAAAACAATGATTAATGTTCTGAGGAACTGAGTGTCTTGCACATAAAATTAGCAAAGATATGGTAGACAGTCAGAGCCTTTTATCCCATAGTGGAAATGTCCAGCATAGCTATAGGTTGAGAGGAGGAAAGTTTAATGGAGATTTTAGGGGTGGGTTTTTACACAAAGAGTAATAGGGGGCCAGGAACACATTACCAAGGATAGCGGTGGAGGCAAATACGATAGTGGAGTATAAGAGGCCTTTATATTTGAACATGGAAGTGCAGGGAATAGAGGGATATGGATCATGTACAGGCAGGTGAGATCAGTTTAACTTGGCATGATGTTTGGCACAAACAATGTGAGCCAAAGGGCCAATTCCTGTGCTGTATTGTTCTATGTTGGAGATGAGAAGAAATATTTTCAACCAGAGGATAATGAATGTTGAATTCTCTACCCAAGCATTATGAATGCTCAATCATTGAATATATTCAGAACATAGATTGATAGATTTTGGAGATATTAAGTGAAATGGAGTTAGTGCAGGATAATGAAATTGAAGTAAATAAAAATCAGCCATGTTTGAACAGTATTGAATAGTAGAGCAAGTAGGAGGATACGAATGGCCTGCTCCTTTTCCTTATGTCCTTAAACTGGTGGAGGGTGGATATCGCAAAGGATTATACAGTTGGAGACAATTATAGTAATATAGAGAAGGCAAGAACATAGAAAATTAAGCTAACAGTTTTATAATTTTAGCATTATTAAACTGGCATCAAGTGTCAGTCAGCAGGTACAGGGCTGCCTGGTGAATGGGACTTAGTGTGATTTAGGTTACTGATAACTGTTTTGGATGATCTGTTTATTGAGAGTAGAATGAAATTGACTATCCAAGAGTCATAGAGTAAAATAGCTCAACTTATCCATGCCGACGAAGATGCTCTATCTGCACTAGTCCCACCTGCCTGAATTTGGCCCATATTTCTCTAATCCTTTCCTATCCATGTACCTGTCTTTTGAATGTTGTGAAAAAACGTACCTGCCTCAACTATCTCTGGCTGCTTATTCCACAAACCTACAATCCTCATAAAAGGTGGGATGTAACCCTATTCTCAGGTTCCGATTCAATTTTTCCCTTCCCACCTTAAACCTATGTCCTCTGGTTCTTTATTCCCCCATTCTGGATAAAAGACTGCAATCCTCCTATTTATTCCTCTCATATCTTATACACCTCTATAAGATTAGCCATATTCCTATGCTCCAAGGAATATAGTCCTAGCCAGCCCAAACTCTCTCTATAGCCCCTTAGATCCTGGTAACATTCTTGAAAATCTTCTCTGCACTCTTTCTGGCTTAAAAACGTCCTTCCTATAGCAGGGTGACTCAAGTTTTTCTTGTTAAGAATATGTTCCTATAATATTTTGACGTCGCAGGGTGAAGCCTGTATGATCGTGAGTTGTCGCCCAACGAGTCGTACCTTTTTCTGGTCGCCGCTGGATTTTCAACATTTGAAAATTTTCTGCGACCTGCTGCGACTATGACGGGTGCTGGCAAGTCACCAAAAAAAATTGCGTAAATGGGACAGGCCCTTCAGTGTGAAGACAAGATTTTATCTTCACAAGGACAATGCGGTGAACCCTTTTACCAGTGCTATCATTGGCACAAACATTTGACACAGGTAAAATTTATCCCAATCATTGCTTCACTCACCAAAACTACAGGATTACCAAAATATATTTTGGTGGGTCACATTAATGTCTATCACCAAAAATGATTTGGTAGTATCACCAAGGATTAAAGTTGACTGAGTTCTAAAGCATATAGTTAATACCTAGAATGGTAACTCTTGGTGACAGATAAAATACACTTTGGCAATTCCATAGTTTTCATTATCATCAAAACTAAGACTGTTTGACTAAACAAGTACACTTTGAATTTGGGGATAAACCACAAACATTACTGGCACGCCAGCTTAGAAAATTAGATGAGGAGAAAATGATACATAAAATTAGATCTGAACAAGGAGAAATATTAACTTTACCAAAAGATATCAATGATACATGTTTACAATATTATCAAAATCTAAACTAGCAGGACAATCAGATGGAATGGAAACATTCCTACAAGAATGTCATATTAGTTTGGATCAGGAAGGTAGAGACTTGTTAAATGCTGATATATCAGTAAAAGATATTGAAGAATCAATTGGGTCATTAAATAATGGAAAAGCCACAGGCCCTGATGGCTTAAGTGTTGAATTTTATAAGAAGTTTTATGATCTGATTTCTCCACGTTTACATATAATATATAAATATGCGTATGAATAAGGAAAGTTACCAGAATCATTAAATGAATCTACAATTACACTTATCCCTAAAGCTGATAAAGATTTGGAAGACCCTGGGTCATACAGAGCAATAGCTCTTTTAAACACTGATCAAAAAATACTAACTAAAATTTTATCTCGGAGGCTAGGCTTAGTGATTAATAAATTAATACATCATGACCAAACAGGTTTTATTCCAAAACGCTACTCATCCTATAATCTGAGACGTCTATTCAATGTCATGTACTCAAAAAGAGTGAATGATATTGAACTAGCTGTCATATCCTCAGATGCTGAAAAAGCATTTGACCAGGTTGAATGGCCATATTTATTTAAAATAATGCAGAAATTTCAACTGGGGGATAGATTTTCCAAATGGGTAAAAATCATATACTCAAATCCAACTGCAAGAATATTAACAAATCAAATGCTATCAGCAAAATTTAATCTCTTTAGGGGTTGTAAACAAGGATGCCCGTTATCACCATTACTATTTGCTCCGGTAATAGAACCATTAGCCGAAATGATTAGATCAGAACCAGAAATATATGGATATAATACCAAAACTACAACGAATAAAATATCTTTATACGCAGATGACATCTTAATTTATATCACAAAACCGGAGATTAGTATTCCCAATCTACTTAATATTATAACTAAGTTTGGCACATTTTCTCGGTATAGAATTAACTAGAATAAAAGTGAAATTATGCCTATAACTGGAATAAAATTAAATATATTAGAACAATTCCCACTTAAAATAGTCACGGACAAATTTAAATATCTAGGAATTAATGTATCTAAATCCTATAACTGTCTATTTAAAAATAATTACCCTCAATTGTTAAATAAACTAAAAAAAATATCTTATATTGGAAAACACTACCTATTTCAATGATCGGTAGAATAAATGCTATAATAATGATTTTTTTTGCCACAATTGTTACATTTATTTCAAGCCATCCCTTTATATCTCCCTAAAATGTTTTTTTTTTTAAATAGATACTTTGGTTAATAGTTTTATTTGGGACCATAAAAATCATCGAATAAGTAAAAAAATCTATGTAAATCTAAAATAAATGGTGGACCAGCACTACCAAATTTCTTATATTATTTCTGGGCAGTTAGAAACATAGAAACATAGAAATTAGGTGCAGGAGTAGGCCATTCAGCCCTTCGAGCCTGCACCGCCATTCAATATGATCATGGCTGATCATCCAACTCAGGTACCTGCCTTCTCTCCATAATCCCCTTAGCCACAAGGGCCACATCCAACTCACTCTTAAATATAGCCAATGAACTGGCCTCAACTACCCTCTGTGGCAGAGAGTTCCAGAGACTCACCACTCTCTGTGTGAAGAAAGTCTTTCTCATCTCAGTCTTAAAGGATTTCCCCCTTATCCTTAAGCTGTGACCCTTGTCCTGGAAACATCGGGAACAATCTTCCTGCATCTAGCCTGTCCAACCCCTTAAGAATTTTGTAAGTTTCTATAAGATCCCCTCTTAATTCCTAAATTCCAGAGAGTATCCGATCTATTTAAGTTCAGATTAAGAATATAGCTGGCTATCTGTTTGCCTTTTGATATAGGTTCGATTCTTTATGCATCAAGGGAAGTACAAAAAAAACGTATGGTGATAACTCTATAATTCATAGCAATAGACGTATTTGGAAACAAATAGTTAAGACCCTACATGTGGGTAATTTGTCATTTTGTTTGCCAATTATGAATAATCCTTTGTTTAAGCCCTCTGTATTGGACAAGGGGTTTAGACATTGGAATGATTTAGGAATTAAAAGGATAGAACACCTTTACAAGAAAGGAACATTTCTTTCATTTCAAGAGTTACAGGATATCTATGGATTGCAGTCAAATAACATATTTAGGTATTTACAAATTAGAAACTATATTAAGTCAAATATGCAAGACTATAAAAATAGAAAACCAGGATTATTAGATGAATTTTTTAATAAACACCCAAATACAGAAAAGTTAATAGCGTATATATACAATACTATCTTGGATAGGGAAATCCCAACTTCGGAAATATATCGACAAACATGGGAAAATGAAATAGGTTTATCTATAACGAAGGAAACTTGGGAAGAAAGCCTACAATGTATACATCGTTGCTCATTAAATACTAGATATATATTGATACAATTTAAGGTATTACACAGATTACATTATTCAAAAACAAAATTAAATAGAATTTATCCTAACATTTCTCCTATTTGTAATAAATGTCAGAACTTGGAAGCTAATTTAATGCATAGTTTTGTAACATGTATAAAACTTAATTATTATTGGACAGAAATCTTTAGAGTTATCTCTGAAGTTCTTAAAATTAAACTGGACCCATATCCAAAATTAATAATATTAGGAGTTCCGGATTCAAATCTAATATTAACAGTAAACCAAAGAAACTTCTTGGATTACTGTTTGATAATAGGGAAAAAATTAATATTGAAATTTTTGAAGGGAACATTATCCCCCACATTTAAAATGTGGACAGTGGAAATGTTGAAGACGTTGCATTTGGAAAGAATCAGATTTGTCCTAATGGACAAATACGAACTCTTTGAACAGATATGGTCTCCATATACAGAATATTTGAAGGGGTAACTGTTCTTGGCATCACAACTCAATGGGTACCCAGCAGGATTAGATTAGATTTTTTTTAAATTTGTATACATGTCTCTATTGATATCGTTATTTGAAATTGTGTTATTCACTATTAAGATGTATACTATAATCTTTTTTTTTATATATATATGTAATACTTTGTTTTAATTAAATATATATAACAATTATTTTTTATTTTATTTTTTTTATCTTTTTCTCTTTCTTTTTTCTTTCTCTCTCTATATAATCAAAATAATTATTTAATCACCATTCTTATTAATTAAAATTATTCTTTTTTCTATTTTCTAAAAAAATAGTTTATAAGAATTATTCGTAACATCCGTATACATATTGAAATAAGTTGGTTGTGTATTTGAAAAGTTGTTATACCGTTGTTATGATGGATTACTTCTAATAAAAATATTATAACAAAACTAAGACTGTTTGGAGTTTTTTCATTTTTCTCCAAATCACCACTTATTAACTGAAATTAAATTCTGCAGTTCTTGTGGTGGGATTTCAAATTGCCAACAACAGTCAACACCTCCAGGCACTTGATGGGGGCGGTCAAAGATGCAAAACTGTGTACTGCCTTTTGCTACTCTGCAAGCGAAGCACAGCTGCAATTCACCTGTGTCAATTGTGCTAACACCAGACAGACTTGCAGCATTCCTCCTTCTGCAGTTGAGGGGGGGGGGGGGGGCTGGTAGATGTGTGGGAGGACCTCCGAGAGGAGAAGAGCTGTACTCTTTGCCTCAGAATCCTCCAAGATTATCTTCTGATCCAGAGTCCGCTTTGTGGCATAGGCACGGACGTGCTCACGCCTTTTCCAGAATTTCACAGGGAGAGCCCTGGGTTCAAAGCCCTGAAGAAGTGGACTCATATAAGCACATATTGAGGATCTGCAGATCCTTCTATGTCAGTATGTATGTCAGAAAGGCCACAGACAGCACAGCCTCCCAAAACATCATACCCTCTAACACGGAGGACAGCAAGTGGGAGAGTCTGGGACAACCAATGACCCAGGAATTGGAGATCCATCTTGCTGCTAAATGTGGACTATAAGATCTTGCCCAAGGCCATCACCAACTGGGTCAAGACTGCTCTGGGACAGGTGATCTGTCAAGACAAAACCCGTGCTGTACTTGGCAGTGAAATATAAGGCAGCCTGGAGCTGCTCAGGAACACCATCACCTACGTGTTGGGCAGAGGGGTAGGTGAAAGCCTTTGACAGGATATAGCGCATGTACATGATGGGCGTGTACTCCAAAATGGGCTTTGGGAAGGAAATCAGGAACTACATCCAACTACTCTACTCTGATATCTGTAATGCAGTCCAAATAAATAGGAAGGAAATTATTAGTTTCCCAATCAGGTGCGGAGTCAGGCAAGGTTACTCACTCTACCTTGCCTTGTGTTGTGTGCTGCATGGAACCCTTTGCAATCCATCAGGAAGGATGAGATTACAGAAGGGTGACTGTGCTGGTTAGTGGAGGCATTCAGATCAAAACCTCCTTGTACATGGATAATGTCGCTGTCTATTGCTCCGATCCATAGTGAGTCCACAAATTGATCAGCATCTGCGACCAGTTTGAGTTGTCATCGGCACCCAATGTGAATAGCTGGAAGAGTGAGGCCATGCTCTTCAGTAGCTGGCCCAAGCAAACATCCGTCCCCATCACCATTAGATCGGTCTACCTGAATGTGGTTCAGAGAGGCTGAGGTAAGCAACAGGAATTGGCTGCTGGAGAGCCTCGGTCAATGAAAATTTGGTTCTGAGGGAGCAGCATTCACTCTCGTAACGGAGAAAAGTTTGCTCAACAGTTTTGAGGTGCTCTCAGGGCTGGTGTACTTGGAGCAGGTAATGCCCATCCCCCGCTCCTCTGTATCAGAGATCACCTGTGCCATTTCCAGTTCATCTGGGGGTCAAAGTGCTGCTGATGGGTCACGATGCACATGTTGCAGACAACAGTGACAAAGCATGCCCAACATCACTCTCATTCTGATTGCCAGCTTCATGCATGGCAGCATCAGGTTGTGCATAGAGCCAAAGCAAGTGGGTACCAAGTGTCTGCAGTGTTGCAAAGGTTGGGCCTGGCGCCGATGCTGCACAATGTCCCAGTCAGTTGGACATTGCCACACATCCTATCCTTTGAGAAAAGGTTATTTCACCACAGGTCCATCAGACAGTGGTCAGAACTGAACATCCTGCAGGCACTGCAGGCCAACAACTCGAAAGCGTTCTGTGGCGTGGTTCCATGAGCAAACCGCCCAGTTTGTCTGATGCAATACCGCATCTGCAGATCTCGCCAACAAGCACCAAGACTTTGTTTGGTTAGCGGTGAGAGGTGGCCTCCCAGTCAGATCATTCCTGTGCCATGAGAATTTTATTACCGATGCATGCTGCCCTTGGAGGGGCTGCTACATGGAGGAGAAGGTTCCCCCACCTCTTTACAGAGTGTGGATTTGTGAAGATGTGGTTTGGAGAATGACTCTAGGGTCCTTTTCATGGTTCATGCTGAACCATGAAAACATGGTAACAGACGGCTCAGTAACAGACAACTCTCTGACTCTGGACTGTTCCCAGGGATACATTTGGAGATGGATATCTAGTGTTGCTAGAAGATTAGTAATTTGGTGAAAGGCACTCTTTGTCTGCCCAAAACCTCTTTGTCTCCCAGCACAGAGAGCCATCCATCAGGGGATGTTGCTGACTGGCCCATTCCAGACTACAGGATTATGTGTTAATAAACTCACTGAAGCTTGGTTCAGCCAATGCCAAGGCTCTGTGGGGAGGACCACAGTCTGGGATCCTTCTGCTGCTCAACATTGAGGTGCAGGGTCCGGTGGGGACACCCCTCAAAACAGTGAACGGATATCTCCCCATGGGGCCACATGAGTGGCGAGGGTCTTTTATTTAATGAAGTGTGAACACTATTGAGTATAATGAATGTATAGATGCAGAGAATGTCAGAAGAGATTTTGCACAATTGGTACAGTATGTATTTTTTACTATGGATAAATTTTAATTTTGCAAAAATATATACATACCTCATCAATCTGTGTCAAAGAATAGTCAATTTTGCTTGAACACTGCCGCCACTAGATTTATTCATGGGATGAAAGTTTATACAGTCTGGCGCTTAGAATACTGAAAGATGATCTTATTCAAAAATTCTTAGGTGAACAATAGTGCAGATGCAATAAGGATTTTTTTTCCAGAGTTGAATTTCTAGAACAAGGGGATTTAGTCTCAAGATAAGGGGTGACCATTTTAAGATTGAGAGAGGAATTACTTCTTGCAGACGGCTATGAATCTTTGGAATTTTTACACCAAAGAATTGGGAATTCATTGAATTTCTGGTCAGTTAAGAAATCAGTGATCGTTAGGATCAAACAAAAAAATGGGGCTGAAGATTAGATCAGACATATTCTTACTGAATGGTGGAAGAGCCTCAAAGGGCCGTTTTTCTGCAAATCCATCATCCATTACATAGCAGCAAAACCGTGACTGAAAACAAGCAGGTGGAATGGACATGCTTGTACTATTGCATTTGCCTCCAAGGTGGGAGTAGAATCATTAAATTGTTACCGTGCCACACTTGCAAATTATTTCCTGCTTGAATGTATGTATGGTAGAAAGTGTTGGAAATATGGTTTCAATATTAATTTTCGTTAGAGAAATTTCAGAAGCTGCCAGATAAAGAGCAGATGAGGTTCAGCACAGCTTAGAAGTCTGACGCTTTCTGTGACCCAGAAATGGTGTAACCTGAAGATGTTTTTACCTATGGGTACTATATTCTGATAAGATATCTATATCCTCAGGAACAGACTGGACAGGGTTGGGTGGTGAACCTGGCTTTATGTCCAAAATTCCATATTTTCAGCTATTTTCATTTAGTGTCAAAAAGGCTTGGTATGTTTCAAAGATTAGGTTAATTCAAATTTGAATTTGATTCAAAACAATACGAAATTTAGATAAAAACGAGTGAGGAGTATCTGCTTTCCGTAGCTGGAAAACAAAAAGTCAGAAGATACATAATTAAGGTAAATGGCAAAAGAGCTGAAGGTGAAATTAGTAAATCTTTGTCACCCATTGATTGACCTGAAAAGATTGTTGAAAGCAGATTGAATTGTGAAAAGGCAATTAGATAAATGAGGGAGAAAAGTTTGCATGACTTTGGGGAAATAACTAGACATGGATTGATTGGATTGCTTTTACAAAAATCCGTGCTGTAATGTTCAATGGTGCTTAAATTATTTAAAAAATGATGGTTTGTTAAAACAGTGTAACATTATGATCTATCTGAATGCATCCAGATGGAGTGAATGCTGCTATTGGTTGCAATCTCATAAACATTTTGGTAGTGAGGGTGTAGTGTGTTGCTCCCTCATTGACTTTGTGGAAATATTTAAGGAAATTGTGTACCAAGTAGTGATTTCCACAAGATAACATAATCTGAATGTTGCAGCACTAATTGGAAGGTAGAGACAATAAAGATAAATTAGAATAGAAAAGGTGAGGAGGTCAATGGTTGATGAAAGATTGATGCATGTGAACATTTGGGGCAATCTGAGGCTTAGAATACGTGTGTTTTTGTGTGCATTTATGTGTGTATGCCTATACCAAACTTTATTTTGATGTTCCATCGAAATCTTGGAGTGGGGCATCCTCAATTTGGCATGAGCCTCTGTTGATCCCGAAATCAAAGCACTCCATTTTAGATAAAGTCACTTTGAGTGGAGGGTGACAAATATGTGTAACTTTGGTCACCAGTCAATTTTCCTCAAAGTGTGCAAGGGTTGACCTGATCTACTATTGCAAGTTTTCTTCCCATTGTCCAATGGGAAAATGACTTCCCACTCATCTGTTTCACTCCTGTAGTCTGGATTACAACAGATTCTAGTAAATTAGGAGAACATAAAATCCTTGGATTACAAACACAATAATGCCATCACTGGTGTGCCTTTCATTGGAGTTTAGCAACCGTTAACGGTCGCTTCACATTACATTATTAACCAAATTTTTAGGAGTAAGAAACAAGTGAATAAAGTGCAAGGCACAGCCGCTGGAGAGCACACTTGGATTAAAGCTCTAACAGCTAGCTACGAAACACCATGGTGCCAAGTGCAAGCTGCGTCTTTGTGCAGCACTAATGAGGTCATTAACCCTTCCTGGGCTAGTTTGACATTTCTGCATCATTTCAAGAATATAATAAGTTTCTAAGATTTCATTTTAATATTCATTGACTGTTGATCAAAAGCCGTTTTCCGAGTTTAACTGCAAGACTGAACTCATTGCACTGCTGACTGAAGGGGAGGATAGTCTCACTTTAACCAAATGGCTTTCTAAATGGTCACACTGGTTTTGTCAACTTTAGTAGAATAGAAGTACATTGAATTCCTGATGTGTGACTCCAGACTCCCATTGCCAGGCTGTTGGTTCCATGGTTCTATTTCCAGTTCCAACAAATTTCATTGCTTAAAATGTGAAACTTCCATTCACATTCTCAGTTGCCATTAAACATTTACAGAATATTATTTTTATTCACAACATATAGCATCAATAATCTTACTTTCTAATTGCATTATGAATTGCACATTGCACTCAGATCTACTCTTACTACAAACAGAAATCATTTGGAACCTGACTTGGCATTCCAACTGAATGACACATACTAGGTTTAAAATGAAAGGTGATTGAAAAGCCAGGGTAAAGTTAGTACCCTTCCAAATCCCTACAGAGTCCAATGCTGTCATAAAAGTGGTGAGAAAAACATTTGGAAAATTCAGTCAGTATACATGTATGATATTCTCCATGAAAATTTGATGCATGTAATTTTAAAAAGTCTGAATTTTGACAGAAGATTCACAGCAATTCACAAAAAATGTTGTAAAAGTAATGTTGCTCCTCAACCACATTGCGCTACTGAATTATTTGCCAAAGTTGCAATGGTTAGAAGAAAAAAACAGGAAGATTAATTCCATTATGTCAAAAGTATCAAACATTTTTACTGAGTCCAATCTGAAAACACTGTCATAAATCAAAATTAAGTGATCTCAATTTATTATCTTTACTGGTAATACGAATTGGGCTTGGGGAGGATGAGTAGTCAGGGATGGATTTTGAAATTTGGTAGTGATAGTAAACTGGCCGACATAATGTCTAAAAAATCAACCTCAGCAGTTCAGTGGTGATATTAGTTCAATATTAAAATGTCAAACAATGCTTTTGAGAAGTAATGATAGGGTAAGGAAATACTACTGCAAAGGAAATTCCTGCATCTTGACCATGAAGTAGCAGCAAATATTTGTCCATATCAAAATGATATGTCTGATATTCCCACGTGCCTGATACCTTTAACCTCGTAGCTAGCAGAGCAATTAAAAAAATACTTAAATGTAGTGAATAACACACACTGTAATCATGGTACATTAGAGTGGAGGGGACAAATGTTTAAAGTGAATGAAATTCCAATGAAGGTTTCAAGGTCAGTTTATTGTCACATGTACCAATTAAGGTACAGTGAAATTTGTGTTACCATACAGTTATACTAAGTGAAAAGCAACAAAACACACAACCACATAAAAGTTAACATGGAAGGCAATAAAATGGACTACTTTGTTCAACCGATGTTCCCTTTGTTTCCTTGTGAGTGATAGAATTATACGGCATGAAAACAGGCCTTTCAACCCAACGTGTCTATACTGACCAAGATGCCCTATCAAAGTCCCATTTATCTGCATTTTGTCAATTTACCTCTGGACCTTTCCTATCCATGTATCTGTCCAAATGTATTTTAAATATTGTACCTACTTCAATGACTACCTAATGTTCTATTTACCTACCACCCTGTGTGAAAAGGTTGCCCCTCAGGTTCCTTTTAAATCTTTCCCCTCTCACCTTAAACCTAGGCTCTAGTTCTTGATTCTCCTACCCTGGGAAAAAACACCCTGGGCATTCACCTAATTTATTCTAGTCATGATTTTGTAACCTCGATAAGATCGCACCTCACCCGACTGCGCTCCAAGGAATAAAATCCAAGACTGCCCTACCACTCCCTTTAGCTCATGCCCTTAAGTCCATGCAACATCATCATAAATCTTTTCTGCACCATTTTCAACTTAATAGCATCTTGCCTATAACATAGTGACAAAAACTGAACACAATACAAGTGTGGTCTCACCAATGTCTTCTACTGCTATAACATAATGTCCCAACTTCTAAGTCATGAAGTTCAGCAGGGGGACACTCAATTTAGAACTGGAGAACATTTGAACTGTAGTTCAAATTACCATTGTGCTATACCCCCCCCCCCCCCCCCCCCCAATGTTCAAGTCAAGAGAGTTTAGAAGGCATTGGTGAGACCACACTTGTATTGTGTTTAGTTTTTGTCACCATGCTATAGGAAAGATGCTATTAAGTTGAAAATGGTGCAGAAAAGATTTATGAGGATGTTGCATGGACTTGAGGGCATGAGCTATTTGGGTGTAGCTCAATGAGAAAGAGACAAATATCCTTGTAACCCAGAGCTAGGAAATGTAAGTGGCCTGTATATAATGATTAGCATCAGAATTACAGATATTCAGAGAAGTGATAAAGGACATATCCCATTAAAAATAGCTTAATTATATTTTAAAGGTGGTTACATTTTATTTACAATTTGGGAACAAACACAAAAAGCAGTATTAGGCTATTGGACACAACTAGTCAATGTTTGCTTTTGAAATGTATTTTAACCTTACCCACTGTTCTTTGAATCCCGCTCCCTCATTCACCGATTTCAACTTCTTCTTCTTCTTCTTTCATGTGGCGTGCACAGCCTAAAGTTGTAGGACAACTTGTTCTATTTGATCTTCTGTTTGTGCACGTCGAGTTGATTGCATTAGTCGAAACAGGGCGGACCACGTGAAGGTTGCAATCTTCCACCCCACCTATTTCAACTCATCTGAGTTATACCAGAGGAGATGCACCTGCAAAGACTGGGTGGAAATTATTCCTATGTAAGTTAGATGCCCCCAGTCCATTATATTAGCCTTATGTCACTTCTCAGGCCAGGTAAGGATAGTAGATTTACTTTACTAAAGGATGTTTGTGAACCAGATGACTTTTTATAATACTATATTTTCATGGTCACTATTACTGGTACTGGATTCCTACTAAATTCTACATATGTAAAATTAAATGGATTTAAACTCCCCATCTGTGGTGGTGGGATTTGAAATCATGCATCAGGATTCTTTAGCCAGGTCACTAATCCAACAACATGATACCAAACCACTGTATATTAGCAGTCAACAGTGTATAGTATTAAATATTATTTGAAACAATACATTTGAATAGTTTGCTTAAATATTAGGCAATGACTGTTCAAAAAATGCATTTAATTACCTATAAGGGAAGCAACCAGATTTTGGTTCATTTCAATAAGCCTGCAGCTCTTCTAACATCTCCAGGATTTCTACTGGGCTGCCAGGGAGCAAGAGAGAGTATCCCCACAGCTTAATGATTGCTCCTCAGTTCAACAAGGGATGTTTAACTCTGTATTCACATTTGTGCACACAAAAGATTGAACATGCTGCCTCGGAAAGAGCTTCAAGGACACATGAAGTGACGTAAAATCTTGCCAGTTGCGTTGGCTTTTAGGAGTGATTCTAGACATTGAGGTGCAGCTGCAGCAGCTGTTGTATCCATGCCACAAACAGGGTAACCTGGCTTACATCCCAGAAACTCATGTCAAGCTGTTGGAGTCGGAATTTTTTTCCAAGGCCTGATAATTTAGCCACATCTGACTGATGTTTATGTAAGATAAAGTGGCCAATTATCAGTCACCAAAAATCCTGGAGCTCTTCTACTGTTAATACAAGATCTGGATTTTTGTAGAATGATTGTTATTTTCATTTATGTGTGAATTCAGTTTTCAGGAAACAGCCATTACTGGAAAAGCAAGCACTAATCCCTTATTGCACTTTGCTCTTGAGTAAATGGTAGTGAGTCCTCATCATGAGCCATTACAATCCTGATGAAGATACTCCCACAATGCTTTGGCTTAGTGATTTTCAGGCTTGCGTTTCAGAGAAAAATTTAGTGAGTAGCAATTTTATGCAGGTCAGGATGTTGAATGTCTTCAAAGAGAACTTGCAAGTGGCAATGTCCCCATACTAGTCGAAGTCATGGGAGGTGCTGCAATACATTTTATAGATGGCACAATTATTATCACAATTTGCTTTTGGCGGAAAGGATGATTGTTTAGGCTACATAAAGTGCAAATCCAGTGGGATGTTTCCTCCTGTATGTCAACAAGCCACTTGAAAGTTGTTGGCGCTGCAATCATTTGAAAGTTGAAGAGTGTTCTATCATGCTTCCTGACAAACCTTGTAGATGGGTTATTTGCTGCAAGATATACAACCACTGGCGTGCACATCTAGGGTATATGTATCGGGTTCAGTTCAATTATTTAGTCAATTATTGAGTAAATGTTGATTGCCAAGATATTGATGGTTGAGGATTTGGTATTGGTAATAGTATAGAGTATCAAGGTTAGGTAGTTAGATTCTGCCTTGTTGGAGATGATCATTACTTTTCTGTTGTTTGACATGAGTGTTACTTGCCACCTCGGTCTATTGTCAAGGTCTTCCGTATATAAGCATGGACTGCATTTTCTGAAAGTGGAATTGAAAATTCTGTAACCATCAGTGAATATCAACTTTGCATCTTAAGATGGAAGAAAGGTCAGTAGTTGAAAATATTTAGGCCGATATTCTCCTGAGGAACATTTGAGGCGATTGGGTTGATTGACCTTCAATTGATTGACCTTCAATTGTGGCTGGGTTAGCTGACCTTCAAGCACAATCATCTACCATATGTAGAATGTGACAAAACCATTGGAGTGTTTTTTTTCCCCTTGATACCTATTTACTTCAGTTTTATCAGAATGCCTTAATACCACGCTTGTTCAAATGCTGCGGTTTTGTCTGGAGCAGTCGCTATCACCTCATATCTGGATTTCAGATATTTAGTTCTTGTTTGAACCAAGTATTTAATGAGATCTATACCCAAATGGTACTGTCAAAATTTCAACATGGGCATCTATGAGAATGTTATTGGTGGGTAAGTGACACCCAACAGAATTTTTTTTTTGCCTTTGTAAAATATTTTTATTAGAAGTAATTACATATTAAGAGGAAATATAAAATCCAATTAAATATTATTGTTACATACATTCTTAATATTTTTAAAAATTTACAATCAATCTTATTTATACTTCTATAATTTTATTTTTATTTTATAGCAGTAGGAAATTAAAAAAAAGAAAAAGAGGAAAAAAAAAGAGAGATAAACTAATTGAGTGGAATATTAAACAAGATATTCTTAATTGGAGACATATTTATGATCTATTGTCTATAATTCTTCATCCATTCATACATTCAGGCTTCCGTCATGGCTTCGAACCGGACCATCTTGACCCTTTAAATATTCAATAAATGGAGACCATATTCCTCTGAATTGGTCCAGCCTGTCCATCAGGGCAAGCCTTAATCGTTCCAAGTGCAATGTCTCCGACATTTCTGTAATTCACATTTTAGTTGTAGGGGAAGTAGGACCTTTCCAAAATCTTAGTATTAATTTTTTACCAATTATTAAACTATAACCGATAAAAATTATTTGTTGTGTTGTTAATATCTGATTTGTTTCTAATATTCCCAATATAATTAGTTTTGAGTCTGGAGTTAACTTTGCATTAACTACAATTGAGATTATCTTAAAATTTTCTATCCAAAAATTAGTAATTTTTATACATTTTGTGAATGAATGCGTTAAATTAGCTTCTAATTGTTGACACTTATCACATATTGCGGACACATTTGAGAAAATTCTATTTAATTTGGACTTTGAGAGATGTAATCTATGTATAGCTTTAAATTGTATCAAGGAGTGTCTAGCATTTAATGAACAATGATGTATATGTTGTAAACTTTCATTCCATACTTCTCTACTGATTACTTGACCTAGTTCATTTTCCCATGCTTGTCTATATTTATCCGTATTTGGTACACCCAACAGAATGTTGATAACATTTGCCAGCACTTTAGTGATGATTGAGAGCAAATTGAATTTGTCTTCCTTTCCATGAACAAGGTGTAACTCGGCAATTTTCCACAAGACAGCACTGCATTTGTATGGAACCATCTTAGCTAGAGGTGTAGTTAGTTCTAGAGTGCACATTTTCAGCACAACAGCAAAACATTTATCTGGTTTAATAGCCTATGATATATGCAATGGTCTTTTTGTGTGACAGCTTAGCTCTTTCATTCTTGCTGGCTTTATAGGTTGCCCTTTTGAACCTTTGCTGCACTGGCAATTCATTTTTAGGTATGTGGTGCTAATGACATACCCACACTTAAATAAGGTTGATCGCTTGGCTTGATAGGTACATCCCAGAAGTTGCTGAAAATTTCTGCTGCTGCTACTGCTTTTCCACAGTGCCTCTTGGATGCCCAGTTTAAAGCTGCCAGGTCTGATTTATCTATCCCATTTAGCATAGTCCCACATCATGGAGAATATATACTAATATAAGATAGAGCTATGACTTTTCTAGAACTGTGCACTGATTCCTCCTTTCAATTATGTCATGGATTGGCGCAATGGGTTTGGGAAGATGAATTAAAATAGATGTCTTCCTTACGTCGGTTCATTGACTACCAACTGCAGACCCAGTCTGCTGCCGTTGATGACATGCCTTTATCTGCATTAATATGTCAATGCTGGAATTTGGCGAAATGCTATTGGGTGCTGTGAAAGCAGAGTTCTCTCATAATGGTGGTAGTTGAGTAATGATGACCTATATATTCTATGACTGATGCAATTACTTCTCTGTTAGTAGTTTAGTTTGTTAATTACATGAGGGTTTTGATAATTGTGTTATCTTGACAAAACATTTAGGCCAATAAACCTTAGTTTGAACTCCCACAAATTGACTTTAATCTGGTCTGGTAAATGTAGTTAAGAGCAAATTAATTCTTCTTCTCCTATCTGTCCTCCTAAACTATAGACCATTCTATTGACAGGCACAGTGCAAAACTTGAGAGTTTGGCTTGTCAAAACCCTAACCATGTTGTAGATGATATGTGTATACACCTTTAATTGATAGTGATGATGTCCATGCTAACCACTCCCCCACGAGTTAGTATAATTGTAACCTTCACACCCCTAGCTCTCTCTCTAGTAATTGTGACAGACCACATACAGCTAGGGCAATAATGTATGTTCATTAAAGTAGTAAAGATCCAATGGTGTCCGTGTACCTTCTTTACATGGTATCAGAAGTGGGATTCAAACCCATGCCTCCAGTTGGAGTAAGAGTCGACAAGCACCAGGCAGTGCTTTCCGTGCCATTCGAAGATGTTGATTGCCAGCACAGACCAGGGCAGGTTAGGAGCTGGCTGCTGCAGTAGCGGCTGCCGCTGTTGCTGCGGAGCAAGGCTGTTGCAGGTAGGGCACGCGGAGACTCTATCCCAGAAATAGCGAGGCATGTCAGGTCAGAAGAACTGACTCTGCGGGATGGCCACGATGAGCAGTTTCAAAGTATTGTTCTCGTAGTGCTGCGGGCACCACCAACTTTTGCCCCTTCACAATCACACCATCACGCAGCACCAACTCGTCACGAACCAGGAAGTAAGGCACCGCTGCAGCCTGCAGGGAAGAACGGCCCTGCTTGATGATCGTGGCCAGCTGTTGTAGCGAAGCGTCAGCCGCCGTGTGCTTGGCCAGGGACTTCAACTGACTGGAGGCACGCAATTGACGTTTAGGACTATCAGATCGGACGCCTCGTATGGATGTCGGGTTGTGGATGAGAGCGGCGCCCGAGACAGCGTGTCAGCAACAAACATGTCCTTGCCCTTGCAATAAACCACAGTAAAAGTGAAGCGTTGTAGCTGGAGCATCATGCGCTGGAGCCGGGAGGAGGCCACGTGTATCGGCTTGTTGAGGATGGTGACCAGAGGCTGGTGTTCCATTTCAATAGTGAAGCAGGTGCCCAGGATATAGTCCTTGAATTTAGAGCAGGCAAAGACAACAGCCAGCAGCTCCTTTTCAATCTGGGCATAGCGTTGTTCCGCGGTCGTCATCGTGCGGGATGCGTAGGACACAGGCAGTTGCACCCCGTCATGGATCTGCAGGCAGGCGGCCCCGAGACCAAACGTAGATGCATCGCATGTGAGAACGATGGGGCACTGGAGGTCAAAGTACTTCAATGTAGGCATGCTGATCAGCTTGGATTTGAGAGTGTCGAATGCTTTCTGGCGTTGCGGGAACCAGACCCAGGCAATGTCCTTTTTCGTGTACCTTCTTTACACATGTATGGTTCAATTTTATGCTGTGGGCAGATTTAAAAGGTCCTGCCTCTCACCACAAATGAAGGTCTCAAGTATTACAGGCACCAAATTAATTGAAGTTGCAAATAGGATCATCATATGCAAAAGCTCTGATTCTGTCATTTGAAAGTGAATAGAGTTTCCTTCCATGTCATCTCAGCATCAGTCAAACTATGTATTTCTGACACTCTGTTTGCATTTTATGCCTTATGACTGCCGCCTGCCACATTGTCAATGGGGAGTTGCTGTCCTGATGTCTCTATCACTGGATCCTGGCCACTGGCCATGCAGACCAAGGGTCTGTCTAATGCTGGCCCCTTCCCAAATTCACTCCACATCTAATTTTAAGACCAATTTCTCTCAGCCGCTTGAATATGGGCTCATCTGTTGGAAACAGAGAGTTGTTTTCTAGTTTAATTAGAAATTTTAATTGGAGTAGACTTGAGTCACTTGCCTAAAGCTTACTGGAATAAACAGACGCTGCTCTTCTATTCGGTTTACCTTCCACTCAGAGGAGCAGGCCTTCCTAGTCTCTGCATCTGCTCCCCTGGCATTGTATAATCCAACAAACACACATATCTCAAAGCCAAATGTGATGCCACCAAAGTTTTGAATTATTCCATACTCCTGTTTATTAATTTGCCAGATGTCAACCATTTTGTTACCACATAATACATGTCCTCAAACTCTAGAAACTCACTAATAGAAACATTAAGGCACAGATGGAGACCACTCACTGCTCCCTACATTTTACTTCCTTTCACTTCGCTTTGTTGTCAAGTATTATTATTTAATTTTTTGTTTTAGTTTTCAAAGTGCAACTTTTTTTTAATTCCTCATTAGAATACTTTTAGGAATGAGGGATTTCAACTATAAGATTACATTGAAAAACCTAGGCTTATTTACTTGGAGTAAAGAAGCTTACTGTACTTCTGTAGGCCATGGCTTAGTAATAGAGATTAAGTAAAGGGCCTGTCCCACTTACGCAATTTTTTTCGGCGACCACAGGTGATTAGGCTGTCACTACATGGCGGGGCAACCTAAAGAGCCGTAAAGTTTTTCTGGTTGCCACTGGATTTTGAAATGTTCAAAACTTTTCGGAGACTATGGGCATGACGTAGCTTGTCTTCTCCTGTCATAGGTGCTGTCGTAGGTTGTCGCCAGGATGACGCGGGTTGTTGCCAGGTAATGTTGGTTGTCGCCGGGTGCTGACTTCGGTGAATTCCATTGGCAACTACCTACGTCAACCGGCGACAGGTACCAGCGACTGAATTGTGTTCAGTTGCTTTCGTTGTGACCGACAGCAGTCACGGAAATCGCTATCTAAACATGGGGGGGACACAATTTCTCGGCGACCACACGCGCGCGCATGCACACACACGTGAGGCTTCAGCCGTGGGCTCTGTGGACGGTAACATCGGAAGCTGACCTGATTGGTGACCGACTCTGAACTCCAGCAACAGCAGCTTCATCCGCCCCGAATTGTGGCGCTTCAATCGGCCCGTTCGAGGGGCCTTTCATCGCCCGGTGGGGGCTTCAACATCGGGAACCTCGATCGCCGCGACGCAGCAATTTGACCGTGGGGCGCTGGAAGATCCCGCGGCCGATTTTAAGCTGCGCCGGGTCTGGTGATGATGCGCCGCAAATGGGCCAATTCAAGCTCCGCTCTATGATCTTTGCTCCACCAGGACATCTCCCTCCAATCACCGCGCTCTAGCCTCAGTCCCACCCCCTACTTCCGCCTCTGACCGACACCTCCCTCCTCCAATCATCGCGTTGAATCATCATGGTCCTCCCCCCACCCCCACTGCCTGCTGACCGACGTCTCTCTCGTCCAATCGGTGCCCTCGATCATCAGTCCCACCCCCCACTGTCTCACTGCAAGCGGAAATTTTAATAGCTTATTTTATCACCGAGTTTTAAAATCTGGATTACAAAACAAGGGGGGGATTGTACCCCACCTCTCAAAACATGGGGGGGACATGTCACCCCTGTCATCCCCCCCCCCCGGGACTTTCACGCATGACCAACAGGGTCATTGCTTGTCGTAGCTTGTCGCGGGTGGACGTGGATTGACTTTGGTTGTCGTAGGATGTTCACTGTGTGGTCGTAGGTGTGGTCATAGGTGGACGTCCTAATGGGCCGCCGGTTGTCGGTAGCTTGCCGTCGACTAGGTGGTAGGTTGTCGTAGCTTGTCATAGACATTGTCGTAGGGGTGTTCAGTCGCCGCTTTTTCAGTGACTAAGTGGGATAGGCCCTTAAGTGGAAGCTGTTCCAATAACGGACGATTCAAAGAGCAAGTGGAACAGAATTAAAATGTTGACCATAAGACACAAGGGGACATCTGAGGAAAAAATTACTTTATGCGGAGTCGTTGGAACTTACTGTCTGTGGGAAATTCAAAAGAGAATTGGCTAAACCAGAGGGAATAGTTTACAGGAATATGGGAAAAGAGTACAGAACTTGGACTGACCAAACTGCTCTACTGAAAGCTGCCTGAGATTCCTTCTGGATCATTCCATAATGAAGTGAACAAATACATAGCCCTGAGACCAAACCTTGAACCAAGTTTCTCCAGCTTTTTTGTCTACCTTCGATTTTTTTCCAGCATCTGCAGTTCTTTCTTAAACAAACCATGAGCTGTGACGCTCATGAGTTTAGGTTATGTCATCATGAACAAAATTAGAAAGATTTGTTCAAATTAAACATTGATTTGGACATGTGAAAGGGGAAAAGAAAAGACAATTTAGTGCAACCAACATGATGTTATTTCTACAGATAATCTCCAACCTGTCAAAGGTTGAATACCATGCACAGGTCCATTTGAATGACCGCTGTATTTTGGTTGATTTTCCAGGACGTTTGATTAACCCAGATGGGTTAAGAACATTAATTCCTTAATGCCCTAGCCTGAAGGATTGCCTGTTGAGTGAGAGAACAGAAGGCAAACAGTGCATATGGGCCTGAGCCATGGCAAGAAGTGATTTTTGGTCAAAGGAAACCTGAATATTGGGAGTGTCAGATTTGATCATAGACCAACCATATGGGGTTGAGATCATACTTGAAAGTTTAGGAGCAAGTTAAAACACTGCAAGAAGAATCATCAGTTACTTTGCAAATTTCTATATTAGGCATTATGCACGATAAGTAACATTACATATGAGCTGGTACATTTTGGCAGGAAGAGTATGTAGGGCATGTATTCATTGAGTAGTAAGCATGAAGCCTCATTTGTACATTCACAGGATATGCGTTTCTGCCAAGTCCAGCAAACGCCAGTCCCTAATTGCTCCAGACAATGTGGCTTGCTAGGCCATTTCGGAGGACAGTTAAGAGTCAATCACATTATTGGAGATCGAAGGTCACATATAAACCAGAACAAGGATGACTGATTTCATTACTGAACAATATTAGTAAACCAGATGGGACTTAAGTCAATCACAATCACCTTACATTTACTAGCTTTTTGGCCCAGTTCCTTAAATTAATTGAATTGAAATACAGAATTATTGAAGTGAGATTTAAACTTGGCCTCTTGCTAACCACATGTTACAAAGGAACTGGTACAAATCAAAACAGAAAATATTATAAGTACTCAGCAGGTTGGATAACTGAGAGAAAAACACATTATTGTTTTAGGTCAAGGACTTTTCATGAACTTTTCATGAGTTCTGAAGGAAGGTAAAAAAATCTGAAACATTTTTTTTTTTTTTTACAGGTGCTGCGTGTAATCTTAATGGAGCTTGGCGGGGTAGATGTTGAAGGTAGACATAAAATGCTGGAGAAACTCAGCGGGTGAGGCAGCATCTATGGCGAGAAGATGTTAAGACGTTTTCACTAGTAGGAGGGTGATCAATGTTGGATAAAAGTTTTCTACAATGGAAAAATCACGGAATTAAAAAGATGGGTCATCTCTATAGGAAAGGCACATTCCTTTCATTTCAGGAGTTACAACAAATTTATGGACTTCACTCAAATCACTATTTTAGATATCTACAACTTAGAGATTATGCTAAATCAAATACACAGGACTAAAGAATTAGAGATCCAGAAATTATTGATGAATGTTTGAATAAACACCCTAATACAGAAAAATTAATATCTTATATCTATAATGTCCTATAAGACAGTGAGGCACCCACGACAGAAATATATAGGCAATCATAGGAAAATGAACTAGGCCAACCAATAATGCAAGATATTTGGGACGAAAGCTTACAACATATACATCATTGTTCGTTAAATGCTAGACATTTCTTTATACAATTTCAATACATAGATTACATTATTCAAAAACGAAATTAAATAGAATCTTCCCAAATATATCTCCTATCTGCGAAAAATATCAGCACTTAGATGCTAACTTAACGCATTAAATATTAAATATTGTAAATTGTATAAAAATTAATCATTTTTGGACGGAAATATCTTTAAGATAATTTCGGAAGTTGACAACACACAATTGGACCCCGACTCAAAACTAATAATATTAGGAATATTAGAACAAAGTCAAATATTTACTACAAGCCAAAGAAACTTTATCGACTACAGTATAATAATTGGGAAAAAATTAATATTACAATTTTGGAAAGGTCCTATAACCCCCATAATCAAAATGTGGATTATGGAAATGTCAGAGACCCTACATTTGGAAAGAATAAGATTTCTCTTAATGTACAAACAAGAAATTTTAATCAGAATATGGTCTCCATTTATTGATTATCTGAAGGGGCAAACTGGTTCGGCACGAGAACCTGACTGAAACCCGAATTAAGGATTAGATAAGGAGTTACATTTTATAATTTACGAACATATCTCCAATGATGTATTATTAGATAATTATTCCATTCTTTTTTATTATACCTTCTTGTTTTTTTGTTTTTTTTTTCTCTCTCTCTCTCTCTATAAATAAAATATAGAACTATTAAATGATTGATAATATTGACAATATTAATAATGTATGACTACCACAAACAAAATGTTTTATTATGTAGTTACTTCTAATTTAAAAAATATATATTATTTTTGTTTTAAAAGGAGGGTGATGAATGATCAAGCGAACATCTCCTCTGCCTCAATGAAAACAAACAATAGACAATATGTGCAGGAGTAGGCCTTTTGAGCCAGCACTGCCATTCAATGTGATCATGACTCATCATCCCCAATCAGTACCCCGTTCCTGCGCCCTATCTAGCTCTCTCTTGAAAGTATCCAGAGACCCGGCCTCTACCGCTGAGGCAAAGAATTCCACAGAATCACAACTCTCTGTTGAGAAAAAGTGTATCCTCATCTCCGTTCTAAATGGCTTACCCCTTATTCTTAAACTGTGGCCCCTGGTTTGGTCTCCCCCAACATTGGGAACATGTTTCCTGGCTCCAGCGTGTTCAAACCCTTAATAATCTTAAATGTTTCAATAAGATCCCCTCTCATCCTTCTAAACTACAGAGTATACAAGCCCAACTGCTCCATTTTCTCAGCATTTGACAGTCCTACCATCCCGGGAATTAACCTTGTAAACCAATGCTGCACTCCGTCAATAGCAAGAATGTCCTTCCTCAAATTAGGGAACCAAAACTGCATATAATACTGCAGGTGTGGTCTCACTAGGACCCTATACAACAGAAGAAAGACCTCTTTGCTCCTATACTCAACTCCACTTGTTATAAAGGCCAACATGCCATTCGCTTTCTTCACTGCCTGCTGTACCTGCATGCTTACTTTCATTATGATGAACTGTAATCATCTGATGAACAAGGATCCCAGATCCCGTGTACTTCCCCTTTTCCCACTTGACACCATTTATCTAGTAATCTGCCTTCCTGAGTGGATAACCTCACATTTGCTACCAAAGTGGATAACCTCACGTTTATCCACATTAAACTGCATCTGCCATGCATCTGCCTATGTATCTGCCCATGTATCTGCCCACTCACCCAACCTGTCCAAGTCACCCACATTCTCATAGCATCCTCCTCACAGTTCACATTGCCGCCTAGCTTTATGTCATCTGCAAATTTGTTAATGTAACTTTGAATCCCTTCATCTAAATCATTGATGTGGTGACTAAAATTAGAGCACATGGTATGGTGACTAAAATTAGAGCACATGGTATTGGGGGTAGGGTGTTGACATGGATAGAAAATTGGTTGGCAGACCGGAAGCAAAGAGTAGGAGTGAACGGGTCCTTTTCAGAATGGCAGCCAGTGGTGAGCGGAGAGCCGCAAGGCTAGGTGTTGGTTTGCAGATGACACAAAGCTGGGTGGCAGTGTGAACTGCAAAGAGGATGTTAGGAGGTTGCAGGGTGACCTGGACAGGTTGAGTGAGTGGGCAAATGCAGCATAATATAGATAAATGTGAGGTTATCCACTTTGACGGCAAAAACAAGGTGGCAGAATATTATCTCAATGGGATTAGGTTAGGTAAGGGGGAGGTGCAGCGAGACCTGGGCGTCCTTGTACACTGTTCACTGAAAGTTAACTTACAGGTACAGCAGGCAGTGAAGAACGCTAATGGAATGTTAGCCTTCATATAAAGAGGATTTCAGTAAAGGAGTAGAGGGCTGCAGTTGTATAGGGCTCTGGTAAGACCACATCTGGAGTATTGTATACAGTTTTGGTCTCCTAATTTGAGGAAGGACATTCTTATGATTGAGGCAGTGCAGCGTAGGTTCACGAGATTGATCCCTGGGATGGCGGGACTGTCATGTGAGGAAAGATTGAAAAGACTAGGCTTGTATTCACTGGAGTTTAGAAGGATGAGGGGGAATCTTATAGAAACATATAAAATTATAAAAGGACTGGACAAGCTAGATGCAGGAAAAATATTCCCAATGTTAAGCGAGTCCAGAACCAGGGGGCACATTCTTAGAATAAAGGAGAGTTCATTTAAGACTGAGGTGAGAAAAAACGTTTTCACCCAGAGAGTTGTGAATTTACAATATTCCCTGCCACAGAGGGCAGTGGAGGCCAAGTCACTGGATGGATTTAAGAGAGAGATAGATAGAGCTCTAGAGGCTAGTGGAGTCAAGGGATATGGGGAGAAGGCATGCACGGGTTATTGATAGGGGACAATCAGCCATGATCACAATGAATGGCACTGCTGGCACGAAGGGCCAAATGGCCTCCTCCTGCACCTAATTTCTATGTTTCTATATGTATATTGTAAATAGCTGCGGTCCCAGGACCGAACCTTATGGTACCCCACTAGTCATTGCCTGCCATTCTGAAAGGGACCCGTTAATCCCTACTCTTTGTTTCCTGTCTGCCAACTAATTTTTTATCGTTGTCAGCACTCTACCCCCAGTACCATGTGCCCTAATTTTGCCCACTAATCTCTTATGTGGGACCTTATCAAATGCTTTCTGAAAGTCCAGGTACACTATATCCACTGGGTCATCCTCAGAAAATTCCAGAAGATTAGGCAAGCGTGATTCTCCCTTTGTAAATTTGTGCTGACTCGGACCGATCCTGTTACTGCTATCCAAATGTGCCGCTATTTCATCTTTTATAATTGACTCCAGCATCTTCCCCACCACCGATGTCAGGCTAACTGTATCGGAATCCATAATTCCCTGTGTTCTCTCTAATAACATTAGCTATCCTCCAATCCACAGGAACTGATCTTGAATCTATTGAACAATGGAAAATTATCACCAATGCGTCCACGATTTCTAGAGCCACTTCCATAAGTACCCTTGGATGCAGACCATCAGGCCCTGGGAATTTATCAGCCTTCAGTCCCATCAGTCTACCCAACATCATTTCCTCTGTCACCACAGATCCTCTGGCAACCAGTATATCAGGAAGATTGTTTGTCTCCTCCTTAGTGAAGACTGATCCAAAGTACCTGTTCAACTCATCTGCCATTTCCTTGTTCCCCGTAATAAATTCACCTTTTTCAGTCTTCAAGGGTCCAACTTTGGTCTGAACTAATATTTTCCTCTTCACATACCGAAAGAAGTTTTTATATTCTTGGCTAGCTTACCTTCGTACCTCATCTTTTCTCCCTGTATTGCCTTTTTAGTTATCTTCTGTTGCTCTTTAAACAGTACCCAATCCTCTTCATTTGGAAGACAATTCGGCATACCGACGCCTGTATTGATTATATTGTCTCTCGGGATAAGGTTGAGAACTCGAAATGTCAAATCACAACATCGTTCGCCCCAGAGAAATAGAATATCCTGACCTATACAGTCTCTCTCGGAATTGAACGTCTCCAGTCCAGGCAAAATCTTTGACAGTAAGACTCTTGCACTCCCCAGTTCATCTTTGCTTCCCGCTCATCTTTGCTATGTTGTACTTCTTCTCTATTATTTTTATTTTTTTTATACTGTCCCTGATGTCCCTGGTCAGCCACATTCCCTTACACCCCTTGGAATCGTTCTTCCTCTTTGGAATGAACTGATCCTGCACCTTCTGTATTATCCACAGAAATACCTGCCATTGTTGTTCCACTGTCATTCCTGCTAGTGTACCTTTCCAGTCAACTTTGGACAGCTCCATGGCTCCATAGTCCCCTTTATTCAACTGTAACGCTGACACATCTGATTTACCCTCCTCTCTCTCCAATTGTAGATTAAACTTGACCATATTATGGTCACTACCTCCTAATAGCTCCTTAACCTCAAGTTCCTTTATCAAATCCGGTTCATTACATAACACTAAATCCAGAATTGCCTTCTCCCTAGTAGGCTCCAATACAAGCTGCTCTAAGAATCCATCACGGAGGCACTCCACAAACTCCCTTTCTTGGGGTCCAGTACCAACATGATTTTCCCAGTCTACTTGCATGTTGAACTCTCCCATTACAACATTAGCATTACCTTTACTACATGCCAATTTTAACTCCTGATTCAACTTGAACCCTATATCCTGGCTACTGTTTGGGGGCTTGTAGATAAGTCCCATTAGGGTCTTTTTATCCTTATAATTCCTTAGTTCTATCCATACTGACTCCACATCTCCTGTTTCAATGTCACCCCTTGCCTCTCCAATCTCTCCTCATAATTGAAATGCTCCATCCCATGCAATATCCTGGTGATTCTCTTCTGCATCAGCACTGCCATATCTTTCCCAAAGTGCGCTGACCTGGATTGCATGTATTACCCGTGCTGAGGTCTGACCAATGTTTTATAGAGTTGGAGCACTACCTTCTTGTTTCTGAATTCAGTGCCCCAACTATGGTGTCAAGACAATAACCTCTCCCTAAATGTAAGCAAAATGCAAGAGTGAGTTATTGATTTTAGAAAGCGAGGTACTGTACACACAATAATCTCCCATGTGGGACCCGAAGTCCATTTAAACCACATCTAGTTAATTAGATTATTATTATTTTCACATGTATTAAGATACAGTGGAAAAATGTGTTTTACTTGCTATCCACTCATATCACACAATACTGTACATGATTACAATCAAGCCATACACAAGTAAAAGAGTGCAATGATTATAATGCATGAGGGTAGATCATCTTCTGGACGAAGCACGCAAAGATTTGCCACGTTCTGGCACCATCTTACATCGGTAAAGTCTCTGCAAACATCGTCTGATTTTGTCCTTTGGAATAGTAAGATTAAACGAGAACTTACCAGTTTGAAGTTTGATCTTTATTTTATGAGGAGTCGAGTTGAGGGACTACGTGAATAGAAGCCCGTGCAGCCGTTGGTGCGTCAATCTTCAAAGCAGCGGAATGAACTCACAGCTAACAACGACCGAAGTATAACGGTAAGATGATAAAACTAGAACTTCTAGATGAGATCTATGAGGGTGGGAGCGGAGGGCATGTAGTCCCTCAACTCGACTCCTCATAAAATAAAGATCAAACTTCAAACTGGTAAGTTCTCGTTTAATCTTACTATTTTACTTCGGAGTCACGTGAGTGACTATGTGAAGACTTCAAAGCACTGTGAATTCACGCCGCAGATCGAAATCCGCCGTTCACACTGCCTGGATTGACTCAAAAGTCGTTAACAATCAATCATGCATCATTAGCACATTTGTTAAATGAATAACAGTTTATTTACAAACAAATCGTAACAAACCCCTCTAACTCAGGGGGAAAGTGTAACAGTACTCAAAACAGAATCAGCAAACATCCCGAGCCTTGAAATCGGCTTGTGATAAAACCTCTGAAAAGTTAGCTCACTGGACCATCCTGCGGCCGCGAGGATATGGTCTATTGGCATGTCCATCACCCTTGCCGCGGAAGTTGATGCCGCCCTGGTGGAATGAGATTTGAATTTATCAGTATCAATTCCAGCACTTGCCAGGACCTGCTTTAGCCACCTTGAAATTGTTTGCACCGACACCTTACTGTGTGTTTTTTTGTGACTAATAAACAATGCAGACTCTGTTCCTCTCAGAGGTTGAGTAATCTCAATGTAACGAGATAAATGTGAGATTACACACAAGCGATCATCTGCGGGATATGCTGAAAACACAATCTTACATCCTGTCTTGCCTCTTCTATTATGTTTAAGCAAATCATCGACATAGAATATAATGGTATCTGCCGACACATGCATTCTATCCAGCCGTAGCTTTTGCAACATTTGTACACGTTGAGCTGAAACCAAGGCCATAAGCATGACCACCTTAATAGTTAATTTGGCTATAGATAGGCTTGTAACTGGAGCCCACTGGCGAAGAACCATAAGAACCTCACTCACATTCCAAATCCCGGCATACCTGGGTTTAGGAGGATTAGAATTGAAAACTCCCTTCATGAATCGTGAAACTAACGGATGTGTCCCTACTGTATGTAATTCTGCATTCATAGGTAAATAAGAAGACAAAGCACTTCTGGCTGAATTGATCGCACTATAACTTAATTTTTGGTCGAAATAAAGAGTTGACAAAAACTCCAATACGTCCGTGATCCCTGCAGTGTGATATACAATATTCTGCTGTAGGCAAAATTGCTCCCACTTCTTTATGTAGGTGACATATTGCTGCTGTGTACTATCCCTGCAGGCCGACGTGAACACATCCACAGTCCGATGAGACAGTCCTCTCCCCAGGTATGGCCTCCTTAAAATCTGCAAATTAACAGATCAATACGATCATGTAAAGGATGTTGATCCCCAGTGACTGGATTTACCAGTAGATTTTTATTCTTGGGAATAAGCATGTAAGGTTCCCTAGCCATTTGTAATACAACGGGAAACCATGCTTGTGTAGGCCAATCTGGCACTACCAATACCCCTGAAGCGGAGTCTTCCTTGATCTTTTGCAAACATCTGCTGATGAGACAGAATGGAGGAAATACATACACAAACATTCCTCCCCAATGCAGTGAAAACGCATCCACTGCTAGTGCCCCAGGATCTGGTTCCCATGAAACATATCGAGGTAACTGACGATTTAATCGAGATGCAAACAAGTCAATATCTGGCAATCCATACTGAACAATCATTTGGTTAAATACATCCTGATTTAACATCCATTCAATGCTGTCATTAAACTGACGTGATCTAGTGTCAGCTACCGTGTTGAACTTTCCTGGCAAATAAAGTGCTGAAAGCCAGATATTTTGGTCAATACACCAGCTCCAAATCTGGTTAGCCAGTCTATCACAAGACTGTGACTTAACTCCACCCATGTGGTTTACATATGCCACTGCTGTGGTGTTGTCAATCTGAACCTGCACATGCAGATCCCTCCTTGTAGAACAATAAGCTTTGAGCCCATACCAGGTGCCCAACAACTCTAAATAATTAATCCCTCTTAGTTGAAGAAGCAATGTCTCATCCACATTCCATCTGCCTCCACAACTAGAAGACATGTCTGTTGCACCCCAACCCAGTGCACTTACATCAGTCTATAATATAAATGATGGTGGTTCCACCAAAACCTTCCTAAAACTTGTTGAAACATTTGCTATCCACCATTGTATGTCAGCAATCGCCCCAGCTGACAACTGCATAGGCCTATCAAAATGGCCCCTTTGTATTCTCAGTGCCTGTTCCTTTGATCGTTGTAATTGTTGATGATGCAGAGGACCATACTGCACAGCTGGAAATGCTGCCACCAACTTCCCAATTAACCTGGCTACTTGTCTAATTGAAGGCCTTTGTTCTCTAATGAGATTAACACAGTCCTCAATTAACTGATTCAATTTATCCCTGGACAAAGTCACCAACATGTGATTTGAATTAATGGTAAATCCCAGATAATCAATAATTTGGACTGGTGATAATTTAGATTTATCTGGATGAATCACAAATCCCAATTGCTCAAAAGTGATTTTAACAACTGAAACTGATGATTGAGTTTCAGCATGAGTCTTTCCAACAATCAGAATATCATCCAAGTAGGCCATTACCACATGCCCCTTAGCTCTAAGTAACGCTAACACAGGTTTTACCAATTTAGTAAATAACCTAGGAGCTGAAGTTAGTCCATTCGGCAATGCCCTGAATTGCCATAGCTGCGTCATCCAATTAAATTTCAAATAACTTCTATCATCCTCATGAATAGACACTGAGTAATACGCATCCTTCAAATCAATAGTTGCCATATAACACCCTTTGGACACTAGATGTTTGGCCGTGATAAAGGTTTCCATTTTGAAATGCCTATAACAAACAAACTCGTTCAAACTTGATAAGTCCAAAATAATTCTACACCCCCCAGTCTTTTTAGATCTGGGAAATATATTTGACACAAATTGTCGACTTTGATAGACAGAAGGCTCAATTACCCCTTTCTTATGCAACGACTGAATCTCTGCTTGAATAAGCACTTTTTCTTCATCTGGAAAAACAAGTTTACGACTAGGAAAATGTTGATTAGGTAGACTGTCCTTAGAGTAAAATTCAATTTTCACCCCTTCAATACTACTAAGTATGAACAAATCAGATGTCAACTGCTGCCATTGTTTGAGAGACAATTTTAACCTTCCCCCAATTTGAACAGGAACATCAATTAATTTATCGTATGTTGATGTTTTTCTTACCTGCATCTTTCCTTGCGGACCTTGTTGTCCTCGACCTCTTGTGGAGAAAGGCACCTTCCCCTTCATGCTGGCAGCCTGCCAGTTCCGAAATTGGAAACCTGAACCAGTTCCTTCTCCTGCATCCACATTAGTTCCTTTCCAATATGGAGAAAACCTTTTGCCCTGCTTACCAGCCGGCTTAATGAGGGCCATAGTTTTAACATCTTCATGACAATCTTTGACTCTTTTCGCTAGGTTACCGCCAAACAACAAATTTTGTGGTGGTACAGTGGGTGGTTTGCACAAACTTGCCAAACTTGGATTAAGCACTTGCCTAATAGCAGCCCTCCTGATGTTGTTGATTTCAAAAAACGCACTGCAAAGAAATCCCAGTCCATCCTGGTGTGCGTCAACTACATTGCTTGGGTCAATCACTTTCACCACAGCTGTAATACCTGCTGCCAACAGTTTCAGCACTTTTTGGAACTTCATCTCCTGGGCCCTAGCAGGCATGCCCATCTGTGACCAAATTTGGTGATTAACCACTGGTACCTTCAGGAGATCACAATTAATAGGAGCCTTATAATCTTTTGCTGCTTCCTCCAGAGCTAGCTCCTGTAACTGGTGGGAGAGCATATACTGAATGGCTTCAGCCAATTCCCCATCAATCGCCTCTCCTGCCTCTCTAGGCTGAGCAAACTTCCCAGCAATATTCGGGATTACCTCCACCCGAACTTCTTTACTGCTCTCCCCCAGCATAGACTCAGTGTCATCAAACTGCACTGATGGAACATCCTCCTCACAGGCAGGATAGTTCTGCAGCCCTGAAACAGGCGCTGCTAGCACAAGCTCTCCATCAGCCTGGCTTGGGCACCACTCCTCCTCACGGAGCTGGTCCCTGTCGAGCATTCTCTGTAATAAAATCTCGACTTGGGAGAGCCGTGAGCAAACGGACTCTCCAATGGAGGGTATAACCTCCTGGCCCGACTCATCTACGGGCCTCACAGACTTGCTAGTGGCCTTCCGCCCTACTGGCAAGCCTGCACTGCCCCCCGGCAGTGGGTCCGCAACCACTGGCTGTGTAGCCAGCACCGGACCAGGTGTACCAGACGGGCCTCCTTCCCCAACACTCTCCTGGACATTCTCCTTTCTAGCTGCGGAGCGCCTCGCCGACACCTTCTTTACTTTCTGCAACATATCTCCTTCTAACCGTCGCAGAAATGACCTAAGGTAAAAACTTCAACAATCTTACCTCCGTTTTTTAAACTTACCGCTCGGAGGAGCGCTGCTGCTCCAACCGCGACTGCACCAGCGTCTGACGTCATGACGCACCAACGGCTGTATGGGCTTCTATTCACGTAGTCACTCACGTGACTCCGAAGTAAAATATGCATTTACTATGTTCTCACTTTATTATTGCCCATCTGTTTACATGCTTCAAGGTCTCCATTTCTGCTTAAGGAACGGTATAAATCTTCCCAAGCGCTGCTATTCATGAGCATTACCCTCATGAATACACTGTTACCGCTTCACAAATTTCAATCAGATTGGTCAGCCGAGATCTGTCCTTGACAAAGCTTTGCAGGCTTTCCCTGATCAGTCATTTGCTTTCCAAGTGATGAATAATCCTATCCCTCAGAATTTTACCCAATAACATTCCTACTACTGTTGTTTGGCTCACAAATCAGTAATTACGAGACTTTTCTCTACTGTCTTCCTGAAAAAGGATTCCCATTTACCTTTAACCAGTCATCTGGTACCTCATTTGGGATCAGTAATAATTTAAAAATCTCAGAGCCTGCCAGCAATCTCGTCTATTGCTTGTCATAGCAATATGGAATTAATTTAATCAGGTTCTGGGAGTTTATCCACATTGAAGCCCTTCAAGGCATTGAGTACCTCCTCTTTATGAACAGTTCAATTAGAGTTTCACCTCCCCTTCTTTGAATCCTACAGCTACAAAATCAATTTCCTTTATGAATACCAATAAAAAATATTCAGTTAGGATCTCACCGATGCATTATGGCTCATTCCACATCTTGCCTCTCTTTCCCCAAATGGGCTCTATTCTTTTCCTTTAAGATACTTATGAAACACTTATAGACTTATCTTAATCCTATCCCTATTGCCATCCTTCTTTGTTTTCCTAATTTCCTTTTTAAGTGCCTACACTTTATATACTCTTGATGAACCTCCTCTATTTTTTGATCTCTTGTTCTACATTATTTTTAATCTTTATTCAACCCATGATATCCCTCGATATCCAGACTTTCTACTATTTGTGGCTTTTGGCTTTCACCATCACGACCCGTAATCTTTAACTCTCACTATTTCTCCAATAAAGACTTCCCTCTTTGCCGATGTGCACTTAGCTGTAGGTAGATACTCTCAGATTACATTTGCCAAATCCTGCCTTATTTCAGCAAAACATGCCTTTCCTCAATTTAAGACCTTTTTCCTTGTCTATCTTTCCTTTCTTCCATAACCACTTGGAAATAAATGGTTATGGTCACTATGATCATATTGAATGGCGGTGCAGGCTCGAAGGGCCGAATGGCCTGCTCCTGCACCTAATTTCTATGTTTCTATTTAAAAAATACTCCCTCTATATGCTACATTTCCCAAGATAAGGTCCAGTAATGCTCCTTCCCTCATTAGTCTATTTGCATAATGTGTACTAGATTCACCTCAAGAGTAGCTAGGTTCTCTAACTATAGTATGAAGTGTTGAACAAACTCACCAAGATTCAGAATCTCCAAGAAACATTATTGATTATTCAAATGGCTCTTCTCGAATGATTCTGGAAGTTTTTATAAGCAATATTACAACAGAGAGCTGACAATTGTTCTAGCATACCAAGAGAGAAGACATCATTAACCTATAATTACCTTCTAACAACCAATGTTCCCCATTCCACATTTGCTGTCCTTTAATATAAAAAAAAAAGACATGTATTTTCATACATGCATTTATAAATTTGCAGGTTTAGCCACACAACTAGTCTTCCCATTCTCTGAGACTTTTCCCGTAGATGGTAGGGAGATACATCTGATCTCTAGCATCCGTGCTGAATGTGGATTGACTATTCAATTCAGGATTCACTATGATATCTCTCAGGCTCCCAGTGACGTTTTCATTATCAGCTTCATCATGTTATCTCTTTTGAGATACCTATAATTCATGATTTGATTTGCCACAAATTCTTGAATATTGGGAATAATGCAAATAGCAAATGATCCACATGAACCTTCCAGAAATGTTTGTTGATGCTCATCATGTAATTCTGGTTCCATCATGTTGATGACTTCTCCGGATCGCATTCTTATCTTTCAGAGAGCTTCCTGACTCCAGCACTCTGTGTTCTATGCAGTTCCTTGAGTCTCTCAGATCTTATCAGTCACTGCTCAACTTCCCCCTGAGGATCTGCCACATCTGCCAAAGCATCTCACTTGATTGGCACCCCTTCCACCACCCTGAACTGTTCTTCACCACTGAGGCTGCAAAATGTGCCATAATCACATGGCTTGGTCTCTCTAACTGCAACTCCAAACATAAGACCTATTTTACCAAGAAGGGTAGCAGAAGTACATGGAACTCCTTCACCTCTAGGTTACCCTCATTGATGCTGGATTTAAATCCTAGTGCTCCCCATGCAACAGCATTGTGAGAGAACTTTAACAATTGGGACTGTATTGGTTGACAAAGGATTCTCACTGTCATTCTTAGAAGCAATTAAGGATTAGCAATAAATCCTAGCCTTGGCACAATTGCCCTTATCCTGCAAATAAATAAAGAAACAACCAATTCCACACTTACCACAAACTAATTACTAATAAATACAAATCATAAGAATTGCATTTGCCATATGATTGGTGAGAATGTGGAATCATTCTGGAGTGGTTGATGCAATTATCATGGATTTAACAAAATCTAAGGAGAAAAGATTAATATTGTCCATTTTTATTGACACTGCAATAACATTATTGTGGAATGTACAGATAGTTCATATGGTGGAACAATGGTCATAGTTATGCATTAATAATGCAGAGATATGGACCCACGATCTAGGCAGCATTGTGTGCAACTAATAGATCTGCGAGTCTGTAGCAGTCTGTAGCGAGTCTGCGACAATGTAGTGAGTCTAGACATTCCCCTAGTGACTCTGGGTGCTTGGGTTTTTTCTCACTCCAAAGAATCCCAAACTCAAATTGGCCACTATAAATTGTCTATTGTATGTGGGTGAATGGTAGGATCGGGGGAGATGTTGGAGGGGAGGGGGGAGGAGGATGGGGGGTACGACGATGCTAGTGATGGGAAGGTGGGGAGTATAAAATGTGATTTGTGTGAAATTCATGTGGGTACTAATTGTTAGGATCTACAACAAGAGCAAAGCAAGCAAGACCTGAATGCAGAGACAACTGAAAAATGTTCAATGTTTACAGACTGTCAGAAATGACAGCCACATGATTTGGTTAAAAGGGAGCCTTCCATATTAGATCTCTTTTGAGAAATCTGAGAAAAAACATCAGGTGTGGTGGCCTAAAAGACCTAAAAACAAACTGGCCCAGAAGACCATGATTAAATTGGGAATATTTTTGTCTTTATGATAGGTGTGGTGCCAGGAGGAACTGGACCTGTAACTAGTGGTGTGCCTCAGAGTTCGGTGCTGGGCCTTTTACTGTTTGTCATCTACATCGATGATTTGGATGAGAACATACAGGGAAAGATTAGCAAGTTTGCTGATGATATAAAAGTGAGTAGTTTATGCAGATAGTGAAGATGATTGTGAAATATTGCAGCAGGATCTAGATCGATTGACCAGGTAGGCGGAGGAATGGTTGATGGAAATTAATACAGAGAAGTGTGAGGTGTTGCATTTTGGGACGTCGAACAACGGCAGGACTGACACAGTAAATGGTAGGCCTCTGGGTAGTGTTGTAGAGCAGAGCTATCTAGCAGTACAAGTTAATGGTTCCTTGAAGGTCGAGTTGCAGGTAGATAAGATGGTCAAAAAGGCTTTAGGCACTTTGGCCTTCATCAGTCAGAGTATTGAGTATAGAAGTCGTGAGGTCATGTTGCAGTTGTTTAAAACATTGATGAGACCGCATTTAGAATATTGTGTTCAGTTCTGGGCACCACATTATAGGAAAGATATTGTCAAGCTTGAAAAGATTTAGAAAAGATTTACAAGGATGTTGTCAGGACTAGAGGGTGTGAGCTATAGGGAGAGGTTGAGTAGGCTGGGTTTCCATTCCTTGGAGCGCAGGAGGATGAGGGGTGATCTTATAGAGGTGTACAAAATCATGAGAGGAATAGATTGGGTAGATGCACAGAGTCTCTTGCCCAGAGTAGGGGAATCGAGGGCCAGAGGACATAGGTTCAAGGTGAATGGGAAAAAGATTTAATAGGAATCCGAGGGGTAACTTTTTCACACAAAGGGAAGTGGGTGTATGGCAGAGGAGGTAGTGTCACTCGATTACTTTATGAAGCATTTAAAAGAGAGCACATCTGACAATGTAGCACACATTCAATTCTGCCCTGGAGCATCAATATATATTTTCCATTTACATCTCAGGGATAAGACTTGAACTCAGAGCCTAATACAACTGAGGCAAGATTGCAACCCACTGAACCATGGTTGGAAAAGTAGTTGATAATGTATCCACGACTGACAGGGCTGCACTGAATCTGTGTCAGTATTCCAAGCACATTTCACAGCATAAAGAGAAACATTAGATATATGTCTGCTGTCTAGTCGCAGGTACAATGAAAGTAAAGTTATCTTTCTTTTCCAGGACAGGCCATTTCTCATTCTTATACCAGAAATTAACATCCTCAAAAAACAGTAGTAGGAAGACCCAGATTTAGAATAAATGTTAAAAACAATGGGTGTAAAGAATGCAGGCTTGACTGCAATGGATGGTGCTTGTTTGAGATAACAGAGGGGATTTATGCCAAGGACAGTCAGGGTGGCATAGATAGAGACATACCTCGAGGAAGCATTAGCACATTCATTTGCAATTGAAATCTTGCACAGACGATGTCATTACCATTCCAATGAGCTTGGCTTTATGTCTTTGAACCTTGTGTGACGCATTACCTGATCTCACACCACTTTCCCATCTGCCATGGAAAAATAAGCAACATGTTTGGAGCAAGCCAAGTGGAGGGTTTAATATATCTCATCAATCAGACACTGGCACTTGCTGAGGTCTGGCATGTCGTTCCCACACCAAGCCTTTCCCCAACATGTGCTCGCTGTGAAGTTAAAACCACTTGAAGGATAAATGTCTTTTGTCTATGTGGCTTTACCTTGCTCAAACATCAGTGTGGACGCATTGTAATACACTTAACTTGGCAAGTGGACATCACATTTGCACAGCACTGTCATGCACTGAGCACAATTTTCTTATTTATTCTACTTTTTATTTCTTCCTTAGCCTCCTGGGAAAGATGCACACAAAGCGCAATGTAAGTGAGGGGATTGTGTGGGCTGGGGATGAAGTGGGTGGGTATAATTAACCATTGTCTCTGGGCTTCTTGCTGAATACCATAGCAATAGATGGAGGCCAAAGGAGCAGTAGGGAAATTCTTCTCCCCCTTCTTGCTCTGAGAAAAACATCATTAATCTATAGCATGTTTAAGAAGGAACTGCAGATGCTGGAAAATTGAAGGTAGACAAAAATGCTGGAGACACTCAGCGGGTGAGGTAGTATCTATGGAGCAAAAGAAATAGGCAATGTTTCGGGATGAGACCCTTCTTCAGACTGAAGAAGGATCTCGACCCGAAACGTTGCCTGTTTCCTTCGCTCCATAGATGCTGCCTCACCTGCTGAGTTTCTCCAGCATTTTTGTCTACCATTAATCTAATGCAACATTTTTTTTAAATGCCAGAAGAAAATCAGATTTGTGTGCTTTAGGTGGTACTCATTTGTTCACTACGAGTTCCAATATTAAATATTCCACAGGATGCTTCTCAGTCCAGAACAACAAATACCCCACCAAAGCCTAAACTGTTCTGCCATAGCACATTATTTATTGCTAATATAGGAAGTCTCTACCTCAACTATCAGCTTTAAATATAGATTTTACTTCGGAGTCACGTGAGTGACTTCGTGAAGACCCCGCCAGCACGCATGCGCAGCATATCGTCGCGCGCATTTGCATCGGCAGGCTGGGGGGGGAGTGCACTCTCTCCTCCGGCTCCTTCATAAAGGCCGGTAGGTAAGTACTTACCTTCACTCCACAGGATGGACAAGGGCAAGAGGAAGGCGACGCTGTCGAGGAGCCGAGCTGCATCGACCAGCCAACGGCCCTTGTCCCCGGAGCTGCAAGCACCACCGGCAGCTTCGAGACATGTGGGGGCAAGAATGCCCTTGTGCAGTCTGGCAGCTCTACTGCTGCATTGAGTAGGCCTGCAGGAGTAGTTACCGCCGACAAAACACCCCGTCAGGCTGCGGTCAAGGGCGGAGGTGGCAGCAGTATACGGTCGGTCAGCTCAGCTCTGGGAGCGGCCGACCATGCGCCTCCACGCCAACAATTGGGTGATTGTGGAGGTAAGCCTGCACGGACTCCGGGGACCCAGGTTCCGGGGGCCGGCGCCGATCCAACTCACCTGCCTTCGTATCAGACAGGTGGGCCGCCACAGTCTGGAAGAAGACAGACTAACGGAGAGTCCGTGCGGGAGTCGTATGAGCCTACTCGGGCGGTAGGTCACGACAACCTGCCATTGGACCCTAGACAGCACCTTACGGAGGTGTGGCCTGATGGTTGAAGCCCCAGTGATTTTGCACGGCCTGGGGAAGTCGGCTTGTCCGCTGCACATAGCAGGGACGGTCGCATAGAGCGGTTGGAGCTCTTAGTGGAGCAACTCCTCCAGCGGGACCGGGAACGGGAAGAGCGGGACTCACGGGCATTCACAAGCCGTGCAAGGAGTCCGCTCAGCATCTCATTGTCACCAGCCAGAAGTGCTAGCAGTTGCCCAGCTAATGTGTTTGAAGACGACCCGGGACAGCCAGAGACCGCTGAGCCAGAGCATGAGGAGGATATGCTGGACGTGGTGGGCAAGTACCTGACTACTCACCAACTCCAGAGTCAGGTTCTCAATGATACCATGGAGAAAATAAAACCGCCCGAGAACTGCATCAATCTCAGTGTGCCCTTGGTTAATCCCCAGATCTGGGGACACTTGAGTACGACCACCAGGATGCAGGATGTCCGCCTCCAGCGTATCTTAAAAGTTCTCTCCACGGGCCTAACGGTGTTTGCTAGGATCCTGGACGGGGATAATGTGTCCAGTGAACAACAAGATGCCCTGGCACTCCTATGCAACGCCCAGTACGAGATCAACTGCCTGCGTAAGAGCTCCATTAAGCCCACACTCAACCCCAAATTCGCGGGGTTGTGCTGTCCATCAACCGCTCCACCGCCTCATCAATTGTTTGGAGACCTGTCCAAACAAGTGAAGGAACTGGACGAGGAGGCCAAAACAGCTGGCCTCATGAAACCTCCTACGGCCAGACTTCACCCATACCACCGGCAACAGCCAAACACAACCTGGAAACCACGACTGCCGGACATGACACAAAGGACCTATCCACCTCCACTTCCCCAAACACAACGACCTTTTTTAGGACAAGGCCAACAGCGGCCTGCATGCGGCCGCCATCCCGTCAACCTCCACAACGTCCACCCAAAACGCCATACGTAAGGAACCGTCGCTAACCATGGAGGTAAGGGGGCCTGGTTCCTCTCACGCTGTAGCATCCCCTCCTGCACAAATTGGTGGGCGATTGCAGGGTTTTTTGGAAATATGGAACACTGTCACCACAGATGAATTTATTTTACAAAGTGTTCAAGGCTATGTTATCGAATTTATTGGTGGTATAAATCCCCCTACCCAGCATTCGCCTCATAGGAAATTTACACTATCCCAAAAAGAGGCGGAGGCAGGACATGCTGAAATTATACGGCTAGCAGAAAAAGGGGTAATTGGCAAAACAACGCATGAACCTATTGAGTTTGTGTCCAACATTTTCACCAGAATTAAAAAAGATGGGGGATGTCGGATTATAATAGACTTTACTGAGCTGAACACTTTTGTACAATATACCCACTTCAAAATGGATACTTTTGAAACAGCCAAACAGATGCTTTACCCAGGGTACTTTATGGCATGCATCGATTTAAAAGATGCATACTATACAGTGCCCATGAGGCTCACAGGAAATTTCTAAAGTTTGTCTGGAAGGATCAATTATGGGAATACAAGGCATTGCCCAATGGAATCACCACAGCCCCTAGGCTGTTTACAAAATTAGTAAAACCTATATTGGCTCTTCTCCGACAACAAAATTATATGGTTATGGCATATTTGGATGATATCCTTATAGTGGGTCAGACCCTCCAATTGGCTACACGGGCAGTGGCTGCAACTAAGGTTCTCTTCGAGAAGCTGGGATTTGTAATCTATCCAGACAAATCAAAGTTGCACCCGGTACGGGTTATGGATTATTTGGGGATAACCCTAGACACCAACTTAATGAAGATTACAATCCCAACCAATAAAGCTACTGCTATAAAAGAAGAGTGCCACAGTCTTACTTGCGCCAGGGTATGGACCATTCGGCAAAAGCAAAAGTAATAGGGAAATTGGTAGCTACATTCCCAGCTGCACAATTCGGACCACTACACTACCGAAATGTACAAATAACAAAGATCACAGCATTAAAAGCAAATGCTGGACACTTTGATCGGCCAATCCGGTTACCAGCAAAGGCTAGAAACGAGCTACAATGGTGGGTTGACAATATTAGTGAGTGTCACAGACCCATCATAGTAAGCAACCCAGACGTTGTGCTACAAACTGACGCAAGTGCACAAGGCTGGGGAGCAACTGATACGATGTCCAGTTGTGGTGGCAGATGAAACTCTCGTGAGTCTACATTCCTGGAGTCACAATGGATAAATTATATAGAAATGCTGGGGGCATTTCATGGACTGCGGGCTTACTGTACTAATTCACGGGATTTACATGTCCGCCTTCAAATAGATAACACTACAGTGGTGGCTTACATCAATCATATGGGTGGTATCAGGTCGCTATCTTGTGATGAATTGGCAAACACAATTTGGCACTGGTGCATTGAAAGGAATATTTGGATTACGGCGACCTATTTGCCAGGGAAGCTTAATACAGTGGCGGACACCAGGTCACGAGTATTCAATGACAACATCGAGTGGATGTTGAACCCCCAACTTTTTGGAGACATTATAGCTCACTATGGGACACCAGGATATTTACCTTTTTGCCGTCCAGGTTCAACAGCATTCATCAGATACCAACGTATGTGTCTTGGGAACCAGACCTTGGGGCAATACCAATGGATGCGTTTTCTATCCATTGGGGGAAATGGTTTTGCTACACATTTCCCCCATTCTGCCTCATCAGTCGGGTATTGCAGAAAATTAAACTGGACTCTGCAACTGGCATATTGATCATTCCCGACTGGCCTACACAACCATGGTTCCCGATGGTCGTTAAAATTTTAAAACAACCATGGATGTCGATTGGGAAACACCCCAAATTGATTACTCGCCCCATTATGGGGGATAGTCATCCTTGCCATGGTCACCTAAACTTGTTGGCCTGCAGGCTCTGAAAAGACCACTCATCCAGGCGAGCATCTCACCACGAGCCATGGAACTCATCTCCGCATCATGCCGAGAATCAACTCAGAAGCAGTACCTCACGCAAATCAGAAAGTGGGAGGCATTCTGTGCTCGGACCAACAAGACTTCCAACACAGCAACGATACCTGATGTCCTGGAATTCCTAGCTGGCCTCCATTTCGATGCTGGCCTTAGCTACAGTGCCATCAACAGCGCCAGGAGTGCGCTGTCCTCATACCTGGATATAGGTATCAGCTCCAACCACCTGGTGTCTAAACTCATGAGGGGAGTGTTCAACACCAACCCTCCGCGACCCAGATATAATTTCACGTGGGATGTGGGGATCGTGCTGACCCTACTGAGGAGCTGGGCTCCAATGAATGAGCTACCACTGAAACAGCTCAACCTCAAGGTGGCGATGCTGATGGCACTGCCTACAGCCCAACGAGTCCAGACGTTACAAAAGCTGCAACTGGACAGCATGGTGGCCACCCCTGGTCAAATAAATCTCTTTGTCCAAGATTTATTGAAGCAGCACAAGCCAGGGGCGCATGGGCTGCAGTTGGAGTTTCGGGCATACCCTGTAGATGCCACTCTCTGCATGGTCACCCATCTCCACCACTACATCAGGATTACAGGAGCCATCAGGATGAAGGAACAGGGGCTCCTCATCAGCCACAAACCTCTGCATCATCGGGTGACTGTACAGACTATCGCCAGGTGGCTCAGGGTGGTGCTGGATGCAGCAGGAGTTGCTACTAACATTTTTAAGTCTCATTCCACTAGGGCTGCATCCACATCAGCGGCGAGGGCCATGGAGGTGCCCATCCTCGCCACCGCGGGCTGGGCCAGTGAAGAAACCTTTCAACGGTTCTACAATAAGCCACTGGTCGCCCCTGCGACATTCGCAGAAGCTGTGCTGGGAACCGCTCAGTGAATGTCTGTCCCCGAATTACGGGTTATTTGTTTGTTTTATTTGATTAATAAATTGTGTTAATTTTTCAGCCAGTTTCGACTGAACTGCATTAACAGCCTTCCTCCATCAGACTTGCGGCAGTGTGATAAGCATGGACGTTGTCCAGGGCGTGAAATCACAGAGCTTTGAAATCTTCACGAAGTCACTCACATGACTCCGAAGTAAAATAGTAAGATTAAACGAGAACTTACCAAGTTTGAAGGTTGATCTGTATTTTACGAGGAGTCGCGGTGAGGGATTTCGTGCCCCCCGCTCCCACCCTCTATCATAAGGTCAACTAGGAAGTTCAACGTTCTTCATCTTACTATTTTTTAGTCATGGTGCGTTCTGTGATTCCATACCGCTGCTTTGAAGGATGCTGCGCATGCGTGCTGGCGGGGTCTTCACAAAATCCCTCACCGCGACTCCTCGTAAAATACAGATCAACCTTCAAACTTGGTAAGTTCTCGTTTAATCTTACTATTATGTTCTAACCCGTCATCTCCAAAATACTAAACATTTTGTATATTATTGAATCATTGTGCCACAAAGAGGCCACATGACCAATCCAGTCCTTACTGTGTTTCTGCAGAGTAATGCAATTCTTCGCTCTTCCTAAAACCCTGCAAATTATGTTTCCTCAAGCACCTATTCAATTCCCTATCCAAATTCCCTACTATTCCTATTGGCAATGGGTTCCAGTTTTTCCTCATATCCCCATTATTCACCACCCGATTAGTGATCATTGGTCTATGAGCCATCTACTAAGGAATAATTTCTCCATATTCATCCCATTTAAATCAGTCAATCCTCTCAATCTGATTTACTTTAAAGAGTACCCTGATGAAATCCTCTCACTTAGAACTATTCTAGAAAAATCAATCCTGCACCCTCGTTCTTTTGCATCTTTTCGAAAGTATCGTGACCAGAATTGGATACAACACTCCTGTTGTGGCTGAACCATTGTTTTATACCAATTTTGTGTACCCTCTCATTTGTATGCTATGCCTTTATTTATAAAGTCCAGGATCTCAAATACTTTACTTGCTTAACTTAATGCATTGTTAAGCATGTAGTTTATGTTGGACAGACTTTTGCTGTGAGAATGAACTTAAGAGCAGTTTTGACTCTGCCCACGAGCATCTGGCCAATTGATGTGAAAGAAAACATTACTAGAGCAGGATAATGGAGTCATAGTCATACAGCATGGAAACAAGTCATTCACCCCAACTTGTCCATACAAACCCAGTTGCTGATCTATGCAAGTCCCATTTGCCTGCTTTTGATCCATATACCTTTACTTCACATAAACCTTTACTATTCATGTACCTGTCCAAATATCCATGAAATGTTTTTATTTATACCGACCTTACCCAATTTCTCTGGCACCCCATTGCATATAAATACCATCTTCATGCTACAGTCATAGTGCTTAGCGCACACCAGCTTGCTGCATTGGGTCTCAATTAATCTTCAATGAATTAAAGCAATTCCCTGGCCTGTAATCTCCAAAATGTTTTAATTGATAAAAATCAATATCTTCATTCAGAGGTTGCAGATCCTCATATGTTGAGATTCATAGAGATTTACAGTTCAGTAGATCGAGGGATATGATGGTCAGGAAGGAAAGGTAGAAGATCGGCTATGATCTTGTTGAATACCAGAGGATCAATGTGGCCTATTCCAGTTCCCATTTCCCACGCTGCAGGTTGCACAAAATCAGCATGTCAGCTTCCATTTTCTACGTGAAACAAATTTATGAAAATGTCAAAACAGAAAGACTGACTCTCTGTGGGATAGAATGGTTACAGATGTAGACTGTACATCTGTAACCTAACAGATGTAGTTATCGTGACTGCACATCACCGCACCAAGAGCTCATAGAATCTTAGACAAGAATGGTTTCCTCTCACTGGGCGGCACGGTGGCACAGTGGTAGAGTTGATGCCTTACAGCTCTTGCAGAGCCAGAGACCCGGGTTCGATCCAGGCTACGGGTGCTGGCTGTACGGAGTTTGTACATTCTCCCCGTGACTGCATGGGTTTTCTCCGAGATCTTCGGTTTCCTCCCACACTCCAAAAATGTGCAGGTATGTAGGTTAATTGGCATGGTGTATGTGTGAAATATGTCCCTAGTGTGTGTAGGATGGTGTTAATGTGTGGGGATCACTGGTCGGCGCGGACCCATTGGGTCGAAGGGCCTATTTCCATGCTGTATCTCTAAACTAAATTAAACTAAACTCAATATGTGACCACAGGAATCACGGCATTCAAATCCATGTTTGGTCTCCTAGCAATCATCAAGAAAAATCTAGGATTAGGCTTTTTTGATCTAGCATGAGCCACCAACCCTGTGCCTCTTCTACTTAAACTATAACGAGTCAGGTTAATAATCGCCAAAGTATGGTTGTAAATGTTTCAAGTAACCTGACTAACCACACAGAAAAAGCTTTCCATTTGCTCTCAGTAGGAAATTAGAGGTCCCCTCCCCCTCAAAGGTCTTGCTGCACCTAGCAATGTAGCCCAGAGAGAGTGTCTAAATTGCATTGATATTTATCTCTTGCTCTAACATCCCTATAAAGGATACATTCCTTAGAGTTTGGTGTCCAGGGATTAGCAGCATACCTAAACAATGTCAATAGTCACCAATTCTGCCAGTTGTGCAACGGTGCATCAGGAGAGAATAATTTGATTCAACCTTCCCTTTCTCCCCTGTACCAACAGCAACCCTCGATTTCCATTCTCATGCACTTTTCACAGCTGACTACACTGTTTCTGTGTGCTGGCTAAACTGGAGATGGTGCCATCCACACAGGCAGACATTGAACTCAGGCCACTGAGCAAGTTATCCACTTATCAGTTATCCACTTTCCTCTGCAAAAACTAGAACATTGGATTCCAGAAATCTGAAATGAAAGTAGAAAATGATGAAAAGCGATGCGGCTAAGCAGCAACTGGAGAAAGATGAACTGAGAATGTTTAGTAGAATAAATTTTCATGGTATCTAAACATATTAGAGATGTGCTTTATAAATAGACTTTGATCCAAAATTCCAAATGATGGCCTGAAATGTTAAATTAACCATTTTAATACACTGGGCTTGCCAATGTTCTGCTCCCCTCTCATTTATGTTTGTCTATGTCCTTTAGGTCAGTGAAACTAACAGGGCTGGCCCACTGTACGAGCTAATTCAAGAGTTCTCCCGAGTTTAAAAAAAAAATCAAACTCGTGGTAAGCACATAGAATGTACATAGCGGGTACATCGGAGCTCGGGACGTTTCTTAGCGGCTCGTAATGCTAACGGCAGGTACTCGGGAAACGCGGTAAGCTCGGGAAGACTCATGAAGATTTTTCAACATGTTGAAAAATGTCCGGGAGAGCCCCAAGTACCTACGAGTGGCTATAACCGTAATTCTCCGAGTTCAAATCAGGGGAAACTCGGGAGAACTCTTGAATTAGCTCGTACAGTGGGACAGCCCCTCAAGGGATCTTGCCCCTGGATCATGAATGAGTTCCTTGCATGGTGCAGTGTTTTCGGTCCATATTTTATTCCATTCATCATCACTGTTGAACTTGATGAAGTGAGACAAAAAAGTGTACCTTGAAGTTTCGTGGTGAGTCAGCAATTCAGGGATATTTCATGGATAGATAGCTTTAGGTTTCTGATGATTTTGTCTTTATCGTGACTTGATCGATATGAGGAAGAGGATATTCAAAAGTTCTGGGAATCATGGAGTTTGAGGGTTCTTCTAATGATTGTTGGTGAAACCAGTCAGTATCTGGATCAAATGGGTTTAACCAGGACTGTCCATGCTTTCCTATCGCCATTTACAATTTGTATATGAAATAACCCAACAGATATTTGTCTGTTTTATTTGCCTGTCTCCTACTATTCAGCAGTAATAATTTTCATTTATATACACCCTTAATGCTACAATATATGCCATGGGTTTCCAAAGGGGCATTTAGAGCATGTAGGTTGGGGATTCCAGCTAAGATTCTAGATAAGAATATGTTGGAATGACTAAATGACAAAAACAGAGAGAGTTGGGTTAAAGGAATGCCATTTCCGATTCACAGTCTGTAATTTGTGGGGTGCCTGAGGCATCATTGCTGGGAGTTCAACTGTTCAATATATTATTGACTCCGATAAAGGAAAAGTAGCTAATGGTACAAAAATAAGTGCCTTATCAAGTTGTGAAGAAGATATGGTGAAGTGGTGATATGGAGGCCAATATTGAATTAGCCATAATATTGCTAAATAACAACGCAAGCTCAAGAGTCCGATTCGCTTCCCTTTCATTCGAGGATGTGAACATCATTGATTGGCCTTTGCGTGAAGTCTGATATCATTTAATTTCAGATTCAGCCAATATGGTTATGAGTCCAAGTCATATATAGATGAAAGCAGTGAAAAACAGCAGGTGAAATGTGTATGAACTGCAGATGCTGGTTTACATTGAAGATAGATGCAAAATGCTGGAGTAACTCAGTGGGACAGGCAGCATCTCTGGATTGACGGAAGCCTCCAACCTTATAGTTCCTCAGCCCCGCACGGCCCAGTTTTAACTTCTCCCCAAAATCCATGAACAGAACTGTCCTGGTTGACCCATTATTTCTACCTGCTCCTGTCCCACTAAATTTGGAGTAATTGTCTCAAAATAAAGGACCATCCAATCAAGATAGAGATGTGAAAAAAAAATCTTTAGTGAGGAGATAATGAATCTTTTGAATTCCTAACATGAGCTACAGCAGTTTGGTCACTGAGCATATTGAAGATGGAGATCAATAGACTTTTAGATGTTAAGGAAAGAGAGATATACGGTTAGAGCAGGAATGCAATCTAAAGGTAAAAAATCAGTCATTATCTTATTGAAATGTGTGCACACACATGGCAAAGAATGGCCTATTAATTCTTCTGTTTCAGATGCTGCTATGTTCCTATTTCTCCCAGTCTTCAGACCATTAGCCTTATAATGTAAGTACTATGTTACCTTATTCATATAAAGCTCGATAGTGCCATGGAGACATTTGTTTAAAAATTGGCAATTTTACAAAAACAATAAGAGAAAATGCTGCAAGCACTCAGCAAGTCAGGCATAATCTGTAGAAACGGAAACCAAGTTAACCCATCAGGTCAGACCAAAAATGTTAATTAGATTTCTTCTTCCACAGTTGCTGTCTCATCTGCTATTGCAGCATTTTTTCTTTTTGTTTCAGATTTCTAGCAGTTTTCTTTGATTTACAATTTTATTAACATGGTAGTTAAATTGTAATTGAAAGTCTCCTCATTGAATCTACTAATGTTTTAGGTTTCTTTCACTAATCTGTAGTATTCAGTTACATTATTTGGATGAGATGTCACACTGATCTCAAACAATAAAAAGACATAGTAGTGGATTGAGGTAGAGAGCTAAGAAGCATGATATCAAGACACCAACTTCTCCATCAGTGTCAGCAAAATGAAAGAGTTGCTCATAGACTTCATTATTAAAGTGGAACATTTCTCAGTCTATGAATGGTGCTCAAGTGGAGGAGGTCAAGAGCTACAAGTTCTTTGATGTAAGTATCACCACCAGATTGGCCTAGTCCAACCACATTGGCACCATAGTCATTCTCTCTTCCCCCTCCCTTATCAGGGAGAAGATACAAACACTTGATAGGACATACCACCAGATTCAAGAACAGTTTCTTTCCCGCTGTTATCAGTCTGTTGAACGGAACTCTCATATCTTGAGGATGAATTCCAAATCTTTCAATCTACCTCGGTGCAGCCCTGGTGTCATCCACACTTTCCCTGTAGCTGTAACACTATATTCTGCACTCTATTTATATTGAACAACTTGATGTACTCAGATTTGCCCAGATAACACACCACAGCAAGTTTTTCATTGTATCGCAAAGTTTTTCATGAAGAATATAAACTAATCTATACAAATACTAGCCCTCCCCCCACCCCCTTTTGTCCATACCTGTAATTCAGGAGGGTGTTAACAGATCCTCACCACTTTCTTCATAGTATTTCTTCCACGAACCTGGGGCTACATACCCAACTCAGTTAAATGCATCTACTATAGTTACAGTGCTCTCCATAATGTTTGGGACAAAGATCCATCATTTATTTATTTGCCTCTGTACTTCACAATTTAAGATTTGTAACAGAAAAAAATTACATGTGGTTAAAGTGCACATTGTCAGATTTTAATAAAGGCCATTTTTATACATTTTGGTTTCACCATGTAGAAATTACAGCAGTGTTTATATAGTCTCCCATTTCAGGGCACCATGGCATGCTGAGTTCAGGTGAGGTGATTGACCTGGCCACTCAAGAATTGACCATTTTTTAGCTTTGAAAAACTCCTTTGTTGCTTTAGCTGTACAGTGGCTTGCAAAAGTTCCTTCCACTTCACAATTATGTGCCACTTTGTGTTGGTCTATCACATAAAACCCCAATAAAATACATTTACGTTTGTGATTGTAACGTGACAATATGTGGAAAAGTTTAAGGGGTATGAATACTTTTGCAAGCCACTGTATGTCTGGGATCATTGTCTTGATGTAGAATGAACTGCCGGCCAATGGGTTTTGAGGCATTTGTTTGAATAGTTGTTTCATCATGCTACTACCATCAGCAGTTGTATCATCAATGAAGATAAGTGAGCCAGTACTTTCAGTAGCCATACATGCCCAGGCCATAACACCCCCACCACCATGTTTCACAGATGAGGTGGTATGCTTTGGTGGTATGCTCCGTACATAGCTCTTGCCAACACTCTGATATGTTAATCTTAGTCTCATCCACGAGACCTTTTTTCAGAACTGTGGTTGCTCTTTTAAGTACTTCTTGGCAAACTGTAACCTGGCCATCCTATTTTTGCAGCTAACCAGGTTTGCATCTTGCAGTGTTGCCTCTGTATTTCTATTCAAGTCTTCAGCGGACCGTGGTCATGGACAAATCCACACCTGACTCCTGAAAAGTGTTTCTGATCTGTTGGACTGGTGTTTGGGTTTTTTTTCTTTAATATAGAAAAAATTCTTCTGTCATCAGCTGTGGAGGTCGTCCATGGCCTGCCAGTCCCTTTGCGATTTTGGTAAGCCTAAGGTTTGGCTGATGTCTCTAACAGTTTTATTCTTGTTTCTCAGTCTCATAATGGCTTCTTTGATTTTCATTGGCACATCTGTGGTCCTCATATTGATAAACAGCAATAAAAGTTTTCAAAGATGATGGAAAGACTGGCGGAAAGACTAGGTGCTCATAGCTCCCTTCTACCTGCATTAAGGAGGCAATTAAACACATCTGAGCAATTAAAAACGCCTGCGAAGCCATGTTTCCCAAACATTATGGTGCCCTGAAATGGGGGGGGCTATGTATAAGCACAGCTGTAATTTTTTCATGGTGAAACGAAAATGTATCAAGTGGCATTTAATAAAATCTGACAATGTGCACTTTAACCACATGTGATTTTTTCAATTGCATATCTCTAATTGTGGAGTACAGAGGCAAATAAATAAATGATGGGTCTTTGTCCCAAACATTATGGAGGGCACTGTATATTGCTAAATGACCAAATCCGTATATTACAAAGCTTGCTCATGAACAACAGTCACTTTACTGTATTATGAATCAGGTTTTGTGACATTTCAATGTGGGTAGTTCATAGATTTGCACATTATTATTGACTTCGAAACGGCAACATTATTTTATAAAGGAAACAGAAAACAAGAAAATGCTGAAAATTTTGAAATGCTTCTGTGCCATTTTTGAAAATTAATTGCCTCAGAGATTCAAAACCTTAGCAATGCAGCCACGGAATGAACACATAACTGACCCTGATCTGATCAAATCCTGGAGACATCACCATCTGCCACCCCTAACTCTCTATTGCTGTGCTTGTCCCCCACATCGCCCCCACCATCCTCTATACATGCCATAATTATGCTCTCTCAGTGCTGTGTATGAATTATGTGCTCGGGTCTGACTGGCCGATCACTGGCCAGGAAGCATCTGTTGCCGGCAGGACATGAAAGCATCTGCTGCTATTGCTCCCCTCTCCCAGTGTACCACGAAAAATGGCTTAGTCCAAAGGTGCCTTTGTATCTGCAAATGTGGGCTGCAGGCTGTTCTCTAATACACAATAATGTTAGTAATATACTTTGATGTATTGGTTATGAATTGAATACATTGGTTTTGCAAGTTTTTGAAAATAATGCAGATCTTGTTTCTATAATTCTTGGTAATGATTTACATTCCAATAATCTGGCAGTCATGTAATTTGAAAAATAAATACGACAAACACAATCATGATCATTATAAACAAATAAAGCTCTTTTAAACTGAAGTCAATTTGAACTCTCCATCATATCAGCTTCTGAAATTGCAAAAGAATCCAAGGATTAGTATTGTTAAATTTGGTTTCTATAAGTGATTAGTTGGGCTGGGGATAGGGTTGGGGGAGGTGTAGTTAACCATTGCAAACCATGATTTATTTGACTGATTTTTAAATACCTTCACCACAGGCCCCTGATGGACATGGGCGTCTTCAGCTGTCACCCTGCCTTGTCCTTATGTCAATGTTGTGAGTTCGTACAGAGCTTCTCCTGGGAACTTTCAGCATAGGAGTTTCCAAACAGAAAGCACTGGGTCTCCAGAGAGTTACATTTAAATCATGGCAATATCGTCAGCCTCAGCAGAGAATAGCCAACCCCATGGGGTAGGATAGGGAATACATAGCAGATGTTAGTGATAAACCCTGTTTACATTCAAACACGTTGCTGCATCATGCACCTTTATGGAGCAGTCATGGAATGGTTAGTCAAGTGAAGTGATGCAGTGATATTACCTAGCACAATTACTGCTCAAAACATCTCCCAAATTATGATTTCGAATCAACTGAGTTTCAGTTTTGTAAAATCTAAGGTAAGGAACACTGCAATTAAAAGTGAGCCCATATATTTTTGAAACTGATTTATTATTAGAAAAATCTAAACTATGTTTGAAATAAAAGAGACTGGTACCTAGTTTCTCGACTCACGTCACAGCCAGAGGGTTTCCTCTGGGAAGGAATACTCTTCATAGTGTATGCAGTTTGGCAGCTTTGTGTGCCTGTGTTTATTGTTGAGGCTGCACCACGCAGGCTTCTCACGATGTGGCCGAAGCTTCCCTGCTATCAGCTGTCTTTGTCCAAAAACCGGTGCATTTTACTTGTGCTGAATTTTAATTGTTTTTCCCAGTCCTCCCCCAGCAACAACCTTAACCAGATTCCCTCGCCCAATCATGAGGGACTGAGGGGTCAGGCTGGAGTAGCACAAGGAGGGGTGGGTTCGGGTATTGTACATTCTGACAGGTGACCAGTATCCCAGCACAAAGAGTGGGTCAGAGCCAGCCAGATCTCTTTTCTCAGCTTCATGTTCTCCACTCCTCACAATCTGTCCAAATTTAACTCGCCATTGAGGATCTTAGCTGCAGAAACAGCTTTATATTCACTAATCCAGGCAGAAGTAAGAGTACACACAGAGACAGGTTCGAAGGCGGGACACGACCATTCTCTTTCTCCCCTGCCTCCAGTGAAAAGTCTTCAGAAAATCAGTGACAAGATTAATCAGCCTGTGGAGCTGAAACACATGCTTGACTTAAACAAGCCTTTGCAGTGCTAACAACTGCTCCGAGAGTTCCCTTGTCATGCTAATGCAGATTAGTGCAAAACTCATTGGTTCTTCACTGAACAGGCCAATTAATTCAAAACAATCTACATATGCTCGGCATTACCTCAGAGACAGTCAGAGTACTGCATACATTGCATGGGGAAATTGTATTACAGTACCCTTTCTAACGCTCCGACACATTTCAATGGTGGTTGGCACACAAACCACAGGGTGAAGGGGAAAGTCTGCAGTGAACACACAGTGACAACAATATGTTCTCTTTTCTCATCTATTTTTGGTGCCTGTTTGATTTTGTGCTGGGAAAACAATAACCACACAGTGAGGATTGGGATGTCCTCCTCGCTAGATGTCCATCATAATGTTGTTTGGTCAGTGCTCTCTGCTCAATAGCTCCATTAGTGCAGTTCCCTTTTACAGCAGGGCAGTGTGCTGCTATCTGCAAGGTCACTTTATTCTTTAGGGGGAGCCTGGCTTTCATCTTGATACCACTCCAAGTTTATATTTGTTTGGCTTCTTCGACAGGCGTTACTGTTTTATTGAAATTCAACAATACAATTTGCTCTGCTCTGACAGCCCTGAGGATGTTTTTACTGTGTTGGTGGCATGACATAAACTTCAAGCTAGTTGTAATGGTAAACTACCAGTACTGCGTGGAAACAAAAAATCTATTTCTCTCTCTATTAGTTCTACAAAATAAAGTAAGGATAAATTGGTATAATTTCTTGACTCCTGAGGCACTAAATTTGTCAATGGACAAACTTACCCTGAACCTGGATGAGAAGCTGTGTGAATTTTCCACAGTTAGCAAATCATTGCTCCATAGCTAAATAAATCATTTATTCAACAAGTCAGTCTAAATAAAAAATATACAAACAATGGGGATATCATTACAAATGTAAGACAAGTGACCAGGTTTCTTTAAACCAAGCTTCGTTAGATGAAAGTTGGCAGTGGGTTGACTATAGTTAATATGCTGAACATTAAAAAAAAGACTAATTGGTGACCATTTTCTGCTTGGTTAAGGATTTTGTGTTAGAACATTATGCTTGGATCAGCAATTTCATACAATGGTAAATAATGAGATGGCACTTGCAATACAGACTCGGCAGATTTATGCTCAGATCAGAAGTTAACCGTACAGTGGTCAATAAGATAAAAGAACAAAAGACGTAAACTGATTTTTGTGGCCTGGCTTCTAATATTCTATAACTCATACAACACACCAGTAATTTGGGTAACATATGTTTGACTCAGGGCTTCATTGAGGTCTATGGTTTGCCCAGCAAGGCAATGGAGCATGCAGATGTTTGATCCCTGAGCAGTGCTTTGTAAACTCTCAGCTGATGTGGAAATAGGAGTGTTACCAGTGAACTTCGTACTGCTGCAATAAAGAAAAGTCAGCCTGGATTCCCGTAGCTGGAAATTCACTGGGAGGCATTGGGCGAGGTTGGCATCGGGCTTTGTGGTCATGTTTGTCAAGCCTCCTTGTCACAGAGAATGATCACATGAGATTATTAGAGGAAGAAACAATGAAAATATAATGCAGGAAAGGAAAGAAAAAAGAAAGAATAGAGAAAAAGGAAGCAGCGAGAGGAAGAAAGACTCACAACCAAAGCATTTCCAGCAAGTGAAATACTTTTGTAGTAGAATTATTGTCATATAGGAAAAAAACAGCCAATATGTGCAAAAATAACTGCCAAAATCAAAGATGTGAAATGATCAGTTGATCATTTTTAAGTGCTCTTTGAGGTATAAATATTGTCAAGGTTGTCAAGGAAATCTTCTCTACAAAATCGTTATACTCACCTGTGAATGTTTAATGACTCATTCAAAAGAGGCATCTTCAATAGTACTCTCAGTCTAGAGTGTGTGTTCAGTTATCGCAATTGGGACTCGATTCAAGTATCCGTTAGTAACTCCAGAAGAAGTGGTTCTGTTAAGATTATTTGGAAATACAGCAAAACTCCAATAATCTGGCATATTCAGTATTTCAATGGTGCCAATGGTACCAATGGTATCAATTTGATAAGGTCCTACATAGGAGATTAGTGGGCAAAATTAGGGCACATGGTATTGGGGGTAGAGTGCTGACATGGATTGAAAATGGCAGACAGGAAACAGGAGTAGGGATTAACGGGTCCCTTTCAGAATGGCAGGCAGTGACTAGTGGGGCACTGCAACGCTTGGTGCTGGGACTGCAGCTATTTACAATATACATCAATGATTTAGATGAAGGGATTCAAAGTAACATTAGCAAATTTGCAGATGACACAATGCTGGGTTGGCAGTGTGAGCTGTGAGGAGGATGCTATGAGAATGCAGGGTGACTTGGATAGGTTGGAGGAGAGGGCAGATGCATGGCAGATGCAGTTTAATGTGGATAAATGTGAGGTTATCCACTTTGGAAGCAAAAACAGGAAGGTAGATTATTATTTAAATTGTGTCAAGTTGGGAAAAAGGGAAGGACAACGGGATCTGGGGGTCCTTGTTCATCAGTCAATGAAAGTAAGCATGCAGGTACAGCAGGCAGTGAAGAAAGCAAATGGTTGTTGGCATTCATACAAAAGGGGTTGAGTAAAGGAGCAAAGAGGTCCTTCTGCAACTGTACAGGGCCCTAGTGAGACCACACCTGAAGTATTGTGTGCAGTTTTGGTCTCCAAATTTGAGGAAGGACATTATTGCTATTGAGGGAGTGCAGCGTAGGTTTACAAGGTTAATTCCCGGGATGGCGGGACTGTCATATGCTGAGAGAATGGAGTGGCTGGGTTTTTATACTCTGGAATTTAGACGGATGAGAGGGGATCGTATTGAATCATATAAGATTATTAAGGCCTTGTACACGCTAGAAAGCAGGAAACATGTTCCCGATGTTGGAGGAGTCCAGAACCAGGGGCCACAGTTTAAGAATAAGGGGTAAGCCATTTAGAACGGAGATGAGGAAACACTTTTTCCAAGAGAGTTGTGAGTCTGTGGAATTCTCTTCCTCAGAGGGAGGTGGAGGCTGGTTCTCTGGATACTTTCAAGAGAGAATTAGATAGGACTCTTAAAGATAGCGGAGTCAGGGGATATGGGGAGAAGGCAGGAATGGGGTACTGATTGTGGATGATCAACCATGATCACATTGAATGGTGGTGCTGGCTGAAGGGTCGAATGGCCTACTCCTGCACCTATTGTCTATTATCTATTGTCTGTTGTGCCAGATTAGCACATTTTCTAGATGTTGGGTGGTTTTTTCAGTAAACCCTCAACAATTTTTTAATCACTCTTTTAGATAAGTAGTATTATAATACATTTTCCAGTAGAACAGGGAAGTTTAAAGGGAGCACAGGAGCCAGTATCCTGGTGAGTGGAAAGGGAGTTTGGGAACCGAACAACAGAGAGTGAAAGAGAGAGTGGGAACCTAGGCCCTGGTGACCAGGAGGCTAGCATGGAAACTAGTGTGCCAGTGAGTGAACACATAACATGGAAATCAGGGCCCTGGTGAGTGAAAGAGAATGAAGGAATTGGGGTCCCAGTGAGTGGGAAGGAAGCTCGACAAATATTGCCTGATGAGCCAGCTGCTGAACCACTGGAACTTACGAATATTGAAGATATTATGTTAATACTGTCTTGAACTAGCATTTTAGAGTTCAAATTAAATTTAACGAAAATTCAAATTAAATTTAACGGTCAGGTGGGCAAGCTGCTGTGGAGTGCTAATTGTTGACATCATTCCTTAAAGCATTCAGTTTTACTACAAGCAAAAGGGTTAAGCAGGTTAAGCATCTGTGGAGGGAAATGGATATTTGACGTTTCAAGTTGAGACCCTTCATCTGGACTGAAAGAGTAGAGGGGTATGAAGAGTTCGGGGCGAAGCTGAGCCAACAGCTAAGAAGCAATAGATGGCTATAGATGAGGATATGCTCAGGTGGGGAAGGAAAGAATAAAGATAGAGAAAGGCTGTAAAGAGATATTCAAAGAATAAGAGGCTGCATATTCTGGAATCTGAAAGGAAAGGAAGGTGAAGAATGGAACCACCTGTCTAAATGTCATTTTAGATTCTGCTGTCTATTTAGGTTTTAACTCAAGGTTAATAGAGTTATAGAGTGATACAGCGTGGAAACAGGCCCTTCGGTCCAATGTGCCCATACTGGTCATCATGTCCCAGCTACTCTAGTCCTACCTCCCCGTATTTGGTCCATATCTTTCCAATCCTGCCCTATCCATGTACCTGTCTAACTGTTTCTCAAACATTGGGATAATCCCAGCCTCAACTACCTCCTCTGGCATCTTGTTCCATACACCCAGCACCCTTTGTGTGAAAATGTCACCTCTCAGATTCCTATTAAATCTTTTTCTCTTCACCTAAAACCTATGTCCTCTGGACCTTGATTCACCAACTCCAGGCAAGCGACTCTGTGTATCACCCAATCTATTCCTCTCAATTTTAAACACCTCTATAAGATCACCCCATCCTCCTGCGCTCCAAGGAATAGAGTCCCAGCCTACTCAACGTCTCCCTATAGCTCATAATCCTCTAGTCCTGGCAATCTTCTCTGTACCCTTTCCAGCTTGACAACATCTTTCCTATAACATGGTGCCCAGAACTGAACACAACACTCTAAATGTGTCCTCACCAACATCTTATACAACTGCATCTTGACCTCCCAACCTCCTCACTCAATATTCTGACTGATGAAAGACAATGTGGCAAAAGCATTATCTACCTGCGACTCTACCTTCAAGGAAGCATGCACCTGCACTTCTAGATCCCCCTGCTCCATGACAATTCCCCCAAAGCCCTAGCATCCTTTGTGTAGTTTCTTCCTATGTTAGACTTCCCAAAATGCATTACACCTCACATTTTTCTGTATTAAATTCCATCAACTGTTCCTCAGCCCACCTGGCCAATCGATCAAGATCATGCTGCAATATTTCACAACCATCTATCTGCAAAACCACCCACGTTTGTATCATCAGCAAACTTGCTAATCTTGCCATGTATGTTCTCATCCAAATCATCGAAATAGATTACAAACAGTAACAGGCACACCACCAGTCACAGTCCTACAGTCCGAGAATCAATCTTCCACTGTCACCCTCTGATTCCTTCCATAAAGCCAATTTTCCATCCATTCAGCTATCTGTCCTTGGATCTCATGCGATCTAATGAATTAACTTTGTGAAACTGTGTTTTCATAGCACCAGACCCTATAGTTTTGCTGATTAACTCTCTGATGGAAATTTCCAGAATTAAATACAATTTGGCTAATCTGGTCTTGGATTAAACTCCACTTCCTTGTCAGTTCCTCATAACCCCAGAGTTAACCTACTTGTTTATGCTGACCTTAAATCTCTGCAGTGTAGAATTACAAGGATTCATGATCACCTGGGCAAAGACATTCCCTCCTCATCTCTGTCAAATAGATGCAGTGACGGAAATCGCTATCAAAACATGGGGGGGACACAATTTCTTGGTGGCTGCAGGCCGTGGGTCCTGTGGGCGGTAACATCGGGAGCTGACCTGGTGGTGAATGACTCCAAACACCAGCAACAGCAGCTTCGACCGCACCAAATAGTGGGGCTTGAATCGGCCTGTTCGTGGAGCCTTTCATCACCTGGCGTGGCTTAAAACCAGCCGCGGGATCTTCCAGCCCCCGGCGGGGGCTTCAACATCGAGAGCCTCAATCGCCTCGATGCAGCAAGTCGACCGTGGTGCGGTGGAAGATCCTGCGGCCGATTTAAAGCCGTGCCGGGCGATGAAAGGCCCTGCGAACAGGCTGATTCAAGCTCTGCTTTATGATCTTTGCTCCACCAGCACGTCTCCCTCCTCCAATCACCGTGCTCTATCCTCAGTTCCACTCCCCTACTTCCGCCTCTGACCGACACCTCCCTCCTCCAATTATCACGCTGAATCATCATGTCCCGCCCCCCCTCCTCCCCATTACCCACATCTCTCTCGTCCAATCTGCGCCCTCGATCATCAGTCCCACCCCCACTGTCTCGCGGAAAGCATAGATTTTTAATCACATTTTTTTTCACCGAATTTCAAAATCCGGATTACAAAACATGGGGGGGAGATTATCCCCCACCTCTCAAAACATGGAGGGGATTGCCCCCCCCCCAACCCCCACCCCACCCCGCCCCACCGCTCCCCCCGGGTTTTTCTACCTATGAATAGATGAGGCCTATTTTGAAACTACATCCATAGCTCTTGGCTATCCTATGTCCTCTCAACATCTAGTTTTTCAAGTCCCTCAAAACCATATATGTTTCAGATTCATATTCATAGTTTATTCATAGTTTATAGTCATATACACCAGGGTGCAATGAAATTCCTTGTTAACATGAAGCTCACAGTTAACATGATAATGATAGATACAGCAATAAATATAAGTGCAAAATACCAGAAATGTGCAAAGATTGTAGTGCAATCTGAAGAAGTGCAAAGAAGAAATATAGGGCAATAATTGAATAACCAAATGAGTTAGAGTAAGAGTTCATGTCAGCACCTTTGGGAAGGGGATGTGTAAGAGGTGCTTGGTTCAGGAGTCAGATAACAGTGGAGAAGAACCTGTTCTTAAATCTGGTTGTCTGGGCTTTCAAGCTGATATTTCTGCATGATCCCCTCTCATTCTTCTAACTCCAATGTAGTTGGCACAACTTGTTAAATCTTTCTATAAAAGACTGTCCTATAAGACAGATAATATTCTCTGCATGGTCCTTCCTTCAATAAAGAGAGCATTTTTTTTGTATTATTCAATAAAGCATTTGAGCTACATAGCATGAAAGGCCCTATTTGCTCAACTCGTCCAAGCCAACCAGGAGGATGAGAGGTAATCTTATATAACTGTACAAAATCGTCAGAGGAATAAATTATGTAAATGCGCAGAGTCTCGTGTTCAGTTTAGGGGAATTGTGAACCAGAGGACATGGGCTTAAGGTGGAAAATTTAATAGGAACTTGAAGAATAACTTTTTTACACAAAGAGTGGTGGGTATATGGAACAATCTGCCGAAGGAAGTAGTTGAGGCAGGTTCTATCACACGTTTAAGAAACATTTAGACAGGTACATGGATAGGATAGGTTTTGAGGGACATGGGCCAACTCAGTCAGGTGGAACTAGTGTAGATGGGACATTTTGGTCAGTGTGGGCTAGTTGGGCCAATGAGCCTGTTTCTACATTTTATGACTATGACTCTAACCAAGTTGCTCCACTGAGCTAGTCCCACTTACCTACGCATGGCGCATATCCCTCCAAACCTTTCTTATATATATACCTGTCTGAATCTTTTTTAATGTCATGGTTGTCCCACCACTTCCTCTGGCAGTTCGCTCTATGTACGTACCACCCTCCATATGAAATGATTTCCCCTCAGGACTTTTTTTAATCTTTCCCCTCCCACAGTAAGCCAATGCCCTCTAGTTTTTGATTCCCCTACTCTGGGATAAAGATTATGCCTGGTCACCGTAACTATTCCACTCAGGATTTTATATGCCCCTTAGTTTCCTACACTCCAAGGAAAAAAGACCAAGCCTATCCAGCCTCTCATAGATCAAACCGTTAAAATCTGATCACATTCTCATAAATCTTTTTTGCACCTTTACTATTTTTATGACATCGTTCCTGCAGCAGGACAACAGAACTGTACAAAGTGTTCCAAATGCAGCTTTGCCAATGTGTAGTTCAACATGATCCATGTGTTTCCACCAATTCCAAGACAATTGCAGTAATATTTTCCAGATTTTATACACGCATCCCATTGCAATAAAAGTCATTGTTCCCTTTCCTTCTTAAATTACCTGCTGCACCTGATGTTAACTATTTGCATTTCATATCTGAGAACATCCAGATCCTCTGTACAGTAGCATTCTGTGACCACTTTCCATTTAAACAGGATTCTGCTTTTCTGTTCTGCTTACCAATGTGAATTAACAGTTCCCACATGATACTTCATTGCAAAATCTATGCCCACTCAACCCTTTGCAGACTCTTTATGTCCTCCTCATATGAATTTTTCAGCTATCTTTATATTATCATAAAATATAGCTATAATACATTTGTCATTTGCACTGATCCCTCCATACACCATTTTTGATGTGGTGGTTTTATATTTGTGCCACAAACAAGAGAATTTTGAAAGATCTCAACTGGTACATCAACTATCGCTGTAAATATTTCCATTAAGACCGTCTTCTTGCGTATGGCGTGCACAGCCTAAAGTTATAGGACAACTTGTTCTATTTGATCTTATTTGATTGTGCATGCCAGGTTGATTGCATTCGTCGAAAGTTGCAATCTCCCACCCCCTGTAAGACCTTAGGATGCAGGTCACCATGTCCAGGGATTTGTCTGGCTTTGGTACTATTAACTTGCCTCAAGTAAGGTCTTTGTTTTTAATTTTTCGCACACTGATCCCTAATTTTTTACAATGAAGGAAGATGCAAAAATGTGTTCATTTTCTTTCTTATTTTCAATATTAATTTGCCAGTCTCATCTTCTAAGGGATCAACATTTACTTTAGCTGCTCGCTTAATATAAAAGCTCTGTCCATTTTAATACCTCTTGCTTATTTTCTATCTATGTAATCTACTTTCTCCCTCTTTATAATAATTTAATCATCTTTCCTTGTTAATAAGTTTTCTCACATTTCAAAGCATTTCATATTGATACAAATAGATAATCATTCTCCTAGAATCTTTTTTTCTTAGTGGAACATATCTTTGATGGGTCTTATGAATTACTTGGCTGCCACAAGTTATTTATTTACTATTTTTCCTTTATCGTATTGATTCACTTTAACCAAAGCTACCATCATGTCTTTCTATTCACCCCTATTCAATGTTAAGAATATATTTGCAGACTTGGTTTTCTCACTGTCAGTCAGAAAGTAAATTTTCTATTTAGTCATTTTTAGGTTCTGAGCATTGCTAGCAAGGCCAGTATGTATTACCCATCTATAAGGCAATGGTGAGCAACATTCTTGAACCACTACAGTCATTCTGGTGAAGGTACTTATATATTGCTGCTGAGTAGGTAATTTCAGAATTTAAATCCAGCAACAATGAAGGATGGTGTGTGACTTTAAGGAGAACCTGTAGGTGGTGGTGTTCCCATGCACTTGTTGCCCTTGTTTTTCTTGATGGTAGAGGCTGCAGGTATAGGAGGTGTTCTCCTAAATAGGTGGCTATAGAACTCTGTAGGTTATGAAATGTCGAAACTCTGCAGCTCAGATGAAATAGGAATTGGTTGGATAGTATATATATATCAACATGTTCTGACGGAGACAAAGCCAGCTAGTGTCATTCCAGAGCTAATTCATGCACACTGATAGATAATTTATTATCAGTTGATGTTAGGCTAAAGGTTGTTCTAATTTGTGCAAAATGTGATTAATAATTAATTCATTTGCCCCATTAAACTTTTTGTCTTCAAGTCCTTGAAATATCATTAAATTTCTGTCTTTCTGAGGTCATTTTGATATATCAGGCATTTTTGAGTAGAGCTTCTGTGGATAATGATCCAAAATTTTATGTGAAACTTTCTACACTGACCATTGGTGAGTCCAGGGTTTGGAAAAGTTAACTGTTAATTGTTTCATAGCCAGGTTGTCTGCTATTAACTAGTATGCTCTTTTGAGAAGCCTGTTCCATTTGTCATTGCTCCCTTGTTAATTTGTAATCTTTTTTAATTTTTCACTGACCATCTCTTTACTACTTATTATTTTGGAAGCTAGTCATTATCATTCTCACCACAAGAACTGGTTGTTTCAGTTGTCTTATCATGACCAAAGTAGTGACACTTTGCATCCCTGAGATTTGGGAGATACTTTGTCTGGAATTTTGTCTTGCCATTTTAGATTCGTATAATAATATTTTTCTTTCAAGCAGTGACTAAATGTTGGCCAGGCCTCACATGGTGCCTGCAGCGATAGGACACTGCAGTTGAGTGTAGATTCAGTTTTTTTAAACTGATAGATTTCCCAGTTATCCCTGCATTTTACAAAGGCTGTACTTGCCTTGGTAATCCTATTTGAAATGTTCTTGTTACTAGTAGTTTCATTAGACAGTGTGTTTCCCAGATGAATAAATTTGCTAGTGTGAATCGTTACTAACCGGTTTAGCAAGCAGGGCAATCCTGGGGATAGTTGGTATATACATAACTTATAATTTTTCTAAATAGATGGTAAATTCGTAGAGAGAACATGCTACACCATGCAATCCAAAATCAATTGCCAAACTCCCTGAGTTTGAGCTACAAATTGCAGCGTCACTCCACAAGGACATTTAGCCTTGTCCTGAGTCTTCTATGATCGGAGAGCTTTCTGTTATCATAATCTTGGAAAGCAATGTGGAGGATTGTAGAGATGACTGTAACAAGGATGAATGGATACAAAACTCCATTTGACACAGGAAAGGCCTGGGATGTTTTGCTACCATTATACCATCATAAAACTGTCTATATTGATAATCATCTTTAATCAATTGAAATTCTCAAAGGCTGTTACAGGGGGACTGATCTCCCTTTCTCTTTTGCAGATAGTGGTTTTGCAGATAGTGAAGATAGTTGTGAAAGATTGCAGCAGGATCTGGATCGATTGGCCAGGTGGGCTGAGGAATGGTTGATGGAATTTAATACAGAGAAGTGTGAGGTGTTGCATTTTGGGACATCTAACAAAGGCAGGACCTACACAGTAAATGGTCGGCCTCTGGGGAGTGTTGTAGAGCAGAAGGATCTAGGAATGCAGGTGCAGATAGATAAGGTGATCAAAAAGGCTTTTGGCACAATGGCCTGCATCAGCCTTCATTGAATATAGAAGTTGGGAGGTCATGTTGCAGTTGTACAAGACGTTGGTGAGAGCACATTTAGAATATAGTGTTCAGTTCTGGGCACCATGTTTTAGGAAAGATATTGTCAAGTTTGAAATGGTGCAGAAAAGATTTATAAGGATGTTGCCAGGACTAGAGGATGTGAGCTAGAGGGAGAGGTTGAGCAGGCTGGGTCTCTATTCCTTGGAGCTCAGGAGGATGAAGGGTGATCTTAGAGGTGTACAAAATCATGAGAGGAATTGATCTGGTAGATACACAAAGTCTCTTGCCCAGAGTAGGGGAATCTAGGACCAGAGGACGAACAGTAGGTGCAAGGTGAAGGGGAAAAGATTTAATAGGAATCCGAGGGGTACCTTTTTCACACAAAGGGTGGTGGGTGTAAGGAACAACCTGCCAGAGGAGTTAGTTGAGGCTGGGACTATCCCATTGTTTAAGAAACAGTAATGGGCCTGTCCTACTGAAGCAACGTTTTAGGTGACTGCAGGAGACTATGCAGTCGCCACATGTTTGCGGGTGGTTGCCTTCAAGGTCGTGAGGATTTCCCGCATTCTGGGAACTAGTCATGGCCTCATTATGGTCTCAACATGTTGAAAAATTAGCTGTGACTAGAATGAAGCCGCCATGGAGAGTAGCGAGAATTCCCATGCCGTAGGTGAGTTGCCATGAGATTTTAGTGGGTTTCCAGGAGGTCGAAGGTTCTCTTAGGTTCTAATAGGTTGTAGCCGGTGCGGACCAGTGAATTTCATTGGCTCATTGAGGAAAAAAAACAGTAAGCAGTTTTCAGAACCAAGGATAACCTACCGGTAATGTTAATGTCCGCCGAGCTTCACAGCCGTGTATCTCTGGCTTCTTAAAAGTTGTCTCCACTCCTTCTCCCGCCTTCTCCTCCCTCTCTCCCCTTCTCCCCCCTCTCTTAAAGGACTTACCATACACTGTGCTTTTTAGCTTTTTAGTTACAGCGCCAACCTTCCTGTTCATCGCAGCGTGTGCCTGTATCAAATTGGTTTTGCACCATGTGAATTTCACTCAGACAGCGCTCCCCCACTTGCCCTGTCCCCCTCCTGCATAATGAGCTGATGAAGGAAACGATGTGTTTGTGTGTGTGTGTTCCACTCTGACAGTCGCCGTTCCAGTTGCTGATTTTTCAGGCGACTGCCAGCAACTTGACAGTCACCTGAAAAATCGCCTAAGTGGGACAGGCCCATTAGACAGATATATGGTTAGGACAGGTTTGGAGGGATATGGATCAAGCACAGGCAAGTGGGACTAGTGTAGCTGGGACATCGTTGGCCGGTGTGGGAAAGTTGGGCCGAAGTGCCAGTTTCCACACTGTATGACTATGACTCTTTTGCAGCCAGTCAGTGGATACATATTGGCATTTTTGGCAGATTTCTTTCTTCCTTCTATATATTTTGGAACATGTCTGTCAGACATTGTAAAAGGTGGTCATCCATAACTTCATACATTAAACTGCTGAAACGGTGATAGCACCAAATCTGATTTTATTGAGGTTAAGCTGAACCTCCATCGAGGGGATCTACCACAGCCGCTGCCTCAAAAAGGCTGGCAGCATCATCAAGGACCCACACCACCCTGGCCACACACTCATCTCCCTGCTACCTTCAGGTAGAAGGTACAGGAACCTGAGAACTGCAACAACCCGGTTCAGGAATAGCTACTTCCCAACCGCCATCAGGCTATTAAACCTGGCTCAGACAAAACTCTGAGCATTAATACCCCTCCATCTGTTATTTGCACTTTATTAATTTATTAATTAATGTGTGTATTTAAGTATATAACTGTAGTCAATGCCTACTATGTTCTGTTGTGCTATGCAAAGAAAGAATTTCATTGTCCTATCAGGGACACATGACAATAAACTCTTTTGACTTGACTTTGAAGTACAGGCTCAAGACAGAGCCAGGCAGTCTTTTGAGGCTTCCAAAGAGATAGGAAAAAAACTATAGATTTATTTAGTTTCAGAATATTTTTTATAGATTATAGCTGGAAGAAAAGGTACAAAGTAGATGATTTATAACTGGGTTTATTATCAGCATCTTCACATTCAAGGTGAAAACATAGGAAGCAGAGATATGCAGACAAAAGAGTCATATGCAGTTGAGCAGATGTCCATCCTATGTATCAATCCACGATCAACAGATGGGTTTAGATAGTGATGCGAGTCATTTATTAGTGTATTTAGGATTTTTTTTTAAACATATTTTCAATAGTTACCTTTCCGGACAGTTGCAGCACTTAATAGTACTTTTCCCATGGAAATTATTTATGCTGCCAATGAAGAAACATCTGAACAGATTAATTCAGAACTTTGAAAACACAGGGACACATTATGCTATTGTAATTTGTAAGGTCAAGGACAGGATAAAAATATAACCCATTGAGTTTTTATTGTATAGTGCAGTTAATGCCAGCACAAGTCTTTATTTAAATAAACCAATTGTTAAAATTAGCTAAATGAATCCACAATCCAATGAGGCCATACAAACATATACATTCATATAGCAGTTACATGCCCATTTCATTTATGAAATTATAATATTTCATATTATAGTCCCAATTTCATATAAAAAGCATATTGTTAATGATTTGATAATACCTGACAAGAATACTAAACTCTGAATGCTTGATTGCTGTTCTGCCAGAAAGAGTTACTTTCATTTGAGTCTCACGTTGTGATCTTATAGAAGCTGCATTAAAATGCTCGACAGCATTAGTCAAAATGAAGCTTAAAATCTGGACTATAAATCTGAACAGCATTGAGATATATCTGAATAGTTAATAGCGAGCAACTTGGGAGCACAATAGGTTGCAATTAAGAATAGACAGCTGGATGAAAGGAATTAGTCTATAGTCACAACCCTCAATTAGGAGTGTGCTACTTCTCAATTACTGCTTAAATCTAAAAAAAGACCTAGTGAGCTATTCTGTAATGAGCATGAAGCAGCTGCATAACTATACTTAAAACTATGTATAATGAACAGGTGCTCAGAGCTGAAAATGAGGTAGCCATCTTTACTGTAAAAATGCTTTGAGAAATTTACTTGCACATAAGCTAAAGTATTACTAAGGCAAGATGTTGGTAACTCTTCCTTCTATGCTGATTATTTACTATTGTATGGAATTATACTTTAAGTTCAGCAAAGATGCAGGCCATTCAGCCTAACAGATTGATTCTCTTATGTAGGAAGGAACTGCAGATGCTGATTTAAACCAAAGATAGTCACAAAAAGCTGGAGTAACTCAATGGGACAGGCAGCATCTCTGGAGAGAAGGAATGGGTGATCTTTCGGGTAGAGACTCTTCTTCAAACTGATTAGTGATAAGGGAAACGAGAGATATAGACAATAGGTGCTGGAGTAAGCCATTCAGCCCTTCGAGCCAGCACCGCCATTCAATGTGATCATGGCTGATCATCCACAATCAGTACCCCATTCCTGCCTTTTCCCCATATCCCCTGACTCCGCTATCTTTAAGAGCCCTATCCAGCTCTCTCTTGAAAGCATCCTGAGAACCTGCCTCCACCGCCCTCTAAGGCAGAGAATTCCACAGACTCACAACTCTCTGTGAGAAAAAGCGTTTCCTCATCTCTGTTCTAAATGACTTACCCCTTATTCTTAAATTGTGGCCCCTGGTTCTGGACTCCCCCAACATCGGGAACATGTTTCCTGCCTCCAGCGTGTCCAAACCCTTAACAATCTTATATGTTTCAATAAGATTCTCTCTAGTCCTTCTAAACTCCAGAGTGTACAATCCCAGCTGCTTCATTCTCTCAGCATATGACAGTCCCGCCATCCCGGGAATTAACCTTGTAAACCTACGCTGCACTCCCTCAATAGCAAGAATGTCCTTCCTCAAAACTGCACACAATACTCCAGGTGTGGTCTCACTAGGGCTCTGTATAACTGCAGAAGGGCCTCTTTGCTCGACGATGATGTAGAGAGATAAAGAACATTGAATAAAAGATATGCAAAAAAGTGACGATGATAAAGGAAACAGGCCGTTGGTAGCTTTTGTTGGGTGGAAATGAGAAGCTAGTGCAACTTGGGTGGGGGAGGGATAGAGAGAGAGAGAGGGAATGCCGAGGCTACCTGAAGTGAGAGAAATCAATATTCATACCACTGGGCACAGTAAGCTGCCCAAACGAAATATTAGATGCTGTTCCTCCAATTTCCATTTAGCCTCACTCAGACAATGGTGGAGACCTAGGACAGAAAGATCTATGTGGCAATGGGAAGGAGAATTAGAGTGCTTAGCAACCGGGAGATCAGGTAGGTTCTGGCAGGCTGAGTGAAGGTGTTCAGCGACACTTCTGTACCTCCACCAAACTCATCAACTGTATCCGTTGTTCAAGATGTGGACTCTTACATATTGGCGAGACCAAACGTAGACTCGGCATTCGTTTCACAAAACATCTTTGCTTAGCTCGCCTGAACCTACCTGACAAACATAAAAATTACTTAAATGTTCCACTTTGCTGGAATTCCGATGGTGGGGTCTGGCATACCCACCCCCCCACCCTCTCTCCCGGACAGAACGGGGATGCAGGAGAAGCAACACCTATCCTGCACCATCTCCACCAACTCCAGTTAGGGATCCAAACTACCCTTCCAGATAAAACTAAGGTTTACATGCACCTCCTCTACTTCACCTATTTCTATCAAACCTCTCATTGTGGACTCCTCAACATCCATGAAACCAAGAGTAGACCAAGTCACAACTGCAAGGGCCTGCTGGTGCTTCCGGTTACTGGCCACTTCAATTCCACTTTCCATTCCCATACCGACCTTACTGTTCTTGGCCTCCTCCATAACCAAGGTGAGACCACACACAAACTAGAAAAGTAACTGATATTCCACATTGGTAGCCTGCAACCCAACTATATGAACATTAAATTCTCCAATTTCATGTAAGCAGCCATGCTCTCCCTTGACCACGCTTTGCTTTCCACTTCCACTGCCCCCATCAACCAGTTCCATCCCTCACCTCCACCTCCTCCAAGCACTCATCACCAGCCCTCACTTCTCTGGGTCATTAATGTTTTTTACTTTTCTTCCCCCACACATTTCCCTTTCCCCCTCCAATCCCTCTGGTTCCACATTTCACTCCCCGCCTTCCTTTCCAGATTCCATCATTTGCACCTTTTTGTCTTCTCCATTTCACCTATGGCCATACTATATCCACCCTTCTCTCCCCACCTGATTCATTTGGCAATCTACCCCTTCTTACCTTTATCCATCTCTAACTTGCCAGCTCTTGCCCCACCCCTTCCTCTCAACTCTTTCTACTATCAATCCCCCTCTACATCATCTGAAGTAGCACCCCAACCTGAAACATCCTTTGTTCATTTCCCTCCACAGATGTTGTCTGACCCAGTGAGTTTCTCCAGCAATTTGTCTTTTGCTCAAGATTCCAGCATCTGTGAACTCTTGTGTCTCAACATTGTCAGTGTAGCTTTAAATTATAATCAAAGCATTGAGTTCAAACTGGCTCTATCCCAACTCTTAAATTAATCTGAAAGTGAAACCAATAATCTACAAATTTAGTTGATGTTCCAGGAGTTTGAAACTACTGATTAAAATTTCATCTTAGTTATACTGAAGACTTTTTACAGTATTTTTCCCAGTTAGCTTGGTAATCCTTTATATTTTTAAGACCAGATGGGTGAGGTTCAAGCCTCGGTCAAACAATTACCAATTGCACATAAACTTCCTATGAGGAAAATGTTTGTTGGTTTTGCCTTAGCAGAGTTTGCAGAGCTCATGTGATAGGGTGGGATGGAGAGGAAGGAATCAAAAGACTGGCAGAACCTCTGCATTTTCCTGTTTAACCTAGTAGCATTCAGCAATATTTATGGAATTATCCGTAAACTCTCACGTAGCTCCTGCCAAAGAATAGCAAAGAAAAAGGGACATGATCCCAAAGTGGTAGTGGGGATGGGTTAAGAAAGTGACAGCTAAAGCAGAAGAGGGAACATCACAAAAATGAGTGTGTTCACATTTCACCTTCCAGCCAAGTGACAAATCCTGTTTACTCTAGAAAGTACAAGTACAGCTGGTATACAAACAACTTTTTACAAATTACATTACAGTATATTTCAACAGGAAAACATATGCAGTGAAATAAAACAAGCTGGCAGGAGTTTGGAGGTCGAATATCACCAGCACACAAAAAGTGAAAAAATAATTGACCATCCATAATATATCAAGGTCACATAATTAATCCAGACAACAATTAATTATCTCCATTTGCGTTGTTCATTTTTAATGTCTTTGCTGGTTTTGCTGTAGCTGCATTATTCTTCTTCAAATGGAGGAGTGATGCCTGTCCACTCCTCCTATCCTCACTTCTTTATCTCTAAAGATCACAACCCCATCACTACTAATACACTCAGAACTATAATGAAATAAATAGGACAATCTGCTGCAAAAAATGAAAATGCTGGAAACATTCAACAGATCATGTAGCATCTGTGGAAGAGAAATAGAGCTAACAAAGGAGCTTTGACATGAAGTGTTTTTCATTCTATAGATACTCCCCGACTTGCTGCGTGTTTCCAGTGTTTACTTTTTTTCCCCCCCCACATTTCCAATGTCTGCAATTCTTAATTTTGAAGACAATTTGATACCCTGCACAGAAATCAAAATAGGTAAATTACTTAGGAAGAACTTTAAAAATTGCTGTGTAAAGCATCTAGTTTCACTTTCTCAAAAGAGGGTTCAGACCGAATTATCTTACAGATGAGAATTTATCAATTCAGCCACATTACTCTACCTCTCTCCTTTCTTGGATCTTCGTACCACCATGGCATGCTGACCATTTTGCTCATCTACACTAATCCCAATTGCCAGTGTTAGATCTGTATCTCACTATTTTTTGTCAATTTAAATGTCTAATGGATGTTTCGATTTATGGAAGAGAATTGGGCAAGGAATTGCACCTCAAGGATATGGAATTAGGAAAAACACTAACTGCTGCCAAATCAAGTAGCTTAAATCTGTCTAGGTTGATTTGTTAACAAACTACAGAGAAAACTCAGTAAAAAGTAAACAGGAAATCTTGTACGCTGTGAAATAATACATTATACTAGCACAAATTCAGAGGTCAGATTCTAGTGAAAATAAGGTAGAAACAGAAACGATAGAGCTCCAATGAGTTATTATACCTTTTATTTTTATAACTCAAGCAATCAAATGTTATTGGAAATATTTAAGTTTAGGGAGATGCAAATTCCAGTTGTTCATTTGAAAAGATGCTTTAAATTAAATATGTATAAATGTTACTCTTTCAAAAATGGAAGATACAATTGGGATAGACAGAAACCCTAGAGGAGCTTTTGTTTTAGTGTAATGGGAAAATAGGTTTGAACATAAAATCAGAGAATATGTTGCAGAATGAATAAAACAGAACTAGGAGAACATCAGAAAATTATAATCAATTTCATTTATTTAGAAAAAATATTTATAAAACACTTTTCTTCAGTAACAAAAAACCAATACAAACAAGTCCAATAATTTTTTGCACCTGTTTCTATAAATACGAATATGTACAAAATATAGACATATAGAACCGAAGTGCCTTTTCCTTTTTACATATATAGCAGAATTTTAAATTATGTGAAATGAACTTCAAGAACCTTGAAATGCACAAGCAAGTTCTAAAAATATTTCGGCGCTTGAAAGAATACTTGTGTTTACTTTTCATCCTCCACTTGCACATTAGAAAATAGTTCCATGTCTAACGAAAGGCATTGGAGGCAGCATTTGCATCTCCAGTATGAGAACATTTCCCATACTTCTCCTGAATTTACACTCAAAGGCAGTGCAGGCTTTCTGTTCAGACATTAAGCCCATTTAGAAAATACAGGAAGCAACTGTTGGTCCATAGTGCAATGGATTTTCTTCTTTAAATGCCATTTAAAGGCAGTGCAACAGGCGAGTACAGGTCCTGGCTTGCTGTCTGTCCTTCGAGTTTTCTTGCCAGTTTTGGCAGAGAACCAGTTCAATCTCAGCAGCAGTTTATTGGGAGAAAAATCTCTTCTTGGCAAGGCAATTATTGTCCTTCCATTTTACACCTGTGGAGAAAGCAAATAGATTCACTGTCAGCTGCTGGTTTTGGCCACGAGAACATCATAATTAGTTGTAAGCAAAATCTGTGTGGAATGGCAAAGCATTGTTAAACTGGTTATACTACAAACATTTAGTTAATGTCTTCACTTGTTAGGATGTGAATTAAGGAAGGTTAAAGAAAAGTATTAACCTCAGTTGCAATTATACATTCGTCCTTCTCTTCTGATATGACGTATACCGACTGGTACTTGATGTCTTTTGAGGCAGAATATGTGGACTCTGGCTGCTTCCTTTCTGATGGTTCACTGTTAGTTTGAGACAAAAGCAAGAGTTAGGTTGCTAGGCAATTGACTGGGTTTCCCAACAATTGACTGAATATCCCAGATAACACCCACATTCACTGTATCAAATAAAGAGCAAACTGATTTTTTTTTTTTAATTTACCCATTGTGCTGTGGAGCATTTTTGTGCTCTGACTCCGGAGTATTGACATCTCCCCGTTCATTTTCCTCCTTAAGGAAGTCTTCATTCTTTAACTCGTGCACCAGATTATAATCCACTGAAGGGTATTTGACCTTGTAGCCATTTCTCTCCGCAGAGCTTTCACTTTGCAAGTCCACTTTTTTGTTGGTGTTTTTGATCTGTGTGGCGGCAATGATGCTAATGGAAATGTCTTTCTCACGATGGCAATCAGTAAGGTTGTTCATTGTCTCAATCTCGCTCTTTGAGATGTCAGGCTGGTGCTGGCCCTTCTGAAGCTTTACCCGTATGCAGACAACAACTGCCGCACATCCCAAGAGTAGCATCAGGACCAAAATAATCCCAGCACCCACAGCAACCCACGGGAACTGGCCCTTGTTCTCAGCATCCGTGTATTTATCCTTAATGTCAATGATAACAGTTTGATCCCGAGGCTGCTCTGGCAACAGGAATTGGCAGTTCAGGCCACCATACCCATGTACACACTGACAGATGTAATGATCATTTCTTTCATGGCAAGTTGCCCCGTTGTGGCAAGGGTTGTTGAGGCATTTACTGAGAGAGATGTTGCAGTTCTTCCCATTAAATCCAGACAGACAGGCGCAGGTGTAATCATTAACTCCATCCTGACAAGTTCCGCCATTAAGACAAGGCAGACTCGCACAGTTGTCAGCATCAATATTACAGATTCTGCCCATGAAGCCATCGCGACACTGGCATATGTAGGAATTCCCAATGTCAACACACTGAGCATCTAAACAGGAAAAATAGATCTTCAGTTATACGATTCAATTCTTACAATGAAAACTTGCATTTATATAACAAGGTTTTAACAAAGTAATATGTCCCGAGGTGCTTCAGGTAAGGGTGGTCAGCCAACATATGATGCCAGGTCACAGAAGGTGGTAATACAGGATGTCAGGAACATCTTAAAGGACAAACAATAATGTATAGGTTGTGAGGGAAAATTCATGAATTTGGGAATTAGACCATATATTATCAGGTGAAGAAAAGATATGTTCAAAAGGCCTAAAGAATACAGATATCTAGGTAGTAGATTACAGAGACTGGCAGGAGTCTGCAAGTTACAGATCTTATTGTTTATTCATAGGATGGGACCATCACTGGCAGTTAAAAATAACTTATTGTAGGTTTAGCTGTAGGGCCTGTACTGCATTCTATGTTTTAATTTATTTCAAATTTTAAATTAAATATACAAAATTTAAAAATACAGCACCATATAGCTTTCTTTACATGCATAGTATTGTCCAATCTACATCTCAGTGTCAAATCATTAGATTAAACTGATAGAGTCTTAGACAAAGCTCTAGAGCTACTCCAGCACTCCTTTGAATATATACTCTTGTGGGGTGGGGAGGGGGGGGGGGGGGGTGGGGGGCTGTTGCTTAGGACCCAGCCTCTAAGCCAGTGACAGCAGGACTTCAGATTGCAGTCCTTCACCACAAAGCCTTTGCACGTCAGCATGTATCCCTGCAGCCTGGAATGTGCCAACTGGCTGCATTCACTTACACACATCTTGTTGTACTGGGAGATCAACATGCTTCAGGCAGACCAAAGTGTATCTTACACCAAGTTGATGATCTTCCAGCAACACCTGATGTTTGAATCAGTATGCACCCCCAGAGATCAGAGAGTACTTTATTAACAGCTCAATAAGTCCCATTGCATCCTCTTTACAAACGCACAGTCCACAAATTGGAAATGAGAATTCAACCATGTGCTGAGGTTCTGACTTGCAAGGCCTCTCTCACTGCCAACCAAGCAAAGTCTTGGTACTTGTAAGTAGTGGTCTGGCAATGAGGACATTCTGCCAAATGATTTTGGCAGTCTGCTTTGGAACCCACCTCAAGTCCATCCTATCTTTCTCCATTCTGTGCTGACAACCACCAGAAGGATGTAGAGTCAAAAGCATTTTCCTGCTGAAATCTTTCTATAAATGACAGCGAGTAAAGTCTAACTGAATGGAACATTGCCATGCAAAGAAGCCAAGCACATCCATTACAAGACCAGGGACAGGTAGAACCTTAGCATGTAGTGCCTCTTATGCCCAAGTCCTTCCTGATGGATTTGGCAAAGTGTTCTATAGAACATACAAACAAGACAGGGGAGTGGTCAACCTGTCGACTCCAGATTTGACTGGGAAGTTTATCTGTTTCCAACCAATTAATTTGGACAGCACTACTGAAGTCTATGTAGAGCAATTGGAGTTAATTTCCAGTTCTCTCCCCAAAGCTCACTTCGGAGAGGGTACCTACCCTGTAGAAACAAGGAACTACAGATCAACCAGAAGGGCCCCGATCTGAAACATCACACATCCATGTTCTCCAGAGATGCTTCCTGACCCATTGTGTTACTACAGGACTGTGTGTGTAAACCATATACCTGTGCAATGTCAAAGCCCTTTCCTTGGTCCAAGCTAGCAAGATAAATGCCCACCCTCCTGTCCCACATGGACACTATGGTAGCCCCAAACAGCACCAGGCTATCAAGAGATTTTCTTACTGGGTACAGCACAGATTTTGTCCTGCACACATCTGAAGTCACATAAAGGCCAGACTGGTTAGGATTTCTTCCCCAAAGAGTATTAGTGAACCAAATAACCTTTACAACAATCTGACCATTTCATGGTCACTATTACTGTGGTTTTTTTAAATTCCATGTTTACCTAACTACTTGATTTTAAATTCCCTAATTGTTGAAGCAGGAGTCCAAATCTTTCTTCCAATCAACATCCCATGATGTTGGATACTAATCCAGTAATTTAACCATTATGACCCAAATTTACATTCCTGCTCACCATTGGTGCAAGGGCTGGAACTGCAGTGATCAATTTTCTTTTCACAGTTGAACCCAGAGTAACTGGCTGGGCATTGACAGCTGTATCCACCAGTTGGTCTGTCCGAGCATCTCCCTCCATTAAAGCAGGGCCTGTCCTCACATTTCATAGCACTCAGTTCACAATTTTTCCCATGGAATCCAGGTGGGCAGGTACAAGAATATTGGTTCTCCAGATCCTAGAATTAGATTTCAATGCAAAGGTTAGTTATCCATGTTAGAAAGCTGTATTACATTTTTTTTTTTTTAAGAAAGATGTTTTTAACGGAACACGCTCACTTACTGTGCAGCTTCCACCATTTTTGCAGGGATTAGCATCACATTCATTGATCTCTATTTCACAGTTGGACCCAGTGAAGCCAGGGCGGCAAGAACAAGTGTAACTCCCCTGACCAGTGTTTGTGCATGTCGCTCCATTCTTGCAAGGTTTGTGATGAGTACAATAATTCAGGTCTGGAAGATGGAAAGAAAAAGAATCGATCATTCACAGAAGAAATTTAACAAAAACTAATATATCAAATAAAAGATGGAGTTTTGTGAAAGATGGATCTTACCTTGATTGCAAAACAGACCGCCCCACCCTTCCTGACAGTTACATTGCCAAGGCTGCTGACATGTTCCATGAAGGCACCCTGGATAATGGATGCACTCATCACAGTAACGTCCTTGCCATCCCACCCCACATCTAGAAATAAAATAAAAATAAATATGTTTAAGAGTGTGAATAAATCTACAAGAAATTAAGTAAAACATGGAACATAACAATTTTAGGAAAGGAAAACTGTATGTATTCGATTATGTGATATGTGCAACAGAGGCAAGGCCAACATTTATTTCCTACCCTTAACTGCCATAGAGAAGGTAACAGTAATATTGCTTGTTGCAGCATCACAATTACACTACCAGCTCACTATAGTAATGATAAATTAATGTGAGAAGGAAATAGGATGCACCATTTAAAGCCTTGGGTAATATTACATTTTTCAAAATGTAGTTTTAGAACAAGCTGCTCAATCATTTGGATTTGATGAACTGAAAGACAAACTTGGATACCAAAATGCAAGACTGAGAAATCTGATGTGACTGTAAAAAGTTTGATACTTTGGACTGAAAACATTAGTTGAGGAAATAAAACTAATGTTTGCATCACCAATTCTCAGTGTGCGGGATTGGATATAGTAGGGATGCACTGGTTTGCAGTAGTTAAATCTCTACATTAGCGAGCCAGAGGCCTGAACACCAGCACAAATTTTTAATAATTTGACCACGTCATAATGAAAGATGGCTTATACCCTCTCAAGAACAATTATAGGTGGGCAATAAATTCTGGCTTTGCCAGCAACGCCCACATCCTGAAAAAAAGATATGCCCATTTGAAAGATTTAAGATTAGCTTATTTTGGCCAGTGGAGGTGGGGTAGGAACAATAAAAATATATTGAATTAATTTTGTGAAATGATCAATCTCTACAGAATGGTTAATACTGTTGAGGATGCATGAAAAATGGTCACATAGTCCAGTTCTGCAGGCCACATTGGCCAATAGAGGGCGCGCTGAGCAGCTGCCGAATAACGAGAACTGAAATAGGTCTCCCTACACTCGTTTAGCTTGGTAATAATAGTAAATTTACTTCCCGGTAGGGTAGTGTAAATTCGAGTTAACAGCAATGTTTTCCTTTTGTTACTTGATCCCCAAAGACTTGAAGTTTCCCAGGCTTCCAAGATGTACCTAACAGCCACCAGAAGATGAACCTCTTTGAACTTTGGAAGATGCCTTCTATTCCCACGCACCTTCCGATACAGATCATTTACCACCTCTTTTATCTATCGGTCAACCAACAGGGGGAACAAGCAGCTCTCATTACTCACTTGCATTCCCCAGGTTTCTCGCACAATCCGTGTTGTTTGTCGCAGCCAGGAAGGCAGATAGCTGGGGGAGGGAAATTTCAATTTTAATTTATTTCAACAAAAATAACATATCAAGTTTGACAACTCTTTAAACAACTTTAGTTTAAAACAATAAGGAACACAAGTTGAGATGGAGACAGAAAAGATTTTTGCAAGGAAGTGATTGTGCATTTATTTCTGGGTGGAAAGTTTCTGATAACGGAACTCAAAGTTGTTATGTTTATTTTGCTTTTATTGCCTGCCCCGTTCTCCCCAACTTCAATGTCGGTCTGAAATCCTTTCTCCCTATTTCTCTCTCCTCCCTTCCCTCCCAAAAACTCCACCCCTTCATATCGTGTGTGTGTGTGTGTGTGTGTGTGTGTGTGTGTGTGTGTGCGCACACACACACAGATAAGAGTGGACAGCTGGTTTGCAGGCTGGCTGCGGCAAGACAGCTGCCTCATTGTTCGCCGCCTCTCAGCCCCACAGCGCAGCTGCCCTCGTGGACTTGTGTGCTCTCGACAACAATACACGCCACCGCCAGCCAGCCTGCCGGCCGCCCGCCCGCCCATCCGCGCCCCGGCACACCGCCCGCCCGCTCAATTGTCACCGCACAAGTGAGATGGCCCAATTAGAGTGAACGGAAGGCTCAGAGTTGTCGCTGTTGCATGGGCTGAAGCATTAAGTCAATACAGCCTGTATGTGTCGGTAAATATAATGGTTGTTTAATATATGGCATTAGCAGGAAACCGAGCACATGCTCCCCAAACCCAACTTAAACTTTATCCAAAAATAAATGCTAAACCAAAAGAGGTTTTATTTCAAGAACATGAGCGTTGTCGCGTTAAAATTGGACTGTTTGCATTTGCAGTTAAATGTGCTGTTGATTGAGTGCACGGCTTGCCCTATTAAAGTGGCGGCGTGCAATGGGAAATGCACACTCACATTCATCGCAGTAGGTCCCCTTCCAGCCCGGGTTACACATCTTTTCACCCTTTTCGCCGCAGCCGAAGTGGCCGAAGGCATCATCTCTGGGGCGGCAGAAGACGGAGCAGCCCTCCCCGTAGTAATGCTCGTCGCAGACGAAGCGGTAAGAGTATTTGAGTTCTGTCCTGGTGCTAACGTGGACATCCTGCGACCAATCGTCCCCCACGGCGAGGTGTCTCTGGGTAGCCAGGCGGCTGATAAGACGATCCGGATTATCTGGAAGCCACGAAGAATAGGGAAACCGGACACATAATTAAAAATTATACACATCTCAGTGGAATTTAATGGAGGGGGGAGGGGGGGGGATTTGAGATTACGAAAGTGGTGTGTGTGTGGGGGGAGGGGGGGGGGATTTGAGATACGAGAAGTGTGTGTGTGTGTGGGGGGTGGGGGGGGGGGGGGTTGGAGCAAGTTACCTGTGCTGAGGTCATCGGTGGGGTCTGCGTGTAAGGCTTCGATTATCAGAGAGAAGGTACCCTGTTTAGAAGAAAATAGGGTCATCTGAAACGTCAAAATTTTCCCTTTTTAAAAAAGGAAATCAGATCAATGCCGCCCTTCACACTCGCCTAGATAGACATAATCTCTGCTGCCTCTGTGTTTGAAATATTAGGAGCGGATCCTTAATCAGAAGTGTGTTTATAATCTCGGCACAGGATACTGGCAGAGGCCGCGATTGTTAACCATCTTCACGCTTAATTTCACCACCTTCACACATAACATTGTAAAATGAAGCCGTTTGGAATCCCACGCTGGGCTGAAAATTGCCAGTTAGGGTCTGTGAAGTTTCCCACATCATTGACTATTTTAACTCCAGAGGAGACGCTTGTTCAGCATCACAGCCCGGCTCCCCATATACCAACTTCAGCGTCACATTGACTTCTCCCACCGCTCTCTCGCACACATTAATTCTTCAACGATGCAACTTACCGGCCAGGTGAATGCGAAGGGGAATCGAATGGGGTTGTTGAACGCTTCCGCGTTTGGGATGGAGAAGGAGTTGGAGCCGAGCACAGGCGTGAGGGCACTGCCGTAGGTGCACGGAGGTTCCGGGGAGATGTTCGCCTGGTAGTGTTTCAGACACACACGGAAGAAGGTCTTGCATTCGCAAGGCAGCCCGTAGTTGGAAGCCGAGCCGCCTTTGCAGCAGTTCGCGTTGCCAATCAAACCTTTGCGATTGTTAAACTCCTGTAGTTTTAGCTCAAACACCCCAGAAGGGGAGGCCTGCGAAAATAAAGGGGTGTAAGAGGGAGAGAAAAACGCCGCGACAGTATTGCTGAAGATGTGAGCGACTGTTTGGATGTATGTAGCGGGGTAGGTCAGGAACAGCTGTGCTTACCTGATGAAGCGTGGCAAAGACCGTGATGAAGAGGCAGAGGTTGTGACGGGCCATGGCTGAGAGCACCGTTTCACTTCGCCTTTATGGAAGGGAGAGCCCGGACTAAGCCTCGCCGCTCCCAGCTCCACTGAGAATGCTTCTGTTTTTCCTCTCCCAAATCCTCTGCCCGCTGCAATTCTCCACAGAACCGCCCTTGCGTCAATGACTGACAGCTCCTCTCAACGAGGCTCCGTGCCTGGAGGGCAGCGGGCTAAAAATCGATGCGCACACTGGCCGAACTCCCTTGCGCTGAACGAACACCTTCCTTTCTCCCTCTCCGTCTGGCTCGCGTGGGTTATCTTTGTGAGCCTCTTTTACCCCAGATGTTCGGGTTTTAATTCCAGAACGGAACACCCTGTGCAACGAGACGATCCCGGGAAATTTAGGAACAGCTTGAAAATTCTTAGTTCAGTCAATAATTCCAGTGGAAGCTTTTATTTTAAGATGATAACTTCTAAATAGAGAAGAAAAGAGCACTGATGTTCTCAGATAAGGTCGGATCCAGGAGGTTATCGCATTTGTTGTCCTCTTACTTTTATGCTTTGCCTCTCGGTCTGTCTTTCCGTGCCTCTCTGTGCTTTACGCACACGCGTTACCTAAATCACTCCCACTCCAATCCGCAACACTCGAAGACTGATGCGCCAGGCGCCTTGTCCTGCCTTTATATACAACAAGGGATCTGCATTCCTAATGACACACAGATTGTTCGACCAACTTCCCCCCCCCCCCACCCCCCCCCCCCCCCCCCCCCCAATCTGGCGAGATGTTACAAAAGGGGCCGGTCTTGCCCTCCTCAATGGATCCAAATGGCCAGTGAGCTGTAAAATGGGCAATTCTCCTAGCACATACAAAACTCATTTAAATTCTAACAAATACATATATGCTGTATATAAACATCCGCACAAGTTTCCATCATTTTTTAACAATTTATTAGTTAACAGAATAGCGACACTGGGAGGCGTGTTATGAATGTAACTCCCCACTTTCCGCGCGAGCTATTTACTTTCTGCAAGGAATTTGAAGGGCGGGAGAATGGTAGGGGCAGAAGTTTGAGATATCCGATGAAAGTTAGAGCATTTATGGATTTTGACTCTGTATGTGTGTGTTTCTGTAAAGCTGTGTCAGTGAAGGGAGAAAAGTTGGTGGGTGTGTGTCGTTCGCGTGGCTGTCATTACGGCAGTTGTTATTGTTGAGCTCAAGGCGACTCATTGTGCTCTCAGCTGTATGGTAATGCCGGCAAGCACCTGCTCCCTACAATAGAGCAGCTCCCCTTGGCGCACGCTGCCTTCCCTCTGGTCCTGCGCTCAATCCGGCCAACAAACAAACACATCCACACCAACTGACCAACCGTCACACACACAGTATATGTATAAAAGTGCACAACAACACCAAAAGTTCATAAAACCCAACTCACGAAAAGGTTTATTTCTTTTTATTTTTTTTAAATCTATCGTAACTCAAATCTAAATCGAAAAATCTTTTATTTTAGTAGACCGCGCTCACCACTATCAGTGTAAGCAAAGATTTATGAACAGCTGTGGAAGCGGATCTTTAGACTTCACTGAAAAAAACTTATCGGTCAAGTTTGTTCTAAGCTGTTTTCTTTATGGTACGTTTCAGTCGCGGGAATATCTACCATGGCTCTTCGCTATATATTAAGAAAAACACCCGCGGAGAGTTCATATGGAAGTGCCTTTTATTGTTATAGTTTTAAAAGGCATCCTTGTGTTATACGGTTTCCTGCCGCATTAATGGCTCATCTGGCCGGATTACTTTTACATGAGGCGTGCAATGACTTGGAGAAACTCAATTTATCTAGAGCCAATCGCAGAAACATTGACTTTGCAAAGAGAGAGGCTGCTCATGCCGCGGCTGTAATGTGTACTGTTATGAAAGGAAGCAACAAGTGATTCAAAAGATTTTGCTTTACTAAACAATGTCCTCCAAAGAGATTTTTTTTAAATACACAGACGCCAGATAATGGCTTGCATGTTAATGCATTACAAAAACTTAATGCATCGCAATTTTATTAATATTCAAGTGTAAATAGGTTCCACGCGCAAGGGTTTAAAGCGACAAAAAAAATGTGCCTTTCTCAACCGCCCAGCATGCGTTTGTTGAATTGACGGGGTACAGATTTCTCGATTGCAGCGGCAAACCGTGACTGAAAGGCATACTAAAACATGGCAATCCGTGCCAGTGCAGTTATTCTTTTCGGACTTAATTTATGCCACGCGATTCTGTTTTCGTGAAATCAGGCAGAAAGCTCTCTTTTCTCTCTTCTCCTCCTCCTCCTCCTGGATGGCTAAGCCTGAGTTTGAGAAGGGGAGGGAGATGGGGGAATGAGACAGAGAGACTGTTTAACTTAAGTGGTTCTGCTGGAGCCTGTTGGAGTTTAACTCCTGTCCACCAGTAACTAAGGGAACAAAGAGAGGGCAGCGCTGGGGATTCGAGGTCCAACTATTCAGCTTTTTTTCTTCCCAGTTTAATTTTCATTATCAAGACAAGAGGAACCCTTGGGGGATTCGATCTCAAGGGGTACGACACGCCTCAGACGCGGTCAGCAGATAGCCAGCCATCTGCTCCAAACAAATGGCGTTATTCCACTGAAAGTGGCATGTCTCTGTATGACTTTACTTGCAAATGCGATCCTCCGATCAGTGCTGCACAAAAGCATGCTCAAAATAACCTGTAACGGTATGACAAATGACATATGGCTTAGATAGTCCATTACTAAGGGATTTACTCTCTGTCTCCCCATTGATAAATCAGAACAAATCCATAAACCCCAAAGTGCACATATTGGTTACATCACGTGGTTTTAGTAGAAATGTAACTCAGATAATTCATTTATTGGCGAAATCGTGCTAATACCCCCGCAATGAACCTTTTGATGTCATACATTTGTCAATTGGTTAACTTGTTTATTTAATAGCCCGCCATTAAATCTGATTTCAACGATTCCATCCTTGCAATACATAAGATGTAATCTGCCTTGAGCAGGTGCGGTGATTTGCGTGTTTGCGTCTGTGTGTAAAACTGTAAAAGAACTAAACGCATTCGTTTTTTTCAAGACGGCGAGGTAGAAAAAATGGGCATGTCCTATTAACACATCAAAAACAGCCACACGTCCTAAAACGCCAGGTACAATATCCATCACTGGAATGCTAGTTCTCAACCAGCTCTAAGTGTGGAAGATGGTTACATTTGACGGATTTATCTCTTGGTTGAATCAAATATTCCATACGGTCATAACATTAAAGTATGAAATGTAACTGAACCTGTTAAAATGTAGTGTGAAATTGGGAGATCAGTAATTTAATGTTATATTTCTGAGGAAATAGCTTATAAAAGAGAACTGAACGTAAAACGAAAATGGGGTGGTGGCATTAGAATCTGAAGTTTAATATTATATTGAAATGAATCAGAAATTTTAATAAAGAGAGCATGTCTTGGCATTGGCACTAATGGAATTCATTACAAGTGAGTCGTTGTATTGTTGCCTTACGCCGTCCTGAAAAAAATACGTACGTGTTGTAATATGGTTTTGCGCGAGTTACTTGTAAACAACTTGAAATGGAGGTGCGCCTGCGGGTAAGTTAGATCGGAAAATAGTTCTTAAAATTACCATCTCCACCCCCATTCATTTTTTCTAACTTTGAGGAATGGAGCAGAAAGTCTCCGAGCTGGTGCCTGGCATGTGCTGATTAGAATATGAATGCACTAGTCGCGTGGCTCGTCCAGTTCTGGGGAAAGCAGATGAGAGATACAAAGCTCTCTTGTCTACCTTTTCAAACACTGCCATCCATCGAAAATCATCTGCTGTGGCGAGTCCCAGGACTCATTTTCATAACAAAACTGGTATGTTTACCTGTGATCTTAGAACCGAGGGGGCATTCCTTTTTGTCCCCAGATCAGATTACCAGACCAGCTGCTTAGTACGTGTCTTTATACACCAGACTGCCCAATCTCAGAGTGCTCCAGATCTCCCCCTCTCTTTCTCTCTCTCTCACACACATACTCTCTTTCTCCCCCCCCCCCCCCCCCCCCCCCGGCAATCCCCGCTCTCTCTCTCCCGCTCACTGTTACTGTGCTTTTGGGGCAGATTATGCGAGAACGTGGGGAAGTGGGGAAGACAAGTTTTTGTGCACTGTCCCGTACAATGCAATAAAATAAATATTTCCCTGGAAGATTATTTGCTGAGTTTTCTTGTGGAGCTGAGGACGGTCGCGTGCCGATGTCTGCTCCGAACATCTGCCGGCTCTAATTATCAACATGATTGGAAGAGCCCCTTCGGCTTGTGACAGAGGATTGCACACAACTTCAGGCTACGGTTTCTACAATGATCATAGTGCAGCTTCCAGCTAACAGATTGGTAGCTACAGAGAAGGCTATTGCATTTGAGAAGTGTGCATATTATCTGATTTATTCTCATAACATGGGCCCTTTTCCTGCTCTAATTGCTAAATATGGGCATTCGTTGATGGGGTGTTGTGATTAAATAGAGCGCTCCTTTATGAATAAAATCAAGCGTTTATTCCTTTTTTAGGGCGCCCAAACACTGAAACTCAGCAATGAAATGCTGTTGTTTTAACGAATAGTCACGGCTGAGATGTCGTGAAATTCAAATTTACTGCTATTTTGATGCGATTTCGCAGATCGGCGCTTAAACAGCCACGCGGGAGGCATTCTGTAACGTTCTCAAAATCCTCGATTTATACATTTTAACTTTAGCTAAACGCACCGGGCTAACATTAGGCGAAGAAGCTCTCGCCAGATGGAGGGAGGGGGAGGGGAACGGGGGGGGGGGGGGGGGGGGGGGGGGGGGGGGGTTTAAAACCGAGATCGATATATCAATACACTTTAAATTCAACATTTCCTCTGCCAAACCATTGCCTAGTTGTGTTATTGAAAGTCGCCCACTAATTATGCAATGTTTAGTTTCACTAAAGGGAAAGTAGTTTGTTTAATCCCCAAATCTGGCTGCGTTGAGGTTTGCATGTATAATGCGCCAGGTTGCAGGTGTTTGTGTAATTGTTGCGCGTGTTTAATGTTTTTTTCATCGTACTAATCAACCTTCTTGAAAAGTGCTTGGACACGCAAAATAGTCTCTCTGGCACTTTACGCCCCGCTTGCAAGTCACAAATATACAACAACCAAAATATTGGCAACCCCGACATGTTTTTAATATCCACAGTGAATTCCGATAGTTTACAAAATCTTTGCACCGTTGACTTAACATTGCTGTGCAATGCGATCTGATTTATTACACTAAGTATTGAGCAATGGGCTCTGAATGGGACGGACCGGGGTCGGAGAGACTCTATCGCTTTCTATAAGCATCTGCCTCGAGTTGAACAGATGTCGGCACCTGCGGTGACAGGCTGCATATGTTCCATCCCATTCACTATTCTCTCATACATCACCACAATAGCGAGGCTTTGTGCACACAATTCCACAATATATTAATCTCTCAGATAGCTACACTCCCCAGAGCTCTGCGCTGTTTAATTTTATACCAGCAATAACATCTGACTAATCCCTAAATCTGCTCTTAAAAGGTCCTTTAACCCAACCTGTAAAGTTATTTAATTTCCACCTGTTACCCTTTACAGAGCTAAACTTCTGAGCGGTAATTCGGTTGTTTTTCTCTTTACATTCTCTTTAGTGGATAGTATTGGCTTGGTCCGCCTAATTAAAAATACAGGTATGTTGTAAATTAAATAAGCGAGGTACGGGAAGAGATGGGAGTACCACACAGGCTGTGCCCAGTCCATGCCACGCGGCCCTATGTTTCCCTGAAACAGATTTAAGCGGCATCAGCCAAATCTCAGGGGAGAGGGAGATTCGACAGAGAACGACTATTCACTTCGTTTTGAAACTACAGAAGAGGGTGAGAGAACGATATTTGCAGATTGGGAAATGCCATGCAGATATACGCCGCCCCCCCCCCCCCCCCCCCGCGTGGGGAAATACCAGGAAATACAGTTGTACCTTCACACAAACAGATACCTATGAAAACAGATATGCAGTATACACACAACACGCACCACATTCGTATGCATCTCTCCGGCAGACCCTCGGGGCTGAGGATGATTGGTTCTGTGGGGACTGGAGTGGCTGATTATGGGACATTATACAAATGAAATCACACACATGCAAACATTGATATCGTCAGGTGTGAACATGCACGAGTAAGATCACACGTGTAAATATATGCACACAATATATCACCCAGACAGTTGTGAATTTGTGGAATTCTCTGCCACAGAAGGCCAATTCACTGGATTAATTTAAAAGATAATCAGATAGCGTTCTAGGGGCTAGCGGGATCAAGGGATATCGGGAGAAGGCAGGCACAGGTTACTGATTGTGATCAGCCATTATCACAATGAATGGCGGTGCTGGTTCGAAGGGTCAAATGGCCTCCTCCTGCACCTATTTTCTATGTTTCTACATATAAGCATCAACAAAATTAGATTACATATATATTTAAACTTAGGCACACACGTATAAACCCTGTTGGAGGCGTTTTATTTGTCAAGAAACCATACTGCCATTTTACCTATACCAACAAGTACTTATCGGTGTAATAACTGTGAGGGGAAATTACAAATAATAACCGGAGGTTTTATTATTATTATTTATTTTAATTTTCCATTTTACTCGCTCTAATCACTTGCCCTGATCTTTGGTGCGGTGTTTTTGTATCAGAGCATCGCTACACACAGCGTCTATTTTAGCGGTTGCATGCAGACATTCAATTCAGCTCCAGGGAAATGCTGGCGTCCACTGTCGGTAATCAACAAAAGGCGCTACTGGTGTAAAGGTGAAAGCAGAAGAAAAATAGCAAAACAAATACTCGGACTGAGGTTTCGGTGCACTCTGTCGTACGTTCATTGAGGTAAATAATGATTGTTGTGCTGTCGGGCTCCCCTTTGCATGTTCTCTGAGTCCCTTCGCAGCACTGCCACCTGTTTGAATTCTTTCGAATTAATTTGAGATACAACTAAGATATAGGTTCTTTCAATGCTGGATCCGTTTCTGAGTAACTCTTCCTTTATAAGTAGGTCATATGATATCAATGCCAATGTAGTATTTTAAAGTGTCATTCATTGCTACTGACGTTGCAGTTTACAATGTTCTTTGATGAAAGGAATGGCCCCATTCATCATTTTCACTTTTAGGTGTGGGAGACGTGGGGTAGAAGAGCGGGTGAACATTCCATCGGGGATAGCTCATCAGGGACAATTCAGAGGAAAACCTGTTTTGAATGTAGCTCCTATGGTTGATTAAGTTCTGAAATGAGAATTGCCCCATTATTTGAAACACCAAGTGTGGCTGCTGCCAATACCTAGCACATTCACCAAGCGACAATGGTCAGAAATGTGAAGGGAAAGATCCATTTATTCCCCTGGGTATTGAAAATTAAGGGACGATCTGATTAAGGTGTTTTAATATGTCATAATGAGGTATGAGAAATATCAAACACAGAGGAAGGCCTTCCTTCCCAATCTGCCCACTTAGTTATTTGACACAACAATCCATTCAGTTGCATTCCACTGTTCTATTCTCCTAACCCAACAGTCCCATTCCACTGTTCTATTCTCCTAACCCAAGGAATTAAAAGCATCTTCCTCCTATCACCCCTGGTTTCTTTAGCCAATTAGTATGATTCTCTATCTTCTGGTTCCTGACTCTTCTGATAATGTAAATGGGTTCTATTAATTCTTCATTAAATTCTCCTTAAATACTTAATGTATTGATCATGAAAATTATTACTTTAAGCGGAGGTTGGAATGACAATGGGTGTGCCATTGTAGTCTGGTTGGCTGACATCTACAGTTCTGAAGTCAGGCATCAACTATCGGACACCTCCTCATACAGAGTGCAGAGAAGGTTCACCAGACTGATTCCTGGGATGTCAGGACTTTCATATGAAGAAAGACTGGATAGACTCGGCTTGTACTTGCTAGAATTTAGAAGATTGAGGGGGGATCTTATAGAAACTTACAAAATTCTTAAGGGGTTGGACAGGCTAGATGCAGGAAGATTGTTCCCGATGTTGGGGAAGTCCAGGACAAGGGGTCACAGTTTAAGGATAAGGGGGAAATCTTTTAGGACCGAGATGAGAAAACATTTTTCACACAGAGAGTGGTGAATCTCTGGAATTCCCTGCCACAGAAGGTAGTTGAGGCCAGTTCATTGGCTATATTTAAGAGGGAGTTAAATGTGGCCCTCGTGGCTAAAGGGATCAGTGGGTATGGAGAGAAGGCAGATACGGGATACTGAGTTGGATGATCAGCCATGATCATATTGAATGGCAGTGCAGGCTGGAAGAGCCGAATGGCCCACTCCTGCACCTATTTTCTATGTTTCTATGTTTCTACCTACCCTATGACCATGACCCTACAGACAAACACCTGGCCATCATCTCCCTTAATCGTCGCAAAATCCACAAACAATGTACAAGGAGCTGTCTGTTCCTGCCCCACAGAATGCTTCTCTAAATGCTTTGACACCACCTTATCTCCCCTTGCACATTTCCTTTGGACCAACATCTGAGACACCTCACTCACCCTTCAACTCCTCAAAATCTGTCAATTCCTAGGCACCCCATTGCCTCATCTTTACCATGGACGTCCAGTCCCTTTACACCTCCATCTGACCAGGAAGGACTTCCTTGATCTGAGACATAATCAGTTTCTCTCAACTAATACTTTTCTTAGTCTGGCAGAACTTGTATTCACCCTTAAGAACTTATCTTTGTACTCCTCTCATTTTTTAAATTAAAGGTTTTGCCATGGGCATTCTCATGGGCCACAACTCTGCCTGCCTGTTTGTTGGTTATATCAAATATTCCTTGTTTTAAACATACACTGACACCATCTCCTGACTCTTTCTCCACTACATCAATGACTGCATCGGAGCTGTCACCTGCACCTGTGCAGAATCTGTTGAATTCATTAACTTCACTACTAACTTCCACCATGCTCTCAAAATTCACCTCGACTACCTCTGACATCTCGCTCCCCCTCCTTGATCTCTCTGTCTCCATCACATGGAACAGACTATCGATTAATCTCTAAGATAAACCCACCAACTTCCACAGGTATACATACTGCACCTCCTTTTACATGGAAGCCATTCCCTGCACGCAAATTCTGCGTCTCCACAGCATTGGCTCTCAAGATGAATCCATCCATTCCAGGACATCTGAGTTCCTTGGCTATATTTAAGAGGGAGTTAGATGTGGCCCTTGTGGCTAAAGGGATCAGGGGGTATGGAGAGATGGCAGGTACAGGATACTGAGTTGGATGCTCGCCATGATCATATTGAAATGGCCGGTGCTGTTAGACGGGCCCGAATGGCCTTCTCCTGTACCTATTTTCTATGTTTCTTTGTTTAGTAAACTTGGTTTCTCCACTGCGATCTCTCAATCTGGTATTTCTTCTGGGTCCACAGTATTGCTCCTGCTCCTTTATCCCAGAAAGGAACAAAGATAGTCTCCTTGGTCCTCACCTTTTAACCCACTGTTTCCGCTTCCAACTCAGTCATTCCGATATTTTCATGGATGGAATGATGAATTTTCATCATATTCAACGTGTTCCCGCCACCAGTAAATATCTTACCCATCCATTACCCTTTCTGCTTTTCGAAGAGTCCGGTTCCTCTGCAATTCTTTGGTTCTCTCATCCTTTCCACCCAATCTAACCCTCCCCTGGCATTTTCCACTGCAACTGCAGGAGATTTAAAAACTGTCCATATAACTCTGCCCTCACATCCATCAGGGATTCACATCAAGCCTTCTGGGTGAGTCTGAGGTTCACGTTTCATTACCTCCATCTCATCTATCTTGCATTTCAGTGCTCCTGTTTTTGTTCTTTTACTGTTGCCCCCAGACCAAGCATTGACTTTAGTAACGTTCTGCTCACAATTTGCGCTTGTTACCCCTCTTTTTTACCCCTCTCAACCAGAGATGTGAACCCCATTTCTCCTTTCCGCATCCCCACCCCCTACCCCGTCGACTTATGTTCCTTTCCTCTGCTTCCACCATTTTGCGCCTATTCTATCCTTATCTCACGCTTTTTGTTCTTTTCATCTCTGACCTTTGTTCAACTTATGCCAATCATAAAAATCCCTGTCACATTCACTTGCAAACATTGTTACCCAATTCACCATATGGAGGGTGTGTGTGTGGGGAGGGGTGTGAGTGTGGGGGGAGGGGGGTTTGTGGGGAGGAGGGGAGAGGGGGAAGGGGGAGGGGGCGTGTGGGATGGGGAGGGGAGGGGGTGTGTGGGGGGGAAGACTCCACTCCGTGGGCCATTGGCCATGGCACCAGTTAGCGGCTTTCCCCAATTCCACACTGCGGCTTTCCGGCTCCTCGCAGTGGCTTTTCCGACTCCACTCTTTGCGGGACTCAATTAGCAGGTTGTTTACCTAGCCCGCCTTCGGGGCTTTATTCTCCAGCGAGTGCCGGAAAGCGGCAATTACCTTCTGGTGACCTGACAGGCGAGGATGACCAATCTGCATTAATGTCTCTTTTATTTTCTTAATCCTTCCGTAACTTTTCCATATTTTCACCAATCGAAACAAAACTTGGTGTCTTGGAGTAGAGGAGAACGGTGAGTAAGGTGGCGAAAAAACCCTTGCGATATAGGGTAGCGTTTTTGCGCAAATGTAAAGTACAATGCAGAATGGAGTGTTCATGATGAGAGTTTTAGTAATTGTCTAGATAGATTGTTTGCAATAGAAACTGTTCTTTTCCTCAGAGTTTTGTTTGCTCACTTCTCCCATTTCCTCCCAGTAGGCAGATCCTAACCATCTGAAAAAGGTTTTATTATCTTTCCTGTCTTCTAAACAATTTCAATGTTTCTGAGTTATTTGGACTTTGGCATAGAAATCACATTGTGGCATAATAGTATATCAATCAAATCATGACATTAATTCTAGTTCAGGTTTAGTAAATTAGCATTTTTAGGGGGGTCATTGAAGACTGGTCCAGATTTAAGATTTCTACAAGTGAGTATCTATTACTTTTAATTTATTGACAAACTGACACAAACTATTTAGAAATTTAATTGTGTTCCTGAATAAGCGGGTCAGTGGTCAACTTTGTGCTTTGCTATTCAGAGATGCTATTCCTCATTACTCTCCCATTACAACAATTTGTGAGCTGACCTACAGTGGAGCCTCATTGTCTGCTTAATTGTGCCCTCCGTAATTTAGCCAGCGACTGAACATTCATCCCAGGAGCACATAATTACTGGGTACCGTTGTTCTTTTGGGAGAGTTTGGCACAAATAAGTGTTTTAAGGGTGGCTGGATTGATATGCATTAACACCACTTTTATTTCTCCAGGTGTTATATTTTAGTTCAATTATCAAATATTTGCTTGAATTGGAATTGTAGGTACAATGTCCACAGATGAAACTTCCTGGAGGCTGCTCAAGGTTTACGTCGGTTTAATTATTTGAACTTTATTTCATGATTCGCCACTAACATGACGAGATAAGAATTAGGAGCAGGGGTAGGCCATCTGGTCCTTCAGGTCTGAGCTACTATTCATCAATATCATAACTGATCATCCACTTCAGTACCGTTTTCTCATATCACTTGATTCCCTTGGTATGCCAAAATAATCGATCTTAGTTTTGCATGAGCCGCCACACTCCGCGGTTACTCCAAAGATTCACCATGTTCTGAATGAAATAAGATTTTCTTATCTCAGTCGTAAATGTCTTCCTTTGATTCAGAGGGTGTGATCCCTGGTTCTAGACCCCACAGCCAGGTAAATATCCACTCTGTGAAGCTTTGTATGTTTACAATAGAATCATCTCTCATTCTGCCAAACTAGGGAATACAGATCTCATATTTTTGTTCACTTTTATGTGGTATAGCCACCACTCCAGCAACAGCACTCCAGCAAAAGGGACTTCTGCTCCAAACTGGAGGATGAGACAGAGGTTCGGCAGCTGTGGCGGGGCCTGAATGCAATCACTTCCTACAAGGCGAAACCAGGAGGCAGCTCGAATGTCGGCGAAACATCACTCCCTGATGAGCTCAATGCGTTTTACGCACGCTTTGATAGGGAGAACACTGAAGTGCCTTCCCGAGCCCCCATTTCGCTATGTGATGATAGAATTTCAGTCTCAGTCACAGAGGTCCAACGTCCGTAAAGAATCGTCATAGGGTTGAACACCCTCGAAAAGCGCCTGGACCTGATGGTATACCCGGTCGTGCTGAAAACCTTGTGCTGTCCAACTGGCTGGAGTTTTTACGGACATTTTCAACCTCTCACTTCTGAGGTCTGAGGTCCCCACCTGCTTTAAAAGGGCATCAATTATACCAGTGCACAAGAAGAGTAAGGTGACGTACCTCAATGACTATCAACCAGTGGCACTAACGCCTGTGGTGATGAAATGCTTTGAGAGGTTGATCATGGAGCAAATCAACTACCTCGACAAAAATCTGGACCCACTGCAGTTCGCTTACCGCCACAACAGATCAACGGTGGATGCGATCTCGCTGGCCCTCCACCGCGCTCTGGACCACTTCGACAACAAAAACACATACGTCAGGCTGTTATTCATCGATTACAGCTCGGCATTTAACACAATCATCCCCTCCAAGCTGGTTACCAAACTCGCAGAACTCTGCGCATCCCTCTGCAATTGGATCCTTGATTTCCTCATTCACAGACCACAGTCTGTTCGTATTGGTGGAAATGTGTCAGCCTCGATAACAATCAGCACAGGAGCACCTCAAGGCTGCGTGCTCAGCCCCCTGCTGTACTCACTCTATACTCATGACTGCGTAGCCGGTCACAGTGTGAACTCCATCATCAAGTTCGCTGACGACACCACCATTGTGGGACGTATCACTGATGGGGATGAGTCAGAGTATAGAAGAGAGATCGAGAAACTGTCCATATGGTGCCAGCACAATAACTTGGCACTCTACACCAGTAAAACCAAGGAACTGATTGTGGACTTTGGAAGGAGTAGGATGGGGACCCACAGTCCCGTTTATATCAACGGGTCGATGGTTGAAAGGGTTGAGAGCTTCAAATTCCTGGACGTGCATATCTCTGAAGCAATTATCATGAAAGCACATCAGCGCCTCTACTTCCTGAGAAGATTACGGAGAGTCGGTTTGTCAAGGAGGCCTCTCTCTAAATTCTACAGGTGCACAGTGGTGGTCTAACCAAGGCCCTTTACAACAGCAGTGAGACATTTTTATTCTTGTACTGAAATACCCTGGTTATAAATGCCAACATACCATTTGCCTACCCAATGGCTTGCTACAGTTGCATAATAATTTTGAATTGCTTGCATGCAAGGACATCTTGATCCCTTTGAACATCAATTTCTCATTCATACTTTTTTTGTTTCATATTCCTAGATTTTTTTTAACATTACCTTCCATCTTCCACGTTCTCACCCATTCACTTAGATAATCTCTTTACCCTTAAAACCCATGTACATTCTCCTCTTTGGTCACATTACTACCAATTTTTGTATCATTCGCCAACCATGATGTTTGTTCTGCTTAGCCGAATCATTGATATAGAGAGATAAAATATGTGAAAATCAAGCATCCTTCACTTTTTATAGCCTGCCAGTAGAGTTATAGATGTAACACGGAAACAAACCATTCAGCCCACCGTCCACACTGACCATCAAGCACTAGATCACAGGAACACAAGAAAATCGAATAGACACAAAATTCTGCAGTAACTCAGCGGGACAGGCAGCATCTCTGAGTGTGGAAACAGGCCCTTTGGCTCAACTTGCCCACGCCGGCCAACATGTCCCAGCTACATTAGTCCACCTGCCAGCATTTGGTCCATATCACTCCAAACCTGTTCTATACATGTACTTGTCTAACTGTTTCTTAAAAAGGAACGGCAGTCATTTTGGGTCAAGACCCTTCTTCAGATTTGCCCGTCCCACTGAGTTTACCCAGCATTTTGTGTCTATCTTCTGTGTAACCCAGCATCTGCAGTTCCTTCCTTAACAAGAAAATAGGGACAGGATTAGTCCACTTCGCCCCTCAAGCCTTTCCTGCCATTTAACATGATCATGGCTGATCTACGCTGGCCTGAACTTGTCTTCTGCGCTAGTTCCCCCTACCTATCAAATCCTTATTATTTTAATTATTTATCTATCTCTACCTTAAATATATCTAATGATCTAGCCACTATTCAATGAGGCGGAGAATTACAGGGATTCACTACCCTCTGAGATAATACATTTCTGTGCACCTCAGTATGAAATGATCAGCCCTTATTTTGCAGCTAAAATGCCTTTGTTTGTGACTTCCTCCCACTAGTGGTAACATGTCAACATCTACCCTGGCAGGTCCACCTGCAGAGCTCAGAGACACAGTGATCTGCTGATGTCAGGCAGTACCGACAGTAGCTGAACATTCACGTGTTTGTCTGCATGTGGTCTGGGTTTCCAGATTAGATGACAAGCTAGAAATTGTGAAGCACCTAGGACAGGGTGTGGAATAGGACAATTAGAAAACAGAGGAGATGTTGTGAAAGCTCTGGTGGAGATGAGCAGTGAATAGATGACCCTGTTGGGGAAAGCAAGCAACTGGCACATGAGGTAAGGAAAACTGGGTCACAAGTAGATAGCTGATGAATGGGGGAATCTAGATAGAAAGGTAGACCAGTGGATAAGTGAGAAGGAGGAGAGGCTGATAGGGAAGGGCACTGAGGGAGTGAGGAGACGAAAAGAGGCAGTAAGAGGAAGGGAGGCGTAGACACGAGAGTGATGGCAGTGTGAGGGAGGGAGGTTGGGGAAATGGATGCGAGCATGCTTGTGTGTCTCTGTGGTCAGCGTATGCTGGTATGTACCTAGAGTGCGTGCACTGTTTATCAGCAGAACCTGTCTCCAATTGCCTTGGATCTCCTTGCTAGTGGACCAAGGCCTTGCACTACCGAGACTGTGGCAGTTGTCATGCGACAGCATCCCCGTGTTGAAAGAATTCATGCACACGCGGTCCACACAGAACAGCAGTGGAAGCAAGTTCATCCTTGATCCTGAGGGGCTGCCTGAGAAATGGGAGTTAGTTCACCAACTCAGAGGCAAATAGTAGAAACAATCCTTTTGTGATTCGTCACAGCTTAGTTTGGCAACCGCTTCACCCAAGATTACAAGAAATTGCAAAAGAAATTGGTATTTAGTCCAATCCATCACCCTAAACCTGTCTCCTCCTTAGCTTCTCCATCTGAAGATGGGTTCCGACCCAAAACGTCACCTATTCTTTTTCTCCAGAGATGCTGCCTGACCCACTGAGTTGCTCCAGCATTTTGTGTCTATCTCGCCCGTATCAACATCATCGACACTTCACATTGCCTTGGGAAAGCAACCAACATAATCAAGGACCATTTACATAGCAGTCATTCTCTCTTTTCTCTTTCTCCAATGTTAGCAAATCATTGAATGTTTCGCCCATGAACTGGGGTATAGTCCCAATCTCCTAACCTTGCATTTATTAAAATATTTTCCTATAACTGTAACGCTATGATGCTGTAACACTATATTCAACCCTCTTTTCTCTCTGCACTAACTGTTGTTCGCATGGGGAGGGGTCCCGACCTGAAATGTCATCTATCCATGTTCCCCAGAGATGCTGCCTGACTCGCTGAGTTATTCCAGCATTTTATGTCCTTCTGCAGATCTTGTGTATGGCTTGATTGTAGTCAGGTATAGCATGGTTTAACAGGATAGCACGTAAACAAACCTTTTCACTGTATCTTGCTACACAAGACAATAATAAACCAATGCCAATTCCAAAATATGATATTTTGTTTGGTTCTGGTAGGAAGGAACTGCAGATGCTGGTTTCAACCAAAGATAGACACAAAAGCTGGAGTCATTCAGCGGGACAAGCAACATCTCTGGAGAGAAGGAATGGGTGATGTTTCGGATCAAGACCGTTCTTCAAACTCGTTAGGGATAAGGGAAATGAAAGATATAGATGATGAAGTGAATCTCTGCCTAACCTGAAAAATCTGTTGGGGTACCTGTACAGCGTAGAGGGAGGAGGTATAGGGACAGGTGTTGCATCTTCTGCGGTTGCAGGGTAAGGCACCTGGGGAGGGGGTGATTTGGGTGCGAAGATATGAGTTAACCAGGGAGTTGCGGAGGGAACGGTCCTGCGGAAGGCTGAAAGAGGTGGAGATGGGAAAATGTGGCTAGTGGTGGTAACCCATTGGAGGTTGCGGCAATTTCTGAGGATTATGTGTTGTATGCAAAGGCCCATGCAAAACTCACGGACTTTATCAACTTCATCACCAATTTTCATCCTGCACTCAAATTTACTTGGAACATCTCTAACACCTCCCTCCCCTTTCTTGATCTCACAGTCTCACAGGAAATGGACTATTGACTGACGTCTATTACAAACACACTAACTCCCACAACTATCCCGACTACACTTCTTCCCACCCTGCTGCCTGCAAAGACTATCCCCCTACTCCCAATTCCTCCGTCTGCACTGCATCTGCGCCCAAGATGAGGTGTTCCATACCAGGACATCCAAGATGTCCTCATACTTTAGGGAACAGGGGTTCCCCTCTCCCATCATAGATGACGCTTTCACTCATGTCTCCCCGGTACCCCACAGCTCCGCCCTTGCTCCCCCACCCCCTAGTCAGAACAGAGACAGAGTCCACCTAGTCCTTACCTTTCACCCCATCAGCCATCGCATACAACACACAATCCTCTGAAATTTCCACCACCTCCATCGGGATCTCACATTATCCACATTTTCCCATCATCACCCCTTTCCGCCTTCTGTGGAGACCGTTCCCTCTGCAACTCTCTGGTTAACTCTTCCCTTCCCACCCAAACCACTCCCTCCCTAGGTACTGCAGAAAAAGCAACGCCTGTCCCTATACCTCCTACCTTGACTCTGTCCAGGGACCCTGCCAGTCCTTTCAGATTAGGCAAAGGTTCACTTGCACCTCCTCCAACCTCATCTACTGTATCCATTGTTCAAGATATAGAGCCTTGTACATCGGTGAGACCAAAGGTAGGCTGGGCGATCGTTTCGTGGAACACCTTTGCTCAGCCCGCGTGAACCTATCCGAACTCCTTGTTACTGGACACTTTAATTCTCCTTCCCATTCCTACACAGACCTTTCTGTCCTAGGTCTCCTCCATTGTCAGAATGAGGCTAAATGCAAATTAGAGATGCAGCATCTCATATTTTGCTTGGGCAACTTACAGCCCAGTGGTATGAAAATTAATTTCTCGCACTTGTGGTAGCCCCGGTATTCTCTCTCTCTCTCTCTCTCTCTATCCCTCCCCCACCAAAGCCACACTAGCTTCTCGTTTTCAACCTACAAACAGCTAACAATGGCCTGTTTCCTTTATCATCGTTATTTTTTTGCATATCTTTTATTAATTGTTCTTTAACTCTCCACATCCTCGTCTATATCTCTTGTTTCCCTTATCCCTAACCAGTCTGAAGAAGGGTCTCGACCCTAAACATCACCCATTCCTTCTCTTCAGAGATGCTGCCTGTCCCGCTGAGTTACTCCTGCTTTTTGTGTTTATCAAAGGAAGTTGGTATCTAGAAGTTGGAATAGATCCATCCAAGACTTCAAGAAATTGCTGAGTTGTTGATGTAGCTCATGCCCATTATTATGAGTTGTTGTAGCTCATGCCCTTGGGCTACATCCACAACTCTCTGCAATTTCTTGCGATCATGGATGGAGCAGCTCCCAAACTGTGCTGCGATGCATCCTGATAAAATGCTTTCAAGAATTTTAATCCTGCAACAGTGAAGGCACTGTGGTATATTTCCAAGTAAGGATAGTATTTGGCTTGGATAGAAAGTTTGGATGATCTTTTCTTTGCTCCTGCAAGGCTGAATGATTGTTGTTTTGATAGGGACATTTATCCCTAGAACAACAATGAGCTGAGTTGTACAATGCAATGTTAAATGTTCACTCAAACAGGCAGGCAAGACCTTGATGTAAAATTCGATCTGCTCAATCATTTACACTGCAGTTCATTCACTCCTTCAACCGCACCTCCCAAACCCACAACCTCTATCAGCTAGGCAAGACAGAAACGCAAAGCTGCAGTAACTCAGCGGGACAGGCAGCATCTCTGGAGAGAAGGAATGTGTGACGTTTTAGGTCGAGACCCGAAGAAACGTCTCGACCCGAAACGTCACCCATTCCTTCTCTCCAGGGATGCCGCCTGTCCCGCTGAGTTACTCCAGCTTCTTGTGTCTATCTTCTGTTTAAACCAGCATCTGCAGTTCCTTCTTACACACGGACAGCAAGAGCCCGGGGACATCTCCACCTGGAAGTTTCTCTCCAAGCCAAACAGTATCCTGCCTTCACTGTTACTGGTGAAAATCCTAGAACTCCTTCCCTAACAGGATTGTGGATATATCCATATCCGAAGGACAGCAGCAGTTCTAGAGGCAGCTCACCATCAAGTCAATGAACATTAAAAAATCATCAACATGCAATATGGTTGAGGTCTGCAATGCCGGTGGTCATTGCTTCAAGACCAGCATTTATTGACTAACGTCAATTACCCTTGAGAAAGGTAGTGGCGAGCCCAAGTGAAGATAATCCTACAGTGACGTTGAAAGAAAGACAGTGACATTGAAGGAAATACCATATATTTCCAAATCAAGAGATGATGCTGGAATCAACCTGCAGGTCTGGCAGCTTCAGTGGAAAGGGAATCAATTAACGTTGTACGGGACCTTTTCTTACTGTCTAACCTACTGAATGTTTTTTTTTGTTTTGTTTTAAAATTCTACGCACTTTAAAATTTTTTCCATTTCCACATCATTTAGCCCAAGGCGGTGGGGAAGGAAAGACCAAACCGGGATGTGCTGGACTGAACACCACCAGCGGGCGCTGTCTGTCGTGCACGCGCGTCGGGAGCTCGCTTTCCGTGGGCGCGCACGGCTGCGGCAGTCAGCAGGAGAGGCGGCGGCGGCAGCGGCAGCGGCAGGTAGGCGGGTGCCAGGGAATGTGGAGGTCGCGATGGCGTTGGGCTGCTCTGCAATGAAGCGGGCTCTGGGGCTCTCCGTCCTGCCGACTAGTGCCGCTCCTGAGGTGGGAGTGTCTTACGCCGACGCCCGGGACAGGGAAGTAGGCCGCATGGGCTACTCGCACCCATCCCCGGCGTGAAGTTCGTCTGCAGGCTGCCTGCGAGCACGATTTCCTGGTGTGGTGATGGAGGGGTGAGGGTGGGGAGCTGTGCCAGTGCTAGACTTGCTGGCACTCATCTGTCGCAAAATTAGGAGCCAATGCAAAATTAATACTAGAGGGCATAGCTTTAAGGTGAGAGGGGCAAAGTTTCTAGGAGATGGACGGTGTAAGGTTTTTACACAAGATGGTAAAGGGCCTGTCCCACTTGGGCGTCATTTGCGCGTAATGTACGCAACATCATTTACGCGCCACGACGCACAACGCGTGTGCATTAGACACGCATGGTGCGTGGTGACGTGCGGTCACGCGCTGCGCCCCAGGATTTTGGGATGTACAAAATCTTCCCACGCCATCTGCGTGACGCGCAAATGACGCCCAAGTGCCTGCAACACACTGCTGGGGGTGGTGGTTGAAGCAGATACATTAGCGGCATTTAAACGACATTTGGATAGGCACATGGATATGCAAGGAATAGAGGGATATATGTTATGTGCATGTAGATAAGTGTTGGTCTTGGTTCATGTTCGGTACAGACATTGTGGGCCGAAGGACCCAATTTTGTGCTTTGATGTTCTATCAATACCAACAGTCGAATAAGGAAAACACATGGGACTGTAGATCCTGGAATATTACTTCTAGTCTTATTGTCAAACACACAAGTACTGTGAGGTACAGGCATAAGAAAAACTTGCTTGCAACAGCATCACAAGCGTAAAAGACTCAAGATAACACACAAAACATTAGTCATACTTTAATTACACAAATTCTGCAATTAAAATAAAAGGTCTGCAAAAAACAAAACATAAGTGTAAAATTAGAGAAAAATAAGTCCATGGTAGTGCAAGAAGTGGTCCATAGTATTGTGCTGTTGAGGTAAAATGTGAGTTGTGTAGCTTGGTTTAAGAACCCTACAGTTGTAGGAAAGTAGCTATTCCTGAAGCTAGTGATATGGACCTTCAAACTTCAGTCTTTTCTAAGGCAATAGCAAGAAAAGGGCGTAGGCCAGATTGTGGGGATAATAGGTGCCATCTTCTTAATGCAAAGCCTAATGTAGATGCTTTTGATAGTGGAACCAGAAAATTATGGAAGATATCAGCCAGTGATGCAACCTCTGTGGAAAGTGAAACTATTAACAGTTTGCATTAAAGCCTGTTCAGTGGAAAGGCTCTTGAGCCAAAACTTTAGCAAGCTTCTCTTTCTGCAGATGAAGCTTGACTGGCTGAGTTCTTCCAGCATTTTCATTTTTAAATCAAATAAAGAATTCAGAAACTTGTCGTATTGAAGAGCCTCTCATAATGCTGGGCAAGTTCCTCGAGTCTGACCATGTGCTGACAGGAGAGCTTTAAAGCTGCAGAACTACATTTTGTTTCAAATGACATGGAACAACTGGTAACCAGTCAAGCCATTCATTCCATATTGTAAATCCATGCTCCATCTATGGAAGTAGCTGGATGTTTTGCCACACCTTTCGGGTTTCATTGATTGATATTTGGTATTGGTTTATTATTGCCATGTGTACTGAGATTCCGTTTTTTTTAATGTTTTATCTGCTTGGTTGTTTTTATATATTAAACTTATTTTTGTTGTTTATTATGGTGTCTACTGAGTACTATGTCACCCTGGCCACAAACTCTTTGAATCACTTCCCTCTGGAAGGCGAATCCGGACTGTCAAGCTGCCACAGCCAGACATAAAAACAGCTTTTTTTCCACGAGTAGTAGCTCTACTCAATAATCAAAAATCTGTAGCCTCATTTTGCTTTGGTATTTTATTAAATTCACATGTTTAATCGATAATGTTTTATTATTAATGTTTAATGTTTTATGTGTAATTCCTAACTGTCATTGTATGTCATGTCACTTGCGGGCCGACCACCAAGGTAAATTCCTTGCATGTGAATACTTGGCCAATAAACTTATTTATTCATTCATATGTGTTGTGCTTTCAAGTAAGAATTTCATTGGTCTGTTTTGGGACATTTGGCAATAAAACTTGACTCATGACTAATTAGTCAAATTATACAATATTCCCCTCAAACCTTTTTGCATGCTAACCCCATACATGAGTACAATCAGCATGAGTACACTACAACAGGGAGGGCAAAGGGGAAAACAAACAAAGTGCAGAACATAGTATAGACACAAATAACTGTAGATGCTGGAATCTTGTGAAGAACACAAAGCGCTGTAGTAACTCTGTGCAGGTCAGGTAACATCTCACATAAAGTTCTGGAGTAACTAAGAAATGGTGCCTGACTCGCTGATTTACTCCAGCACTTTGTGTTCTACCCAGTCTACCCATGGCCTACAGAGATGCTGCCTAAGTTACTGCAGCACTTTGTGTTCTATGCAGAATTTAGTATTAGCAGAGAAAGTGCAGATTTTAAAAAGTACAAGGTCAAATAGGATAAAGTCAACATGATTTTGTGATGGGGAGATCTTGCCTGACATGTCTGTTCGCATTTGTTGAAGAAGTAAATAGCAGGATAGTCAAAGGCGAGTCAGTGGATGTTGTTTACCTAGATTTTCAGAAGTCCTTTGATAAGGTGCCACACGTGAGGCTGCTAAATGAATGAGGGCCCATGGTATCAGAGGGAAGATACCAGCATCGATAGAAGATTGGGTGAATGTCAGAAGGGAAAGAGTGGGAATAAAGGGGGCTATTTCTGGTTGTCTGCCAGTCACTAGTGTTGTTCCACAAGGATCGGTGCTGGGGTCTCTATTCTTCACCTTGTATAATAATGATTTGGATGATGGAATTGATGGCTTTGCAGCCAAATTTGCAGATGATACGAAGATCCATGGAGGGGCATATGGTGTAGAGGAAACAGGGAGTCTGCAGAAGGACCTGGACTGGTTGGGAGAGTGGGGAAAGAAACAGCAGATGGAATACAGCAGCGCAAAATGTGCTGTCATGCACTTTGGTAGAAAGAATAAAGCCATAGACTATTTTCTAAATAGGGAGAAGATTCAGAAATCAGAAGTGCAAAGGGACTTGGGAGTGCTAGTGCAGGATTCCCCAAAAAGTTAATTTGCAAGTCGATTCGGCAGTAAGGAAGGCAAATACAATGTTACCATTTATTTCGAGAGGGCTAGAATAAAAAGGCTGGATACAATGCTGAGGCTTTATAAGGCACTGGTCAGACTGCATTTAGAGTATTGTGAGCAGTTATGAGCCCCATATCTGAGGGGGGATATGCTGGCATTGAAAAATGATCCCAGGCATGATTGAGTTAACGTGTGATGTGCGTTTGATGGCTCTGGGCCTATACTCGCTGGACTTTAGAAGAATGTTGCGTGACCTCAGTGAAACTTATCGAATAGTGAAAGGCCTGGATAGAGTGAATGTGGAGAGGATATCGAGAACCAGAGGACACAACCTCAGAATAAAAGGACGTACCTTTAGAAAGGAGATGAGAAGACATTTCTTGGGTGGTGAGTTTGGAATTCATTGCCACAGATGGCTGTGGAGGCCAAGTTAATGGGTATTTTTAACGCAGAGATTGACAGATTCTTAATTAGTAAGGGTGTCAAATGTTATGGGGAGAAGGCAGGAGGATGGGGTTGAGAGGCAAAGGGGCAGAGTAGATTCAATGGGCCAAATGGCCTTATTCTGCTTCAATGACTTTTAAACATACGAGTATGACACACCTTTTCCCCAAGATGCTCATTCTGCTTTTTCTTAAAATTGATCTGTATTATTCTCAGCCATTTGTGTGGTATGGAAAGTTTCATATCCTGATCCAATCGGTAAAATGTTCAAGATCCTTATTTGATTATTTTTTAATGCAATTCTATGTGGTCTCTCGTTTTACTTTTTCAATTTCTGACCTACAGGAAGGTTATTGAGCTCATTCTAAACAGTAATTGATGTTTCTTCATATGAAATGAATCAAGGGAAGTGCTGAGATAAGAGATCAGCCATAATCTTGATGAATGGGATCAGCCATAATCAAGCTAAAAGGTCCTTCCCAGACTCATCCTCCTAATTCCTATATTCTAATATGAAAATATTCTGGTGTAGAAATTTGCCTTTTGTTGCTAGTGCTAAATGTGGATACTGTGGTCGCAGCTGGATATTGTATCACACCTCTGGGATTTCATTGATTCTATATCAATCAAATTTTGCAATTGGAGTATGATATCCAGGCACTACATAACACAAGGGTGATCTTCCTTCCCTTTGTGTGCATCAAAACCTTTGATTATTTCATGCGGCCCAATCTGTACAGCTTTTTCTAATGGACAAAACCTTGGATTTATGAATCAATTCATAAATTCTTTCTTCGCCATCACCCCTGATTCTAAATTCCTTTCATAATGTAATGAACAGAATATATTCACTGTTCCGTGTGGTTTAACCAAGATTTCTGTTCTGCTTTTCTGTTCTGACTCTTGTTTGGTCTGTTCTTCTGGTTCCATTAAACATAATTATTACTTGTAGTGCTTTCCATCTTTATCCTTTCCCTGATTTGGCTAATTATATTTCATATAATATACAGCTTAATTGGTTTATCCAGTATTTTACTTATTATTTAACACAATAATATATTTTTTGATGTCATGAGTCCTTGGCTCTTTGACAAAGCAATTGTTTAATATTTCAGTCATGTGAGCTATCTCCTTGAACCCTTGCATGTTATACTCTGAACAGATGGCAAAGAAGACAGTTGCAGGATTTTGACCCTGTGAGGACCCATGTTTCCCAGCCAGGATCATAGATGATTTGGAGAGGAACTTGCAAGTGGTGGTGCTTTCAAGTACTTGTTGTCTTTGACTCTTTAGATGGGTAGGGTCCTGCAGGCTTTATGGTTGGGGTTGTGGGAGGAGATGCTTATGAAATAGGTTTTATTGAATTGTTGAAGTGACCATCTGGCAGGTACGCCAGTGGTGGTGAGAGTGAATGTCTAGAGTGCTGGAAGGGTTGCTTTGCCTTGGGGGATGTTGAACCTTCGACTATTGTTGGAACTGCACTCATCAAATTGAAGAACATTTCTTCATGTGAATAGACTTTCGAGAATCAGGAAGTGAGTTATTTGTTGCAGACCCTCAAACTCTAACCTATTCTAGCACCCATAATGCGCATCATTCATAACAAGTATAAAGTATAATTGGCTATCCCCTAGATATTGATGATGGGGGGGGATTTTGTGTTACTACTGTTTTTGAATAAAAAGTGGAGGAGGTAATACAGTATAAGGTAGACAAAAGTGCTGGAGAAACTCAGCGGGTGCAGCAGCATCTATGGAGCGAAGGAAATAGGCAACAATTCGGGCCGAAACCCTTCTTCAGACCTTTCTCTCTGTCTATTATGTATCACATTAATGTATCCTAAAGTAAAATGAACAAAATAACAACAATTGAAAGACTGCCTTGAGCTCCTGCAATGCAGTCATGGGTTGAAAACTTTGAGTAGGCATCATGTAGCTGCAATAAACTCTAAGCAGAGTGTCTGCCTAGTGATCCCGTGCAACCTGTGATATGGCTAAACATAAAAGAGGAAATACAAATAGTGGCATTTGAAATGATGAGGGTTTGCTTCTGATAATTTATTAGAAATTCTGCATAACATGTTGATATTGTGGTCATTTATTTATGGGAACATGTCCAACTTGTAAGTTATAAGTTACAGTTTTGGGATAGCTGGTGAAAATCAAGCTAATCAAAGTAGAGCAAAATGAAATACAACTATAAATGTTGTGGAGATAATTTTGAAAAATCAATGTGACAATTTCAAATTATTTTTCTGCAGTGACAGATACAGTGTCCATTTATATCCCAAACTTTCAGAACTGCTTGATTTCAAATACAGTATCCATTTTTTGTTTTGTTCCTGAGATTGAAATTGTCAGTTTGAAAGAAAGGTAACTTAAAAACATAGAAAAATAGGTGCAGGACTAGGCCATTCGGCCCTTCGAGTTTGCACTGCCATTCAATATGATCATGGCTGATCATTTCAACTCAGTATCCTGTACCTGCCTTCTCTCCATACCACCTGATTCCTTTAGCCACAAGGGCCACATCTAACTCCCTATTAAATATAGCCAATGAACTGGCCTCAACTACATTCTGTGGCAAAGAATTCCAGAGACTCACCACTCTCTGTGTGAAAAATGTTTTCCTCATCTCGGTCCTAAAGGAATTCCCCCTTATCCTTAAACTGTGACCCCTTGTCTGGACCTCCCCAACATCGGGAACAATCATCCTGCATCTAGCCTGTCCAACCCCTTAGGAATCTTGTAAGTTTCTATAAGATCCCCCGTCAATCTTCTAAAATTCTAGCGAGTACAAGCCGAGTCTATCCAGTCTTTCCTCATATGAAAGTCCAGACATCCCAGGAATCAGTCTGGTGAACCTCCTCTGTACTCTCTCTATGGCAAGAATGTCTTTCCTCAGATTTGGAGACCAAAACTGTGCGCAATACTCCAGCGTAGTCTCACCAAAACCCTGTACAACTGCAGTAGAACCTCCCTGCTCCTATACTCAAATCATTTTGCTATGAATGCTAACATACCATTCGCTTTCTTCACTGCCTGCTGCACCTGCATGCCTACTTGCAATGACTGGTGTACCATGACACCCAGGTCTCGTTGCATCTCCCCTTTTCCTAATCAGCCACTATTCAGATAATAGTCTAACCTCCTGTTTTTGCCACCAAAGTGGATAACCTCACATTAATCCACATGATGCTGTATCTGCCATGCATTTGCCCACTCACCCAGCCTATCCAAGTCACCTTGCAGCCTCCTAGCATCCTCCTCACACCTAACACTGCCCCCCAGCTTCGTGTCATCGCAAACTTGGAGATGTTGCATTCAATTCCCTCGTCCAAATCATTAATATATATTGTAAATAGCTGGGGTCCCAGCACAGAGCCTTGCGGTACCCCACTAGTCACTGCCTGCCATTCTGAAAAGGACCCGTTTACTCCCTTTGCTTCCTGTCTGCCAGCCAGTTCTCTATCCACATCAATACTGAACCCCCAATATCGTGTGCTTTAAGTTTGTATACTAATCTCTTATGTGGGACCTTGTCGAAAGCCTTCTGAAAGCCCAGATATAACACATCCACTGGTTCTCCCTTATCCACTCTACTAGTTACATCCTCGAAAAATTCTATAAGGTTCGTCAGACATGATTTACCTTTCGTAAATCCATGCTGACTTTGTCCAATGATTTCACCACTTTCCAAATGTGCTGCTATCCCATCTTTATTAACTGACTCTAGCAGTTACCCCACTACCGATGTTAGACTAACTGGTCTGTAATTCCCCGTTTTCTCTCTCCCTCCTTTTTTAAAAAGTGGGGTTACATTAGCTACCCTCCAATCCTTAGGAACTACTCCAGAATCTAAAGAGTTTTGAAAAATTATCACTAATGCATCCACTATTTCTGTGGCTACTTCCTTGAGTACTCTGGGATGCAGCCTATCTGGCCCTGGGGATTTATCGGCCTTTAATCCATTCAATTTACCCAACACCACTTTCCCGGCTAACCTGGATTTCACTCAGTTCCTCCATCTTATTTGACCCCCGGTTCCCTGCTATTTCCGGCAGATTATTTATGTCTTCCTTTGTGAAGACAGAACCAAAGTAGTTATTCAATTGGTCTACCATGTCCTTGTTCCCCATGATCAATTCACCTGTTTCTGACTGCAAGGGACCTACATTTGTTTTAACTAATCTTTTTCTCTTCACATATCTATAAAAACTTTTGCAGTCAGTTTTTATGTTCGCTGCCAGTTTTCTTTCATAATTTATTTTCCCTTCCCTAATTAAGTCCTCCTCTGCAGGACTCTGAATTTCTCCCAGTCCTCTGGTAGGCTGCTTTTTCTGGATAATTGTTGTGCTTCGTCTTTTGTTTTGATACTATCCCTGATTTCCCTTGTTATCCATGGATGCACTACCTGCCCTGATTTATTCTTTTGCCAAACTGGGATGAACAATTGTTGTAGTTCATCCATGCAGTCTTTAAATTCCTTCCATTGCACATCCACTGTCAACCCTTTAAGAATCAATTGCCAGTCTATCTTGGCCAATTCATATCTCATACCCTCAAAGTTACCTTTCTTTAAGTTCAGAACCCTTGTTTCTGAATTAATTATGTCACTCTCCATCCTAATGAAGAAAACTATATTATGGTCACTCTTGCCCAAGGGGCTGCGCAAAACAAGACTGCTAACTAACCACCCCTCATTACTCAATACCCAGTCTAGAATAGCCTGCTCTCTTGTTGGTTTCTCTACATGTTGGTTTAGAAAACTATCCTGCATACATTCCAAGAAATCCTAATGAAGAACTCAACCATATTATGGTCACTCTTGCCCAAGGGGCCGCGCAAAACAAGACTGCTAACTAACCATCCCTCATTACTCAATACCCAGTCTAGAATAGCCTGCTCTCTTGTTGGTTTCTCTACATGTTGGTTTAGAAAACTATCCTGCATACATTCCAAGAAATCCTCTTCCTCAGCACCCCTGCCAAAGTCACCCATTATAACTGTTTTACCTTTGTTGCATGCATTTCTAATTTCTTGTTTGATGCCACCCCCAACTCCACTACTATTCTTAGGTGGCCTGTACACAACTCCCACTAGCGTTTCTGCCCCTTAGTGTTTCGCAGCTCTACCCATATCGATTCCACATCCTCCAAGCTAATGTCCTTCCTTTCTATTGCGTTAATCTCCTCTCTAACCACCAACGCTACCCCACCTCCTTTACCTTTCTGTCTATCCCTCCTGAATATTGAATATCCCTGGATGTTCAGCTCCCAGCCTTGGTCACCCTGGAGCCATGTCTCCGTGATCCCTACTATATCATAGTCATTAATAGCTATCTGCACCTTCAACTCACCCACCTTATTACGAATGCTCCTCGCATTGAGACACAAAGCCTTCAGGCTTCTTTTTACAACACTCTTACTCCTTAAACAATTATGTTGAAAACTGGCCCTTTTTGATTTTTGCCCTGGATTTGTCTGCCTGCCACTTTTACTTTTCGCCTTGCTACCAATTGCTTCTACCCTCATTTTATACCCCTCTCTCTCTCTGCTCGCACATTTAAGAAACCCACCACCTCTTATTCTCTGTTTATTATTATTTTCTTCATTCCCCCCCACATGTTGGGTCTGAGTGCTTCCCTTCTCTGCCTCCTGCCTCTGTCTACTAGCTTTCTCTATTTGAGTCCCTCCCCCCCCCCCCTAACCGTTCTAGTTTAAAGTCTCCCCAGTAGCCTTTGCAAAACGTCATCGAAGATAATGCAGTCTGTCACAGTTTTCACATTCAGTTAATAATTTTGCACATTTTAATTTTAAATTAATTGTGAAAAATAATTTTCTAGTGAGCTAACAATGGAATCAATAATTTCCACCTGCAGCACAATTGTGTAAGCGAGGAGAAAAGAGTGTGGACTTGAACAAATTGCTGGAAAATCATCGGTGAGACCAAGAGTAGACTAGGCGACTGCTTTACTGAACACTGGCACTGTGTCTGGCAGGGCCACCTGGAGCTCCAAGTTGCTAGCCAGTTCACCTTCCCGTCCCATATTTACCGCACTAGCCTTGGCCTTTATCGTTCAGACTGAATCCACACATAGATGGAAGAATAGCACCTCATATCGCGCTTGGAGAGCCTACAACCCAATGAGGAACATTGAATTCTCCAATTTCAGGTAAACCCCATTTTTCTACTTGGGCTCCCTGCCCCTACCGCTTAATTCCTCCCCCACTCCTCTACCTTCTCCATTTACGCACCACCCATTCTCCTCCCTTCTCCAAGTTCCCCATTTTTCTTCACCCCCCCCCTTATCTACCCGTCATCTACTTCTACATTACACTCCCCACCATCCTTTTTTTTTACCAGATTCCACCTGTAATGTATTCATACATATTCATGTATATGTTAATGAGTTGGTGTTCCATATAAGATGCGAATGTTGGGTAATAAATCTCTCTCTCGTGATCCACGCAACCTGCGTGTAAGTTATTCATTCTGCCGTCTGGAATATAATAAATTTGGAGGCGAGGATGGAATAGAGTTTGTGAACTCATCCTTTAAATACAGTGCAGGATTGTTTTGCAACATGCAGTATTGTTTAACATTTTAAACAGTAAATACGGAGTTGTGTCGCAGTTGTTTGCGAGCTGGACACGATAGGCCGCAGATCCTTCTGTGCAGGGACTGTAGTTTAAAACAGCTGTACAAAGCCTGACAAACTCTTGCCGATATCTCTATGTTGTGTCTATATGACGAGATGCCATCCTCAATCAATCAAAGACTTTATTGTCATTCAAAAATATACCAACAAATGAAAGTCTGAACAAAATTTTGTTGCATCTGGCTCACCGTGCAACATAAAATAACAAAAGAATAAAATAGATAAGAAGATAAAATAGATAAAAAGATAAAATAGCTAATAGTGGCGGCACATTATATGGAATTCAAGAGTCTGATGGCTCGGGGGAAGAAGCTGTTGCAAAACCTGGCCATTCTCCTATTACTGCGATACCTTTTGCCCGAGGGCAGCAGAGTGAACAGTCTATGATGGAAATGTGTGGGGTCTTTTTATAATGCTGTTGGCCTTGGACAAGCAACGTTTGCACGCAATGTCCCGGATTGAAGGAAGAGAAGTCCCAAATATTTTTTCAGTCGTCCTCACCACTCTCTGCACGGAACTCCAGTCGGAGGCTTTGCAGTCCCCAAACCAGACTGAGATGCAGCTGGTCAAAATGCTCTCTATGGTGCCCCTGTAGAAAGTGGTGAGGACGGGATGGGGGAGGTGAGCTCTTCTCATCCGGCCCAGAAAGTGCAAACGCTGCTGTGCTCTCTTAACTAGTGATGCGATGTTATGTGACCAGGTCAGACTGTTCTTGATCTGCACCCCCAGGAACTTAGTGCTACTGACCAACTCCACATCGATGTCATTAATGTGTAGTGTTGTATGGCTGTGCCGGTTTCTCCTGAAGTCGACGATGACCTCCTTTGTTTTGTCAACATTCAGGATCAGATTGTTCGTATTGCACCAGTCCACCAGTTGTTTCACCGCCTCCCTGTAAGCCAGTTCATTGTCGTCCCGAATAATCAAACCACTGTTGTGCCATCTGCGTACTTCATGATGTGGTTTGTACTAAACCTGGCACAATAGTTGTGGGTCATCAGGGTAAACAACAGTGGACTCGGGACATAGCCCTGAGGGGAACCGGTGCTCAGAGGGATGATGTAGGAGGTGTTATATCCAACCCGCACTGACTGAGGTCTGTCAGTGAGATAGGTCCAGTAGCCAGTTACATAAGGGGGTGCTGTGGCCCAATGAACCCAATTTGCTTACCAAGTGCTGAGGGATGATTGTATTGAACACTGAACTCGAACAGCATTCGCACATATGTGTTCTTCTTCTCTAGATGTTCCAGGCTCGGGTGGGGTACGGAGGATATGGTGTCCTCTGTGGATAGGTTTGGCCTGTAAGCAAACTGGAACGGGTCAAGTGTGGAGGGGGGTCTGGAGGTAATATGGTCCCTGACCAACCTTGGCATTGTATAAGTCATTTAGACTGAGTTTTTTTTGACAAGTTCCTTTAGCTGAATAGCCTTTGTACAGCTAAGTTTTAGGTGAATTGTTACACCAGAACAGACAGGAAATCGGGGTTTTTGAACGGACTTAAAAAAAAAAACAGTACGACACGATGGCAGCGTCCACGGGCTACATCGGAAACCTTGGCACTTTTGACAAGAGTAGAGAGCCGTTCAGCTCCTATATGAAGAGAGCAAACATGTTTTTCATGGCAAACAACATAATGGAGATCAGTAGTGAAGGAGAGATAGTGACTGAAAACAAATAAGGCCGTTTGCGAACGCATGAAAGCGATTCTGCTCACGGAGATCAGTCCTGAAGTGTACGGCACACTCGTGAATCTCCTTGCGCACATAAAGGCAAAAGACGTGGAAGTGTGTGGAACAAAAAGATACTTAGTTGAAGTTGGAGATAGGATCAAAAGTGTTCATGTTGATCAAATGATTCCAGCCAAAGATGAACCAGAAACTGAGCATGAAGTCCTAATCTCCGAGTTTTCATCTGAAAGTGGAAGAGACCACTGTGATTGAAACACATAAGGCCATTTGCGAACGCATGAAAGCCATTCTCTCACGGAGATCGATTCTGAAGTGTACGGCACACTCGTGAATCTCCTTGCACCCATAAAGGCAAAAGACGTGCCATTCAATGACATTATGAAGAAGTTGGAGGAGCACTTCAACCCAAAGCCTCTGGAAATTGCAGAAAGCTATACATTTGGCACTAGAAACCAGAAGCAGAAAAATGTAACTTTGCATTGTAACTTTGGAACCTTTCTCGGATGCGCACTACGTGACAGATTTGTTTGTGGTCCAGTGGATGAACAAATTCAGTCCAAACTCATGAACACTCCAGATCTTATATTCGAGCAAGCATGCAAGATAGCTTCCACAATGGAGATGGCATCAAAGAATGCTCACGAGTTTTGTCCACCACGGACTGCAGTGGCCGGTTACAGTCACAAGGCCAAACCAAGAGGCGCTAAACCAAAACCAAAGTATGGCGGGGAGCCGAGTTCAGCCAGTTGTTATCGTTGCATCGGTAATCACTCATCACAATTTTGTCAGATCAAAATGGCCAAGTGCTATAACTGCCAGAAGAAAGGCCATATCGCCTCAGCATGTCGGGCCCAGCTTCAAACAGGAAAACAACAACCTGCGGGAATCAAGCGACAACACCAGAGAGGAGTTCGCAACTTGGAGATTAACCCAGATGGAAATGAACTTGGATTGTACACCATTTATGCAACCAACATCGATAAGCCTACAACCAGCCAAGGCAAGGACTTTCGAACTAAACTATTGATAAATTAACGGTTAATCGATAGGTGTATTGACACGGCAGCAGATTGTTCGGTCATGAGCAAAGACCTGTACGAAACAAAGTTCCCACAGATACCATTGTTTGAGAGTAAGGTCAAGCTGAGAACCTACTCGGGCGAAGTTTTTGAGACGCGGACAAATGAACTGTAAAGTTCAGCATAATGGTCAGTCAGTAACACTGCCCTTCATAATGGCCAGCTACAGAAATAAACCAACCCTTCTTGGAAAGGATTGGCTGAGCAGAATAGTTAGACTGGAAGAACATTTTCAGCGTCGATTTGTCCAAATCATGTCTTGAAAACACCATTAACAAACATGCAAACATTTTTGCTGACCGTTACACGGGAATAACAGGGTACTCTGCACACATTCGACTTAAGCAAGATGTGAGATCTGTGTATTGTCGACCAAGACCTGTACCATATGCACTAAAGCAACAAGTGGAGGAAGGACTCGACAGGTTAGAGCGGAATGGAGTACTCGTGAAGACAGACCAGAGTAACTGGGCAACGCCAATTGCGGCCGTACCCAAGGCCACCAAAACTGCTCGACTATGTGGTGACTACAAAGTCACAATCAACCAAGCCGTTGATGACGAACAATATCCATTACCAACCTCGCAAGATCTGTACGCAGAACTTAGCGGAGCAAGAGTCTTCACTAAACTGGATTTGTTTCAAGCTTGCGCCCAACTCAATGTCGACAAGAAAAGTCAGCAGTACTTGACTATCAACACTCATAAGGGCTTGAATTCATATACAAAGCTGCCCTATGGTGTGAAATCCTCCCCAATAGAAATTTCGGGAAATTGGTTATTCCTCAGTTTTCATATCCAGAATTTCCTAATGGTAATAAAACAAATTGTATGAAGTTTGCACATTGTCCATGTGAGTTTCCTCTGCGTGCTTCATCTGAGCATTGAAAAAGCGTCTAGAATTTAACTTTCGTGACGCATGTCTGGTGTCTACCTGAAATTTGGCACAGATTTAGATAAAATATCATTAAGAAGGAATTCGAAACTCGTCAGTGCCAAAAGTTGCAGACTAATTAATTAAGATAATTAGAACATTTATTAGGAAAAGTAACAGCGCCCTCGTGTTCAATAATGGGTAGCTTAATATTACTCTATGGGGAGCTGGATTCTGTGTTGCGGGCTATTTACTTCCTGGCTCAGGGAGATCATAATGGAGAGAGAGAGAGCCCGGGACAGAGCAGCCCAGTAGCTACCCGGCAACAACCACCTCCACCGGTTGCCTCTGTGCCGAAGGATCAGTGGCGGCGGGCCGGCTGAAGGCGCTGAGGTGGCGGCCAGTTCCGCTGTCCGGTCCAGGCGGCCGCTTGCAGCCACCTGAGCTACTTCCCTCCCCGGCCACAATGCGGTGGCTCTGCGCCCTGAGCGCCGCAGCAGCGGTGAGTGAGTGAGTCACTGGCATGATCTCTGACCCCCCCTCCTTCTCAACGCTCCTGCCCTCCCAGCAACTTTATCCCTGGTGGCCCAGCCAAGGCTGCTACTATGTGCAGCCTAGGCCGTGCTGGCCCGGGCCAGATTCCCCACACACTGTGGAAAGAAACTCCACCAACTCGTTGGAAAGTTTCTTCTGCATGATGTTGAAGTAAGATCAAAATGTGTTATGTTCTTTGATGCGGGATTGGCATGTGTCTTGATTGATATAACCCAGAAATGCGCAGCAGATGGTTAAGAATTGAGTTGTTAAAAAAAATAATTTTGCATCTTGTTCCAGACTCAACTAATGGAAATTTATAAACTCCGTAACGCTTAATTCGACACATTAAACAGCAAAGGTAGACTGTATATAATCATTTATTTTCCCAATCCTTTGGTTTAGATTTCATAGGTGGGTTTGTCATAAATGGCTAGTTTACAAACAGAAACATCGCATTTTTATTTGTTTATATCAGTACACGCAATATATGAAAGAAAACACTACAATCTCACAATAATAATCATTGGACCGGTCTTTTTGGAGAATCTTGTTACTTCAGGGTATTACTCAAAGTTCAACTCTTACAAACGGTTGCATGCACAGTAATCTGCAGTTCACTCTCTTGCAAAAACTAGATGACAACTTGCTGAAATTTTCACAGTAATCATCAATCATACTGTCATGGTTTATTATGGTGTACGATAATCATGTGAGGATATTTGTATTACTGTTTTGACAGTTAAAACCTCTTGCACTAACCTTCCTCGGAATCTCCCATCACCATGATCCCAGTGTGCTCCCTGCCTAGCTAGCCTGAAACAAAGCGCGTGATTGATCAATAGGCATCCGACACAATGTCAAACGTGCTTTGATTGGACAATTACTTGGAAAATGTGAGTTTTTTTTCCATATTTTAAAAATATGTGCAGGTTTTTTCTTGACGAGTTTCAGATATGATTTCTATAATATTTTTACACAATATGTTATAAATGGGAAGTATTTGTAGAAGTTACCTAAAATTAGAGAATTCAATGTTCATACCGCTGTGTTGTAAGCTACACGAGCAAAATATGAGGTGCTGTTCCTCCAATTTACGTGTGGCCTGACTATGACAGTGGAGGATACCCACGACAAAAAGGTCATTATGGGAATGGGAAGGATTAAATTGCTGGGCAACTGGGAGATCAGGTAGGTTAAGACGTTCAGCGAAACGATCGCCGAGCCTGCGCTTGTTCTCATTGATGTACAGGAGTTCATGGCCGTCCGAAGGGGGGTTGCGATTGCACACCCCTTTTTTTCCAGAGTAAAATAAAATCCAGAGTTTAAAAAAAAGCAATATTTTTTTTATTCTACACCAGGACAGAGGGAGCCTTGCCTTTGGGCTCCTTGGCCTCCTTGCAGCCGCACAGCCACTGGATGACCCTGGCGTTGCGCTCGTTGACCCAGAGGGCGGGGGACTATTCTTCCCCCGGAGTGGCTCATTGGCCTTATCGCTGCTGCAGTGCCGGGATGGCTCGCTCTCCGAGTCCGGGCAGCTTACGCTGCAAAACTTGATGGCAAGGCTTTCGAAGGCGGTGTAGGCGGCAAACTTCTCCCTGGCCAGGTTTTCGATCACCTCGGGCTCGATGTCGCAGTGCTCAAAGAAGCTGTCCACGCCCAAGCCCAAACCCTAGCCCTACCCCTAAACCTAACCAGGAGTCACCCGCAGGACAACATAGGTCAGCGTGTATGTCATACAACTTAATGGTTTTATGTGCGTCAGACACAGAGAAGGAGGACAAGAGTGGAGAGGGGGAAGGGGAGAAGGGGGGGTGGTGGAGAAAGAGGGATAGGAGCGAGAGGGGGGAAGAGGGGGGGGACAGGAGAGTTCAGTCTACACTCACTGAATCCATCCCTGTGAAATGTTAGAGACAGTGATTGGATCTGGGAGCGGACCAATACATCTGTAAATAAAACTGAATGACTCAGACATCTGCTCTTCACCATGGTCCCAATTCCTCATCTTCACCATGGATGTCCAGTCACTCTACACCTCCATCCCCCACCAGGAGGGTCTTAAAGCCCTCCGTTTCTTCCAGAACTGCAGAACCAACCTATCTCCGTCTACTGATACGCTCCTCCGCCCAGCGGTGCTGCTTAACCTTAACAAGTTTTCGTTTGACTCCTCCCATTTCCTCCAAATACAAGGCGTGGCTATGGGCACGTGCATGGGCCAAAGCTATGCCGGCTTCTTTGTAGGGTACGTCAAACAATCTTTGTTCGAGGTGTACCTTGGCCCTATCCCCTAACTCTACCTCTGCTACATCGATGACTGCATTGGTGCTACCTACTGTGCCCACACACAACTCACTTCATCCATTTCACCACTAAGTACCATCCGGCACTTAAATACACCTGGATCATTTCCAACGTTTCCCTACCATTTCTAGACCTCACTATCTCCATCGCAGGTGATAGACGACTGACTGACATCTACTGTAAACCCACTGACTCCCATGGCTATCTGGACTATACTTCATCCCACCCTGCTTCCTGTAAGGACTCCACCCCCTCCTCCCACTTCCTCCGTCTACGCCGCATCTGCACCCAGGGCATCGGAGGTGTCCTCATTCTTCAGGGAACGGGGGTGCCCCTCTTCTACTATAGATGGGGCTCTCACCAGGGTCTCTTCTATACCTGTAACTCTGCTCTCACTCCCCATCCCCCCCCTTCTCATAACAAGGGCAGAGTCCCCCTTGTCCTCACCTTCCACCGTACCAGCCGTCACAAACAACAAATAATCCTCCAACATTTTCGCCACCTCCAACGGGATCCCACCACTAGCTACATCTTCCCATCTCCTCCCCTGTCTGCTTTCCGCAGAGACCGCTCCCTCCGTAACTCCCTGGTCAATTTGTCTATTCGCACCCAAACCAACCCCTCTCCTGGCACTTACCCTTGCAATCGCGGGAATGCTACACTTGTCGTTTTACCTCCCCCCTTGACTCCATTCAAGGATCCAAGCAGTCTTTCCAGGTGCGGCATAGGTTCACCTGCACCTCCTCCAAGCTCATCTATTGCATCCGCTGCTCTAGGTGTCAGCTGCTCTACATCAGTGAGACCAAGCGTAGGCTTGACGATCGCTTCGCCCAACACCTCCGCTCGGTTCACAATAACCAACCTAATCTCCCAGTGGCTCAGCACTTCAACTCCCCCTCCCATTCCGAATCCGACCTTTCTGTGCTGGGCCTCCTCCATGGCCAGAGTGAGGCCCACCGTAAATTGGAGGAGCAGCATGTCAGATTTCGCTTGGACAGTTTACACCCCAGCGGTATGAACATTGACTTATCTAATTTCAGGTAGTCCCTGCTTTCTCCTCCTCTTCCCAGCTCTCCCTCAACCCACTGTCTCCGTCTCTTCCCTTCTTCTTCCTGCCCCACCCCCCCACCCTCACATCAGTCTGAAGAAGGGTCTCGACCCGAAATGTTGCCTATTTCCTTCGCTCCATAGATGCTGCCTCACCCGCTGAGTTTCTCCAGCATTTTTGTCTATCGTGACTCGGACATCTTTTCATTTGCACAATTGATTTTATTGTATTAATTTTAATATATTAATGTTTAAAATCCATGTATTGAAGGAAGAATATTTTACAGCCCATCTGTGGTTCCTTAGCCCAACCTTAACCCTAACTCTAACCGGGCGTCACCCGCAGGACAGCATACGTCAGTGTGTGACAGGGCGCACGACATGATGAGACGCCCAGATGTCCCCCTGGATTTTGAAAATCCCAAAATACAGGGGCGACGGAAACACCGCACATCACTACATGCATCACCACGCATCATGTTGCGTCACGAGCCGGTAACCTCTTTTCAGGTTGTTGCTGAAAATGTCGCCCAAGTGGGACAGACCCTTTACTTGTGCAAACTGGGATGCTGCTGGCGTGGCGACTGGTACTTCCTGGGGCGCTGCTGGAGTGGTTATTTGTGCACCCCTGGGTGCTGCTGGTGTAGTTACTTGTGCACCCTGGGGTGTTGCTGGCGAGGCTGTTGTTTCTCCCTGGAGTGCTGCTGGTGTGGTTACTTGTGAACTGTGGAGTGATGCTGATGTGGTTACTTGTGCACCCTGGGGTGCTGCAGCTTCTGTACCCACTGCTAATTCTCCCCCTTCCGACATTGCTGCTCCCGTTGCTGGCCCCTTCTGCGTGTCGCCCCGGCCGCTAGAGCCGGGCAGCAGCCGCTGGACCAGGCTGCCACCGCCTTTGAAACTGCGGGCACTGCTGGTAGCTGCCACTCCCCGCATGAACTCGCACTTCTGCCAGTACATGATCAGCGAGTCGGGCCTGAGCTGCCTCTTGGAGCTGGAGTGACGCACAATGTCAGGCGGAAGCCCCAGCTGCCCGCTCTGCTGGGGGCTGCCGGAGACCAGGTAAGTCTTCGTGATGCTGCTGGCTCCACTTTGCATCCCCTCGCTGTCTGGCTCTTCACGTACTTGGCCTTGTCGGCAGCCAGTCTCTCCACGCCGCTCTGCCGACCCTGCCTGTCCCCCTCCATTTGACTGCGGAGGTAGCCAGGACCTTTAGTCAGGAGCCTGAGCAGCAGAGAGATGCACGCCTCGGGTGGCACGATTGTAGTTGGCGTGATCTCGCTCGGCATCTTACTTTGATCCAGCCAACGAGGACAAACACGTTTTCACATCCGCAAAAAAGCAAAGACACAGGCCGTCTGCAATCGCCCTTAATCCACATTCACTATGACTTTGCCCATAACTTGGACAAAGTGGTGACTAGGTTTGCGCAGTTACATTCTTGGAAAATGGAACTGGAAAACATGATTTATGGCTAAATTATTATTTATCACTATTATCTGAATGGTGGCTGATTAGGAAAAGCGGAGATGCAACGAGATCTGGGTGTCATGGTACACCAGTTATTGAAAGTAGGCATGCAGGTGCAGCAGGCAGTGAAGAAAGCGAATGGTATGTTAGTATTCATAGCAAAAGGATTTGAACATAGGAGCAGGGAGGTTCTACTGCAGTTGTACAGGGTCTTGGTGAGACCGCACCTGGAGTATTGCGTACAGTTATGGACTCCAAATCTGAGGAAAGACATTCTTGCCAGAGAGGGAGTACAGAGAAGGTTCACCAGACTGATTCCTGGGATGTCAGGACTTTCATATGAAGAAAGGCTGGATAGACTCGGTTTGTACTCACTAGAATTTAGAAGATTGAGGGGGGATCTTATAGAAACTTACAAAATTCTTAAGGGGTTGGACAGGCTAGATGCAGAAAGATTGTTCCCGATGTTGGGGAGGTCCAGACAAGGGGTCACAGTTTAAGGATAAGGGAGAAATCTTTCAGGACCGAGATGAGAAAAACATTTTTCACACAGAGAGTGGTGAGTCTCTGGAATTCTCTGCCACAGATGGTAGTTGAGGCCAGTTCATTGGCTATATTTAAGAGGCAGTTAGATGTGGCCCTTGTGGCTAGAGGGATCAGGGGGTATGGAGAGAAGGCAGGTACGGGTGATGGGGTAAGTTGGATGATCAGCCATGATCATATTGAATGGCGGTGCAGGCTCGAAGGGCCGAATGGCCTACTCCTGCATCTATTTTCTATGTTTCTAAATGGCAATATATGCAGGCCTGTCATGAGTGTCCGTCGCCTGCATCACTACACCAGGACTTCCATGAGCAATGACAGGCTGTCGGGCACTCGCCTTAATGTACATTCACTATGACTTTGTCCCATGACCTGGATAAAGCGATGACTAGGTTTGTGCAGTTTCATTCTCGGAAAATGGAACTGAAAACATGATTTACGGCTAAATGGCAATATATGCCGGCCTGCCACGAGTGTTGTCAAAGTCTGTGAGAGGAATCCTGAACTGTCTGCTAATTCCCTCGCACTTTGGGAGCCCAAACAGGGCACTGCAAGAAGAGGTAGAAGTCGGGCCACCTACATCACTGTACTAGCTGCGGAATGACACAGGCCTTGGACAGCGTTAACAAACTGAGGACTGCCATTAAAGATGAAGTCACACTTTGGGAGACCAATCGTGGCACTGCAAGAAGAGGTAGAAGTCGGGCCACCTACATCAGTGTACTGCGGAATGACATGTGCTTTGACAGAATTAACAATCTGAGGACTGCCATGCTAGATAAACTGATCTCAGGTGCTATATTCGTGGAACCAGGGATGCCATTTAGGCTAAGGCCTATGAATGCCCTTGCATTAGTAGATGTAGTGGTAAATGGCAATATTCATTCAGGAGCATCTGAATGATTTTGCAACATCATGCCAGCATGCAGAGTGACAGTGAACTAAGAACTCATTCCAGTCATGTTAGTCAGCATGGCTCAACAATAGTAATACTGAGTGATTTAAATTTTTTTTTACTTGCCATGCCACTCACCTTTACGTGACACTAGACCAAGTGGAACCCGTTGGGTCCCGTCCCCTCAACGCGCGGTTGTGGGGGGCGGCTTGCAGCGTCACGCACACACGCGCGCACACACACACACACACACACACACACACACACACACACACACACACACACACACACACACACACACACACACACACACACCCCCACACCCCCCACCCCCCCCCCCATCGCCCGCCCTATCTACTCACGCATAGCCCTCAACTCGCAGGCGTGGCTAGAGAGGAAGGGCACAGAGAGGGAGACCGGGGCCCAGAGAGCGAGCCCTGGACCTCGGCCGTGAGAGACTTCACACTTCGAGCTCGTGATGTGTGCTGCACGCATATTATTTCACATAAAATGTGGGTGATCCTGTCATGCCACCCCCCTTTTTGAAAAGCATCGTATGGGCCTGGGAGTTGACACCAGGAACAGTAGATGAGGTTGGAGGAGGTGCAAGTGACCTCTGCCTCACCTGAAGAGACTTGGGGTCCTTGAATGCAGTAGAGGGGGAAGGTAAAGGGACAGGTGTTGCATCTCCTGCGGTTGCAAGGGAAAGTACTTGGGGAGGGGGTGGTTTGGGTGGAAAGGGATGAGTTGACCAGGGAGTTGCGGAGGGAACTGTCTCTGCGGAAAGCAGAGATGGAAAGATGTGGCCAGTAAGTGTGATCCTGTTGGAGGTGGCGAAAATGTTGGAGGATTATATGCTGTATGCGACGGCTGATGGGGTGGAAGGTTAGGACAAGGGGGACTCTGTCCTAGCAAACGGGAGATCCAGTAGGCCTTGACTGTCCGAGTGTAAGTGTTCGGCGAAACAGTCGCCGAGTCCATGCTTGGTCTCGCTGATGTACAGGAGACCACATCAGGGACATCAGATGCAGTAGATGAGGTTAGAGCAAGCATATTGGAAGGTAGAGTGAGTGACCCATTCCTGCAATGTAGTTGGCTCTTAAAAACTCAACCCACTAACTTTGCCTTGAATAGGTTCAATTTCTTCTTCAAAAAAAACAGTTTTATCTTTTATGATGTTTTGTCTTGGATGGGAGATGTTAGCCTCTGTAGGAAAGTGTCAATTTCTTCAACAGACAAACTGTACTCTGAGGAATAATAAATGGAATAGAATTTAATAAACCTTGGATTTTCACCAGATCATCACAGATGTGACATCAATGCTATTTTTAATTATGGGAGTTATGTCCCTGTCTCACGGTGCGAGTCCACCCACGAGTGACTCCAAGTGAAAGAAAAAAAACAGACTCGTGGTTATGTACAAGATTATAAGTTTATGTTCAAGTGTTTAACCGAGTTCCCAGAGGTATGTCATTTCTGCGATGTTGCAAGTTCCTCTCCCGAGTTACCAAGTTCCTCTCCCGTTACTCTTCAGCCAATTGTGAATGAAGGCTTTTTGTTCAATGGGCTAATTCTTCCCCGCGGACATAAATTGGCCCTGTTTTAAAGCCGGTCAGAAAATAGACGAGAGAAAGCAACAAGTGAAATGACAACTAACCGCTGACTGACATTTGCAGAGGATCGGCGATTGGCGCTACTGTTGCAACATGAAAGATTGAACATCTATCTGAAATGAGATTTATGGTATTATGACAGATGTTCGTTTTGACAACAGAAACTCCTACTTTTTTTGTGGCTCGGCCAATAAGTTGAAATGTGCTGAAGCATGTTTCCCCTTTACCGCCGATAGCCAGCCTCGGGAAACTATTCCGGACAATTCATCTAAATTGCTGCTGAGAAGGAATGCGGCCTTTAAGTTAACTCGACTTACAAGATATGCATCAGCTTTTTTATGTTAATAAAAGTACGAATTATTGACAATGCAAACGTTTTACATATACAAAGCTCCGGGAAAGTTCACGGTAGTGATATTAAAAAAAACACGATACGGCCAACATGAAACATAACAGAAACCTAAATGAACAGAGACTTGTGGTGCAGTGACTAAATCAGTCTCATTCTGGTATCTATAGCGTGCAATGTTCGGAAGGCAGGCTAGACTTGAATTGCCAGCGGCACCTCGCATTGAACTTCGTGAGAATGAGTTTTACGTGGGATTGCAATAAGCGTGCAATGATAAGATCTGCATATGTTCAGTGGGATCCACGTGGAAAAGCTTTGTGATCCAGCAGCCGCCGACCATACTCTAGTGACACTCAACACATTGGTGTTCCCGTGCAGCTTTACACCAGAATAAAACAATTGGAGTAACTCAGCGGGACAGGCAGCATCTCTGGAGAGAAGGAATGGGTGACATTTCAGGTCGAGACCCTTCTTCAGTGTTGTGTTCTGGTGTAGAGCTGCACGGGAACACCAAAGTGTTGAGTGTTACTAGAATATGGACGACGGCAGCCTGTCCCGCTGAGTGACTCCAGCATTTTGCGTCTATCTTCGGTTTAAATCAGCATCTGCAGCTGCTTCCGACAGCCTGACACCAGGTTGGCCCGAGGATGGTGCCCTATCTATTGTGTATCAGATTAGAAACCCGACGTTCATACTATATTGTGCAGGAAGGGAACTGCAGATGCTGGTTTACACCGAAGATAGACACAAAAAGCTGGAGTAACACAGCGGCTCAGGCAGCATCTCTGGAGGAAATAAATAGGTGAGGTTTCGGGTCGGTTCTTCAGACACTATACCGTCTTATCCCTTTCATGTGTGTAATTCATGTAGTTCAGACACTATACCGTCTTATCCCTTTCATGTGTGACTCGGGTCTCTGGCGCTGTGAGGCAGCAACTCTACTGCTGCGCCGCCAATGTGACAATCCAATTTTTTGAATGAAGTTAGCCGCTTCACCGAGGAGCGGGTGCAGTAAAACAAGAATGAACGGATTTGCCAGCGGTGACATTGCAGCCGAGGTCTGGGGAAGACAGAGAGGGGAACAATGAGGACACGGAAGTTTAGTGGGGAATCTCATTGGTTATTATGTGGGAAGGAAGTCCAGATGCTGGTTTAAAGATAGACAAAATGCTGGAGTAACTCAGCGGGACAGGCAGCATCTCTGGGTAGTGGTCTAAGGAAGGGTCTCGACCCGATACACCATCATTCCTTCTCTCCGGAGATGCTGCCTGTCCCGCTGTGTTACTCCAGAATTGTGTGTGTGTGAGAGAGTTACTCCAGCATTGTTTGTGTGTGTGTGAGAGTTACTCCAGCATTGTGTGTATGTGTGTGTGAGTTACCTTAGCATTGTGTGTGTATGTGTGTGTGAGTTACCTTAGCATTGTGTGTGTGTGTGAGTTACTCCAACATTGTGTGTGTGTGTGTGTGTTACTCCAGCATTGTTCGTGTGTGTGTGTGTGTGTGTGAGTTACTCCAGCATTGTGTGTGTGAGTTACCCCAGCATTGTGTGTGTGCGAGTTACCCCAGCATTGTGTGTGCGTGTGCGAGTTACCCCAGCATTGTGTGTGTCACCCCAGCATTGTGTGTGTGTGTGCGAGTTACTCCAGCATTGTGTGTGTGCGAGTTACTCCAGGATTGTGTGTGTGCGTGTGTCAGTTACCCCAGCATTGTGCGTGTGCGAGTTACCCCAGCATTGTGTGTGTCACCCCGGCATTGTGTGTGTGTGCGAGTTACTCCTGCATTCTGTGTGTGCGAGTTACTCCAGCATTGTGTGTGTGTGTGTGAGTTACCCCAGCATTGTGTGTGTGTGAGTCACTCCAGCATTGTGTGTGAGTTACCCCAGCATTGTGTGTGTGTGTGAGTTACCCCAGCATTGTGTGTGTGTGAATCATGAATTGCCAAGACACAAGGCACTGTAGATACAATAATGTCATACACAAGAAAGGGCAGATGCTAGTTGAAAATAGTGAACACATGGGGCTGGAGAAATTTGGAAATGTCATCCCGTCACGCATTCCTTCTCTCCAAAGATGCTGCCTGCCCGCTGTGTTAAAGGAGTTCCCACGGTAGACTCACGAATCACTAAGGTAAACGCACGGGCCACCACGTTATAAATGAGTTTAAAATGTTTCAATTTTTAACTTGAACTGTAAATTTGACTTGGGAAAAAAATCAAACATGTTTGATTTTTTTCACGAGTTACCAAGTTTCACGGGTACTTGCCGTTAGCGCCACGAGTCGCTAAGTTGCTCGCAAGAGTTCCGACGTTCCCGCTACGTTTAGTGTACGTGATTACCGCGAGTGACAACTCTGGGTCACTCGTGGTTCAACTCGCACCGTGAGACGGGTTTTTCTGCATTCATCTCACTCCTGCAGTTCAACAATCAGCTCATCCCACTCTGTGGATGTAATTTGATCATTGCACACTCATTGATATTTGTTGTGAGAGCGCTGTATGGATACTTTAAGGGATTCCGACAGTTTCAGAGGCTCAGTGGCAGGAAACTACATGCTAACATCGCAAATCATTGTTATTAGCTTTGTGCTTCAATTTGGATTGATGCTTATTTAGAGGCAGGTGTGTTTACTGTTGTTGATAAATTGTTAATGGACGTCTCATGACAAGAAATTGCTGCAGACACAGTCCAGGTGATTGGAATGGGAGTTAATGGCATAAAAAAACTTGGACATGAGCCACGGTTTAACTTCCATTTAGGCTTTGGTTTATTTATTTCTTTCAGATAAGACAAATTCCAGTACTGCCACTTAATGATTTGAAAGTAGATTAGAAGTTAAGGAAATGCTTTAAATTGGTTGTACTGTTCTTCCAGTGGCTTGCCTGGTAAGCATAGTGTGTGACTGGCTTTAACTCTTGGTCTCTATGGGATGTCTGTTATCTGCAGCACAAGAAAAGTGAACCACAATCAGCGTCAGCATCTGTATATCAGGATGGGAAATTACAAATAATTTTTAGCACAGTAATAGGTCATTTGGCATAATGTTCAATGCAAGTGTTTACTCTTTGCACTATTTTCTTTCCACCCCTCCTCATCTCATCCATTCTACATATTAAAGCATGTTTACTGCTGCATGTGGTGTCTATGGACTGTGGAACAATGAGTAAAAGGGGAAGGATCTCAGAGTCAGAGATAAACATGCAAACAATTCACCAAATCTGTGCAGACCATCAGCCACTCATTTAGATTAATTCTACAGTAATCCCTTTTTGTAATCTCACTTTCTTAATAGCCTCCTCCTCCTCTCAGATTGTACCACACTTGGGACAATTTACAGTGACCAATTAATTTACCAGTGTATGTCTTTAGTATGTGGAAGGAAACTGGAGCACCTGGAGGAAACCTATACTATTGCAGGGTGAACGTGCAAACTCCCCACAGACAGAATCCAAGGTTAGGATTGAACTTGGCTCTCGGGGCAATGTGTGAGCAGCAGTACTAGCAAAGGTACAAGTGAAACCTGGCAATATACGTTTTAATTTCTGTCATGCCACTAATCAAAGTGCCTGCAGAATGTGGACTTTGGTGAGGTTCAGGCTACCTAATTAATGCAGGCAGGACAGGTTATGTGTTGCAGCAGTACATGGGAGCTGATCGAAATCTTTGTAATTCATGGTGACAACGTCTGCAATAAGAATCTGCAGCTAAAGGCTTAGGATTTGGACATGGCAGCAGAGAAGATGAATGTTACTTGTTCCAGGAGGCATTTATGCTCCTTAGACAAAATACTCCAGAAATAGTCCATCAAAATAGGTGGGGGGGGGGGGGGGGTCTTGAGGATATGACTAAGCTTGACAGGGATCAACCAGGTAGCATTGGAGGAGCCTAAGTCCACAGTCCACAGAAACAAGGTTATTGTAGCCTGTGTGGATGAAAGCAGATAATACCAGTGGGATGAACAAACTGACCACATTGCGGTGTAACAGAAAGCTTGCGGTGTTCAAGCTGGAGAGGACAAAGGAGTGTACTTATGAAAGGGGAAAGTGCAGTTGGTGGATGCTTACTCTTCCATGTAACTGAGCGAGAGTCTTGAAGGCAGCAATACAATGTTGCGGATATCTTCTCAGGCCTGGAAAGGAACTTAATATGGGAGGCAAAAAGATTGAACCTTTTGTGGTCCACTTGGGAACCAATGACATTCATAGGACGAGGGAAGATATTCTGTTAAAGGAGTACGAGTAACTAGATCTAAATTAAAAAAAAAACAGAACTACAGAAAATATTAATCTCTGTGCTTTAATAATCCTGTGGTACTGGAAAGCAGATTTCCCAGACTATTGAATGCTACACCTATAAATTTTTATTGCTTTTTTTGTCAGATTTACAAAATAGTTTAATAAATTTTCCAATAAACTGGTGAGTCCAAAGGGAATACAGGTTTGGAAAAAGACCCACACTTCAAGAGAGCACAATAAAAAGGTCTTCTATGTTGAAAGGGAGCATTGGAGAAGTGCCCTCAATGAGTTTAAAGAGAGTATAGGTAACGGGACCACAGTTTGACAAGCGGATATGTTAGAAATAGAGTCCCAATAAGTTTAAAGGGAATGTATGGAATAGAATTGTGGTTATTTAAAGGGAGTGTGGGAACACGACCCTGGCATGTTTAAAGTGAGTGTAGAAATGGGGCCCTAGTTTGCTTAAAGTGAGTAGCAGCAAAAGGCCCTCATTGAGTTTAAAGAGTGAGGAACCAGAGCCATTGTGTTTGAAATACACGTAGGAAACTGAACCCCGATGTATTTAAAGGAAACATAGAAACATAGAAAATAGGTGCAGGAGTAGGTCATTCGGCCCTGTGAGCCCGCACCGCCATTCAATATGATCATGGCTGATCATTTCAACTCCGTATCCTGTACCTGCCTTCTCTCCATACCCCCTGACCCTTTAGCCACAAGGGCCACATCTAACTCCCTCTTAAATATAGCCAATGAACTGGCCTCAACTACCTGTGGCAAAGAATTCCAGAGACTCACCACTCTCTGTGTGAAAAATGTTTTCCTCATCTCGGTCCTAAAGGAATTCCCCCTTATCCTTAAACTGTGACCCCTTGTTCTGGACCCGGTATTTGAAGTACCGGTATTTAAAGAAACAGGACCCCAGTGTGTTTAAATGGAACAGGGAAAACAAAGCCCCGATGTGTTTGTAGGGAGCACAGAAAACTAGACCTCAAATAGCTAGATGCTGAACATCAGGATTTCCACACATTTAAATGCTGTATTATTGGAGTTTTACTGAATTCCAACTTGACCCATGTATAAATTGGCCTCTGCAAATTTCCGCTTGTGCATAGGTGAGTAGTCAAGTTGATAAGAACAGAGGGAAAATAAGAGAAGGAGATGGCTGAGAGAGCAGCTGATTGAAAAGGGAGCGGGCTAGAGGTCCTACGGATTACTGGGGGGAGTTAAAGGAATCTGAACTAGGCTGCAGACCTTGCGTGAAGCAGCTGCCACCTTGCGTGAAGCAGCTGCCGGATCCTAGGGAAGTGATCGGCAAATTGGGGATGGCCACAGACCGGGGTGGGGGGGGGGGGGAATGGACTCGGAACAATAGACACAAAGTGCTGCAGTGACTAAGTGGGACAGGCAGAATCTCTGGAGAGTGGGAATGGGTGACCTTTCGGGTTGAGGCCCTTCTTGAGACTGAGGACAACCCTACCTAGGGAGAGGGCAAATGATAGGTGGCTGGAGTGAACTACCAGGGATGGAGAGAGTGAAGAGAGGCAACTGAGATAAAGTTGTGAAGGAGCAGAGTATTGAGAGGAATGTGAGGCACGGAATGTGAAGAAATTGGCAGCTGAGATAGAAGGACGTGTGAAGGGGAAGTATCTGAGAAGAAGGTGAGTTACGTGAATATGCTAATGTTGGGGTGGGTAGTTGAAAAGGCTGAAGATGGGATGTAATTGAAGTAGATGGAACTAAAATAATTTGTGTTTGTGAATGAGGCCCTCGGTACCCCGCAGCTCCGTCCTTGCTCCCCCTAGTCGCACAGAGACAGAGTCCCCCTAGTCCTTACCTTCCACTCCATCAGCCGTTGTATACAACGTATAATCCTCCGAAATTTCCGCCACCTCCAACGGGATCCCACCACTAGCCACATTTTTCCATCTCTACCCCTTTCCGCCTTCTGCAGAGACCGCTCCCTCCGCAACTCACTAGTTAACATCCCTTCCCACTCAAACCACCCCCTCCCAAGGTACCTCCCCCTGCAATCGCAGAAGATGCAACACCTGTCGCTATTCCTCCTCCCTCGACTCTGTCCAGAGACCCTGGCAGTCCTTTCAGGTTAGGCAGAGGTTCACTTGCACCTCCTCCAACTTCATCTACTGTATCCGTTGTTCAAGATGTGGACTCTTGTACATCGGCGAGACCAAACGCAGACTGGGCGATTGTTTCGCGAAACACCTTCTCTCAGCCCGCATGAACCAACTTGATCTCCCAGTTGCTTGACACTTTAATTCTCCTTCCCATTCCTACACAGACCTTTCTCTCCTCGATCTCCTCCATTGTCAGAGTGAGGCTAAATGCAAATTGGAGGAACAGCATCTCATATTTCGGTTTCTCTTGAGCAGCTTACAGCCCAGTGGTATGAATATTGATTTCTCTCACCAAGTAGCTCCGGCATTCTCCCTCTATCCCTTACTTACCCAAGTCACACTAACTTCTCATTTTCACCTTGGTTCACCAGGCTTACAATGGCCTGTTTCCTTTATCATCGTTACTTTTCTTTGCATATTTTTCATTCATTGTTCCTTATCCCGCCACATCACCGTCTATATCTCTCGTTTCCCTTATTCTTAACCAGTCTGAAGAAGGGTCTCAACCCGAAACGTCACCCATTCCTTCTCTCCAGAGATGCTCCCTGTCCCGCTGAGTTACTCCAGCTTTTTGTGTCTATCTTATGTTTGCTGAGTTTGTCCGGCAAAGGCTGGTCTCCAAATCATCTTAGATCCCATTTCCATGGAACAAGATCTCACTTAGTTCATTGGCACTCAAGTGGGACTGGCTTGGTTATGCAACTTGGTTGGCATATACACCTTGAGCCAAAGGGCCTGTTTCCGCGGTATATAATTCAATGACTCCATAAATAATTTGGTAGCTCGTGTGCCACGAGCACTACACATCAAAATTATTTTTTGCATATTCTTCCATTCCTCTGGATCATTCTCGATCCTGAGAAATTGCCTTAGAAGAAGCACAACAGCAGTGTGACTGTCAAAAATTAAGAACATCTTACAAAAAACATTGTGTGATTTTCCCCATTACTTATTAACACCAATGTGGTACCAAAGATTGCTGGCCACACTGTCCACTATATCTCTCAGAACTCAAGTAATTGCTGTCTTAGGCATCCCTGCAATTATTCCACCTGGGACAGGAAACATAATAAAATTATAATGACTGGGCCTGGGGATTGCATTAGTGCTAAACGAGGAGTCATTCCAGGTCCGCAGGGAAAGTGGGATGGACATGATTCTCAAAACAGCAACCCTGTTGCAGAAAATAATACATCTCTGCAGACAAGACCTTTGATCCACAAGAAGGGTTTTAAAATTACCCAGCAAACATTAGAAAATAAATTATGTAAATTCCATAATATATATGCATCCAGAGTAGAATGGCCTTCGGGGTGTTTTTTAAAATAAAATGCATTTCATGGCAAATGTCCAGTGACTGTTGTTTTAACCAGGTTCCGACTTACATTTTATTTTCCAAAATTGGACTCCAGCACCATGAGTCCACCAACAATCCTAGACAGGACTGAGGGGCCTTGATATGCATCAGTAGAGGTGGCAAGTGGATATTAGTAGTGAAGAAGATGTATGTGTTGCTGGTCTTCAGTAGCTGAGCTTGAAATATAAGAGCATGGTTTAAACGTCACCACGCTATAGAAAATATATGGTTGTACTGAAGAGAGAACAGAGAAGATTTACCAGAATGCTGCATAGGACAGAACAAATCAGTTATGAGGAGACATACATAAGGGGCTGTAGATGCTAGTATTAAAAAAAGACACAATATGTTGGAGTAACTCAGTGGGTCAGGCAGCATCGTTGGAGGGCATGGATGGTCATTGTTTAGGGTTGGGACCCTTCTTCAAACTGATTGTAGTGGAGGGGGAATGCTGGAAGGAAGGCAGGAGCAGGAGAAGCAAGTGATAGGGGGTGGATACAGGTGAGAGGGGTTTGATTGGTAAATGGATTGACAAAGGCCAGAGATGAAAAGGAGACAAAAGGTTGTGAGAGAAGAAGAGAAAATGCATGAGATGTGAGGGCAGAGGAAGGGATATAGGTGGAAGATGATGGGGGAATGGAAACAGAGTGGGTGTGATAGTGGGAGGGTGCACATCCAGGTGGAGCGCAATGAATTGGGGGGGGAAGATAAAAGGGGTGGTCTGTTGGTTAGTTGACTAAAAGTCAGTTATGAGGAGAGACTGAATAGGCTGAGTTTACTATCTTTAAAGTGGAGGAAACTAAGGGGTTGGGTGGACCTGGTAGAGATATACCAAAATATAAGGGGAATTAATAGACGGGATAGAAACAATTCTCTATAAAGGAGAATCCTAAATGTTTACGGTACCTGCATTTTAGCATTCTTGATTTATGCACAAGGACATTCAGGTCCCTCTGTATATCAAAATCTTCCAACCTCTTATTTAAGAAATATATTACTTTTCTATTTTTTCCACCAAAAGTTGCCCTCACAATTGCTATGTCGTCGACCATTCACTTTATCAATCTATATCCTCCAGAGGCTTTCTTCATCCTCCTCACAGCCCATATTGTTTAGACTCATCAGTGAACTTGGATTTATTACACTTGATCCCTTTGTCCAAAATCATTATTATAAATTGTGAATAGCTGGGGCTCCAGCACTGATCCCTGTGGCACTCCACTGGTTACACTGTTCTCCACAATTTCTAGGAAACTTTCTGCCTCTGCATGAAGATAGGCACAAAATTATTAGTTTACTCACTTTACAATTATCATATTCTCGTCCGTAATTTCTCTTGCCTTTAGATTACTAGTTAAGTCTTCATTGCATAACACTAGATCTGAAATAAAATATTCCTCTTAGGCTCTTTAGGGAAATAAGACGCATGGAAAATTATAGGGGAATGGCATTGCTGTCTGAGCCGCCAAAAAGTCAATGTGCCCACATGTCTGTCACATCATAAGGAAACAGGAGAAAGTCCTAAAAATATTTAATTTGCATAATATTGCTTTGAATTGTTCTTATATCAAACAGGATTTAGTGTGTTGATGTCTTTGCCAGACTTGATAATTAGTTTGGGGATTAAGTTAGTGACAGTGCAAATTGGAATTCCTGATCAGAGCAATTTTGGTGAACAGCAGGTGATTTACAGCAAGTGCTTTCATGGAAATTTCTGTACTCTTGAGTATTTGACTGAATGCATGAAACATAATACAATAATTGTCCCTGTGCTACTCAAAGTTGATGTCTCATCTCCTCCCCCACCACCACTAATTCATGACAGTTATATTTGAGAGAGTAACCTCTGAGTGTCGAGCAATCAGCAATGTTGGTCTACAGAAAACGTACTGAAAATTCCCTTGTTGCTGTCTTCCATTGCAATACATCAGACACAGTGTAGAGTGGTGTTGGCAGCACAATTAAAGCTTGAGATCTTATGCTGGAAGCAGATTCCAAGGTATATCACACCCAATTGATTATGCAAATGTGAATATTCAGGAATTGTAGTGTTCTCAATGTATATCACACCCAATTGATGATGCAAATTTGAATATTCAGGAATTGTAATGTCTCAGTCTCCAGTCCTCTATAAGTTTTTAATCGTAACTAGACCAAGTGGGAACCGTTGGGTCCCTGTCACACGGGAGGCCTGGTCCCCCAAAGCAACCCATTCCCTAATGCAATATTCCACCACTCACCCACAGGAGGCTTGGTCACCCAACGCAACCCGTTTCCCAAAGCAATATTCCACAAGTCACCCATAGCCGACAACTACGCAGGGTCTGCTCATTTCGCCTTATGCACCCTCCCTCATTTTTAGACTTAAAAAAAAATGCAATTGCACTTGCTAGCTAGCAGAACTCAGTGTACTGTGACAAAAAGAAAATGCAGTGTACTGTGACAAAAAGAAAATGCATTTGCCCTTGCTAGGGCTAGCAGGACTCGGCGTACTTGGATAGCAACAATGTTGCAAGCAGGGCTACAATCCCATTGTGATGTCACAGCTGTAAGCACAAGGAATAAGCAGTTATTTTTTTCCAAGTTCCTTCAGATTTTTGAACATTTTTATTAATAATGAGAAATAATGCGTGAATTTTTCAGATAAGGCTTCATGGGATAAATCTCTACCGGAATATGTAAAATTTTACCGTTAGCGCGTCGTTTTTTCGAGAAACTGTGATCACACACAAACAAATAAATACATACATACACACGCATGCGCACACGCACATACATCCACACACATACAAGATCAGAATTTTAACAGTTCTATGGATGAGGATAAGATAAGATGTAAAGTATGGTTATTTCAAACTAGTGTTCTTTCAAGAGATAAGCCTTGTAATTTATTTATTATGTTCATCTGAACTTGTCGTCTCTGCAGTTTCTGTAGAAACATTAACCAAATAAAATAGACATAAAAGCACACACATCATCATGATATGATGTACTACAAACTAGGAACAGAAGCAGGAGTTGACATATGAACTGTTATTCCTTTCCCCACCATTGAATTAGGTCATGGTTGATCTTTCATCTCTGTGCCATTTATTGTGTTAATCCCCATAACTCTGGGTTCCTTAAAATCCAAACATCTATTAGTCTCTGTCTGGTATATACTTAGCAACTGAACCTCTATAATCTCCTTTTATTGAGAATTCCAAACAATCAAGAGCCTTTGATGAAGAAATCACTTCTGTTTCAGTCCTGGATGGCCTAATTTTGAGACTGGGGGTTGAGTTTCTATCCTTGGCACTCGTGCATCTACCCTGAAACCTTGTAATAATATTTGTTTCAATGAGATTACTTCTGATTCTATTGTCTGCTTACTCTCTCCATTGCAGAATCAATCTGGTGACACTTGGTTGCACTCCCTTTATATCTTCCCTTGGGTAGGGAGAGAAGACCCATACACAATATCTTCAGCTGTATAATTGCTTTAAGATTTCTTTGCTCTTGGACTTAGATTTAAAGATTACAGAACGGAAACGGGGCCTACAGTCCACTGAGTCCACACCGACTGGCGATCTCCGTACACTAGCACTATGCCACACAACTAGGGACAATTTACAATCTTTACCGAAGCCAATTAACCTACAAGCCTGTACGTCTTTGGAGTGTGGGAGGAAACTGGAGCTCCCAGGTAAAACCCATGTGGTCACAGGGAGAACTTACAAATATCTTGCAGAATATTACCTCTCAGCCACTGCACTCCAGAGAAAACCATATCAGATTATACAGCTTCCCCTTATAAATCAAAACCCGTAGTTCCAATAACATATTTTTGAATCTTTTTTTTCTCCTTTCCAACTTTATGATATCCTTCTGACAGCTTGGCAACCTGAATTGCATACAATACTCTCATTGTGGTCTCATCAATGATTTGTATAGTTGTATATCTAATTCCTGTACTCAGTACCCTGACAGATGAAGTCAGCAAGCCAAATGCCTTCTTCGCCATCTTCTCTACCTGTATCACCAGTTTTGTGGAACCATATAAAGGTATCTCTAGGTCCCTCTGTTCTACATAATTCTCCAGAACCTACCATTTATTACATATGTCCCATCCTGTTTTAACTTAACAAAATGCTGCACCTGCTATCCACGTTCTTGTCCATATGCTTTCTATACTTTGTAATTGTACCCGCCTTTACCACCTTCTCTGCCACTTATACCATATAATAGTAAGATTAAACGAGAACTTACCAAGTTTGAAGGTTGATCTGTATTTTACGAGGAGTCGCGGTGAGGGATTTCGTGAAGACCCCGCCAGCACGCATGCGCGGCATCCTTCAAAGCAGCGGTGTGGAATCACAGAAACGAATCATGACTAAAAATAGTAAGATGAAAAACGTAGAACTTCCTAGTTGACCTTATGATAGAGGGTGAGAGCGGTGGGCACAAAATCCCTCACCGCGACTCCTCGTAAAATACAGATCAACCTTCAAACTTGGTAAGTTCTCGATTAATCTTACTATTTTACTTCGGATTCACGTGAGTGACTTCGTGAAGATTACAAAGCTCTGTGATTTCACGCCCTGGACAACGTCCATGCTTATCACACTGCCGCCAGTCTGATGGAGGAAGGCTGTTAATGGAGTTCAGTCGAAACTGGCTGAAAAATCAACACAATTTATTAATCAAATAAACAACAAATAACCCCTAATTCGGGGACAGACATTCACTGAGCGGTTCCCAGGATAGCTTCTGCGAATGTCGCAGGGGCGACCAGTGGCTTGTTGTAGAACCGTTGAAAGGTTTCTTCACTGGCCCAGCCCGCAGTGGCGAGAATGTGGTCCATGGGCACCTCCATGGCCCTCGCCGCTGATGTGGATGCAGCCCTGGTGGAATGAGACTTAAAAATGTCAGTCGCAACTCCTGCTGCATCCAACACCACCCTGAGCCACCTGGCGATAGTCTGTGCAGTCACCCGATGATGCGGAGGTTTATGACTGATGAGGAGCCCCTGTTCCTTCATCCTGATAACTCCGGTAACTCGGATGTAGTGGTGGAGATGGGTGACTATGCAGAGAGTGGTATCTACAGGGTACGCCCGAAATTCCAACTGCAGCCCATGCGCCCCTGGCCTGTGCTGCATCAATAATTCTTTGACAAAGAAATGTATTTGACCAGGGGTGGCCACCATGCTGTCCAGTCGCAGCTTTTGTAACGTCTGGACTCATTGGGCTGTAGTCAGTGCCATCAGCATCACCACCTTGAGGGTGAGCTGTTTCAGTGGTAGCTCATTCATTGGTGCCCAGCTCCTTAGTAGGGTCAGCACGATCCCCACATCCCACGTTACTGTATATCTGGGTCGTGGAGGGTTGGTGTTGAACACTCCCCTCATTAGTTTAGACACCAGGTGGTTGGAGCTGATACCTATATCCAGGTTTGAGGCAGCGCACTCCTGGCGCTGTTGATGGCACTGTAGCTGAGGCCAGCATCGAAATGGAGGCCAGTTAGAAACTCCAGGACATCAGGTATCGTTGCCGAGTTGGAAGACTTGTTGGTCCGGGCACAGAATGCCTCCCACTTCCTGATTTGGGTGAGGTACTGTTTCCGAGTTGATTCTCGGCATGATGCGGCGATAAGTTCTATGGCTCGTGATGAGATGCCTGCCCGGATGAGTGGTCTTTTCAGAACCTGCAGGCCAACAAGTTTAAATGACCATGGCAAGGATGACTAACCCCCGTAATGGGGTGAGTAATCAATTTGGGGTGTTTCCCAATCACCATCCATGGTTGTTTTAAAAATTTTAACGACTATCAGGTACCATGGTTGTGTAGGCCAGTCGGGAATGATCAATATGCCAGTTGCAGAGTCTAATTTAATTTTCTGCAATACCCGACTGATGAGGCAAAATGGGGGAAAAAACGTAGCAAAACCATTTCCCCCAATGGATAGAAAACGCATCCATTGCTATTGCCCCAGGGTCTGGTTCCCATGACACATATGTTGGTATCTGATGGTTCAGCCTGGACGCAAATAGGTCAATATCTGGTGTCCCAAAGTGAGCTATAATATCTCCAAAAATTTGGGGGTACAACATCCACTCGATGTTGTCATTGAAGACTCGTGACCAGGTGTCCGCCACTGTATTAAGCTTCCCAGGCAAATAGGTCGCAGTAATCCAAATATTTCTTTCAATGCACCAGTGCCAAATTGTATTAGCCAATTCATCACAAGATAGCGACCTGATACCACCCATATGATTGATGTAAGCCACCACTGTAGTATTATCTATTTGAAGGCGGACATGTAAATCCCGTGAATTAGTACAGTAAGCCCGCAGTCCATGAAATGCCCCCAGCATTTCTATATAGTTTATCCCGTGTGACTCCAGGAATGTAGACTAATGAGAGTTCCATCTGCCACCACAACTGGACATCGTATCAGTTGCTCCCCAGCCTTGTGCGCTTGCGTCAGTTTGTAGCACAGCATCAGGGTTGCTCACTATGATAGGTCTATGACACTCTCTAATATTGTCAACCCACCATTGTAGCTCATTTCTAGCTTCCGGTGGTAACCGAATTGGCCGATCAAAGTGCCCAGCATTTGTTTTTAATGCTGTGATTTTTGATCTTTGTAAATTTCGGTAGTGTAGCGGTCCGAATCGTGCAGCTGGGAATGTAGCTACCAATTTGCCTATAACTTTTGCTGTTTGCCGAATGGTTGGTACCCTGGCGCAATTAAGATTGTGGCACTCTTCTATTATAGCAGTAGCTTTATTAGTTGGGATGGTAATCTTCATTAAATTGGTGTCTAGGGTGAACCCCAAATAATCCATAACCCGTACCGGGTGCAGTTTTGATTTGTCTGGATGGATTACAAACCCCAGCTTCTCGAACAGAGCCTTGGCTGCAGCCACTCCTTGAATTGCCAATTGGAGGGTCTGACCCACTATAAGGATATCATCCAAATATGCCATTCCTATATAATTTTGTTGTCGGAGAAGAGCCAATAAAGGTTTTACCAATTTGGTAAACAGCCTAAGGGCTGTGGTGATTCCATTGGTCAATGCCTTGTATTCCCATAATTGACCCTTCCAGACAAACTTCAGAAATTTCCTGTGAGCCTCAGCGATGGGCACCGTATAGTATGCATCTTTCAAATCGATGCACGCCATAAAGTACCCTGGGTAAAGCATCTGCCTAGCTGTTTCAAAAGTATCCATTTTGAAATGGGTATATTGTACAAAAGTGTTCAACTCAGTTAAGTCTATTATAATCCGACATCCCCCATCTTTTTTAATTCTGGTGAAGATGTTAGACACAAACTCAATAGGTTCATGCTTGGTTTTGCCAATTACCCCTTTTGCTGCTAGCTGTATAATTTCAGCATGTCCTGCCACCTCTTTTTGGGATAGAGTAAAATTCCTATGAGGCGAATGCTGGGTAGGGGGATTTATACCTCCAATAAATTCTATAACATACCCTTGTACACTTTGTAAAATAAACTCATCTGTGGTGACAGTTTTCCATATGTCCAAGAAAGCCCGCAATCGCCCACCTATTCGTGCAGGAGGGGATGCTACGGCGTGAGAGGAACCAGACCCCCTTCCCACCATGGTTAACGGCGGTTCCGTACGTACGGTGTTTTGGGTGGATGTTGTGGAGGTTGACGGGGCGGCGGCCGCATCTTCCATGCAAGCCGCTGTTGGCCTTGCGCTAAAAAATGGTCGTTGTGTTTGTTGAGATGGAGGTAGGTAGGATCTTTGTGCCCTGTCCGGCAGCTGTGGTTTCCAAGTTGTATTAGGCTGTTGCCGGTGATATGGGTGGTCTGGCCGATGGAGGTTTCATGAGGCCAGCTGTTTTGGCCTCCTCATCCAGTTCCTTCACCTGTTTGGACAGGTCTCCAAACAACTGATGCGGCGGTGGAGCGGTTGATGGTCGGCACAACCCCGCGAATTTGGGGTTGAGTGTGGGCTTTATGGAGCTCTTACGCAGGCAGTTTATCTCATACTGGGCGTTGCATAGGAATGCCAGTGCATCTTGCTGTTCACTGGACACATTATCCCCGTCCAGGGTCCTAGCAAACGGCGTTATGCCCGTGGAGAGAACCTTTAAGATACGCTGGAGGCGGACATCCTGCATCCTGGTGGCCGTACTCAAGTGTCCCCAGATCTGGGCATTAACCAAGGGCACACTAAGGTTGATGCAGTTCTCGGGCGGTTTTATTTTCTCCAAGGTATCATTGAGAACCTGACTCTGGAGTTGGTGCGTAGTCAGGTAATCAATGGTGCCCGCCAATTTGTGGTGCAGAGGTTCACCTGTCTGGCTGGTAGCGGCAAACTTACTCACCACATCCAACATATCCTCCTCATGCTCTGGCTCAGCGGTCACTGGCTGTCCCGGGTCGTCTTCAAACACAGCAGCTGGGCAATCACTCACGCTTCTAGCTGGAGACGAGATGCTGAGTGGGGTCCTCGCACGGCTAGTGGATGCCCGCGAGTCCTGCTCTTCTCGTTCCCGTTCCCGCTGGAGGAGTTGCTCCACTAAGAGCTCCAACCGCTCTATGCGACTGTCCCTGCTATGTGCAGCGGACAAGCTGACTTCCCCAGGCCCTGCGAACTCACTGGGGCTTCCACCATCGGACCACACCTCCGTAAGGTGCTGTCTAGGGTCCAATGGCAGGTTGTCGTGACCTACAGCCCAAGTAGGATCATACGACTCCCGCTCACGGACTCTCCGCTAGTCTGTCTTCTCCCAGACTGTGGCGGCCCACCTGTCTGATATGAAGGCAGGCGAGTTGAATCGGCGCCGGCCCCCGGAACCTGGCTCCCCGGAGTCCATGCAAGCTTACCTCCACACTTGCCCATCTTTTGGCGTGGAGGCGCATGGTTGGCCGCTCCCAGAGCTGAACTGACCGACCGCCTACTGCTGCCACCTCCGCCCTTGACCGCAGCCTGACGGGGTGTTTTGTCGGCGGTATCTGCTCCAGCAGGCCTACTTGACGCAGAAGTGGTATTGCCAGACTGCACTACGGCAGATTCCCTGGCAGTGGTACGTTTTGAACTTTTGCAGGGCTTCCCTGTCGTGCAATTGTCCCCCGGCCCAGCCCCTTCGGGTCTTCTGGAACTCGGGGAGAGGTTGCTTGTGAAAAGCGAGACCCCTTGCCACGTACCTGTTTACCCCTCTTTTCTTGGGGGAAGGGGGCTCGAAGTCTGGATTCGTTGCATCCAGCTCCGGAGCGGTAAACCATTCGGGTGAGTCGGCCCCTAAAGTAGCGGGAGCGCCCGACTTCCGCATTCCTGCCCCCACATGCCTCGAAGCTGCCGGTGTTGCTTGCAGCTCCGGGGACAAGGGCCGTTGGCTGGTCGAAGCTCGGCTCCTCGACAGCGTCGCCTTCCTCTTGCCCTTGTCCATCCTGTGGAGTAAAGGTAAGTACTTACCTGCCAGCCTTATGAAGGAGCCGGAGGAGAGATCGCACTCCCCCCCCCCCCAGCCTGCCAATGCAAATGCGCGCGACGATATGTCGCGCATGCGTGCTGGCGGGGTCTTCACGAAGTCACTCACGTGACTCTGAAGTAAAATCACAATCCTCTATGTGAAAAACCTGCCCCTCAATCTAATTTACATTTCTCCCATCTCACCTTAAACCTTTAGCCTTCCCTCCCCTGGGGAAAGAACTATGCCTCTCATAATCCTATCAATCTCTGTAAGGTCATCCTCAGCCTTGTATGCTCCAGTGAGAAGAAACCATTTTTCTCACCTTGTAACTCCAGCCATCATCCTAGCGAATCTCCTGCATTCTGTCTAATGCTGCCATTCGTTCCCATAATGTGGCAACCAGAACAGACCACAATTCCCCAATACAGTTCAACCAATGTTTTATACAGCTGTATGTGATAGAAATGAGATTTGACGCCCAATATTGGTCTACATTTTAGCCAGACATGTTAAAACAATTTCTGGCCTAGTTTGTTCTGCTTTCCTTTTGAACTATTTTCTAGACTGGTTCATTTTTAAGGATACTGAATGCATCTTTGTAAAATTTGCTTTGGCTTAGTGCAGTGGCTGCTCTCCTTGAGCCAAGCTGGAGACACAAGAAACCACACGAGTTGGAATCTTGAGCAAAAAATAAAGTGCTGGAGGAACTCAGCCAGCCACACAAGAAGGGTCCTGACCTAAGATGTCACCTATCCATTTTCCTCCATAGATGTCCTCCACAGCTGAGTTCCTCCAGCATGTTGGTTTTGTCCTGAGCCAAGTTTGTTGGTTCTAAGCTGACTTAAAGTTTGACCACTTATTGTGCATGTCATGCCTCTGCAGTACTATCTTGGCATTACATTAGCAGCGTTGTTTTACTTTGGAGGAAATATTCAATAATGACCTCTAACACCCACCAACTTCCCTACGTGTTCAGGTATGTACAGAAATTACATACTTTGGTTATCATATTTGTTTACATATGAACAAATTAATGTTTTCTTCCTGACATGAGTAGTGAAGGTATTGTTTCCTTGTAATTAATTATTTATATTTTCTTTCTTTTTTTCTCTCCAGACTTTGAATGCATTTCATTGGGATTATTAGCTTACTCTGTGATGGGTGTAAAGGGTCTCCAGCAGTTTGTGGATCACATCTGTCCAGCTGTGAAAGTATGGGTGGACTTGAAGGAGATGGCAGAGCAGCATCAACGCTCCCATCCTGAACGTTCTCCTGTTGTGGCTGTGGACACCATGGCATGTCTACGATATTGGTACACCCCTGAGGCCTGGGTTCACGGTGGACAGTGGCGTGAGTATTTAGACAGTCTAAAACGTTTTGTGAATGCTTTCTCAACAGCTGGCATAGGGCTGGTGTTTTTCATTGATGGGGTAATAGAACAGAAAAAAAGAGATGAATGGATCAAACGACGACTGAGGTGCAACCTAGAGATCGCAAAAATCTTTCAATACATAAAGGCAAATGCCTGTCAACCAGGTACGGAGATGTTCTTTATTCCATCAGGATTGGCCACGTTCACTAGATTTGCCTTGAAATCCATGGGCATAAACACCAAGTGTTCCTTGCGGGAGGCCGATTATGAAGTAGCAAACTACGCGAGGTTAAATGAGTGTATGGCGATTCTAAGCCAGGACACGGACTTCCTCATTTATGACACTGTGCCATACCTCTCGATAAACAAGTTGTCGCTAGAAAATCTATCTACTGTCATGTACTCCCGTGGAAAACTCTGCCACTCCCTCAACCTACGGATGGCAGACTTACCACTTTTAGCCTGTCTTCTTGGTAACGACATAGTGCCAGAAAACACGGTGGACAGATTGAAGTACCGTTGCCTGGATGAATACTTGCCAAACCGCCGAACCACAGGGCAGAGGAAGCAGATGGTTGCGGCAGTAGCGCATTACATTTGCAGTGTGGACCATTCTCACCGTGGATTGAGAGAAGTGGAGAGAAACCTGCCATGCCATTCAGATGAAAGCTTGTTGGAAAAGGGAGTGGAATCTTACTTACTGCCTGGACAGAGTTCACCATGGCTTCCCCGCAACAAAATATCTCCAGTGACACAGCAGTGTGAGATGCCTACATGCCTAAGTCATAGGATTTTGCAGGTGAGCAATTGACTCGCTGTCCTAATTTTAGTTCTCAAGGCAATACATGTTTGATATAAAACATTAATAGACACACATTGCTGGATTAACTTAGCAGTTCAGACAGCATCTCCGGTGAATATAGGTAGGTGATATCACGGATCTGTACCTTTCTTCAGACCCGCAATGGAGCAATCAAAATGTAGTAACAAAGTCCCGACGTGAAACGTTATCTATCCACGTTCTCTTGAGATGCTGCAAGATCCGCTGACTTACTCCAGCATTTGTGTCCCTTTTTCTAAACCAACGTCTGCAGTTCCTTGTTTCTACGTTAATAGAATCTATGCTGTTAGTATCAAAGGTAACATGGAACCGATTGCATAAATAAATCAGTACAATAACATACAAATCAATTTTGTAATATTGTAGATGAACTGCAAAAAGCCTTTGCACTGAGTAATTCACTTAACAGTGTTTTTGATTTAAAAAGCTTAAGTGGAAGTGGCGTTGCATATTGAACAAAAAATGTTTTTTACCTTTCCAACCTCTGGGAATACATTTTGAATCAAAGTCAAAATATCCCTTCAAGCTTAAACTGCCCTGTCTGCAATGACAGTTTGTTGTTACTGCCTGAAAATCCACATTTTAAGTTAGCCGAAAACAGCCATTGGAGGAACTTAGTGGGTCAGGCAGCAGCTGTAGAGAGAAATGGACGGTTGACTTTTCATGTCAAGACCCTTTTTCAAAACTGGCCAGCATATTGCATAATGTCTTAATATCTATTCTAATGTCCCCTTATAGATATTCCAAATATAGATATTGTCGGATATTCCAAACTGTTTACAGTGAAAGAAGTCGTTTTGAAAAATCATAATTGTTGTTTTGTATGAAAGAACACAGCTGCCAATTTGCACGCTGCAAGCTTGCACAGACAACAATGTGGTTATGACAAGATAATCCATTTTCTTACATTGCTTAAGGGGGAAATATTGACCATTTCATGACGAATTGCATCAGCTGTTCTTTGTCATCATGCCATGGGTTCTCTTACATCTGCCTGAAAAATCAAACGGGGCCACAGTTAAACATTACATCCAAAGAAAAGCATTTCGGACAGTGCAAAGCCAAGGGGTTCCACGACCGCAGCTCACCTACGTCGCAGCAGTTCACAGCTCCACGTCCTTTACCATTAAAAATATCAAGTGAGCGTCCTTGATCAATATGCTTGAGACCAACAAGAAAGGAGGCATTGTTAAATCTGGTTCCGGGAATGAAGTGGGCAAAATAGATCTTGGGTCACTCGGAGAACTATTAAAGAGCATATGTTTCAGTTGCAGGCGAGCGACATTCCCACAAGGGAAAAGCGAGGGAACAAAACCCAGAACTCCTTGGATGACAAAGGAGACAAAGCATATGATAAAGAGAAAGGGAAGTTTGATAAACGTCTAATGAATAACTCGAGCGAGAGCCAGGCTGAATGCCTGAAAATAAACAGACTGAATATGAGCGGAGAATGTAATGTAAAAGTAATTCCTAATGTCTTGCATCTGCTGGAGTTTGGAAGGGTGAGATGTAACTTGATTTAAAAATAGGGATCCTGAGGGTCTTGAAAAGATGGATGTAGTGAAGATGTTTCATCCAGTGAATGAATCTAGAACTTAATATCACTTTTAAAAGTAGGTGGTGGCTAATTTAAGACAGTTTTTTTTTGTTCTCTATCAGAGGACAATGAGCCTATAGAACTCTCAGCCTCAAAGGGTCCTTGAAGCAAAGTAATTTAATATTCTTGATAAGGAGGTAGACAGGAACACCAAATTGAGGTTACAATGGATTTTATTAAACGGTATACTACACTTAAGGGGCTTAGTGGCCTGCCCTTGCTCCTAATTTGTATTAATTTATGTCTTCTATAAGCATGTTAGTAGTAATTGAGCAGCAAAAAGCAGGGTAGATCCAATAAGATGTAAATAAGTTGATCTATGCATTGAAATGGAATACATTGCGGGAATGTCTTTGCATTAATATTCCGTCTAATCGTAATAATGGATGTTGTGACTATTGGTAAAGAGGAAGTACCAGAATGGCTGCCTATGTTAAAAGTAAACAAGTGAACAAGTCTGAATGGGATGTATTCAACATTACGAGGGGAGGAGATATATAGATTACAGAAGAGATTTCCATCATCTTCCACAGTTACTGAGAAAATGTTGGATGGCTAGAAAATGGCATATGTAACACGCTTGTTTAAGAAGGGGTGTAGGGTGGGTACCCCGCAGCTGCGTTCTTGCTCCCCCTCCCCCTTGTTGCAACAGGGACTCAGTCCTCACGTTTCACCCCATCAGCCAATGCATACAACACATAATTTTACTGACATTTACACCACCTCCAACTGGATCCCACAACTAGTCCATCTTCCCATCTCTTCCGCTTTCCATAAAGACCGTTCACTCCGCAACTCCCTGGTTAACATGCCTTCTCACCCAAATCACCCCCTCCCCAGGTACCTTCTCCTGCAATTGCAGGAGATGTAACACTGTCCCTATACCTCCTCCCTCAACTATCCAGGTACCCCGACAGTCTTTTCAGTTTAGGCAGAGATTCACTTGCACCTCCTCCAACCTCACCTACTGTATCCGCAGTTCCAGGTGTGGACTACTATATATCGGCTAGACCAAGTGCAGCCTGGGAGATTGTTTCGCTGAACGCCTTCGCTCGGTCTGCCTTGGCCTTGATCTCCTGGTTGCCAAACACTTTAACTCCCCTTTCCAATTCCCATACTGACCTTTCTGTCCTGGGCCGCCTCCATTGTCCGAGTGAGGCCACTCCATTGTCTGAATGGGGGAACTGGGGTTCTCCTTAGAGCAAAACGCTGGAAGAAAACTGTTCTTATTAATTGACGGCCCATATTGGAGGAACAGCATCTCATATTTTGCTTGGGCAGCTAACAACCCAACAGTATGTATATTGATTTCTCTAACTTCAAGTAACCCTTGCATCCCCTCTCTCTCTCTGTCCCTCCCCCACCTTTGTTGTCCTACTAGTTTCACTGTGGTTCTGTTAAGTTTCACTGTCTGTATAACTTGTTATCACCTACCCTACAGCCAAAAATGGACCATTGCGGGTACCACCTTTCCTTGATCATCGTTACTTTTTGCATATCTTTCATTCATTTCACTATAACCATCTATACCTCTTGGTTCCCTTTCCCCTGACTCTTAGTCTCCAGAGACGCTGCTGACCTGCTAACTCCAGCTTCTTATGTCTATTTTCACAACACACTGATTAGTCCACAACATAAATATATCGGACAATTTTGGCTGTTGCATTTGTGGAAGGATGGAAGATCCTGGAGAGCATGAGATGAGACTTACAAAAATAGTTTCAGGGATCAGGATTTCAGCTTTACTATTAGAATGGGGGAACTGGAGTTCTCCATAGAGCAAAACACTGGAAGAAAACTGTTCTTATTAATTGATGGCCCAAGGATCAAGGGGATATAGATTTAAACTCCTGTACAAAAGATACAAGCAGGTGTGAGAAAAATCAGGATCACTTTTTGAAGCAAGATATTTTTGGGAATTCTCATGTTAAATTTTAACTTCTAAAAATTAAGGAAGTGAAAATAAAAGAGCATCATCCATTTTGGACATAACTGCTAGGAGTAAATACTCCCATACAGGCATAACAGAGAATTTTCCTCAGCAAATTTTCCTCTTCGCTACCCAAATACATGGCAACCCACACCTCCTGAGTGAGCCTGCCAAATTAGCAGAAGTATAACCCACCAGGATTAATTCTAACTCACTTGACAGAAGACAGGCTTAAGAAACTGGTCTTTAATCATATTCACTGTTAATTACCTCCGAGCATTGGGGATAAAACTTTGACAGAGCTGCCTGAGGTAAGATCTTTTCAATGGAATTAAACAGAGCACGATGATTTAAAATGAATGATTCATTCAAATGGACCACAAGTAACCACTTTCTCTTAAAGGCAGCAGTGATATTGGTTAGCCAACTTGTTTACGTCAATTAATTTGTAATTTTACAAGAACTCGGGTTAGAAGCAAAAAATGCATTTGTGATTTGAGATATTATTATATCAGTGTTAAAACAAAGTATGGCCATATTGATAATGATTCCTCGTTGATGCCTTTTGTTAGAAATGCACGTAAACTATGAGGTCAGGGATTCATGGGTTAATATCTAAAAGGTGAGAGTATAATCAATCTATGCTGAATCTTCGTAAGAATGTTTTATTTGATGACAATGTACAAGGCATGTACGGCAGATATAGCGAGGTGTCGCAATTTGAGGTCAATCCAGGGCAGGACCTTCACAGTGAATGGTAGGGCCTTGGGGAGTGTTTTAGGACAGGGAATGAGGAGTACAGGAGTACCAAAAGCTTTCTTTACCACCCTATTTACCTGTTACACCACTTTCCCTGAGAGTGGTGTCACAGATAGATGGGGTAGTAAAGAGTCTTTTGGTACATTGGTCTTCATCAGTCAGGGTATTGAACAAAGAAGTTAAGAAGTTATATTATGGTTGTACAAGAGATTGGTGAAGTGACATTTGGTGTATTGTGTAAGAAGGAATTGCAGATGCTGGTTTAAACCGAAGATAGACACAAAATGCTGGAGTAACTCAGCTGGACAGACAAGCATCTCTGGAGAGAAGGAATGGGTGACGTTTCGGGTCGAGACCCCTCTTCAGACTAGTCAGGGGAATGGGAAACTAGAGATATAGACATGTAGAGAGATATAGAACAAACTAGACTAAGTGGGATCTGTTGGGTCCCATGTTCACACGGGAGGGCTGGTCCCCCAACGCAATATTCCACCTCTCCACCAATCCAATATTGGTGGCCAGTGGGGGGGGGGGGGGGGGAGCTTTTTGGGACGCTAGTACGGGTGTTGTGGGCTGAAGGCACTGGTCGCCAGAGGGCTAGTTTGGATATTGTGGGCCAAATGGATTCTTGGGGGTGGCAGCTCAGTCCCTCAAGCCTGATGTGCTGGCAGCTCACTCACGGCTGGTGGGCTAGCAGTTGACTCACGGCTATTCCTTGAAGTTCCATTTCAGGCAGGGTGCAAGGCCACCAAATTCAAATCCATTTTCCTACCATTTCAAGCGTGGTGCGAGGTCACCAAATTCAAGTGCAGTTTCTTACCACTTCAAGCAGGGTGCAAGGCCATCAAATTCAAGTGCAGTTTCCTACCACTTCAAGCAGGGTGAAAGGCCACCAAATTCAAGTGCAGTTTCCCACCACTTCAAGCAGGATGCAAGGCCTCCACATTAAAATGCAGTTTCATACCATTTCAAGCAGGGTGCAAGGCTACCAAATTCAAATGCAGTTTCATACCATTTCATGCAGGGTGCAAGGCCACCACATTCAAATGCAGTTTCATACCATTTAATGCAGGATGCAAGGCCTCCACATTAAAATGCAGTTTCATACCATTTCAAGCCGCGTGAAACCACCATAAAACCACACAAAACACCACACTCACAGTTCATTAGACATTCAGTGTGTTCAGTTGATTCACAGCTCAAACAGAGTCATGACCTCTCCCTCCCCCATCATGCAGAGACTGAGCCACACCCACACCTCTGGGTTCTATAATCCCTCCCCCCCCTCCCACCGGAAAAGGTGTGGCCTTCATGGCGTGATTGACAGGAGAGAGATTCTCAACATTTTTTAAACACTAATAACACTTTTATTTTTCATTGATGGGAAAAATCCTCTGCACCTAATGAGCGTAGGGGGACTGAGTAAGATGGCCAAAAATCACAGCCGTAAGTGGTAGCGTTTTATCTAAAATCAATATACAGTGCAAACAGGAATTTGTGAAGTTTAGACCACCAACTATTTGCAGTACTTTTACTTCAACGCAAACCACCACCAACCATTTGCAGTGCCTTTACTTCAACCCAAACCCCCACCAACCATTTGCAGTGCTTTTACTTCAACCCAAAACCCCACCAACCATTTGTAGTGCTTTTACTTCAACCCAAACCCCCACCAACCATTTGCAGTGCTTTTACTTCAAACCAACCACATTTTCATTTTGAAACCCCATTAAGGGCACTCAAGGTCAGTAAAACTACACTCAGTAGACATGTATTCAGTGTTATTCATAGCTCAGACTGAGAGATGTGATCCTTGCACTCCCCCCATCTTGCAGAGACTGACTGAGGCACAACACTTCCGGGTTTTATAGTCCCTCCCCCCTCCCACCAGCAGGGGCAGCAGAGGGAATCTCAACTTTTTTTAAACATTAATAACTCTTTTATTGTTTCATTGATGGGAAAAATTATCTTGTTCTGCGCAGCGGAGGGGAACTCTGAGTAAGATGGCCAAAAATCACAGCCATAAGTGGCAGCGTTTTTTCTGAAATCATGAAACAGAAAAACAGGGTCAAGATCAGACTTTTGGGAATGTAGAAGATATGCAGATAAGTAGATGATGGATAGGCATGGTTCAGAGGGATATGGACAAAATGAGGGCAAATGTGACTAGCTTAGATGGGTGCATTTTGGTTGGCATGGATGAATTGGGCTGATAGCCCTGTTTCCGTGTTCCCTTGGCTATAATCTGCGAAAGCAGATTATACAATAGTATATTGTGCTACCTTTCTCAAAGTTACATTGTCGCTCCATTTAATGAATACATCTTTAGACATAAAGTACTTTGGTGTATAGAGCACTTTGGAGCATGCAGGAGGTATTGAACGGGTTTATAAGTGCATTTTTAATCTTAAAGATTAAAGCAACCAAACTAAAAGAGTGGGTTCAAATCATAAGATGCTGTAAATACTCAGCTGGTCGCCCAATAACCAGGTAAAGAGAAGCTGTTAACTTCTCAGGTTAGAATAGAATATCAGGGTTCAGTAAAAGGGTAACGAGAGAGACAGAGATAGAACACAAATAAGATTTGGGGTAGAATTGGAAGCATAATAGATTAAATGATATTAGAGATAACAGTGAGAGATGGTGGTGATGAGACAAATAAGAGAACATGGGTCAGTCAAGAAGAGATGGGAACAGTCAAAGCAAAGTATTTTTCTGCAACTCGAGAAGGAAAAACTGTATGTGCTTGTTATCCGGAATAAAAATACAGGAACTGTTCATCATATGAATTCAGTTTTGTGTCCAGAAAATATTTGATTGTGACATTTTCGTTACAAATGTGTTTTTCCAGTGAAATCAGTGATAGATTTCAAAAAAATTTTGGGAAATATCGGGCACTGAAAGTCTCTGAATAAATTTAACACATCATTAAACAGTGACCAAAGGATTTATTTCTTTATAAATGTGTAGAGTTGAGAAAGGGGGCCATTAAACATATGAGTAGAATTAGTCCATTCGGCCCATTGAGCCTGCTCTGCAATTCGATCAGGGCTGATCTATTTTTCCCTCCCAACCTCCATTCTCCTGCCTTTTTGTAACCTTTGAAGCTATTACTAATCAAGAACCTATCAATCTCTGCTTTAAAAAACCCCAATGAGTTGGGTACACCATCTGTGGCAATGAATTCCACATATTCATCGCCCTTTGGCTAAATAAATTTCTTCTCATTTCCATTCTCGAAGAATCTATAGAGGTAATGCGTTTGGACTTCCCAGAAGGTATTTGGAAAAAGTGCTGCTTGAAAAGCTCATGGTATTGATAGAAGTGTGTTGACATGAATTGATGACTGGTTATCACATTGAAGAAAGAGACCAAATAAATGTGCCTGTTTAAGGCTGGAACGATACGAGTAGAAGAGTGCCTCAAGGAACAGTTTTTGGTCTTCAATCTATATTACTAAAGTTTGATCTTGACCACTTCCTGTTGTTCTGTATATTGATTTTAGAAAAAAACACTCTCACTTACAGCTGTGATTTTTGGCCATCTACTCAGAGCCCCCCTCCGCTGCGCAGGGCAAGTGGATTTTTCCCATTGATGAAAAATAAAAGAGTTATTAGTGTTTAAAAATGTTGAGATTCTCTCTCCTAAAGGCCACGCCCCTTCCGGAAGGACTATAAAACCCGGAAGTGTTGAGTGCCTCAGTCTCTGCAAGATGGGGGAGTGAGAGGGTCACGTCTCGCAGTCTGAGCTGTGAATACCACTGAACACATGTCTACTAAACTGTGAGTGGTTTTACTCACCTGTCAGTGCGCTTAATGTGGTTTGAAAATATAGTTTTGAAATGCTAAAGCTGTGTTTCCTTTGGTTTGGAAATGCTAAAGCTATATTGCCTAATTAACGTTGCCTTGCCTAATTAACGTTGCCTTGCCGAATTAACGTTGCCTTGTGTTCTACATAACACAATCTTTCTACATTGATTTTAGAAAGAAAACGGTACCAGGTATGGCTGTGATTTTTGGCCATCTTACTCAGAGTCCCCCTCGGCTCATCAGGTGCCGAGGACTTTTCCCATCGATGAAAAATAAGTTATTAGTGTTTAAAAATGTTGAGATTCTCTCTCCTGTCAATCACGCCATGAAGGCCATGCCCCTTCTGGTGGGAGGGGGGCGGGACTATAAACCCAGAAGTGTGGGTGTGGCTCAGTCTCTGCAAGATGGAGGAGGGAGAGGTCATGACTCGCTGTCTTTAGTGGCCTTGCACCCTGCTTGAAATGGTATGAAACTGCACTTGAATTTGGTGGCCTTGCACCCTGCTTGAAATGGAATTTCAAGGAATATCCGTGAGTCAACTGCCAGCCCACCAGCTGTGAATGAGCTGCCAGCACAACAGGCTTGAGTGACTGAGCGCCAGCCCAAGAATGCATTTGGCCCACAATGTCCATACTAGCCCTCTGGAAACCAGTCCCTTCAGCCCACAACACCTATATTAGCGCTCCAGAAAGGCCCCCCTCCCCCCAGCTCCCGTGTGATGCTGGGACCTAACGGGTCCCACTTAGTCTAGTTGTTTACTAAAAATAGGGAGGTGCTGTTCTAGTTGTATCCACTGCTGGAGTATGTGCCTATTTTTGGTCCCCTTATTTATGAAATGTTATACTAGATGAAAAGGCAGTCCAGAGAAGATTCTCTGGGCTGATTCCTGGGATGAAAACGTTGTCCTAACACAAACCATAAAACATGTTAGATTTGTATTCCTTAGAGTTTCTGGGTGACTTTTGAAACAAGATCCCAAAGGGGTGTGATAGAGTAGATGTTTCCAGTTGTGGAAGTTTCTTGAATCAGGGGGGATGGTTACAAGATAAGGAACCCATCATAAAATGTGTGGGAATTACTTTTTGCTGAGGATGGTTATCTCTGGAATTCTCCAGGTATTATTGGAGAGTAGATCACCAGAGATATTAAAGCCCCTGTCCCACATAGGAGATTTTTTTGGCGACTACATGCAACTAGGCTGTCACCACATGGTCGCGGGGTGACGCATGTATGGTCGTGAATAGTCTCCTCAAGTCGCCTAAAGCGTCGTAACGTTTTTCTGGTCGCCGCTGGAGTTTGAAATGCTCAAAACCTTTCGCCGTATGTGGGCTTGACATAGCTTGATGAAGCTTGTCTTCTCCTGTGGTGGGTGCTGTTGTAGGTTGTCGCCAGGATGACGCAGTTTGTCGCCAGGTGACGTTGGTTGTCGCCAGGTGCTGACTTTTGTGAATTTCATTGGAATTCAGGCGACATGTACCGGCAACTGAATTGTCTTCAGTTGTCGCCAACAGGATCGTTGCTAGTCGTAGCTTGTCGCGGGTGGACATAGGTTGACTTCGGTTGTCCCAGGTTGTCGCCTGTGTGGTCGTAGGTTGTCGTAGGTGGACATCCTAATGGGTCGCCGGTTGTTGGTAGCTTGACGTCAACTAGGTGGTAGGTTGTCGTAGATATTGTTGGAGGGATGGTCCAGTCGCCGCTTTTTCGACGACCTGCTACAACTGTGACAGTCGCCAACAGTCGCAGAAAAATCGCCTAAGTGGGACAGGCCCTTTAATGAGGAGATACATACATATGTATAAGATCGAGGAGTTGAAGACTGTGTGGATTCGACAGAAAAGAGCAGTTGCGGCCTGGGGTAGGTCAGCCATTGACCTCCTCCTACTATTTTTTGATGTCGACATGTACTGGCCATTTCATTGTCACTGGACTCTAAATCTCCTTACTGTATAGCACTGGAAATAATTACATGTTGTTCAAGTTAGCTCACCACACTGAACGTGTAAATTCACAAGACTGAATGTTTAAAGGAAAGTATGTTCATTACATTTACTTCCCTTTTTAATTTTAAAAGTTTGCAAGAGAAAAGCACATCAAAGCTGAGAGCTCTATGGTCTACAAAGTCTTGAGTAAAGGAGAAGTTGATTGCAGCAACACTCTGGAAGATGAGTTGGATGCAGATCTTCCTGGACAAGCAATTATTTACCGACCCGCTCGACAGTCTATTTATGGCATTCTTCTCTCAGCTGAACCAAGTAGGTAATCTGTAAATATTTAAACCATTCAAATGACACGGTTTCAGGTGTTATCAGATTCCTTGCATTTATTCATGCTGATTTCACTTGCCAGCCACAGCTTTAGTGGACCTGGTGCTGTGATCTTCCGATACCAGACACATAAGGCGGTTGAATGATCACACACAAAAGCATCAACTTGAACCCTTTGGTTAATAACATGCAGTGCACCTAACATTTGATGCTCTTAGGGGAATTCGGTCATTAAATGAGGTCAACTGTCATTCAAACAACGGGAGAGCTAAGATTACTTTTATTTCCTCTTAGAATCACAACCAATGCCAATTTGTGTCAGAAGGACTTTCTCATTTAAACAGATCACTTACAAGATCTAACTAAAACACAAGATCTAACTAAAACAAAGCTCAGGATCAAAATAACTGCTCAATAAAAAATCTAAGAATAAACTTTTATGAAATGTATCTTACCGGATGAGAGCTGTGTGATCAGCAAGTGCTATGTTACATTATAATAGTAAACCTTTTTGGTTTCCAACATTTCATATCTCATCAGCATCTCATTAGTGTCTTGCACTACCTACAGTGCCCTCCATAATGTTTGGGGCAAAGACCAATCATTTATTTATTTGCCTCTGTACGCCACAATTTGGGATGCGTAATAGAAAAAAAATCACATGCGGTTAAAGTGCACATTGTCAGATTTTATTAAAGCGTATTTTTATATATTTTAGTTTCACCATGCAGAAATTACAACTGTGTTTATACATAGTCCCCCCATTTCAGGGCACCATAATGTTTGGGACACATGGCTTCACAGGTGTTTGTAATTGTTCAGGTGTGTTTAAATGCCTCCTTAATGCAGGTATAAGAGAGCTCTCAGCACCTAGTTTTTCCTCCAGTCTTTCCATCACCTTTGGAAACTTGTATTGCTGTTTATCAACATGAAGACCAAAGTTGTGCCAATGAAAGTCAAATAGGTTTTTATGAGACTGAGAAACAAGCATACAACTGATAGACAACAGCCAAACCTTAGGCTTACCAAAATCAACTGTTTGGAACATCATTAAGATGAAAGAGAACACTGGTGAACTTACTAATCGCAAAGGGCCAAAGAAGACTTCCACAGCTGATGAGAAAAGAATTCTCTCTATAATAAAGAAAAAAACCCAAACACCTGTCCGACAGATCTGAAACACTCTTCAGGAGTCAGGATTTGTCAATGACTACTGTCCGCAGAAGACTTCATGAACAGAAATACAGAGGCTATACTGCAAGATGCTAACCACTGATTAGCCGCAAAAATAGGATGGCCAGGTTACACTTTGCCAAGAAGTACTTAAAAGAGCAACTACAGTTCTGGAAAAAGGTGTTGTGGACAGATGGGACTAACGTATATCAGAGTGATGGCAAGAGCAAAGTATTGAGGAGAGAAGGAACTGCCCAAGATCCAAAGCATACCACCTTATCTGTGAAACACGGTGGTGGGGGTGTTATGGCCTGGGCATGTATGGCTGCTGAAGGTACTGGCTCACGTATCTTCATTGATGACACAACTGCTGATGATAGTAGCATAATTAATTCTGAAATGTATATCTGATCAAGTTCAAACAAATGCCTCTAAACTCATTGGTCAGAAGGATCTCGACCCGAAACGTCACCCATTCCTTCTTTCCGTAGATGCTGCCTCACCCTTTGTTTTTATTAGGTTGTGTTTGTTAGGCTGTGTTTGTTAGAACTTTGTTTTATTAGGTTGTGTATGTGGGGTAGGGGGGTGGGAGAAACAGAGTTTTAGTCTCTCTCTTAAGGGGGATGCGTGTCCCCCGTCACCATCTGTGCTGAGGCCTAATGGCGGAGCAGTGGCGGCGGCCTGGTTTGGAGCTACGGTGCTCCAGCAGCGATGGCGGCCCAGCTTAGAGCTGCGGTGCTCAAGCGGCAGCGGCGGCCCAGCTTAGAGCTGTGGTGCTCCAGCGGCGGCGGCGGCCCAGCTTAGAGCTGCGGTGCTCCAGCTGCTGCGGCGGCTCAGCTTAGAGCTGTGGTGCTCCAGCGGCGGCAGCGGCCCAGCTTAAAGCTGCGGTGCTCCAGCGGCGGCGGCGGCCCAGCTTAGAGCTGTGGTGCTCCAGCGGCGGCGGCGGCCCAGCTTAAAGCTGCGGTGCTCCAGCGGCGGCGGCGGCCCAGCTTAGAGCTGTGGTGCTCCAGCGGTGGCGGCGGCCCAGCTTAAAGCTGCGGTGCTCCAGCGGCAGCGGCGGCCCAGCTTAGAGCTGCGGTGCTCCGGCGGCGGCGGCCCAGCTTAGAGCTGCGATGCTCCAGCGGCGGCGGCGGCCCAGCTTAGAGCTGCGGTGCTCCAGCGGCGGCGGTGCTCAGCTTAGAGCTGCGGTGTTCCGGCGGCGGTGGCCCAGCTCAGAGCTGTGGTGCTCCAGTGGCGGTGGCGGCCCAGCTTAGAGCTGCGGTGCTCCAGCAGCTGCGGCGGTCTGGCTTAGAGCTGCGGTGCTCCAGTGGTGGCGGCCCAACTTAGAGCTGTGGTGCTCCAGCGCCGGTGGCGGTCCGGCTTAGAGCTGTGGTGCTCCAGCGGCGGCGGCAGCCCAGCTTAGAGCTGCGGTGCTCCAGCGGCGGCGGCAGCCCAGCTTAGAGCTGCGGTGCTCCAGCGGCGGCGGCGGTCCGGCTTAGAGCTGTGGTGCTACAGTGGCGGCGGCGAACCAGCTTAGAGCTGCGGTGCTCCAGCGGCGGCGGCGGTCTGGCTTAGAGCTGCGGTGCTCCAGCGGCAGCGGCGGCCCAGCTTAGAGCTGCAGTGCTGCCGTGGTGTCGGAGGCCTGGATCGCCTCAGCGTAGAGGGAGAACTAGGTGGGATGAAGACAATGACTTAAGACTTTTGCCTTCCACCACAGTGAGGAGGTGTCTGGTGAACTCATTGTGGTGGATGTTGGATATGTGTTTATTGTGTGTTTTGTTTTTTTATTATATGTTATGACTGTATGGTAACAATTTCGTTCAGACCGAAAGGTCTGAATGACAATAAAGGAATCTAATCTAATCAAACCCGCTGAGTTACTCCAGCATTTTGTGTCTACCAATGATCCCAAACATACTGCTAAACCTACATAGGAGTTTTTCGAAGCTAAGAAATGGTCAATTCTTGAGTGGCCAAGTCAATCATCTGCTCTGAACCCAATTGAGCATGCCTTTTATATGCTGAAGAGAAAACTAAAGGGAACTAGCCCACAAAACAAAACCAGCAACTAGTGATGTCCATGAATCACAGACTTCAATAGACAATAGGTGTAGGAGTAGGCCATTTGGCCCTTCGAGCCAGCACCGCCATTCAATTTGATCATGGCTGATCATCCATAATCAGTACCCCGTTCCTGCCTTCTTGCCAAATCCCCTGACCTCATTCTTTAAGAGATCTATCTAACTCTCTATTGAAAGCATCCAGAGAATTGGCCTCCACTGCCTTCTGAGGCAGAGATTTCCACAGATTCACAACTCGCTTTCCTAATCTCCGTTCTAAATGGCCTACCCTTAATTCTTAAACTGTGGCCTATAGTTCTGGATTCCCACAACATTGGGAACACGTTTCCTGCTTCTAGCGTGTCCAATCCCTTAATAATCTTATTTGTTTCAATAAGAATCCCTCTCATCCTTCTAAAGTCCAGAGTATACAAACCCAGTTGCTCCATTCTATCAACATATGACAGTCCCGCCATCCCGGGAATTAACCTTGTGAACCTATGCTGCACTCCCTCCATAGCAAGAATGTCCTTCCTCAAATTTGGAGACCAATACTGCACACAATACTCCAGGTGTGGTCTCACTAGGGCCCTGCACAACTGCAGAAGGACCTCTTTACTATACTCAACTCAACTTTGCTCCTATACTCAACTCAACTTTGCATGCAATTACTTCAAGCAGTCATTGCATGTAAAGGATATACAACAAAACACTAAACAGGCCTACTTTCATTTAGATTAAATAGCTGTGCCCCAAACATTATGATGCCCTAAAACATGGGGGGACTATGTATAAACACTGCTGTAATTTCTGCATGGTGAAACCAAAATGTATAAAAATGGCCTTTATTAAAATCTGACAATGTGCACTTCAATCACATGTGATTTTGTCTATTACAAATCTCAGATTGTGGAGGACAGAGGCTTATAACTAAATGCTGGGTCTTTGTCTCAAACATTATGGAGGGCACTGTAGTTCTTCACACAGTTGGCTATTCTTGGCATTATACGGCATAAATGCTGCAGTAACTTTCATTAACATATTATCTGTAACATTGCAAGACTTTCCATGGCACTCAACAAGAACCTGATCAATAAGAAATAAACACAGAAAATCTAAGATGGCACCTACCTACGGCGGCATTTTGCGAATGGCACAAAGAAAAACAGTAAGATACAGCATTTATGAACTCGCCTGTATCAGGAAATCCACTGAAATCAACGCCGTAAGTAGCGAGCTGCTAACGCATTTAAATGCATTAGCGCTACTGAGTACTCCCGATGGTAACGCCGGTAAGGGATTCCCCGATGTCAGCGCTGTTAAGGAAACCCCTGGTCAGAGGGGATTCCCCAACCTCGCGGAGGCGTGCAGGCACAGCAAGAACCTTACCTGCAAACACCGGGGAGGCCTTCAGGGAGTCCGGAATCAAAGCCGTCGGGCAGGATCCCCCAGCAGCAACGAATGGTGGTGATGAAGTGCTTTGATAGGTTGATCATGGTGCAAATCAACTCCTACCTCGACAAAAACCTGGACCCACTGCAGTTTGCCTACCGCCACAATCAACGGTGGATGCAATCTCACTGGCTCTCCACTCCGCTCTGGACCACATGGACAACAAAAACTCATGTCAGTCTGTTATTCATTGATTACAGCTCGGCATTTAATACAATCATCCCCTCCAAGCTGGTTACCAAACTCTCAGATCTGGGTCTATGCGCATCCCTCTGCAATTGGATCCTCGACTTCCTCATCCACAGACCAGACTGTGTTGGTGGAAATGTGTCAGCCTCGATAAAAATCAGCACGGGAACACCTCAAGGCTGCGTGCTCAGCCCCATACTGTACTCTATACTCATGATTGCATAGCCGGTCATAGTGCGAACTCCATCATCAAGTTCGCTGACGACACAACTGTAGTGGGACATATCACTGATGGAGATGTGTCCGAGTATAGAAGAGAGATCGACCAAGGAACTGAATGTGGACATTGGAAAGGGTAGGATAGGGACCCACAGTCACATTTATATTAACGGGACGATGGTGGAGAGGGTCAAGAGCTTCAAATTCCTGGGCGTGCATATTTCTGAAGATCTCTCCTGGTCTGAGAACACTGATGCAATTGTAAAGAAAGCACATCAGCACCTCTACTTCCTGAGAAGATTACGGAGAGTCGGTATGTCAAGGAGGACTCTCTCTAATTTATACAGGTGCACAGTAGAGAGCATGCTGACCGATTGCCTTGTCTAGCTCTCTCTTGAAAGTATCCAGAGAACTGGCCTCCACCGCCCTCTGAGGCAGAGAATTCCACAGACTCCCAACTCTGTGAGAAAAAGTGTTTCCTCATCTCCGTTCTAAATGGCTTACTCCTTATTCTTAAACTGTGGCCCATGGTTCTGGACTCCCCCAACATTGGGAACATGTTTCCTGCCTCCAGTGTGTCCAAACCCTTAATAATCTTATATGTTGCAATAAGAATCCTCTCATCCTTCTAAACTCCAGAGTATACAAGCCCAGGCGCTCCATTCTCTCAGAATATGACTGTCCCGCCATCCCAGGAATTCGCCTTGTAAACCTACGCTGCACTCCCTCAATAGCAGGAAAGTCCTTCCTCAAATGAGGGGACCAAAACTGCACACAATACTCCAGGTGTGGTCTCACTAGGGCCCTATCCAACTGCAGAAGGACCTCTTTCCTCCTATACTCAACTCCTCTTGTTATAAAGGCCAACATGCCGTTCGCTTTCTTCACTGCCTGCTGTACCTGCATGCTTACTTTCATTGACTGATGATCAAGGACCTCCAGATCATGTTGTACTTCCCCTTTTCCTAACGACACCATTTAGATGGTAATCTGCCTTCCTGTTTTTGCTACCAAAGTGGGTAACCTCACATTTATCCACATTAAACTGCATCTGCTATGCATCTGCCCACTCACCCAACCTGTCCAAGTCACCCTGCATTCTCATAGCATCCTTCTCACAGTTCACACTGCCACCCAGCTTTGTGTCATCTGCAAATTTGCTAATGTTTCTTTGAATCCCTTCATCTAAATCATTGATGTATATTGTAAATAACTGCGGTCTCAGCACCGATACTTGTGGTACCCCACTAGTCACTGCCTGTCATTCTGAAAGGGACATGTTTATCCCTACTCTTTGTTTCTTGTCTGTCAACCAATTTTCTATCCATGTCAGCACTCTTCCCCCAATACCATGTGCCCTAATTTTGCCCACTAATCTCCTATGTGGGACCTTATCAAATGCTTTCTGAAAGTCCAGGTACACTACATCCACTGACTCTCCCTTGTCCATTTTACTAGTTACATCCTCAAAAAATTCCAGATGTCAAGCATGATTTCCCCTTCGTAAATCCATGCTGACTCGGACCGATCCTGGTACTGCTATCCAAATGTGCAGCTATTTCATCTTTCATAATTGACTGCAGCATCTTCCCCACCACCGATATCAGGCTAACTGGTCTATAATTCCCTGTTTTCTCTCTCCTGCCTTTCTTAAAAAGTGGGATAACATTAGCTACCATCCAATCCACAGAAACGGATCCTGAATCTATAGAACATTGGACAATTGCCACCAATGCATCAACGATTTCTAGAGCCACTTCCTTAAGTACCCTGGGATGCAGACCATCAGGCCCTGGGGATTTATCAGCCTTCAGTCCCATCAGTCTACCCAGCACCATTTCCTGCCTAATGTGGATTTCCTTCAGTTCCTCCGTCACTCCAGATCCTCTGTCACTAGTACATCAGGAAGATTGTTTGTGTCTTCCTTTGTGAAGACAGATCCAAAGTACCTGTTCAACTCATCTGCCATTCCCTTGTTCCCCATAATACATTCACCTTTTTCAGCCTTCAATGATCCAACTTTGGTCATAACTAATTTTTTTTCTTCTTCACATAACTAAAGAAGCTTTTACTATCCTCCTTTATATTCTTGGCTAGCTTACCTTCGTACCTCATCTTCTCTCCCTGTATTGCTTTTTTAGTTACCTTCTGTTGCTCTTTAAACATTACCCAATCCGCTTGCTGACCCAAGCAGTCCTTCCAGGTCCAACAGAGGTTCACCTGCACCTCCTCCAACCTCATCTACTGCATCCGCTGCTCCAGATGCCAGATGATCTATATCGGTGAGACCAAGCGGAGGCTTGGCGATCGTTTCGCCGAACACCTCCGCTCGGTCCGCAATAACCAAGCCGACCTCCTGGTGGCTCAGCACTTCAACTCCCCCTCCCATTTCGTATCCGACCTCTCGGGTCCTGGGCCTCCTCCACGGCCAGAGTGAGCAACACCACGTTGGAGGAACAGCACCTCATATTCCGCTTGGGGAGTCTGCATCCTTTGGGCTTGAACATTGAATTTTCTCAATTCTGTTAACCCTTGCTGTCTCCTCCCCTTCCCACCTCTCCCTCAGCCCTCGGGCCCTGGCATTCCCTCTCTCTCTCTATCTCCCTCCCCCACCCTAGTCGCACTAGCTTCTCATTTTCACACCACAAACAGCTTACAATGGCTTGTTCCCTTCGTCATCGATACTTTTTTGCATATCTTTCATTCATTGTTCTTTATCTCTCCACATCACCGTCTATATCTCTCGTTTCCCTGATCCCTGACCAATCTGAAGAAGGGTCTCGACCCGAAACGTCGCATATCTCCTTCGCTCCTTAGATGCTGCTGCACCCGCTGAGTTTCTCCAGCCTTTTGTGTACCCTCGATTCTCCAGCATCTGCAGTTCCTTCTTTAATGCTTCCCGCTCATCTTTGCTACATTGTACTTCTCTTTTATTTTTATACTGTCCCTGACGTTCCTTCTCAGCCAAGGCCACCCCTTACTCCCCTTGGAATCTTTCTTCCTCTTTGGAATGATCTGATCCTTCTGTATTATTTCAAGAAATACCTGCCATTGTTGTTCCACTGCCATCTCTGCTAGGGTATCTTTGCAGTCAACTTTGACCAGCTCTTCCCTCATGGCTCCATAGTCCCCTTTATTCAACTGTAACACCGACACCTCCGATGTACTCTTCTGTAGATTAGCCTTGACCATATTATGGTCACTACCTCCTAATGACTCCTTATCTTCAAGTTCCTTTATCAAATTCGGTTCATTACGTAACACTAAATCCAGAATTGCCTTCTCCCTGGTAGGCTCCAATACAAGCTGCTCTAAGAATCCCTCACGGAGGCACTCCACAAACTCCCTTTCTTGGAGTCCAGTACCAGCCTGGTTTTCCCAGTCTACCTGCATGTTGAAATCTCCCATAACAACCATAGCATTATCTACGGAGCACAGAGATATATCAAAGATTTATAAAAGAAACATTTTTAGAGATAGGGATGGTTGGGACCAAAGAGACATTTAAAAACAAGATGAAAATGTTCTAGCCAGCAACACTGTTTTTGTCCGTCAAGGTTGGTTAGGCAGAATATTTAATGGGAAAAAGAAGTTGTGTAAATCAGGCCTACAGACACCTTAATAGTTTATGTTCTTTGACGGTAGAAGTTGAGAGTCAAACGAAGAGTGCATCAGAATAATGAAGGCAAGAGAACATAAAATATAGAAGTGGCAGTAGGAACGTGGCCCCTCAACAATGCCTGTCTATCTATCCATAAGATCATGGGCAATCCTATTTCTTAATCCTCGTACATTTCCTGCCTGATCTCTATTCTACCGTGATATTCAGAATTCAATCAATTTTAGTCTTAACTGCACTCAATACTTGAGAAATCTCAGCCCTTTTGATTAGAGATTTTTAAATCTGCGTAAAGAAATTTCTCCTCCTCTCATATCTAAATAGCCTCCCATAATCCTGAGACAATGTTTGTTAAATTTAAACTTTGCACCGAATAGAGGCAATCTCTTTCATTTACTTTCAATCTCTTTCATGCCTCTCAGAATCTAGATCAGTCTTTTATTCTTCAAAGCTATTACATCTGGCTGCCTAGTGTAGCAACAGATTTTTATATCGTTCAAGAGATTGCTCCCTCTAGCCACTTAAGAGACAACATGGCTTTAGGACAATGTCGTATTACGCATGTGAACTCTCCGTGAGACTTTCAGAGCTTCACGTAAGATAAATCTTCATAACACAGTCTTTTGATTAATAGTCTCTTTATTGTTGAAGAAAAACAGCAAGATATTCATCCGACCTTCTTCTCTGACTCGTACACTTTAATCTTCGTCAAACTCCAGCATATCGCTTTTAAATGTTAGAAAACTCCTCGTGTCTCAGCAAAACTCCACGTGGTCGAAGGGTGTTCCTTCTGCCATGCAGCTCTAAAAACTAGACTAAAACTAAGCTTCTGCGTAAGAAACCTAGCAGCAAACATGCCCTGAGCATGTAATAAATCCCACCCACATAATTACGAGTAGACTAAAATTTAAAGACAAATGCCATAATTAATGACACACAAAATAAACCAAATGGCCACTACACCTAGTAACTGATAATTTATTGTATTATTCACTATATTTACTGTGTTTCATTAAAGTGCCTCTAAAGCTACAGCAAGTATGAATTTAATTGTTCCGTTGCTGATGCGTATGATCATTTAGAACCTTGACCCTTGTCTCCAGTGAATAAAGGGGAAAATTCCTCAGCCACATTTCATGGGACAGCCATCGCATCCCGAGAAAATAAATCCGACACAAGGCATATACAGTCTTTATTCTCCAGCATCATTCTCGTAAATCCAAGGCACTGTGGATTAGAAGTCTCTTTGGCTGCTGGTAACATCATAACTAATCTGAGCCTGGCTTGAAATGATAGCTGCTTAAGCACTTTCAGCAGCTCGGTAATCAATAAATTAATACCCCTCCCCCCAAAAAACCCACACACTTTGTTGCTGGATCCAGTGTTTCCAAGTAATTGTTGCATCATTATCACATCAGTCATAGAGAAGGATAGGGAAGGGTTAAGAACTTCAAATTCAGTGATTTTTAATTAATGACATGAATTTCATTTGAGTGCAAGATATAGGAGGAGTACGTCATTTTGCCGCGTAGAACTGTTTTGCCATTCAATACGCTGTATGGTATTTGGCCACAGCTCCATGCTCAGTGCTCGAAATTAGCGGTTGCCCGGGTGCCAATGGCCATTCAAAGTGCAACCTAAACGCCGAGTCATTTTGCCCGGCTTGGTACGCAAATACTGGTTTATACCGAAAGACACAAAAAACTGGAGTAACTCAGTAGGTCAGGCAGCATGTCTGACGAATAGAAACATGACGTTTCGTGTCGGCGGCGGCAACGGTTGTATTGCGGGGTAAAGATACTAGGAGCGGGGTGACGAAGGGTCGGAGCGAATGACGGGCCCCGAACAGTGGCAACAGCAGCCAGTGGAAGGAGGCCTCCCTCCCTTCTCCCGTCCTCGGCGTGCGAGAGGGGTTGTTTTGAAAGCGCCGTTGGTGGATTTGCAGCAAAGATACTAGTATCTTTGATTTGCAGGCAGCGGCCGCTATCGGCACTTTAAAAACAACCCCTCTCGCACGCCAAGGCCGGGAGGAGGGAGGGAGGAACAGGGAGGCCTCCTTCTGTCGGGCGCGGTGCGGGAGGAGGAGGCAGTGGAGCCTCTGTTGACTGTTGCCGCTGAAGCAGCTGCACCAAAGATCCTATAGCTATAGGATCTTTGAGCTGCACCGCTCGGCCCCGCATCCTCCTGTCGGCTGGCCGAACAGGGGAGGTGGTTGCGAGGAGATCCCAACCGCCTCCCCCTCTGGCGGCGGCACCTTGGTGTTGGACAGGAACAGCCAAAGCAGCGGGCAATGTTGTCCGAGGAGTGCTGACCTTCCTCCCCACCTCTTTTCTTTCTCTCTCTCTTTCTCTCTCTCTTTCTCTCTCTCTTTCTCTCTCTCTTTCTCTCTCTCTCTCTCTCTCTTTCTCTTTCTCTTTCTCTTTCTCTTTCTCTTTCTCTTTCTCTTTCTCTTTCTCTTTCTCTTTCTCTTTCTCTTTCTCTTTCTCTTTCTCTTTCTCTTTCTCTTTCTCTTTCTCTTTCTCTTTCTCTTTCTCTTTCTCTTTCTCTTTCTCTTTCTCTTTCTCTTTCTCTTTCTCTTTCTCTTTCTCTTTCTCTTTCTCTCCCCCCCCCCCTCCCCTCCTCTTATCCTGGGACCCCTCCTCTCTATCCTGCACTGATCCCCATTCCCTCCACTATGCAGTCCTCACTGATATCCCCTGTGCTCCCCTCCCAATCTACACACCCCTCCCCCCCCCCCAAATCTATTCATCACCCTACCCACCTCACATTGATTCTCCTGCCACCCCACCCGTCCCCCATCCATCCTACACTGGTCCATCAACTCATCCTGTACTGACCCCCCTTCCCATCCATCCTGCACTTGTCCCCCCATTCATACTGCACTGATCCTCCCATACTGACCCACCCTCCATTTACCCTGCACCAATCCTCCCCATCTATCCTGTAGTGATCTCCCCATTCATCTTTTACTGATCTCCATTCATCCTGTACTGATCCCCTCATGCATCCTGTACTGATCCCCTCATTCATCCCGTACTGATCCCCCATTTATCCTATACTGATCCCCTCATTCATCCTGTAGTGATCTCCCATTCATCCTGCACAGACCCTCCAATCCACATTTTCCTGACTCCCCCCATTCATCCTGTACTGAGCACCCCATTCATCCTGTACTGATCCCCCCCCATCCATCCCGTACTGATTCCCCCTTTCAAAACCACTGACATTCCTCGTTGTCTCCTCTCACAATTTTACATACTCCAACCAACACGTACTAATTCACTTGCCTCAATCCATCCATTCCGCACCGATTGCCTTCTCAACCCACCCCCCCGGCCATCTATCCACCCCGCACTGATTCACACAACCCCTGACCCTATTGTGCTTCATGGTCTTCAGAGTGAATATTGACTATGGTTGATAACGGAATTCAATTAAATGTGTTTTAATTGCCAATGTTATTATTTGTTTTGACACGTTTAAACACATTACCAAAAGAACATTTGCTGCTGTTATGTCCTTTGGCCATCTCTTGTCAGTTAGTGTAATGTTTAACCTGTCAGGTGGGTATAGTCGGTTTTAACAGCTATTATCATAAAATGTCTATAGAAATTTCCTTGCAACCTGTATATTTTGTTGTGGATAAATTATGTGGGAAGCGAGAGTGTTTCTGTGCCAATAGCAATAACGACCCATGCTATGATCATGTCATGGTAATTTTCGGTCCTTCACAGAAAACATGCTTGCATCAATCTGTAGTGTGCATGGTTAAGCATATATGTTACCATGGTCCAGGATTTATTGACACAGGTTATTGACACAGATTTCTTGAACATAATATGTGAATGCTTCATTGAGCATAATTTCGACTGGTAACTATGCACTTCGTCCGAGCACATTATCGCACGCGTCATGCAAACCATCTTAAATGACCACCTAAATTGTCATTTGGCAACCTAAAAAGCTGTGAAGGTTGCCCGGCTGGCAACAGGGAAAAAAAGTTAAGCGAGAGCCGTGATGATCCCATTCAAACCCCATTATTCTCGTGCCAATATCTATATTAAATTTGAATATACTTAATGACTCAGATTCCACTGTAATCTGGGATGGAAAATTCCAAAAATTCATTATCTTTTGACTGAGGAAATTCTTCCTCATCTCAGCCTTACATGATTGACTCACAAACTGTGCCACAAGTTCTAGATTTCTCACCTTGGCAAACATTCCCCCAATGTCTAGCCTGTTAATGGTGTTTGTAATCTTGAATATTTCCATGAGATCATCTCTTATTCTCCCAAAGTCATGTCAGTCTATTCTGCTTAATCTTTCCTCGTAGGACAGTCCATCATCTCAGGACTTAATCTAGGGAACATTTGCCGCATTACTCCAAAGCGCTATACGGTTAAAGCAAAACATCCTTATTCATTGTTCATTTTCCATAAAATAGATTGCCTTTCTAACTCCTCTTGTATCTGCATGCTAATTTAGGATTTTTGTGTGAGGAAATCCTGGTTTTCCAAAATAATATTATTTAATAGCCATCTAACATTTATATAATATTAGACCATGGGGGACCCGTTGGGTCCTGTCCCCTCAATGCGCGGGTGGGGGGGGGGGGGGGCAGAGAGGGAGGGGGGGGCAGAGACGGAGGAGGTAGAGTCACCGGGCGGCGGGCCCGAGTGAGGCCGCGGGCGGGCGAGCGTCGACCCAAGGACTCTGAGCGAGGCGGCGGGCGGGCGTCGACTTCAGTACAGGGCCCAACTTCACCTCCAGGCTCGTTGTTTCTGCATCGTTTGAATAACCGGGGGGGGGGGGGGGTGGGGGAGGGTTTGGGGGGGGAGAGTGGTTGTGGGGGTGACGCCACTTGAAGCACATGGATGGTTCTGTGCGTGAGGCGGCGTCCAGCCACCCCATTGTGACGTCATCAGTGAGAGCTTCTCGTTTAAATTCAAAGTCTTTTGATATTTTTAAACATTTTCAGTAATGTCGAGAAATAAAGCATGACATTTTCAGGTAAGGTGATTTTGGACTCGACGGGAAAAATGTCCACCGGAATACGTTAATATTTTAATGTTACCGCGCAGTTTTTTTGCGAAGATGTAAAAACACATCTACACATGTACAAGTTCAGACTTTTAATAATATGATATGGTATGATTTCCCATACTACAAGAATGGCTAACCTCTCATGTCTCCTCATATAAGTCCAAATATTATATTTTTTGCCCAGTGACCCAATATATCTTTGCAGATACATGTCTTCACACGCTATCTTTGCCTCTTCAGCAGACATGGGAATTTTTGAAGAAGGTTCCCAACCTGATATGTCACTGTCCATTTACCTCCACAGATGCTCCCTGACCCGCTGAGTTCCTCCAGCGGTTTAATTTTTATTATGCTCAAATGTTATACTCAACCGCTTCATCAAATTCATCAGTATAGATTGTAAATAGCTAAGGCCCAAGCACTAATGCCCGAGACACCTAATTTATTCCCCTACCAACCCAAAGATGATCCAATTATCCTTACTCTCAGTTCTAATTGTTGATCCATGCTACAGTATTACCCTCAAACCCACATCTTTTAATAACCTTTTATGAAACACCTTTCTGGATGAAAGTAGTCATATTTAGTGTTTTGTTGCATACCTTTTGCATGCAATGACTTCTTGAAGTCTGCGATTCATGCACCACCAGTTGCTGGGTGTCGTCTCTGGTGATGTTCTGCCAGGCCTGTATTGCAGCCATCTTTAGCTTATGCTTGTTTTGGGGGCTAGTCCCCTTCAGTTTTCTCTTCAGGATATAAAAGGCATGCTCAATTGGGTTCAGATCGCGTGATTGACTTGGCCACTCAAGAATTTACTATTTTTATCTTTGAAAAACTCTTTTGTTGCTTTAGCAGTAAGTTTGGGATCATTCTCATTGGGATCACCGGGCAGTCAGGGTGGCGCAACGGTCGAGTTGCTGCCTTACAGCGAATGCAGCGCTGGAGATCTGGGTTCGATCCCGATTACGGGTGCTGTCTGTACGGAGTTTGTACGTCTCCCCGTGATCTGCGTGGGGTTTTTCAGAGATCTTCGATTTCCTCCCACATTCCAAAGACATACAGATTTGTAGGTTAATTGGCTTGTTAAATGTAAAAATTGTCCCTAGTGAGTGTAGGATAGTGTTAATGAGCCGGGATCACTGGTCGGTGCGGTCCTGGTGGGCGGAAGGGCCTGTTTCCGTCCTGTATCTCTAAATTGTCTTGCTGTGGAATGAATCGTATGCCAATGAGTTTTGAGGCATTCGTTTGAACTTGAGCAGATAGGATTTGTCTATACACTTCAGAATTCATTATGCTACTACCATCAGCAGTTGTATCATCAATGAAGATAAGTGAGCCAGTACCATCAGCAGCCATACGTGCCCATGCCCCCACCACCGTGTTTCACAGATGAGGTGGTATGCTATGGATCTTGGGCAGTTCCTTCTCTCCTCCATACTTTGCTCTTGCCATCACTCTGATATAAGTTAATCTTCGTCTCATCTGTCCACAAGACCTTATTTCCAGAACTGGTTGCTCTTTCAAGTACTTCTTGGCAAACTGTAACCTCCCCATCCTATTTTTGCGGCTAACCAGTGGTTTGCTTCTTGCAGCGTAGCCTCTATATTTCTGTTCATGAAGTCTTCTGCAGACAGTGGTCATTGATAAATCCACACCTGAAGAGTTTTTTCTGATCTGTTTGACAGGTGTTTGGGGATTTTTCTTTATTATAGAGAGAATTCTTCTGTCATCCGCTGTGGAGGTCTTCCTTGGCCTGCCAGTCCCTTTGCGATTAGTAAACTCACCAGTGCTCTCTTTCTTCTTAATTATGTTTCAAACAGTTGATTTTGGTAAGTCTAAGTTTTGGCTGATGTCTCTAACAGTTTTATTCTTGTTTCATTGACTTTCATTGGCACAACTTTGGTCCTCATGTTGATAAACAGCAATAAAAGTTCCCAAATATGATGGAAACACTGGAGGAAAGACTAGATGCTTAGAGCTCTCTTATATCTGCATTAAGGAGGCAATTAAACACAGCTGAGCAATTACAAACATCTGTGAAGCCATATATCCCAAACATTATGGTGCCCTGAAATAAGGGGACTATGTATAAACACTGCTGTAATTTGTACATGGTGAAACCAAAATGTATACAAAATTGCCTTTTTTTTAAAATCTGACAATGTGCACTTTAACCACATGTGATTTTCTTCCATGACAAATCTCCAATTGTGGAGAACAGAGGCAAATAAATAAATGATGGGTCTTTGTCCCAGACATTATGGAGGGCAATGTATCTAGACTACACTTTAGGAAACGGGGGTTCCCCTCTTCCATTATAAATGAGGCTCTCACTGGGGTCACCTCGATATCCCGCAGCTCCACTCTTGCTCCCCATCCCTCCATTCGTATCAAGGACAGAGTTCCCCTTGTCCTCGCCTTCCACCCCATCATCCGCCACATACTGGCCACATCTTCCCATCGCCACCCCTTTCTGCTTTCCGCAGAGACCGTTCCCTCCGCAACTCCCTGGTCAAATCGTCCTTTCCCTCCCCAGGTACTTTCCCCTGCAACTGCAGGAGATGCAACACCTGTCCCTTTACCTCCACCCTCGACTCCATCCAAGGACTCTGACTGTCTTTTCAGGTGAGGCAGAGGTTCAGTTGCACCTCCTGTATCTGCTGTTCCAGGTGTCAACTGTACATCGACGAGACCAAGCGCAGGCTCGGCGATCGTTTTGATTAACATCTCCGCTTTATCCGCCTTAACCTACGTGATCTCCCGGTTGCTCAGCACTAACTCCCCCTCCCATTCCCAATCTGGCCTTCCTGTCCCGGGCCTCCTCCATTATCAGAGTGAGGCCTAGCGCAAATTGGAGAAACAGCACCTCATATTTCGCTTGGGTAGCTTACACCTCAGCAGTATGAGCATTGGCTTCTCTAACTTTAAATAGCCCTTGCTTTCCCTCTCTCTCCATCCCCTCCCCCTTCCCAGTTCTCCCACCAATGTTACTGTCACCAACTACATTCTATCTCTGTCCCGCCCACATCCGTTACATCAGTCTGAAGAAGGGTCTTGACCCGAAAAGTCATCCATTCCTTCTCTCCAGAGATGCTGCCTGTCCTGCTGAGTTACTCCAGCATTTAGTGTCTACCTTTGATTTAAACCAGCATCTGCAGTTCTTTCCTACACACTTTATCTTCTCTGCTAACTGCTAAATTAATTGAACATAATTTCCCTTTCATTAAACCATACATCATCTTACTATGATTTTCTAAGTGCTCTTACCACTCACTGCCTTGATAATGGATTCCTGCATTTCCCAACACTCGATAATAAAATAACAACCATGCAGCTCACTTATTTGTTTCCTTCGTCATTCTCAATGAATTATTATAAAAACAATGATTAACTGTGCTTCTCCATGTTGAGGTCATGGACTTTGTTAAAGGTACGGATCACTATGCATTGGGCACCTTAAAGACATTGTAGGTGTTGGGTATATCACAGGTGCAACAAACCCACACGTATTTTCAATCTAGTTTAGGCTGTAAAATAGTGTGATTAGCCTAAACTAACTACTAAATAGTGGTTAAGAAGGAACTGCAGATGCTGGAAAAATGAAGGTAGATTAAAATGCTGGAAAAACTCAGCGGGTGAGGCAGCATCCATGGAGCGAAGGAATAGGTGATGTTTCGGGTCGAGATGTCTGAAGAAAGGTCTTGACCTGAAACGTCACCTATTCCTTCACTCCATGGATGCTGCCTCACCCGCTGAGTTTCTCCAGCATTTTTATCTACTAAATAGTGGTAGTGTTTCCTAACTTAGCTTCCTCTCTTATCAACTCACTGCCTTAACCAGAGCCACCCAGGAACCTCCAAAAGATTGTCATTCTTATACAGTTTCATGTTAATGACACAAGACAGAAAGATATTGCTGGCCTATTTTTAAATAGCACCAGAGTGGCACTGCACGAACACCACAAAGAGCTTGCAAAGGGAAGATGACTAATTGGAAGCCTTTTGTCTTGTATAATTCAATGATGAATAGATAGGTACTGTTATTTTTATTTAATATGCAGTGCTATTGATATACACTGATGGAAGAAGTGGATGCTATGGATCAGAGAATGAGAAATCCTGGTGGATTTAAATGACTTATCAGTCTGCAAAATTCAGTCTGTAGGTCGGCTGAAAGAGGGCATTCTGCTCAGTTGATAATCTTGTTTGAAATTCTTTATGTCTAGCTGCCCAGCCGGATTCAGCCAGATTGTATCCTACGGTGAAGGAGTGGTTTGTGTATCCAGGGAACCCACTGCAGCAGCCAGATCTTATACCAGCTTTGCCACCAGAACTGCCAGGTACTTCTTGCCTTCGACTGTCTGTGTTTTGACCAATTTATCAAACAAATAAAAACAGCCCAGATTAGTTACAACACCTTAAGTGTCTCCAGGATGACATTGCTGCACTGTGCAGCCAACAAAGTACCTTTGAACTGGAATCACTATTGTATGAAAATGTGGCAGCCAGATTACGTAAAGCAAGATCCCACGAAGACATTTGAGACACATGATCAGTTATTTCCTTTTTGCTATGGTATTGATTGAATCCATCAATGAGAACTAGACCTATTATATTGACATTGCCAACAGAATTTGGAGCAGTGCTCCTCAATGGAAGCAAATCACTTGAGTAGGAAAATGTTCACTGAAGACTTTAGTATCAATAATAAATCAAATCCTTATTTGCAGGAGGAATTCCAGATTTACAAACCTTATGGCTAACAGAAGGACCCGCAGTTGAGAAGTTACGTTACCGGATGTTTCTTGCATGTTTTGGCTTACAAGATTATGTTCAGGAGTTTCTTCATCTGGAGCTTCCCTCAACTGCAGTTGTTTGCTGCCTGCTGCTCTATATGACGCTGCAGGTAAGGAGAAGAATCGCTTGTTTCAGTCATGGCAATAATGCCATGGAAACCTTGTTTATGAGATTGCGTGTTTACCACTCATAAAAGTGAAGTATTTTAGTCACTGAAAGTAAATGTTAATATAATTATAAATTATTTGAATATGATTTCAAAATAGAAGTGAACATTCTAGAATTCCACTTCTAGAATGAATTATTTCAATATGTAAATTATGGTCATGATCCTAATCCAGAAGTGTAAAGGAAATATTTTGACTACATCCTTAAAGTGACCAACAGCTTTTTTCTGTGTTCTTTTTATGATTGCTGCTGCCCATACATCCTATACATATCAAATCATATACTGCTTAATATTTTTGTAGATAGGAAAATTATTGTATTGAATTCAGAAGAAGGCAATTTATTCTCATGAGCCTATTCCACCATTCAATATGACCCTCTGCTTTGATCTAACTTTTTGATCCAAGACTTTTTGCTGGTTATGTATTTAGAAATTAAGTGCCATACATCTTAAGAATATTTAGTGACTTAGACTTCACTGCGTGCTGTGAATTCTACAGGATCCAGATATACAAATCTCTTGACTGTAAAAGGGTCAACAGTTGAGGAATTGCTTTCCATTTGAGTGAAGAAATTTCTTCTGATCCAAATGTCTAACCTTGTATTCAGAGGCTGTGACCCCTGGTTCCACTCACCCCACCTTCTAAACACACTCCCGTGATCTTACTTGTCAGACCCTGCCAGAAGAATGTATATTTTAATGAGATCTCCTCAGATTCATCTAAGCTGTAGAGAATACAGGCTGAGTCAACCTAATTGATCCTCATATAATAGTACTGCTATCTTGGAAATCAGTCCGGTAAACATTTGTTACACGCCGCAATGGCAGATATACAGTACATTCAGAAAGTATTCAGACCCCTTCACTTTTCCCCACATTTTGTTACATTACAGCCTTATTCTAAAATGGATTAAATTCTTTTTTTTTTTAAATCATCAATCGACACACAATACCCCATAATAAAAAAGCGAAAACAGGTGTTTAGACATTTTTCTGGTGGATCTGAATGCACTGTGTATCTTTTCTTAGGTAAGGACTGACAGTATGTATTGTGTTGCATACAGTCCTTTAAATGTGGTCTCATTAAGGACCTGTAGAATAGTTGTAAGACATTCTCAGTCCTGTGCTCAAATCCTCTTGAGCGCAGTCCAATATACCATTCCGGCTGCCTTATCTGCTTGCTGCACTTGCCTGTTTACTGTCACTAACTGCTGTACTGGTACCCAGATCCACTTTTGTATAATTTTTTTAATCATTTAAATAGTACTCTAAATTACTGTTTTGCTAAAACCAAAGTGCATAATATATTCACAACTTGAACCAGCCAGTCCAGTCACACAATTTTCATCCAGTCACTCAAGATATCTAAATTACCTTGAATCTGCTCAGGCACGCAGACACACCATGAAAATGAGCAGGCAATTTTAATGAGATTTTAGTCATTTAAATAAAAGGAGGAAATCCCCAAATGATTTGGGGACAGAGTTGTAAATGCAATAGATAACTATATCAGGACTAAATATGTTTGGGGAAGCCACAGGAAGTGGTGTAGATCTTGATGTTATGTGCACTAGTTAGTCTGCAGGAAATTAAATCCATGGCACCTTTTGGAAAGTATAACATAGAATGCTTGCGATCAAAATAATCTTGTGGTAGATTGGAGAAGGTCTTCTGTGGTGCCAGTGCTTTAAATGTATTCCATTATTTGTTTCAGGTCACCACGTTATGTGTGGAGGACCTAGATGCATTTTTGGCTCAAGTTGTATGTATCCGTGATAAGCCAGCTGACCATCTCGCTCAAATACAGGTATGTATTGCATACAGACTCCAGCTTGACCCTGATTCTTTTTATTTTGCCTTTCCTAGTTTTTAGAGCACAAAATCGATGTTAACATCCATTGAATCATTCTATCTCTATACTTATTTTGGAATCGAGAGCCAGAGGATATAGGTTTAAGGTGAGTGGGGAAGGAGTTAATAGGAACTTGAGGGGTAACTTTTACACAAAGGGTGGTGGTATATGAGACGAACTGCCGGAGGACGTAGTTGAGGGAGGTACTTTCGCAATTAGTATTAATGGTAAAACAGATGAACTTGGAGCTTTGATTAGTTGCTAGAAGTATGATGTTATTGTCATTACCAGATGTGATTGCAAGAGGGACAGGACTGGCAGATCAGCATTCTAGAGTTTCGACTTTTCAGACGTGATAGAGAAGAAGGTAAAAGTGGTGGTGGAGTTGCATTACTATTCAGGGAGAATGTCACAGTAGGACTTGCAAGGTGGCCCACCATTCTCTCTCAGCATGATAACCAGGGGTGGACCATAGTTGGCTTTCATACATCAAAGGAAGAAAATAATGGTTAATCATAATTTATTTTTATCATAATTTATTTTGCAATGAGATTGCAGTCTCTGTTGCGTTAGGCCTACCTGGAGGCTACATTTGCAGGGCTATTGGAATGGAGCAGGCATTGCGACCAATTGAGTTGCTCTTTTCATGAAATGGCAAGAGGCTGGAGGGACAGAAACACCACCTCTGTGTGCTTTTATGATGTGACATAAGTATATGGATAGGATGTAGTCTCCACCACCATTATGAAGGGTTCGCTGGAAGTATATATATATATAGTGTAATAGACAGTATAAGCATTCGTTCAGCACACTTTTGAAATGCCTTTGTGGTTAGTTGTGTTTGAGTCAATAAGCCATGCTTCAGCTGTCATTGTTAATCATTAAGTAAAGTGCTGTTACTGGAATTTTGAAAATGCAGGAGCTGTTTCTTGTGGGATTGCTAACCTGTTTGAGGCTGGACAGTCTAAGATATCTTCCATGATATGGGGATCCAAAATAATCTTACTGGCTTCAAACTAGATGTCACAATCATCTGAGAACTCCCCCCCCCCCCCCCCCCCCCCCCCCAACCCCGTCCCACTCCCACTCACCAAATATCCTAATACTCTGAAGAGAGCTTGATCAAAATCATTAGATTTTGTGATTATGTATATTTTTGTATTAAATAATGTAAGGATCTCTTTCCCTCGGTGAAAAGGTTACCCCACAGTATATAGGTTTAAGAATGCTCTGAACAGGATTTTTCGTCGCCCAACAATAGTGCAAAAAAAATCAGAATCCATTTGAAAAGTGTATGGATGAACCTGCATGGTTTCAGACCAAGAGTTAAGAAACAGGACTAGGCGTGAAGATTAGGTCTTAAGAAGTGTTTCGAGCTGAAACGTCACCTATTCCTTTTCTCCAGAGATACTGCCAGACTCCAGCATTTTGTGCCTATCTCATGATTGGGCAAGGTAGCTCTGTCAGCCAGCATCAAATTACTTCCTGTATGGATAGGTTCTGATGATGATAAAGGGAAATTAGATGTAACTACTGGCAGAATGTAGCAAGCAAATGGCTACATTCTGGCTCCATCCTACAGTTTAGAAGCTTTTGTCTACTTATATGAGAGACCGTTAACAGGGAGAAAACATGTTTTGTGAACAGGGTGTTTTAAGGTGTAACTACAAAAATTGGTTAATTATCCAGAACTTCCAAGGCACATGCCAGGCTTTTCTGAAGCCTGCAATAATGAGTGAAGTTTCTGTTGTAAGGCAGCTGAGTTTTGACTCCTGGCTTTTTTTGCATAGTGTGTTATGGGCAATCACTGCAGCACGCACGACTCAATATGACACGTGGAAAGTTTGCCTCCAGAGGATTCTCGTTGCTGGAGTGAGGACGGATGAACAGTGAATGCTGTACATCTATCACCCATACCAAATACGGCAGTGAAATAGTAAAGTGTGAAACCTGCCAGTGAAATATGCTATAAGGACTTAGCACTTCATTTGTGTAATGTTAATGTCATCTAATTTTTATTCCCCATCCTTTACGGTGATTTAACGGGCTCATTTTAGAATTGGAAATGTAAATTTTACTCCCCCACCCCCACTTCAGTTCAAGCAAAAGCGAACTCTTTCATTAACAACATTTGCCCCATGCAATCCTTCATTTGAACTGCACACATTCCATCGTGCTAGAGTGGGTAATTTATAATGAGGACATCATGCTGTTTGGGGGAAGTGGTTCTCATTAAAATCTGACAGAGGCTCGACAGATCTGGATACACCAGAGCTTGTTATTGTTAGTATCTGGAAAACATAACCCCTCCCCCCAATCATTTTAAAACAAATAATCTGCAAACCAGTATGACAGTATTACCAGTTAAATGTCCGGTAAATGTTTAAGGAGGCTTGTGCAGCACGGGGTGAGGCTGACAGTTAGTCAATTGAACAGTATCAGATTGCTCTTTGGAACTGGCCGGTGTCAGCAGCGGCAGGTGCTGCCTGAGGGAGGGCCTGGCCTGCAGCAAATCGGGAGCGGCCCGTGCACCTGCCTGTCATCTGCCGCGGTTCCTGCGCACCTGTTGGGTCCTGGGGAGGAGGTGGGGGTCCTATTGTTGCACGTGGTCTGGAATGCAGCAACACAAAAATGTCTTGCATCTGCCGCCAGTGTGCATCTGTCGGTCATCATAGCATGTGATGAAGATGGACCAATGTTTCCAACATGTGCGTTTGCTCAGAGTTAACTTGCGTACATTGTGAGCTATGGGCAGAGGGAATGATAAGGACTGACATGTACAGTTGTACGTGAATAAAGAGACTGATACAGGAGTGGCAGTAGAGAGACATAGAGGAAGAGGCATGAACATACAGATGCGTGTGTTTGTGGAGAGGGTGATACATGGGCATGGACATGCAGTTATAAGAGGGAGCTAAACGGATATTGCTTGCAACAATAACAGCAATAAATGTACACTACATTATCAGTTATTTTAAGTAAAATATATTTAATCGGATGTTACTGGACTGAACGTCACTCCCTTTATCATGTATCTGTGCACTGTGAATGGCTCGATTGTGATTATGTATTGTCTTTACACTGACTGGTTAGTACACAACAAAAGCTTTTCACTGTACCTCGATACACGTGGCAATAAACAAAACCTCAAACTAAATTGGACCATGATAGTGCAAAAGGCAAAGGACATAGCGCAACTGTAGTAGCGCAAAGAACAAAGTGACACAGTAGGGTTGAGGGGAGACATGCAGGTACAGTCTAACAGTGGGTACAGATGTCGATGTAGAGACATTCTGTGACTAGAAACACAAACAATGTGTAGTGGCCATTTGGCTTGTTTTGTGTGTCATTAATTATGGCATGTGCCTTTAAATTTTAGACTGCCCGTTATTATGGGGATTTATGACGTATTCTAGGGCGTGTTTGGACGAATGCTTCTTGCGCAGAAGTTTAGTTTTCTAACCTTTAAAGGAGTTTTCTGACCTTTAAAGCGATATGCTGGAGTTCGATGAAGATTAAAGTGTATGAGTCGGAGTGTAAGATTGGATGTACCAAACTTTTTCATCAACAATAAAGAATCTATTAATCAAAAGATTACGTTATGAAGATTTATCTGTGAAGAAGCTCTGAAGGTCTCTGACGGAGAGCTCACGTGCGTATTACGACATTCTCCTTAATCATGTAGTCCACTTAGTGACTAGAGGGAGTAATCTCTTGAACAATATAAAAATCTGTGCTACACAATGCAGAGAGAGGGAGAGATACTGATATAGGAACTGTTAAACAGAAGACCTATGGAGAACGTACAGGGTTCAGACACCCCAGCGGTATGAACATATACTTTTCTAACTTCTGGTAACCCTTGCTTGTGATCTTTCAGAAGAACTGAGCTTCTTTGGTTGGCACGGTAGTGCAGTAAATAGTGCTGCTGCTTTGCAGCTCCTGCAACACATTTGATTTTGAACTCCAGTTCTGTCTGGGTGGAGTTTGCATGTTCTCATGACTTTAACAACATGTGGTTTTTTTCCTATTAAAAATTTCAAATTGTGGAGTACAGAGGCAAATACATTAATGATGTGTCTTTGTCCCAAACATTATGGAGGGCACTGTATGTTCCTAATCCCACTCATGTAATTTGAGCACCTGTTTATAGTGATAACAATTCTGGTTATCAAATTGTCCGCAGGACATGATAATATAGAATTTCTGTCTTATCTTGTCTGCACACCTCTTTGAAAGAGCTGCATAATTAGTCTGACTCTTTCTCTTGCCTTCCCTGTTCCTGCAAATGTTTCTCCTTTTGTTTATCCAATTCCCTCTTGAAGGATACTATTGAATGGCTTCCACCACCCTACGTCTTTTTTTGTAAGGACTCAAAAAAAAGAATCCTCATCTTCCCTTTGATTCTTTTGTTCAAAACTCGTTACACACCCACAGTCTGTGGAAACTTTTATTCCTGTTTTTCTTCATAACTTCAAACCTTCAGAACTATTAAATCTCTTCAATGTGCCAGTGGAGTTCGTTATCTGTATTTGAAAAGCCATAGACTGCAGATGCTGTTACCTGTATTGTTTACTCTAAACATTGGCAACAGCAGGGTCCTGCCAGGCCATCTGATAAGCTCTAAACCTAGGAATGCTGGTTATTCGAATATCACTGTACCTTAATTGGTACACGTGACAATGAAAGACCTTTGAAACCTTTGAAGCCTTTGATTACAAAATGAACTTCTTTTGGTTAGAGGGTACACAAAAGACTGGAGAAACTCAGCAGGTGCAGCAGCATCTAAGGAGCGAAGGAGATAGGCGACGTTTCGGGTCGAGACCCTAGATTCTGATTCCATTTGCCAGTCCAATTTGACAACTGAAAATACGTAGTGCAAATATGAATGGGGATTTTATTTCGGAGTCATGTGAGTGACTTCGTGAAGACCCCGACAGCACACATGAGCGACATATCGTCGCGCATGTTTGCCTCGACAAGCTGGGGTGGGGGGAGTACGTTCTCTCCACCAGCTCCTTCAAAAGGCCGTCAGGTAAGTCCACTAACCTTAACTTCCAACGTGATGGACACCAAAGGGAAACGGAAGGCGACACTCTCCAGGAGCCGCAGGGCATCGACAAGCCAGCGGCCTTTGTCACCGGAGCTGCAAGCACCACCGGCAGCATCGGGACGGTCGGGGGTAAGAGTGCGGAAGTCGGGCGCTTCCGTTACACCAGAGCCCGACATCACCTGAATGGCTGACCGCACAGGAGCTGGATCCTGCCGACCCAGACTTCGTGCCCCCATCCCCCAGGAAGCGGGGGAGCAGACAGGTACGTGGACAGGAGCCTCGCTTGTCACCAGCGACCTCACCCCGAGTTGCAGTGGATCCACGGGGACCGGGCCGGGGAACGGCTGCACTACAGGGTAGCCCAGCAGCCGCAACACGCCACGTACAGCCGCAGGGGATATCAGCCGTAGGGCAGTCTGGCAGGGCTACTGCTGCGTCGAACAGCCCTGCAGGAGCAGGTGCTGCCGGCATAACACCTCGTCACGCTGTGGTCCAGGGCGTTGGTGGCAGCAGTAGACGGTCGGTTAGCTTAGCTCTGGCAGCTGCCGACCATGCACCTCCACGCAGAACATTGGGCGACAGTGGAGGCAAGCCTGCACGGACTCCGGGGAACCAGGTCCCGGGGGCCGGCGCCGATTCATCTCCATTGCCTTCCTACCAGGCAGGTGGGCCGCCACAGTCTGCTCTAAGGCCGACTAGCGGAGAGTCCGTGCGGGAGTCGTATGAGCCTACAGGGGCGGTAGGCCACGACAACCTGCCTTCGGACCCTAGTCTGCATCTTACGGAGGTGTGGTCCGTTGGTGGAAGCCCCAGAGAATTTGCAGGGCCTGGGGTAGTCGGCTTGTCCGCCGCGGGTAGCGGGGAAGGTCGCATTGAGCGGTTGGAGCTCTTGGTGGAGCAACTCCTCCAGTGGGACAGGGACCGGGATGAACGGGACTCTCGGGCCTCTACTAGCCACGCCAGGAGCCCACTCAGCCTCTCGTCTTCCCCAGCCAGGAGTGCCAGCAGTGGTCCAGCCGCTGCCTTCGAAGACGACCCGGGACTGCCGGAGACCGCAGAGCCAGAGCATGATGAGGACATGCTGGACGTGGTGGGCAAATTTTCCACGGCTATACACACTGGGGATCCCCTGAACCACAAACTGGCGGGCACCATTAATTACCTGACCACTCACCAGCTTCAGGGTCAGGTAGTTAATGAGACCATGGACAAATTCAAACCACCTGAGAACTGCATCAATCTCAGTGTTCCTACGGTTAATGCCCAGATCTGGGGCACTTGAGCACAACCACCAAGATGCAGGACGTCCGTCTCCAGCGCATCCTGAAGCTCCTCTCGACGGGCATTACGGCGTATGCCAGGACCCTCGATGGCGACAATGTGTCCAGCGAGCAGCAGGATGCCCTGGCACTTCTATGCAACTACCAGTTTAAAATCAACTGCCTGCACAAGAGCTCCATCCGGCCCCCTCTCTCAACCCGAAATTTGCGGGGTTGTGCCGTCCCTCCACGTCTCCACCACCTCATCAACTGTTTGGAAAAGGTCTCTCCAAGCAAAGAACACGACGAGGAGGCCAAAACTGTGGGCCTTATGAAACCTCCTCCGGCTAAATCCCACCCATATCACCGTCAACAACCACACACTACTTGGAAGCAGCGCCATCCGGATAGGACGCCAAGGACCTATCCCCCTCCACTTCCCCAACCACAGCGGCTTTTTTTAGGGCAGGCCTGCAGCGGCCCGCATGGAAGATGCGGCCGCCATCCCGACAACCACCGCAACGTCCCCCCAAAATGCCATACGCCAGGACCCGCCGCTAACTATGGAGGTAAGGGGGTCTGGTTCCTCCCAGGCAGTAGCATTTCTTCCTGCACAAGTCGGGGGACGGTTGCGGGCATTTAGGGGAGCTTGGGATACTATCACCACTGACGCGTTTATTCTACAAAGTGTTCAAGGTTATGTCATAGAATTAATTGATGGTCAACTTCCCCCTACCCAGCATGCACCTCACTGAAAATTTACACTCTCTCAAAATGAGATTGAGGCAAGACATGCTGAAATCTTACGGCTCGCAGCCAAAGGGGTGATTGGCAAAACAACGCACGGACCCCTTGAGTTTGTGTCCAACATCTTCACAAAAACCAAAAAAGATGGGGGGTTTCGGATTATCATAGACCTAACCGAGTTGAACACTTTTGTACAATATACCCACTTTAAAATGGATACCTTCGAAACAGCTAAGCTGTTACCCGGGGTACTTTATGGTACCCTTTAACCGGGGTACTTTATGGCCTGTATCGATTTAAAAGATGCATACTATACAGTGCCCATCACTGAATTGCACAGAAAGTTTCTGAAATTTGTCTGGAATGGACAGTTATGGCAATACAAAGCATTACCTAATGGGCTCACCACAGCCCCCAGACTATTTACCAAATTAGTGAAACCTATATTGGCCCTCCTCCGACAACAAAATTATATCGTCATGGCGTATTTAGATGATATCCTTATTGTGGGTCAGACTCTCCATTTGGCCACACAGGCAGTTACAGCGACCAAATCTTTATTCGAAAAACTAGGGTTTGTAACCCATCAAAACAAACCCAAACTGCACCCCTCTCAAACTAGCGGATTATCACAGGTGGAGAGTCCGTGCGGGAGTCGTATGAGCCTACAGGGGCGGTAGGCCACGACAACCTGCCTTCGGACCCTAGTCTGCATCTTACGGAGGTGTGGTCCGTTGGTGGAAGCCCCAGAGAATTTGGAGGGCCTGGAGAAGTTGGCTTGTCCGCCGCGGGTAGCGGGGACGGTCGCATTGAGCGGTTGGAGCTCTTGGTGGAGCAACTCCTCCAGCGGGACAGGCACCGGGATGAACGGGACTCTCGGGCCTCTACTAGCCACGCCAGGAGTACACTCAGCCTCTCGTCTTCCCCAGCCAGGAGTGCCAGCAGTGGTCCGGCCGCTGCCTTCGAAGACGACCCGGGACTGCCGGAGACCGCAGAGCCAGAGCATGATGAGGACATGCTGGACGTGGTGGGCAAATTTTCCACGGCCACACACACTGGGGAACCCCTGCACCACAAACTGGCGGGCACCATTAATTACCTGACCATTCACCAGCTTCAGGGTCAGGTATTTAATGAGACTATGGACAAATTCAAACCACCTGAGAACTGCATCAATCTCAGTGTTCCTACGGTTAATGCCCAGAACTGGGGACACTTGAGCACGACCACCAAGATGCAGGACGTCCGTCTCCAGCGCATCCTGAAGCTCCTCTCGACGGGCATTACGGCGTATGCCAGGACCCTCGATGCGACAATGTGTCCAGCGAGCAGCAGGATGCCCTGGCACTTCTATGCAACTACCAGTTTAAAATCAACTGCCTGCGCAAGTGCTCCTTCCGGCCCACTCTCAACCCGAAATTTGCGGGGTTGTGCCGTCCCTCCACGTCTCCACCAGCTCATCAACTGTTTGGAAAAGGTCTCTCCAAGCAAGTCAAAGAACTCGATGAGGAGGCCAAAACTGTGGGCCTTATGAAACCTCCTCCGGCTAAACCCCACCCATGTCACCGTCAACAACCACACACTACTTGGAAGCAGCGCCAGCCGGATAGGATGCCAAGGACCTATCCCCCTCCACTTCCCCAACCGCAGCGGCCTTTTTTAGGGCAAGGTCTGCAGCGGCCCGCATGGAAGATGCGGCCGCCATCCCGACAACCACCGCAACGTCCCCCCAAAACACCATATGCCAGGACCCGCCGCTAACTATGGAGGTAAGGGGATCTGGTTCCTCCCAGGCAGTAGCATTTCCTACTGCACAAGTCGGGGGACGGTTGCGGGCATTTAGGGGAGCTTGGGATACTATCACCACTGACACGTTTATTCTACAATGTGTTCAAGGTTATGTCATAGAATTAATTGATGGTCAACTTCCCCCTACCCAGCATGCACCTCACCGAAAATTTACACTCTCTCAAAATGAGATTGAGGCAGGACATGCTGAAATCTTACGGCTCACAGCCAAAGGGGTGATTGGCAAAACAACGCACAGACCCCTTGAGTCACAAAAACCAAAAAAGATGGGGGGTGTCGGATTATCATAGACCTAACCGAGTTGAACACTTTTGTACAATATACCCACTTTAAAATGGATACCTTCGAAACAGCTAAGCAGATGCTTTACCCGGGGTACTTTATGGCCTGTATCGATTTAAAAGATGCCACACAGGCAGTTACAGCGACCAAATCTTTATTCGAGAAGCTAGGATTTGTAACCCATCCAGACAAATCCAAACTGCACCCCTCTCAAACTATGGATTACCTGGGTTTCACCCTTGACACAACCTTAATGATAATCACTATCCCAACCAACAAAGCTATCGCCATAAAAGAAGCGTGCCACAGCCTTGCTTGCGCCAGGGTTCCGACTATCCGGCAAATGGCAAAGGTGATTGGGAAGCTGGTAGCTACATTCTCAGCTGCGCAATTCTGCCCGTTACATTACCAAAATTTACAAAGAACATAGATCGCAGCATTAAAAGCAGATGCTGGGCACTTTGATCGACCGATCCGGTTGCCACAACAGGCTAGAGCTGAGCTACAATGGTGGATTGACAAAATTAGTGAGTGTCACAGACCCATCATTGTTAGCAACCCATCCGTCGTGCTACAGACTGACACAAGCGCACAAGGCTGGGGTGCAACTGACACCATGTCCAGTTGTGGTGGCAGATGGGACTCTCACAAGTCTACCCTCCTCCAGTCACAAGGGATAAATTATCTGGAGATGTAAGGGGCTTTCCATGGATTACGGGCTTACTGTACTAACTCACGGGACTTACATGTCCGCCTCCAAATAGATAACACAACGGTGGTGGCTTATATCAATCATATGGGTGGTATCAGGTCGTTATCGTGTGAAGAATTGGCAAACACAATTTGGCACTGGTGCATCGAGAGAAATATTTGGATTACAGTGACCTATTTGCCAGGGAAGCTCAATAGAGTGGCAGACACCATGTCACGAGTGTTCAATGACAACATCGAGTGGATGTTGAACCCCCAAATTTTTGCTGATATTATAGCTCACTATGGGACACCAGATATTGACCTCTTTGCGTCCAGGTTGAACCATCAGATACCAACGTATGTGTCTTGGGAACCAGACCCTTTGGGCAATAGCTATGGATGCTTTTTCTATCCATTGGGGGAAATGGGTTTGCTACGCATTTCCCCCATTCTGCCTCATCAGTCGGGTATTGCAGAAAATTAAACTGGATTCTGCAACTGGCATATTGATCATTCCCGACTGGCCTACACAGCCATGGTACCCGATGGTCCTCAAAATCTTGAAACATCCATGGCTTCTGATTGGTAAACACCCCAAATTAATTACTAACCCCATTACGGGGGACAGTCACCCATGCCATGGTCACCTAAACATGTTGGCCTGCAGGTTCTAAAAAGGCCACTCGTCAAGGCCGGCATCTCACCACGAGCCATGGAACTCATCTCAGCATCATGCCGAGTATCAACCGGGAGGCAGTACCTCACACAGATCAGGAAGTGGGAAGCATTCTGCTCCCGTACCAACACGACTTCCAACTCGGCAACAATCCCTGATGTCCTGGAATTCTTAGCGGGCCATCATTTCGATGCTGGCCTTAGCTACAGTGCCATCAACACCGCCAGGAGTGCACTGTCCTCATACCTGGTGTCTAAATTCATGAGGGGAGTGTTTAACACCAACCCTCCACGGCCCAGATACAACTTCATCTGGGACGTAGGGATTGTTCTGACCCTACTGAGGAGCTGGTCTCCTATGACCGAGTTACCACTCAAACAGCTCACCCTCAAAGTGGCGATGCTGATGGCACTGACTACAGCTCAACGAGTCCAGGCATTACAAAAGCTGCGGCTGGATAGCATGGTCTCCACCCCTACACAGCTGATTTTCTTTGTCCAGGACCTATTGAAGCAGCACAGATCTGGGGCTCATGGGCTGCAGTTGGAGTTTCGGGCGTACCCCACTGACGCCACCCTCTGCATAGTCACCCATCTCCACCTCTACATCCGCATTACACGAACCATCAGGAAGATGGAGCAGGGGCTCCTCATCAGCCACAAACCTCCGCATCACCGGGTGACTGTGCAGACTGTCGCCAGGTGGCGCAGGGCGGTGTTGGGCGTAGCAGGAGTCGCTACTAACATTTTTAAATCTCACTCTACTAGGGCTGCATCCACATCAGCGGCGAGGGCCATGGAGGTGCCCATGGACCACATCCTCGCCACCGCGGGCTGGGCTAGTGAAGGAACCTTCCAAAGGTTCTACAACAAACCACTGGTCGCCCCCGCAACATTCGCAGAAGCCGTGCTGGGAGCCGCTCAGTGAATGTTTGCCCCCGGGTTTGGGGTTATTTGTTTGTTATTATTTGTGCAATAAATATGCATTAATTTGCAGCCTGTTCCGACTGAACTGCATTAACAGCCTTCCTCCATCAGGATTGCGGCAGTGTGATAGCATGGACGTTGTCCAGGGCGTGAAATCACAGAGCTTTGAAATCTTCACGAAGTCACTCACGTGACTCCGAAATAAAATAGTAAGATTAAACGAGAACTTACCAAGTTCGAACGTTGATCTTTATTTTATGAGGCGTTGCGGTGAGGGATTTCGTGCCCTCCGCTTCCACCCTCTGTCATAAGGTCAACTGGTATGTTCTACGTTCTTAATCTTACTATTTTCAGTCATGGTGCGTTCTGTGATTCCACACCGCTGCTTTGAAGGGTGTCGCGCATGCGTGCTGGCGGGGTCTTCACGAACTCCCTCACCGCAACTCCTCATAAAATAAAGATCAACCTTCGAACTTGGTAAGTTCTCATTTAATCTTACTATTATTTACCTTGAAGCATTTAATCAAGTGGGCTGCAACATGTAGATGATTTTAAATCCAGAATTGAGGATATAGTCGAGTCAGGTACTAGGTTTAGGTTTATTATTGTCATGTGTGCCAAGGTACAGTGAATCACTTTGTTTTGAATGCTATTTAAACATCAGATATACCATACATAAATACAATAGTCAAACTCAAATCTAATAGGTAGAGCAAGGGGGAAAGATATGGAGTGCAGAATATAGTTCTCAACATTGTGGTGCATGAGTTCCATGGACAAAGACCATTGCCTGCAATGGGGTAGAGGTGAATTGGACAACTTATGGAAGTGTGCACCACCAGTTCTTCCTCAGTCTGGTCATTCACATTTTCAAGCTTCTGTACTTTCTGCTGGATGGGATCAAGGAGAAGAAGGAATGACCGGGTAGGACGTCTTTGATTATGTTGGCTACATTTCTGAGGTAGCACGAAATGTAGATGGAGTCAATGGTAGAAAGTCTGATCTGTGTTTTAAAAGGGGCCACATCCACAAATCTCTTCAATTTCTTGAGGTTGTGGGCAGAGCTTTTCCCAAACTGAGCTGTGATGCAGCACAACATTATGCTTTCCTTGGTGCATATATACATGTTTGGTAAGACTCGTTGGAGACATGCCAAACTTTCTCAATCTCCTAGAGGCAAGTTGTTTGTCATATCAATGTGGTTGGTCCACAACAGATCATTGGTAATATTACCGCCATGGAACTTAAAGCTCTCAATCATTTCCACTTTGTAACTACTGATACTGATTGGGGCATGTACTCCACCATGCTTTCTGTCAATAATTATTGTTCGTGGTTCTGCCCACCACAGAGGTGTCATCTGTCAACTTGTAGATGGAATTACAGCTGAATTAGGTCATACAGTCGTGAGTGTATAGGGAGTATAGGTGACTGAGAATACACCGCCTCCAACGGGATCGTCGCTTCCAACGGGATGCCAACACTACTCATATCTTCCCATCTCCACCCCTTTCCGCCTTCTGTAGAGTCCGTTCCCTCTGCAACTCACTGGTTAACTCTTCCCTTCCCACCCAAACCACCTTCTCCCCAGGTACCTTCCCCTGCAACTGTAGAAGATGCAACACCTGTCCTTATACCTCCTCCCTCGACTCTGTCCAGGGACCTCAACAATCATTTCAGGTTAAGAAGAGTTTCACATGCACCTCCCCAACCTCATCCACTGTATCCGTTGTTCAAGATGTGGAGCCTTATACATCGGCGAGACCAAACGTAGACTGGGTGATTGTTTCGTTGAACACTTTTGCTCAGTCTGCCTGAACCTACCTGATCAGCCGGTTGGTAAACACTTTAATTCTCTTTCACATTCCCACACTGATCTTTTTGTCCTAGGTCTCCTCCAGTCAGAGTGAGACTAAATACAAATGGGAGGAACAACATCTCATATTTTGCTTGGGTATGAGTGTTGATTTCTCTAACTTCAAGTAACCCCTGCATTCCCTCACTCTCTATCCTTCCCCCACCCAAGTTGCATCAGCTCATTTTCACCCAACAAACAGCTAGCAATGGCCTATTCCCTTTATCATCATTACTTTTTTGCATATCTTTCATTCATTGTTCTTTATCTTGCTAAATCATGTTCTATATTTCTCATTTCCCTTTCCCTTGACTTCAGTCTGAAGAAGGGCCTCGACCCAAAACGTAACCCATTCCTTCCCTCCAGAGAGGCTGCCTGTCCCACTGAGTTACTCCAGCTTTTTGTGTCTAACTTCGGTTAAAACCAGCATCTGCTGTTCCTTTCTACACATCTTTGCGGGGCATTGGTATTGAGAATTATTGGGAATAGGTGTTGTCACTTGCCCTCACTGATTGAGGTCTGTGGGTCAGAAAGTTGAGGATTCAGTGGCACAGGATGAAGCAGACTCCTAGTTTCAGAAGTTTGGAGATGAGTTTGGGTGGGATTATGGTGTTGAAGGCAGAGCTATGGTCGATAGATAGGAATCTAATGTAGGAGTCCTTGTTGGCTAGGTGTTCCAGTGATAGGTTTAGGGTGAGGGTGATGGTGTCTGCTGTGGACTTGTTGTGATGGTAAGCAAACTGCATCGCAAACTACATCAAGGTTGAATGGGAGGCTGGAGTTAATGTGCGCCATCATCAGTCTCTTAAAGCACTTCATGATGATGGATTCAGAGCCACTGGACGTTAGTCATTAAGGCACGCTACCTTACCTTTCTTCGGCAACAGGTTGATAGTAATTTTTTTGATGCTTTTAGGGACCTCAGAATAGAGTAGTGAGATTTTAAAGAGGTGTGTGAATATCTCTGCCAGCTGATCTACACAGCTCAAGAGGACGCGGCCAAAATCTCCATCAATACCAGTTGCTTTCCACGGATTCATTCTCAGGAAGGCCAATAGTGCATCTGCCACGGTAACCGTTGATACAGGCACACCCAAGATTGGCACACAGGGTGCTCTGGTCTGAACCTACTACTGTATCTCTTTATTTAACAGTGGATTGTCACCTTGTCATGGTGGAGAAGCTTGTGTGGTCCTGAGATCCTGAGAACGATGCCGTCTGGAGCTTTGCTCCTGGTAGGGCCACCATGGTGGAAGGTCGAGGGGGGGGGGGGGGGGTCCCTGTCAAAGAGGAATCCAAACAAGACCTCAATGGTGGAATAGGCGGAAGATGACGGCTGACTTAGTGGAGTGTCACAACGGCTGGGAAGACAGATGAAGGTCGCAGCAGAAAAGGGTTCCTGGTTGTCCTGGACTCTGTGCCACTGGATCCTGACCCAGATCTGTCAAGGACCGTGTAGTGGCTGTCTGTGCACCAGTCTCCCCACGTTAAACAAAGTCACGCACAGGCGTCCTACATATAGGGAATCCACCACAATGACCCTATGGAGTGACCGCCGATGATTTAACAGAATAATTATACTTTTGAAGTCTTTTCAAATCTCTTCCTGGTATTCTCTATTCCATTGGAACAACTGAGCTCCTTCACTCATTAATTTCATTCTAGTCAATGTGGAAGAATTCCAGTAAATCAGAGAAGTAATCTTGCAGAACTATCCTGGTAGTTAAAGGATTAGGAATAGTACAATTAGAACATTGTTTTACATTATGAGAGAAGAAGAGGGATTCACGTTAGTTAATTTGTTTAACACTATTATCTGACAGTTGACCTCAAGTTTAGAAGCTGTCAGTGGGTGGAATGGCCTTCTAGACAGGAAAGTGGAGGTGAGGGGCTTGGAGTCATTTAAGATCATCAGTTTGATGCTGCAAATTATGCTCAGAATCTTTCTGAAAGTATGATTGAAGATAGTTAGAATGGCTTCCCATATCTACATTTATTTTGTGATTTGAACACTCATAATGTTAACCTGTTTCACTTCAAGGAACCTTATTTTTTAATGGAGTAAAATGACCAAAAGCACGTAACTATTTAGATCAGCATTTCTCAAACTTTTTATCCCTGCGGATCCCTTGAAATTATTTTCATGTCTCAAGGAACCCCTGAGTTGGCGGTTGCCGGGCCCGCCTCCATTTTGCGATCGCTATTTTGACTTGCGTCACAACAGCAATCTCTGGCGTCACAACGGGGACCCATCAACCATGCCTGCACAGTTGGAGGAGGATCGCAGGGCCGGGTTCGTCATTTAAACATCCAGCGTTGTGTATAGGTGAGTGCTACTGGGGGATATTACTTTGGGGGAGAGGGACCCAACGGGTCCATGCTTGTTCTAGTTCAGGGGTGTCAAACTTATTTTAGGTCACGGGCCGGATTGGGAAAATGTGACTTCATGCGGGCCAGATCAGTCGTGCACGCGCGTACATACACGCACAAGTTCAGCTGCAGCCTGCTCTGGCATTGGGGAAAATCATCCCGTGGGCCGGATTGGACCCCTTCACGGGCCGGTAGTTTGACACTGGACTCTAGTTTACACTATTTCTCTTGGAACTCCTAGCGACCTCTCACGGAACCCTAGCGTTCTGGGGTACCCCGGTTGAGAAATGTTGATTTAGATCCTGCAACGTGTATTTTTCTAGTAATGTGTATTTATTTTATATTGTGGCTGAAGTTCCACATTAGATTTTTTAATTTAAATTTCAAAATAGACTTTATTCATTTAATAAATATATACAATACATGAACCTTGCGGAAAATCCATCCGACATTTTCGGAGGCTATACAAATTGATCAATACAGTTATACATTTTTTTTCCAAATTCCACAAATCTGTCCCACACCCGTGACACTCATGTGGCCCACTGGCATGGGATACCTTCCCTTATTTTGAGGGGCGGCTCCACCATACCGTACCCCCCATGTCCAGCAGCGGAAGGACCCTAGATTGTGGCCCTCCCCCACCGAGCCTTGGCGTTGGCTGCACCGAGCTTCAGTGCAGTCTGCAGCGGGCCAGTCGGCAACATTCCCTGACGGACATCTCACTCTGCTGGGTGGTGAACAACTCGGGCAGACCAAAGGGCGTCTTTTACCGAGTTGATGACCCTCCAGCAGCACTCGATGTTAGTCTCTGAATGTGTCTCTGGGAACAGTCCGTAAATCACGGTCCTCTGTGACGGAGCTGTTCGGGATAAAGCATACCAAGGATCCTTGCATACTTCTCCAGACTCTTTTTGCAAATCCACACTCTGCAAAGAGGTGGGCAACCGTCTCCTCTCCATAGCAGCTGTCCCGAGAGCAGCGTGCGCTGGCAGTGAGGTTTCGACAGTGCAGAAAGGATCTGACTGGGAGGGCTCCCCTCACCGGCAGCCAAGCCAGGTCTTGGTATTTGTTGGTGAGTTCTGGCGATGAGGCATTTTGCCAGACAAGCTGGGCAGTCTGCTCTGGGAACCATGCTACCGGATCCATCGAATCCTTTCCCTGCAGTGCCTGCAGGACATTCCGTGCTGACCACTGCCCAATGGACATGTGGTCGAAGGTCCGGAAGAACCTTTTCACAGAAGACAGATGGGGCGGCAATGTCCAGCTGACTGGCACATTGCGTGGCATCTGCGCCAGGCCCATCCTTCGCAACACCGGGGACAGGTAGAACCTCAGCAAGTAGTGACAGTTGGTGCCCACGTGTCTTGGCTCTACACTCCGCCTGATGCAGCCACATACGAATGTGGCCGTGAGGGTGACGTTGGGCATGCTTTTAGCCCCATTGCCTGCTGACTTGTACATTGTGGCCCGTCGCACCCGGTCTATCCTCGACCCCCAGATGAACTGGAAGATGGTCCGGATGATCCCTGTGGTGTAGGAGGGAGGGACAGGCCACACTTGTGCCAAGTATAGCAGCCCCGAGAGCACCTCACACCTCACACCTCACACCTGATGACCAAATTTTTACCCGTTATGGAGAGGGAGCGTTGCCTCCACAGCTCCAGCTTCCTCCCCACCCTGGCTATCCGCTCCAGCCAATTCTTGTTACATGCCTCAGCCCCCCGGAACCAGATCCCCAGCACCTTCAAGAAGTCGGGCTTGATGGTGAAGGGGACGGAAGATCTGTAGGGCCAGTTGCCGAAGAGCATGGCCTCGCTCTTCCTGTGGTTCACCCTGGCTCCCGTGGCCGACTCAAACTGGTCGCAGATACTAATCAGTCTGCGGAGCGACCCTGGATCCGAGCAGAAGACAGCGACATCGTCCATGTACAGGTAGGTTTTTACTTGAATGCCCCCACTGCCTGGCAATGTCACTCCTCTTATGCTCGCATCCTTCCTGATGGATTCGGCAAAGGGTTCAATACAGCAGACAAACAAGACAGGAGAGAGAGGGCAACCCTGCCTGACTCCAGACCTTACAGGAAACTGTCTGATTCCCACCCATTGATTTGGACTGCACTACGGATGTTGGTGTAGAGCAGTTTGATCCAATTCCTGATTCCCTCCACAAAACCCATTTTGAAGAGCACGTCCCTCATGTACGTATGCAAAATCCTGTCGAAGGCCTTCTCCTGGTCCAAGCTGACTGACTAGGCAGGCGTCCACCCGTCTGTCCTGCACGTAGGTGATGGTATCTCTCAGCAGCGCTAGGCTGTCTGAGATTTTCCTGCCAGGTACAGCACAGGTTTGGTCCGGGTGGATCACCTGTCCCAGAGCAGACTTGACCCGGTTGGCGATGGCCCTAGACAAGATCTTGTAGTCTACATTCAATGATGTTATGGGTCTCCAATCCTTTATATCCTTCATCTCCCCCTTCTGCTTGTAGATTAGGGTGATGCTGCCCTTCCTCATGGAGTCTGACATGCTGCCAGCTAGAAGCATGTCGTTGTACACTTCTAGCAGGTCCGGGCCCATCAAATCCCACAGAGCAGAATACAACTCGGCCGGTAAGCCATCGCTTCCGGGAGTTTTACTCGAGTCAAAGGAACGGATGGAGCCAGTCAGCTCCTCTAGGGTCAGTGGTTGGTCTAGACTCTCCCGCTTGCTGTCCAAAACCTCCGTGATCGAGGACAGGAAGTTCTGGGAGGCGGTACTGTCTATGGCCTTTTGGTCATACAAATCTGTGTAAAAGGATTTGCAGATCATCAGCATGTCCGTCTGCGAGGATGCTACCGAGCCGTCGCCCTCCCTAAGGCTGTTCATTACAGAGCTCCCTGTGAACCTTATGGAAGAAGAAACATGAGCACGTCTCATCCTGCTCCACATGGCGGACACTGGATTGGAAGATGATCTTGGAGGATTCAGAGGTAAAGAGCCGAGCTTTAAAGTTCCGCATTAGATAGCTTCTTGCTAGCTACACCCTTACAGTAGACATGTAGTATTTCCTTTGAAAGACCTGGTAATTATACAGATAATCAAGTATCTGACTGCTTGACAACATCCACTGGTCCATGTGAGCGTCACTATCACTGGTCCTCTGCTCTCATTCCCTTTTAAGTACGATAGCCAAACAAAGCATTGTAATGCGCAGCAGCGGGGTGAAATAAAAGCCCAAGGGCATTCAGTGTCAATTGTGAGATGCACTTGTACAGCTCCTTCCACAATCCAGAATCAGTGAGAAACAAGAGGAGCCATTAAGCCCATCTCACATTTTGTGTTTATAGAGTAACAAATACCTCACTTCTCTTTCAAGACAGGAAGGTATCTGCAGGTCAGATGAGCAGAAATAGTTCTGGGCTCTGCTGTTGCAATTCTTGATGTGTGATCCTCCTCCTCCCACTTCCACATGTTAAACTCATGCACTCTGTGCTACTTAACCACCGTTCGCTGACTAGGTTTCGTAGTAGAAACATTTCTGAGCATAATTTATTTAAGGAGAAGACAATCCCAATTGAAAATAACCCCTTCAAAGAAAATTTGATCAGTGGTCTTTGTAAAGCCCCTGTCCCACGATGTGAGTTCACCCAAGAGCTCTCCCGAGTTAAAAAAAAATCAAACTCATGGTGAGTACGTAGAATGTCCGTAGGACCTCGTGGATGTCCCGTAGCGGCTCGTAATGCGAACGGCAGGTATTCGGGAAACATGGTAACTAACAGCAGGTTAGTTGGTTGTTTGGGAAACTCTTGGACATTTTGCACAGTGTTGAAAAAACTTCACGAGTTACCGCATTTCCCGAGTACCTGCCGTTAGCATTACGAGCCGCTAAGGGACATCCACGAGGTCCTACGTACCCGCTACGTACATACCACGAGTTTGATTTTTTTTTTTACTCGGGAGAGCTCTTGGGTGAACTCGCATCGTGGGACAGGGGCTTTAGGATGAAGTCTGCAAGCAAAGGAATCTGGTGACCAGCATGTCAGAGGCTGCTCCTGGGATTAGAGGGTAAACTAAGAATGACTGGAAACCTGATATTTGTATGCCACCACACTAATACGAAGTGCCTGAAGTTTGGCAGGGAAAATGTTTGAACCTTTAAAAAACGTTAGTGATATTGACTGTGTAAAAAGCACCTTTTAGGTTCTTGATTTGGAAATTGCATTGGCAGCCAGTTTTCATATAGTTGCTACATAAAATACATTATTTTAATAGGCTTGTAATGGATTTTTGGCATCTTTCTGCATGGATAAACCAATGAACCCCGCACACTAAGAAACAGAAGGTGAACTATAGTAGTTTGAGCTAATGTGGTGTTGTTTCCAGCTGGAGGTTTTTGTTTCTAGTGACCAGTAATGGAAAATGCAGAGGAGGAGATGTCCAGTGGCACAGGTTCAGGCTGAGCCACAATACCCATTGTGATGAATAGCAGACCAACAGAGAGTTTCTAGTTCAGATTGGCAAATGTAAAGTGAATGGCGACTTCTGGGAGGGAGAAAATTGGGATCATTATTAATAAACAAAGCTGACATAGCTGCAGTGTCTGTGAATATATCATTTCAAATGATTTTTGTGGTGCTGATGCTAATTATATGGGACAGACTTTTCACTGATTTTTCCCATGACTATTTGCATCCCATACTGTATAGGCCAATGGGAAACCTAATTGAAATACAGTACACGTTTAAAAGTTGGCAGTGGGTTTTGTAGCAAATTTGCTAGGACGCTGGTATTGTTTTAACTGCTGTCAGTTGAAGTTCACAAAGGCCTACTGTCTGTTATCTATAACCCAGCAGACATTATCCCTTCATTTTAATGTAACGTTAGATGCCCTGCTTTTGGACTATTGTCTTAAGCCTTCTGCAGATCAGACACATTCTCTGTCCTTGTGCGGGAAACACTCGCTTTAATGGGTCTATGGCTTTTCTTCTTTTGTTCCCTTCTTTTTCCTTCAGCTGCATTGGAAAATACAGGCTCGAGATGTGAACTTCGCTGAAGCCATATGCAGATCCCAGGGACGGGATTTGCTCACAGACTCCTCCTAAATAATGCCTGCTTTTACACTGCATTCTCCTTCTGCCTGACACATGCACTCGCTGTCTGCTATTGATTTATGCATCGAGTGACAATAAATTAATACATGTTATTTTTATTTCCCTGAGTGACTTAATATTTGGATGCTTTTATTTTACAATATGGAAGTCCTGCAGAAGAGATTTTCTAAGAGGCATTAATTTTGCAGTGACCTGTGGGTGATTTTATTTTCAAATTTGAGGTCAGCAACTTTGTGCCTGCTTTGGCCACTGCAAGGCAAAGAGCTGTCAGGGATTCTGATGTTGGGGTTTATATAGTGCCTGCTATGACCTCTGGACATCCCGTAAGTGCAAGAGATAGTGAACAAATAATCGGATGTGATGCTATTTGTGGAATATGAAGTTTGGTCAAGACACCAGAGAGCTATTCTTTTGAAATCGTATCATTAGATTTTCTTTTTGCATTCATCTGTGTGGTCAGATAGCTTCTGAAGAAGGGTCTTGACCCAAAACGTCACCTATTTTCTCCAGAGATGCTGCCTGACCTGCTGAGCTACTCCAGCATTTTGTGTCTACCCTCAGTTTAATATTTCTTATGAAAGACTGCAGCCCCAGACCTGCAAAACTCCCTCAGTACTGTCGATGGTCAACTTGGATTATGTGCATGTGTTTCTGGAGTAGGATTAGAGCTACTCCAGTCTAACAGAGGATACTTTCCACTGATCTATTACTATGACAGGGTGGGTAAGGAAATTACATTATTTTCCCTCATTGGAACCCTCCACTCAGACAATATATCAAGAACCAAAGTACTAGAAAAACAACTTTCGACATTGTTTTTACCTGTAATATATGATGCCGACATAGTGTGTGCAGACCATGCCAAGAGAAACAGAGAAAGTCAGAGGATTGGATTGGTCGAGTGAGTTGGAGTTGTGGAGTAATGGGTTGAGGAAGATGGGCATTATCAAGCTGCATCTATCACATCACTGACTTTGATCCAAATTCTTAGCACCACAGGATGTTGACATTTTCAATTTTGTTTAAATATGAAAAAGGAGCTGAATATCCAGCATCAGTGGAAATGGGCCTGGATCATCTTGGTTTTAAAACAACCAAATCTGTTCACTCATGTCTCGTAAATTTGGAAAGCTGGCATTTACTGCTGTGGTCATGCTTCCCTGAGGGAAGAATGGGCAATAAATGGTGGTACATCATCAAATACACATCCTTGGAATTAATTAACAATATATTTTACAATGTTGCATTTCCACCTTATGAAAGGGAGCAGATAGCTTCAGGAAATTTCTCAAATCCATTGAGATTGAGATCAGTTTGCCATTAATGCGCCATTTCGCTCTAACGTTATGATTTGAAAAACCAACAATGAAAGTATTGTGAACGTCCAGGTGTGATAAATTGCAATTACAAATGTAAACATTGGATTGCATTTGTATTGAAGGCAAAATACACACCTTTGCTGGTTTTGCAGTTGGCCAAGATACCAAATGTCTTTTAAGAGGCATTTAGACATCAACGGGCAGGGAAGGCTGTAGACTAGATATAGAGCGATGTAGACTACGTGCAGGCAGAAGTGCAATTTAAATTGGCATTATGATCAGTACAGACATCGAGTGCCAAAGGGCCTGTTTATGTGCCATACTGTTCTATGTATCTCAAACTGTCTTCTGTACTTTGCTGGCCGTACTACTTTGACCATTGTGGTAACACGGATGCTACCAGATGGACCTCCCGCTAACTTGTCTTGTTTCACACAGCGTGTGTAGCAGGTGACTAATTTGCCATATTTGTCCGGTCGTTAATCTTTGATTCTCTTCTTCAGGTACCCCGTGTTGATTCGCGAGCTGTGCACCTGGCTTCCCTTTTTGTGCGGGGCCTCTCCGTGCTCATTGCAGCTAATAGTGCTTGTGGGTTCCCATTTAAAATGGTCGGCCTGATGCCATGGGAGGTGTTTGACGGGAAGCTTTTCCACGCAAAGTACCTGCAGTCTCACAATGGATGTACAATGGAGGACCTCTTGGAAAAAAATGTATGTATACAGATGGAGTGTTCATGCTTGAGGTGGTTCTCAACTAATGATGGTGGTTTACAGTCGGGTCATTTTGAAAAGCAAATACCATCTGGTAACAAATACAAAGAACAGCTATCAAAAACAAGGCAAAATTAATTATTAATCTTTTCGGTCCAAAGTCAGCTTGTGTGTACATATATGAATGCATGTACTTCATTTGTGTGTTCTTTGGAACAAATGAAATTTAAAAACAAACTGGAAATCATTGCAGAATATATGACAGGAAGGGTGTATTCAATCCAATGTGCTTGTACCAGTCAACAAAAAAACATTTGATTATTTTACTCTTGTTGCTAAACATGCAGCGTCTTCACTGAAGTCACACTATAAACTCTCGTGCATTGCCCTGTTTTATCTTTCCAACTTCCAATCTGCTGGTGTAAGGTTAAACGGACACTTCTTCACCAGATACTCATTATTTATCTTTTTTTTTAAAGAAGGAACTGCAGATGCTGGAGAATCGAGGGTACACAAAAAGCTGGAGAAACTCAGCGGGTGCAGCAGCATCTAAGGAGCGAAGGAGATAGGCGACGTTTCGGGTCGAGACCCTTCTTCTGCTGAAGAAGGGTCTCGACCCGAAACGTCGCCTACCTCCTTCGCTCCTTAGATGCTGCAGCACCCGCTGAGTTTCTCCAGCTTTTTGTGTACCCTCATTATTTATCTGTCAGCATTAACTGTTTTTGTCAACAGCCTATTTGATCATGCGGGACATCCTATTTTGTTCTGGCATGACATCAACTGTTCTGAGACTGACCACCCCACCTCCTCAATCATCCCCAAAGCTTTACCACCTCACTTTATTTTCTCATGTTTCATGTATTTTTTATGACTGTTGCCAAATTAATTTCCCTCCTGGGATAAATAAAGTTCTATCGTATCGTAACACGTGCATACCCTCTAACTGGGTCACTGGATAGCATTTGGTAGAGAGATTGTTTGTTTTTTCGTTGTGCCCTGAGAATGGAGGTCCCGGGGCCAGCTGAATCACCCAGCCCTCGTGTCGCGTGTCACCTGGGGTTGCCAGTTTAATTTGGCAATCGGACATGTTTCTTTTTACCCATCATTAATTCCCAGCTGTCTTGCCTTCCGACTCCATTCTTCTTATTTCTGAAACAATCAATTTACTTAATCATAAGTTCACCTCTATTTTTAATGTGATTCTTCTTATTAAATCTGATGATCCCTCCTTATCCTGGTCATTCTCTTATTAATTCCTTTATCATAGCATCTTTCAGTCCAAGAGAAGTAAACTTGGACATTCGGGGGAAGTCTGGTCTTTCACCATTCATTTGCAGATGCAAATTTCAATTGATCTTCTAACCACTATTTCACGATCATTCTGATATGCAGCAATAATGCCATTATTTCTTCTCCATCATAAACCACAACCTTGAACCCTTCCACTTTTTCCATTGTTTCTTTCAACAAGACAGGAAAGTAATTGGACTACTCTGCTGTTTCCCACCATTCCAATTGCCCGCAGAGTCAATTGTAAATGGAACTAGTCCAGAATACCAACTTGGTTGGTGTCGACAAGGTGGCCAAAGGGCTTGTTTCCATGGTGTATAGCTCCATGAATTTATGTAATCTAAGGGTTACATTGTTCTAGCCCAGATTTTGCATTTTTCCCCAGGTTTCTTTGATCATGCCCTCTTAGACCACACTTTGTCCAAGAGATACACATCCAAATACAGTTAACAGGGAATAATATATGATGCTATGAGAAAGATAGGCCTGGATTTTAGAGGAAGCCATTTTGGGAATGATATTTGGGAAAGGCAGTATTATAGTAGTTTGTAAGGGCAGAGGGATCACAATTTATTTTTGAGCAGCAGGATGAAAACAGTTTCTCCTCTTCATTGACATTGCTCATCTTTATAATAAGATGAGATTAAAATTGCTTGCCTCGTTTCCATTACTAGTATGATTGAAATACAATGGAATTGTGACCCATGATAAATGGCCACCTCTTGTCACCTTAGATTCAGTTCCAATATCATCATTCTCCATTGCCTCTCCTGTGCTGTCTAGCTGCATGAGGACATGCAGTGGGTGTTCAATATGATCATATTGAATGACGGAGCAGGCTCAAGGGACCTTATGCCCTTCTCCTTCCCTTGCCACTTTTCCTTTCCAGTGGTAAATAGAGAATATGGACTCCAACTCCATATCTTTAGCCATAAGGAGTGGTTGGACAAAATTGGGTTGTTTTCTATGGGGCAATGGAAACTGAGGGAAAATCTCATAGAAGTTTATAAAATTATGACATATATAAACAGAGTAGATGGTCTTTTTCCAGGCTGGAGATGTCAAATACTAGAGGGCATAGGTTTAAGGTAAGAGGGAGTTGGTTTAATGGCACGTTTCTTAAGCAGAGAGCGGTTGGTGTGTGGAACGTCCAAACAGAGGAAATGGTAGAAGCGGATAAGCCAGGCAACGAGGCCTGTTTGGGCCAAAGGAGCCTCAGCGGCGGTGGTGATGGGAGCCTCGGCGGCGGCAGTGTGAGCCTCGACGTAGACAATGGTGGGGTCTCGGCGGCAGTGTGACCCTCGGTGCAACGGGTGCCTCGGCGGCGATGGGGCCTCGTGGAAACAGGAGCCTCGGCTGCAGCGGGCGGGTCTCGTGATCGACCCGCGATCAGCGGTCGATGAGCGTGAGGGGGGAGGGGAAGACTATGAGGACCTGGCGTGGGGTATCGCCATGAAGAACAATGGAGGACCCGACGTGGGGGGATCACCGTGAAGAACAATGGGGACCCGGCATGGGGGGACTGCTGTGAAGAACAATGGAGGACCCGGCGTGGGGGGACCGCTGTGAGGGACGGTGGGAGAACAAAGGGGGGTCGGTGTGGAGGGGGGGGGGGGGGGGCACTCTAGTTTTAGAATCCTCTGCCAAGGGGATAAGCCTGCGTTTGTTTGTTTGTTCGTTCGTCCCGGTTAAGGCACTGTGCACGCGGCAGCCAGCCAACAGTCGCTTGTCTCTTTCGTTTTTTTCACTTTTAATTTAATTTTAATTTTATGTTTTCGTGTACCTTGTGTGTTGTGACCGTTGGCAGACCAATGTCCCTCTGGGGATGAATAAAGTTCTATCTCTTTATAACTTGCCTCTTTACCTAAACCCTGTTTTAAAATCTCCTTGGTGTCAGATTTTGTTTGAAATTGCTCCTGTGAAACTCCTCAGGCAGTTTTAATATCCATAAAATACAATGTAAATGCAAGTTTTAGTGGTACTACTTTTTGCTGATAAGTTTATTCAATTCAAAGAATATTTATTTTATCATTTACATTTCATTCATTCTTTTGTTACTAGGATATCCTGGTTCACGAGTTTCAGAAGATAAAGCTTCTCATCAACACTGTATGTGCAGAAAAGAATAGAATTTTACAGAGCAAACCTCGGCCTCTTGCCCCAGGTCAGTGGTCAGGCTATAATGTAAATATATCCTTGTTCACTGTCTTCACTATATTGTGTAGACCACGGAGACAGAATTAAACTTTTGATTGTTAGTTCGCATTGCATAAAGCATAAGGAATTTAGAGAGTTATGCCCCTGGCCCACTTAGGCAATTTTTAGGTGACTAAAGGCGACTAGGCTATCGCCACATGGTCGCCGGGGTGTCGCCTGTATGGTCTCCTCAGTCGCCCAAAGAGTCATACCTTTTTTCTGGTCACCGCTGGGTTTTGAAAGGTCATAGGTGTGGTTGTAGGAGGATATCCTATGGGTCGCCAGATGTCGGTAGCTTGCCGTAGCTTGACGTTGATTAAAACTCTCGTCCTTTCTCCTTGGCCGTGTCCGGTCTCCATTCCCAGACCATGCTTTGGTAAATCTGATTACCTGGCTGTGCTTCTTCTCACTGCATAAAAGCAGAAAGTGAAGCAGGAGAACCTAATACCGAAAGTCGTGCAGTGTTGGTCCAAGGAAATATCGCAACTACTTTGAGTCAGTGGACTGGTTCATATTCAACAACTCAGCTGCTAATCTAGATGAATATGCCACTGCTGCAACAGACTTCAACAGCAAATGTGTAGAGGCCTGTGTACCAAAAAAGCCAATACATGTGTTACCCAACCGGAAATGATGGGTAGCTGTCCGTAGCCTTCAAGTTAAATGATCCTGTACGATACAATAAATCTATCTACGATCTTTGCCGAGCCATTAAGGATGCCAATAGGGAATTCTGGACTAAACTGGAGTCTCATGGTAGTGACATGGATACCTGTAGATTGTGGCAAGGCTTGCATGCTATAATGGGCTGCAATTTGAAGGTGGGCAGCATAGCTGGCTGATGAATTCAGTGCATTCTACACCTGCTTTGAACAAAAGGTCAGTGGAGAATCGCTTCCCGCCCTGCCAGTCTTGTGTGCACCTGTACTAACAGTTAATTAATCCTTGAAAGCAACTAGTCCGGATGGAGTCCCTGGCTGCGTCTTCAGGACCTGTGTAGGTAGGCTGGCTGAGGTATTTTCAGACATGTTTAACCTCTCACTACTCCAGTCTGGGTTCCCCAACTGCTTAAAAAACCCACCATCATCCCACAGCCAAAGGAAAGTAAGGCAGCGTGCTGTGATTACTGCTCTCCAGTGGTTCTGACATCCACCATCACAGATTGCTTTGAGAGACTGCTGGTGATGCACATTAACTCCAGCCTCCCAGCCAGCCTTGATCATCTGCAGTTTTGCTAATGGTTGCAACAGGTCCACTGCAGTTGCCATTTGCCTTTGCCCTAAACTCATCTCTGGAACACCTTGACAATGACTCCTACACTAGATTCCTATTTATAACTGCCTTCAACACCATAATCATATCCAAACTCATCTCGAAATTCCTGGACCCTTCTGCCACTGGATCCGTAACTTTCTGACCCATAGACCACAGTCGGTGAGGATAGATGACTACACTTCCTCCACAATAAATCTCAACACTGGTGCCCTGCAAGGATGTGTTCTCAGTCCCATACACTCACGATAATACAGGCAAATTTGGCTCCAACTCCACCTACAGGTTTGCAGATGACACCGGTGTGGTGGGCCGAATCATGAACAATGTTGAGACAGAGTACAGTTGGAGAGAGCTTAGTAACCTGATTTCAGGACAATAACAGTAAGATGTCAGTAAGATGAAGGAGCTAGTTATTGATTAAGCAAGTATCGTGGAATACATGCCCCAATCAGCTTCAATGGGGCAGAAGTGGAAATGATCAAGAGCTTCAAATCCTTGGCATTAATTAGTGATGTGTCGTGGATCAACCACATTGAAACTTTTCTACTTCAAGAAGAGACTGAGGAGTCTCCAATGACTCTTATGAACTTTTACAGATGCTCACAGAAAGCATACTGTCGCGTTGTATCACAACGTGATTTGGGAACAATTCTGCCTAAGACGGCAAGAAATTGCAGAGAGTTGTGAATGTAGCCAATCACACAGAACTGATTTCCCACCATCTATACTTCATGCTATCTAAGAACAGCAGTCAACATAATCAAAGACTTATCCCATCCAGGTCATTCCTCCTTCTTCCTGCTCCCATCTGACAGAAGGTACAGAAGCTTGGAAGTACACTCCACCAAACTCAGAAACAGCTTCTTCCCCTCTGTTATCAGACATCTGAATGGTCCTTCTGTAAACTCGGGTACTGTCCAATTTACCTCTGACCCATTGTGGACACTGGACATTGTCTATGGAATTGATGTGCTACAATGCTGAAACTATATTCTGCACGTTGTAACTTCCCCTTTGCTACAACTAGTACACTTGAGTTTGACCAGGTATGGTATATCTGATCTGTTTAGATAGCATGCAAACCAAAGCATTTCACCATACACACAACAATAATAAACCTAAACCTGTTATTTGTATGCGGTGCATTGGCTTAAGTGTTGGAAGCACTCTGTAATCCACTCCAGTAGGATCGTGCAATCTATTATGTTCTACCTAAGTGGGGAAACCCTCTCTCAGTTATACACTGAAACATATGCTCATCCATAATGGAGCCGTAAGATTCAGATTCAATCCCTGGTTTAAACTGAATACCAATTTCGGCCAACAAAATAGCTTATGAATTTCGCCAAGAGCTTATTACAAGTGAGAAGAAAATTATCCAAAATCCCTGCTAGTGGTCTCTGTCCAATGACTTCAGTTGGAAACTAATGGAGCACAGATGGATTCAGCTTGTCTGTGATCTCCTCAGCATTGATAAGTTGCTGATACTTACTGTCATCACCCACGTTTGAGTAAAGTAACAGCAGGTGCTTGGCACTAGATTCACCAGCTGCTGTCATTGCCTTTAAGGGAGAAAAAAAGTAACCGAAAGTAAGATGAAACCCTATGAAGCATTCATTGAATATTCTACATTGTTCTCATGTGAAAATATTGAGAGCGGCCATTTAGTAGAATTCATTTGCCATTGTATTGTCAACGAGCAATCTGTGACAGTGAGATCGTTTTTTTTATATGTTCTATAGCCAGAGACAGGCATGAGCCCCACGGTGTACGCAGCCATCACAATTTCCAGCGCGCACAGCCTACTCATCACCCAAGGTATCAGGGACGATATCCACAGCCTGGTTGGACCAACTCAGCTCAAGCAGGTATGTTACAGATTGCTTATATCAACAAATATTACTTCACAATCTAATATTTAACCAAAAGAACAACAAAAATATTCCCAATATTACTGGGTGTTTGTTTTTTATTCATTCTCTGAATGTGAGCACTGTTAACGATATAGTTTTTATTGTGCATCATAATTGTCATTGAGAAAGTGCTTTGACTGCTGCAGTCTTAGCATTGTGGCTCCCTTGGTGGTGTTTCAGGATTTTGACTCTGCTCTGTTGAAGGAAGATTGACACATTTTGACTTTGGAATGTGATGTTTTCCTGTACTTGATGATCTTGATCTTAGTGCTGGTAGAGGTTGATAGTATTAGATATTGTCAGACCAATATTACGTTCCCAACACTTTAACACTTTAAGTCCAACAGTTGGCCAGTATCATTGAGTTAAGGAGAGATGGAACCATCTTTTGGTTCCTGGTATGATCATCGTTTTAGAATGGTTAAACATTTATTTCCCAGTGTCAAATTGTAGATAACTGCTTAGTCAAGCATTAGAAGGTCATAGGGAAAATACAATGCATTTTGTATCGAGGTCTTCACAGTTCATAAATGATATGAGCAGAATTAGTCTGCCGTTCATTCATGGCTGATCCATCTTTCCCTTCCCAATCAAAGTCAGTCAGTTTTCAGATGCTAGATGAGGATGATTTAAAGTTAGTGTAGCGGCCGATTTTTATATCGTTTGAGAAATTAACCCTCTAGCCGCTAAATAGATGAGCATGGTTAAGGGGAATGTCTTCGAAATGCATGCAAGCTCACCCACAGATTCCTTCAGAGCTTCTTCACAGATAAATCGTCAAAACCAATCTTTTGATTAATAAGCTTTTTATTGTTGATGGAAAACATTCATATACATCCAAACTTCTCCCGACCCGTTACTGCTGGCTTCATTGAACTCCAGCTTGTTGTTTTAATCCTTAAAAAACACCTTGTGTCTCCGTAACACTTTGCATGATCTCCTTTACACCTCGCATGGTCGAAGGGTAAACCTTCTCCATGGTCTCTCCAAACTAATCTCAAAACTAAACTTCTACGCAAGCTACATAGCCCAAAACATGCCCCAAAATACGTCATAAATCCCACCCACAATATAACGGGTAGTCTAAAATTCAAAGGCACATGCCATCATCAATGACATGCAAAACAAGCCAAATGGCAACTACATACCGGCCCCTAATTGTTCCGAGTATATAACGAGGCAATTACTAATAAACATCAAAAAAGTAGCCATGACGGCTTAACATATATAAAAACACAAAAGATCAGGGAATTAAACCCCAAAGGCTCCTCGTCGGGAAATTGAACCCCAGTCTACCGCGTGACAGGCGGGGATACTAAACGCTATACTAACGAGGAAAAAATAGCATGTACTATATATCTGCAATCAGAATTCTTCATCGACTCTTCCACCTTCACTTTCGCCTTCTAGAAGCAAGCATAGCTAGGCTATTAATCTTATTAAAACACTGGTTTTATTTCAAAGTCGTACCGTGTGCACCAAACCCTTAAAATCAGGCATGATACCCAATATATAGTCCAAAACATAATAGTCCAAAGCTTTGATAGCATGAAACGTCTTCCTCCATGTCTGATCAATTCATAAATGTGTTGTAACAGTAATGATAACCATATAACCATATAACAATTACAGCACGGAAACAGGCTCTCTCGGCCCTTCCAGTCCGTGCCGACCATTTGTTTTCCCCTAGTCCCATCTACCTGCACTCAGACCATACCCCTCCATTCCCTTCACGTCCATATACCTATCCACTTTACTCTTAAATGTTAAAATCGATCCTGCCTCCACCACTTCTGCTGGAAGCTCATTCCACACAGCCACCACTCCCTGAGTAAAGAAGTTCCCCCTCACGTTACCCCGAAACTTCTGTCCCTTAATTCTCATGTCATGCCCTCTTGTTTGAATCTTCCCTACCCTCAATGGGAAAAACATCCATGTCAACTCTGTCTATCCCTTTCATCATTTTAAAGACCTCAATCAAGTCCCCGCTTAACCTTCTGCGCTCTAAAGAATAAAGACCTAACTTGTTCAACCTTTCTCTGTAACATAGTTGCTGGAACCCTGGCAACATTCTAGTAAATCTCCTCTGTACTCTCTCTATTTTGTTGACATCCTTCCTATAACTAGGTGACCAAAATTGTACACCATACTCCAGAATTGGTCTTACCAATGCCTTGTACAATTTTAACATTACTTCCCTACTCCTATATTCAATGCTCTGATTTATAAAGGCCAGCGCACCAAAGGCTTTCTTTACTACCCTATCTACATGCGATTCCACCTTCAGGGAACTATGCACAGTTATTCCTAGATCCCTCTGTTCCACAGCATTCCTCAATTCCCTACCATTTACCATGTACGTCCTATTTTGATTTGTCCTGCCAAGATGTAGCACTTCACACTTAACAGCATTAAACTCCATCTGCCATCTTTCAGCCCACTTTTCCAAATGGCCCAAATCTCTCTGTAGACTTTGAAAATCTACTTCATTATCCATAACACCACCTATCTTAGTATCATCTGCATACTTACTTATCCAATTTTCCACCCCATCATCCAGATCATTGATGTACATGACAAACAACAGTGGACCCAACACAGATCCCTGAGGCACCCCACTGGTCACCGGCTTCTAACCTGACAAACAGCCATCCAGCATTACTCTCTGACATCTCCCATTCAGCCACTGTTGAATCCATCTTGCTACTCCGCCATTAACACCCAAAGATTGAACCTTCTTAACCAACCTTCCATGGGGAACCTTGTCAAAGGCCTTACTGAAATCCATATAGACAACATCCACTGCTTTACCCTCATCAATTTCCCTAGTTACAGCTTCGAAACAAGACGTCAAACTAATAGGTCTATAATTGCTAGATTTATTCTTTGAACCCTTTTTAAACAATGGAACAACATGCGCAGTACGCCAATCCTCCGGCACTATTCCCGTTTCTAATGACATTTGAAATATTTCTGTCATAGCTCCTGCTATTTCTACCCTAACTTCCCTCAATGTCCTAGGGAATATCCTGTCAGGACCTGGAGACTTATCCACTTTTATATTTTTCAAAAGTGTCAGTACTTCCTCCTCTTTGAATCTCATAGTTTCCATAGCTACTCTACTTTTTCCCCTTAACTCACAGAGTTCAATATCCTTCTCCTTGTTGAATACCGAAGAAAAGAAATTGAAAAGGTTGCCAGAAAACGAAAAGCGTTTAACGAAGCCAAAAACCTTATGAGGGGTGTAGAAAACTTGAGATACGGTCTGAATTACCCCGCCATCTTAAGAGTTACTTATAACAACGTGGAACACTTTTTCAAGACTCCAACAGAAGCAATGGAATTTGCAAAGCAGTTTGACACTTGAAAACCATCTACAAGCAAATATACTGCCTTTTTCTATTTTTAAAGACCTAGCACGGTCTCTTGACATTTTATGAAACTCTATACGACAACATGGAATTAGAAGAAATCAGAAGGAATGGACAATGTCGTATGGAACGAAATGTTTTCCCGGATTGGAAGAACCTCACCGAACATGGACAATTATTCATAATATACAACTAACATAAACAAATAACACACCTACTAAAATTATAACGCGGTTTTATTATTACTATGACTGTTATTAACCAAGACTCTGCACCATCGCTAACTAATACTACTAATAATTAATATCTTATGTCCTGTTACATATGGGGGATATCCCTTCCTCAATATATTTCTCCCTTTTTTAATAATGACCTCTATTTTTTGTATTTTTAAAAAAAAAAAAAATTTTCTTTAACTGTCGCTTTATAATTGGATTTTTTTTTAAAAACTAACCTTAGATATATATACTTTTATGATGTTTAATATCACTCTTCTCATTTCTTTAATACTATATTCCCGTTAAAATATTATTATGGAATAATAATTCCTTAAAATTAGGAGCTGGCTAAATTAATAACATCAATGCCGGAAGCCTTTAGATTAATGGCCAACACAACTTGGCTTTCACAAACTACAAATATTTTATTTGTAGTTCTTCTATTCTTTATACACCTTTCTAAGCTTTTTATTCACTTTTCATTATGTTTTTATGTTTACTATATCTTTCAGTTTGAATGGAGCTATATACTGGAACAATGGAGATACACTCGTGAAGCACATAAGAGAGATCTAAAATTCATCTACTCGGTGTTCGGGTGTAAGGTTAAGTCTACTGCGCGGACCCTTGGACCCTATTCTAGATTCCCACAAATCTAAAATGCAGGATTTAAAAAGAAATATGGGGAACGAGGGATTAACCTTTTGCAGTTGGAATGTTAAAGGTATTAATGAACCAATAAAAAGAGGAAAAATATTGACACACTTAAAGGCAATGAAAGCTGATGTAATTTACATCCAAGAAACTCACCTAAAGAAAGACGCTGAAAATAGGCTGAAAGCTAAATGGATAGATAAAATATACCACTCTTCTTTTACACACAAATCAAGAGGCGTAGCAATATTATTTCGTAAAGGTACTTTATTTAAGCATATATCTACTATATCTGATAAAGATGGCAGATACATTATTGTAATAGGAGAAATAAATAGGGAAAAAATGATTTTTGTTAACATCTATGGTCCAAATTTTGATAGTCCTTTATTCTTTAAGAAAGTACTTAATAATATTCCAGAATTAACACACTATAATTTGATAATTGGAGGAGATTTTAATTGTACATTAGACCCTTATTTAGATAGATCTTCAAAACAAAGGAAAACTAAATCGCACTCTAGTGATTTATTAAACGCATACATTCAAACGTCTAACATTAAAGATGTTTGGAGAACAGAAAATCCTACTGGTCGAGAATATTCCTTCTACTCGCCAGTACATAAAACCTATTCAAGAATAGATTACTTCCTAGTAGATGCAAAGCTTATCTCACTTACTTACGAATCCAAATATCATAATATTATAATTTCAGATCACGCACCATTAACATTTAAAATTAAAATAAATGGTAAAACAGGAAATCTAGGACAATGGAAACTTAATCCACAAATTTTAAAAAATAAAACAACTCAGGAATACATCATAACCCAGATTAAGATGTTTTTTGAAATAAATGATCAACCAGAAATATCTCGCTCTTTATTATGGGAAACATTTAAAGCATATCTTCGAGGAATTATGATCTCTTCACAAGCATTCCATAATAAGAAGATTCGGAAGGAACAACATGACTTAGAAAGGGAGATCAAACAATTAGATATACAGAATGCAACAAAATCAGATATAATAATACATAATAAAATTGTAACATTGAAGTATAAATTAAATAAAATATATACTGATCAAGTTTTAAAATACTACCAACATACTAAACAATTGTTGTTTGAATTTGGAGACAAACCACAAAAACTATTGGCTCGACAATTAAGGAAAATTGAAGCGGAAAAAATTATACATAGGATTAAATCACAAAACGGTGAATTATTAATACAACCCAAGGATATTAATGAAAGATTTATGCAATATTATAAAAATTTGTATACTGGTAACACAACAGTAAATAAAACAGAAATAGATGCCTTTTTAAATGTATGTAACTTAAAAGAATTAGATTTACAAAATAGAGAATTTTTTAAATGCCGATATTTCAATAAAAGAAATCCAAGAATCTATTAAATCTTTAAAAAATGGTAAAACTCCAGGACCAGATGGTATAGGCTCGGAATTTTATAAAATTTTTCATGCCCAAATGGTCCCATATTTAAAATCATTATATGAACAGATATATATACAAGAGAAATTACCAGACACATTGAACGAATCTATTATAACACTTATACCCAAAATAAATAAAGATTTGGATGATCCAGGATCGTATAGAGCAATTGCTTTATTAAATACCGATCAAAAAATTTTAACAAAAATTCTTGCACAAAGACTAAGCAAAATTGTTAATGAATTAATTCATCCCGATCAAACAGGATTTATACCTAAAAGATATTCTTCATATAATTTAAGACGGTTATTTAATATTATATACTCGAAAAGAAGTGATAAAAAAGACTTAGTAGTCATCTCGTTGGATGCAGAAAAAGCTTTTGACCAGGTGGAATGGCCTTATCTATTTTCGGTGATGGAAGCCTTTAAGCTTGGTGATAAGTTTACTACTTGGATTAAATTATTATACGTAAATCCAACAGCTAGAATAATAACAAATTATATGTTATCAACTAAGTTTAGTTTATCTCGAGGTTGTAGACAAGGCTGTCCTTTATCACCATTACTGTTTGCGTTAGCAATCGAACCCCTTGCTCAAAGGGTAAGACTACATCCAGAAATATATGGATACGATACTAAAGATACTAAGAATAAAATCTCGTTATATGCGGACGATATACTACTTTATATTACAAAACCGGAAATAAGTATCTGTAATTTGTTAAAACTAATAACGGAATTTGGTTTAATTTCAGGATATAGCATCAATTGGAATAAAAGTGAACTTATGCCAATAACCATGAATAATTTACAGATATTACAACAATTTCCTTTCAAGATAAACAAATGAAAATATTAAATATCTTGGTATTTTTGTTACAAAAAGATTTGACTCTTTATTTAAATCTAATTTCCCCGTTATTATTGAATAAATTAAATAAAAATATCTTATATTGGAAAAAGCTTACCTATCTCAATGTTAGGTAAAATAAACGCAATAAAAATGATTTTCCTCCCACAATTATTATATTTATTTCAATCAATCCCGATATATCTTTCTAAAAATTTCTTTAAAAAAGTAGACTCAATAGTCACTAACTTTATTTGGGACTACAAAAATCATAGAATAAATAAAAAACATTTATGTAAAGCTAAAATAAACGGGGGTTTAGCTTTACCAAATTTTATGTTCTATTATTGGGCAGTTAATATTAGAAATATGAATTTTTGGTTAGGAGAAATAGATAATAAACCAAATTGGTTAAAAATGGAAAGAGAAGACTGTTTTCCATTTGAAATTAGCTCTATAATATTTGCTAATATTAATGTACCTAAGAAAACTTATAGCGAAAATCTAATAATAGAAAGTGGAATACGTATTTGGAAACAAATAAAGAAAACACTAAAACTAAAATTTATACCGCTAGCTCTTACAATTGCCAATAATTTTACGTTTAAACCGTCAATGATGGATAAAGCTTTTATACAATGGAAAAATAAAGGAATTCTAAACATAGGGGATCTCTATAAGGATAACTCATTTCTTTCATTTCAAGATTTACAACAAACCTACGGGCTTCATAATAATGAATATTTCAGATATTTACAAATCAGAAACTATATTTCCGCAAATACACAAGAACTTAGAAATAGAAAGAGTGAAATTTTAGATGAATGCTTGAATAAACACCCAAATACAGAAAAAATGATATCATACATTTATAACATTTTGTTGGAAAGTGATTATCCCATCATCGGAAATACATAGACAGCGCTGGGAAAATGAATTAAGTCAAATAATAAGTCCAGAAATATGGGAAGAAAGCCTACAACATATACATTATTGCTCTTTAAACGCTAAACATGCACTTATACAGTTTAAAATCTTACATAGATTACATTATTCTAAATCTAAACTACATAATATATTTCCAAAACTATCACCTATATGTGATAAATGTCAAATCATGGAAGCAACTCTGTCACACTCATTTACTAATTGTACGAAGATTTTACAATATTGGAATGAAATATTCAAAACAATCTCGAAAGTTATTAATATTACTATGATTTATGACCCAAAGTTAATCATACTTGGAATACCGGAAATGGAACAAATAATTACAAGGAATCATAGAACTTTTATCGACTATTCTTTAATAATTGGGAAAAAATTAATATTAAAATTTTGGAAAAGGCCCTGTATCCCCAACAATTAAAATGTGGAATACAGAAATGACGGAGACACTTCACTTGGAGAGATTGAGACTTGTCCTCATGGACAGGTTAGATCTCTTCAAGGAGATATGGTCTCCCTATATTAAATATCTACAGGGTCACAACGGTTCGGCGCAGGGACTTGACTGAGGCCTGAATATCTGAGTGGATGAAGAAATACACATAACAAATCATGAATGTATCTCCAAGATTGGATTACTTAGTAATACTTTAATCTCCATCAAACTTTTCATACCTTCTTTTCTATTTTCTATTCCTTTTTTTCTATCTCTCTATCTTTAATTTAAGGAAAAAATTATAGAAACATACTATATAAACTTTTAATATGTACACACTTATCTCTGTTTGTATGAAAAAGATTATAGATGTCTTAAACTTGTAATTATATAAAAACTATGTACTTTCAATTATACAATAACTATGAAATATAAAATTAACAATAATACAAACATTATTAATATTTTGATAACATTATGAATATTTAAAAAAATGTTGTTTAAGATTGGGTACTACGTAGTTAAATTAGCGGGGATTTCTATTTGGTAATTAGAAGAATATCTATGATTTGAGAAATCTAAGTGTATTACTTATATTAGGAATATACTACATATACTCCCAATTATATAAAATAAATAATAACGGAATGTATAATGGATAATACTACAATTATCATAAATAGTACTAATTAATAATCAATACGTTATAATTTTACACATTGTATAAATTTCAATGTCGTATAAGAGTGTACTTGGTATATACTGTTTCTACAATAAAAAAATATTTAAAAAAAAAAAAAAAAAAAAAAAAAGAAAAGAAATTGTTCAATATCTCCCCCATCTCTTTTGGCTCTGCAGATAGCTGTCCATTCTGGTTCTCTAATGGTCCAATTTTATCCCTCGTTATCCTTTTGCTATTAATATAGCTGTAGAAACCCTTTGGGTTTACTTTCACCTTTCTTGCCAAAGCAACCTCATATCTTCTTTTAGCCTTCCTAATTTATTTCTTAAGATTCTTTTTACATTCTTTATACTCCTCTAGCACCTCATTTACTCCATGCCTCCTATAATTATTGTAGATATCTCTCTTTTTTCAATTTCAAGTGTCCAATTTCCCTTGAAAACCATGGCTCTTTCCAATTTTTACTATTTCCTTTCAACCTAACAGGGACATAAAGATTCTGTACTCTTACAATTTCCCCTTTAAATGTCCTCCATTTCTCTTCTACATCCTTCCCATGAAACAAAGTGTCCCAATTCACTCCTTTAAAATCCTTACGCATTCCCTCAAAGTTAGCCTTTCTCCAATCAAATATCTCCACCCTAGGTCCAGTTCTGACTCTCTCCATAATTATATTAAAACTAATGGTATTGTGATCACTGGTCCCGAAGTGCTCACCAACGCATACCTCCGTCACCTGACCTGCCTCATTTCCTAACAGGAGGTCCAGCACTGCCCCTTCTCTGGTCGATACCTCTATGTACTGCTGCAAAAAACTATCCTGCACACATTTTACAAACTCCAAACCATCCAGCCCATTTACAGAATGTGTTTCCCAGTCTATTTTTGGAAAATTGAAATCTCCCACAATCACTACCTTGTGCTTACTACTAATATCTGCTATCTCCTTACATATTTGCTCTTCCAATTCTCGCTCCCCATTTGGCGGTCTATAATACACCCCTAAAAGTGTTGCTACACCGTTCCCACTTCTCAGTTCCACGCAAATAGCCTCCCTAGACGAGCCCTCTAATCTATCCTGCCAAAGCACTGCTGTAATATCTTCTCTGACAAGCAATGCAACACCTCCCCCTCTGGTCCCTCCAATTCTATCACACCTGAAGCAATGAAATCCTGGAATATTTAGTTTCCAATCACAGCCCTCCTGCAACCATGTTTCACTGATTGCCACAACATCATATTTCCAGGTGTCAATCCAGGCTCTAAGTTCATCCACCTTAGCTCCTAGCATTAAAATATACACATTTTAGAAACCCACCATCCCTTATTCTCTGTCTATTATCTTTTTCATCTTTCTCGCCTACATTTTGGATCCGAGTGCTTCCCTTTTCTGCCTCTTGCCCCACACCCTGACCCCTAGCCCCCTCTACCCGAGTCCCTCCCCCCCAGCCTTTCTAGTTTAAAGTCTCCCCAGTAGCCTTTTGCAAATCTCCCTGCCAGGATATTGGTCCCCCTCGGGTTCAAGTGCAACCCGTCCTTTGTGTACAGATCATGCCTTCCCCAAAAGAGGTCCCAGTGATCAAGAAACTTGAATCCCTGTCCACTGCACAAGTCCCTCAGCCACGCATTTATCCTCCACCTCATTTCATTCCTACTATCACTGTCACGCGGCACAGGCAGTAATCCTGAAATCGTTAACCTTTTGGTCCTTCTCCTTAACTTTCCCCCCAACTCCCTAAATTCTCCCTTCAGGACCTCGTCACTTTTTCTGCCTATGTCATTGGTACCTATGTGTACCACAACATCAGGCTCCTCTCGCTCCCTTATCAGAATCTTTTGGACACGTTCTGACACATGCGAGACCCTGGCACCAGGGAGGCAAACTACCATCCGGGTCTCCCAACTGCGTCTACAGAATCGCCTATCTGACCCCCTAACTATAGAGTCCCCTATTACAATTACCCTCCTCTTTTTGCTACCCTTCTGAGCATCAGGGCCAGTCTCTGTGCCGGAGGCCCGGCCGCTGTTGCTGCCCCCAGCTAGGCTGTCCCCTCCAATCGTACTCAAACCCGAGTACCTATTTTCCAGGTGTACGGTCACAGGGGTACTCTCTAGCCCCTGCCTCTCCCCCTTGCCCTTCCTAACCGTGACCCACTTGTCTGCCTCCTGTGGTTTGGGAGTGACTACCTCCCTGTAGCTCCTCTCTATTACCTCCTCACTCTCCCTGACCAGACGGAGGTCATCGAGCTGCTGCTCCAGGTTCCTAACATAGTCCTTTAGGAGCCCCATCTCGACACACCTGGCGCAGATGTGGACGTCTGGAGGGCTATCAGATTCCCTGACCTCCCACATCTGACATCCAGAACAGTACACTGCCCTGGCCTTCATACTGCCCCCTTACACAGGATACAATAGCAACACAATACAAAGTACACAACAAACTGCTGGAATCTGACTGCCAATCAGCTGCTTACCCTAGTCCACTTCCGACCAATCAGCTGCTTACCCTAGTCCACTTCCCACCAATCTGCGGCTTCCTGAAAAAAAAACCCACTTCTCCAAATGGAATGTTATGGATTTCGGTAAAAACAAGCCCCGCGCTTGATTTTTAACCTTACCGGTCGGGTGTCGCTCCTCCCCCTCCTCCTCTTCCAACGGCTCCTGTGGGCCTCTGAAAAAAAAAACAAGCCCCGCGCTGGATTTTAAAACTTACCGGTCGGGTGTCGCTCCTCCCCCTCCTCCTCCTCCAACGAGCCTGCCCCTCCTCCTCTTCCAACGGCTCCTGTGGGCCTCTGAAAAAAACAAGCCCCGCGCTTGATTTTTAACCTTACCGGTCGGGTGTCGCTCCTCCCCCACCTCCTCCTCCAACGGCTCCTGTGGGCCTCTGAAAAAACAATCCCCGCGCTTGATTTTTAACCTTACCGGTCGGGTGTCCCTCCTCCCCCTCCTCCTCCTCCACGGCTCCTGTGGGCCTCTGAAAAAACAAGCCCCGTGCTTGATTTTTAACCTTACCGGTCGGATGTCGCTCCTCCCCCTCCTCCTCCTCCAACGGCTCCTGTGGGCCTCTGCATGATGAAGTGTGAAAATCCTTCAAAAGAATAACAGGATCTTTAGCAATAAAGTTCACTGTTAGATTTGATTTAGTTTCCGGATCATTAGCAGAGATTTCAAATCCCAGCTCAAGCTTTGGCCATTCTCTGTCTGTCTTACATAGAGATTTTAGTTCATTGATCCATCTCTTATCTCTTAAGAAACGGTTCGCTGTCAGTTCTCTGGAAACTTCATTCGCAGAATTTTCTTCTGTGTAAACATATTTCAGTTGTACAACGTTAGTAACTCCTAATGCTCTTTCCATTGGCAGATTGTCGCTGTCCAAATCCAACGCTCTGGTTTCTTTGGCTCTATCATCTAGTAGAATATACAATGGAAGACATTTAAAGACTGCATGGATGAACTACAAAAATTGTTCATCCAAGTTTGGCAAAAGAATAAATCGGGGAAGGTAGTGCATCCGTGGATAACAAGGGAAATCAGGGATAGTATCAAAGCAAAGGATGATGCGTACAAAGTAGCCAGAAAAAGCAGCATACCAGAGGACTGGGAGAATTTCAGAGACCAGCAGAGGAGGACAAAGGGCTTAATTAGGAAAGGAAAAATAGATTATGAAAGAAAACTGGCAGGGAACATAAAAACTGACTGCAAAAGTTTTTATAGATATGTGAAGAGAAAGAGGTTAGTTAAAACAAATGTAGGTCCCTTGCAGTCAGAAACAGGCGAGTTGATCATGGGGAACAAGGATATGGCGGACCAATTGAATAACTACTTTGGTTCCGTCTTCACTAAGGAAGACATAAATAATCTGCCTGAAATAGCAGGGGACTGTGGGTCAAAGGAGGAATTGAGTGAAATCCAGGTCAGTCGGGAAGTGGTGTTGGGTAAATTGAATAGATTAAAGGCCGATAAATCCCCAGGGCCAGATAGGCTGCATCCCAGAGTACTTAAGGAAGTAGCTCAGGAAATAGTGGATGCATTAGTGATAATCTTTCAAAAACTCTTTAGATTCTGGAGTAGTTCCTGAGGATTGGCGGGTAGCAAATGTAACCCCTCTTTTTAAGAAGGGAGGGAGAGAGAAAACGGGGAATTACAGACCAGTTAGTCTAACATCGGTAGTGGGGAAACTGCTAGAGTCAGTTATTAAAGATGGGATAGCAGCACATTTGGAAAGTGGTGAAATCATTGGACAAAGTCAGCATGGATTTACAAAAGGTAAATCATGTCTGACGAATCTTGTGGAATTTTTCGAGGATGTAACTAGTAGCGTGGATAAGGGAGAACCAGTGGATGTGGTATATCTGGACTTCCAGAAGGCTTTCGACAAGGTCCCACATAAGAGATTAGTATACAAACTTAAAGCATACGGTATTAGGGGTTCAGTATTGATGTGGATAGAGAACTGGCTGGCAAACAGGAAGCAAAGAGTAGGAGTAAACGGGTCCTTTTCACAATGGCAGGCAGTAACTAGTGGGTACCGCAGGGCTCAGTGCTGGGACCCCAGCTATTTACAATATATATTAATGATCTGGATGAGGGAATTGAAGGCAATATCTCCAAGTTTGCGGATGACACTAAGCTGGGGGGCAGTGTTCGCTGTGAGGAGGATGCTAGGAGACTGCAAGGTGACTTGGATAGGCTGGGTGAGTGGGCAAATGTTTGGCAGATGCAGTATAATGTGGATAAATGTGAGGTTATCCACTTTGGTGGCAAAAACAGGAAAGCAGACTATTATTTAAATGGTGGCCGATTAGGAAAAGGGGAGATGCAGCGAGACCTGGGTGTCATGGTACACCAGTCATTGAAAGTAGGCATGCAGGTGCAGCAGGCAGTGAAAAAAGTGAATGGTATGTTAGCTTTCATAGCAAAAGGATTTGAGTACAGGAGCAGGGAGGTTCTACTTCAGTTGTACAGGGTCTTGGTGAGACCACACCTGGAGTATTGCGTACAGTTTTGGTCTCCAAATCTGAGGAAGGACATTATTGCCATAGAGGGAGTGCAGAGAAGGTTCACCAGACTGATTCCTGGGATGTCAGGACTGTCTTATGAAGAAAGACTGGATAGACTCGGTTTATACTCTCTGGAATTTAGGAGATTGAGAGGGGATCTTATAGAAACTTACAAAATTCTTAAGGGGTTGGACAGGCTTGATGCAGGAAGATTGTTCCCGATGTTGGGGAAGTCCAGGACAAGGGGTCACAGCTTAAGGATAAGGGGGAAATCCTTTAAGACCGAGATGAGAAAGACTTTTTTCACACAGAGAGTGGTGAGTCTCTGGAACTCTCTGCCACAGAGGGTAGTTGAGGCCAGTTCATTGGCTATATTTAAGAGTGAGTTGGATGTGGCCCTTGTGGCTAGGGGGATCAGAGGGTATGGAGAGAAGGCAGGTACGGGATACTGAGTTGGATGATCAGCCATGATCATATTGAATGGCGGTGCAGGCTCGAAGGGCTGAATGGCCTTCTCCTGCACCTAATTTCTATGTTTCTATGTTTCTAGAATGCTTTCATAATTGTCGCTGTTCCACTTGAAAAGTGTGAATCCTCCCTTATTGCAATGAAAAGTCAGATGTTCTACTGGTAGAATTGCTTCCTGTTCAGTAGACATGGATTTTAAGCAATCATCCTTGCGGAATTTTTTTTTCAAAGAGATTCTTATTTCATGAAATTTAGTATTCTTGCCAAACTTGCGTTTTAAAGTCTAGATATGTTGCTCTGCCATACAATTATTATTTGGCAGACTAACACTTTCTTGCTTGAAAGGTAAGTCCACATAACAGTGTCAGTTTTCACTGAGTAGTTCATAATATCCATGAACTTCAACTCTTCATTCGACATCTCTTCAGGTTCCTTGCTGGTACTTTCATTAAAGTCATGACGATATGGCTTCATCACCAGCCTTTCTAATTCATCAGTAGATATTTGATTAACAACAATGGTAGGATAGTTCCTCTGATTCCTGTTTTCGTGGTTCCTTTTCAAGGAGCCATAGATAACCCATCCAAGTCGGGTTTTCGTACATCACCTTGGCTCCTAACAATCTATATAGGTTCCAATGCCTTCAAAACATTCGTTCTGATAAGTAGATCAACACTAGAATTTATTTCAGATATCTTGACATCCTTCATGTAAGGCCATTGTTTCAAGTCTTCATGTCTTGGTATATTTTGACGACCAACAGGCATAGTTCCATGTGTAAACACTTCAGATATTGGTATGAAATTATCTTCATCCAAACTGGATATCTCCATACTCCTCCTCTCTTTATCTTTAGTCATGGTACGTAATCGAATCTTAGTCTCTACTCCTGTGATGTTCCACCTTCGCATCAGGTTTTCTGTGCAAAAGGTAGTCGAACTTCCGTGATCCAGAAAAGCATATGTTTGCAACACTGTTTTCGTCTTACTATTCCTCACCTGTACTGGTAAGGTAGAAAAATTACAAGCTTCTACCCCGGCCCCAATATGAGCAGTTACTTGAGGCGAGGTGATAGCATCACTAGTAGTTGGCTTCTTCTTCTGTTCTGTTTGCTCCAGTTTTTGCTCTTCATCCCAATGTTCTGGTAGCTCTTCTTCAATGTGAAGTGCTTCAGAATGATATTGCCTGCACTCATAACAAGTCATAGGACTCTGACAGTCTCTCACCGTATGTTCTCTTTTCAAACATCCAAAACAGATTCCCTTCTCTTTCAAGAAATCCATCTTTTCTTCATATTCTTTCATCTTGAATCTTCGACACCATCTTATGGTGTGACCAACTTCATCACATAACAAACAAAATACTATTTGCTTGCTAGTAGACACATTTCTTTTCATTCCATCTGTCGTTTCCACAGGTATGTTTGTCATAGCAAAACCACTTCTCGGACGTTCTGATATTTCTTCAGTTTGGGTAAAGGTAGAACCTTTATCAGTTGCAATCGGTTTGTAATCTTCAATAGTCCCGTAGTGTGGTTCTAACATGTTCCGTACTTCCCTTTCTAAGAATTCCACCAGGTCTGGTAACCTGGCTACTTGCTTTCTTTCATTTCTTATTTTGCCTGCTTCATCCCTCCACCTTTCTCCCAGTCTTCTGGGAGAAGACTGGGAGAATTTCCTTAAAACAATAACAAACTGATATTGTAGGGAGCATCTCTCCAACATCCATGGGCTAAAAGATGTCGATAATGCAATTGGAATGCTTGTTTATCAAAGGATTCAAAACAATCCAAGGTCGTTCTACTTTCCCCAGACAAGTTTGAAAAAACATCTTGCTCTGTTAAAACAAGCCGTTTAAAATTAAAGCTTCGCAGCTTCAAATTCAAAGAATATAATCGATTTCTACTCACAATTCTGTGATGTTTCTTCAGACAAGTCATAATGCTGTCGATAGACCTGAAGGCCTTCTCTGGCCGAGATCAATTTAAAAAACATAGAAAATAAGTCCAGGAGAAGGCCATTCGGCCCTTCGAGCCAGCACCACCATTCATTGTGATCATGGCTGATCACAATGAATTTTCTTCAGTTAACTAATCAGTTCAGTTAACTTCACTAACTAATTTTCTTCAGTTAGTGGCTGGAACCGGACCTCTGGCTAAAACCTCTCCGAGAATCTTAGCCAAATCTTCTGTCCCGATCACTGGGACTGGTATTTAACCCCCCTGCCGGAGGTTCCCTTCGACTTAATCTTCTGTCCCACTCTCTGGGACTGGTATTTAACTCGCCTGCCAGAGGTTCCCTTCGACTTAATCTTCTGTCCAATCTCTGGGACTGGTATTTAACCCCCCAGCTGGAGGTTCCCTTTGATTTAATCTTCTGTCCCACTCTCTGGGACTGGTATTTAACCCCCCAGCCGGAAGTTCCCTTCAACTAAATATAGCGGCCGATTTGTATATCGTTCGAGAAATTAACCCTCTAGCCGCTAAATGGATGAGGGGAATGTTTTCGAAACGCATGCGAGCTCAACCACAGAGACCTTCAGAGCTTCTTCACAGACTAATTCAAAACACAATCTTTTAATTAATAAGTTCTTTATTGTTGATGGAAAACATTAATATACATCCAAACTTCTCCCGACTCGTTACTGCTGGCTTCATCGAACTCGAGCTAGTTGTTTTAAACATTAAAAAACTCCTCGTGTTTCTGTAATTTTGCATGATCTCCTTTACAACTCGCATGGTCGAAGGGTAAACCTTCTCCATGGTCTCTCCAAACTAAACTTCTGCGCGAGCTACATAGCCCAAAATATGCCCAAAAATGTAATAAATCACCCACAATATAACAGGTAGTCTAAAATTTAAAAGCACATGCCATCATCAATGACATGCAAAACAAGCAAAATGGCTACTACAGTTAGTACATACACTGTGGGAAAGTTCAAAGAAAGAAATCTTTATCGAATGATCCATTCAGAATTTGGAATAACAAAAAGAGAACTGTGGGGAGAGTACTCACCATAGTGCTTAATAAAATGAAGAGAAAGAAGGAATTAAGATGAATAAAAAAATAAATCTATGATCAGGTAGATCACTGATGTACTTGGAAAGCACGTTGGCCAGTTAGAAAATATGTTTAAACATTGTTTCTCTTACTCCATAGGGGATTTAGCATAGTCTAGTTTAGAGATATGGCGTGGAAACGGGCCTTTTGACCCACCAAGTCCATGCCGACCAGCGATCACCCTGTTCACTTGCACTGTTTGCACATGCTCACTACCCAGAGGCACACTTATCGAAGACAGAGCAGCTTGGGTAGAACATAGTAAGAATAAAGGTTTAGCAAACTCCCAAGCACGTGCAATGTTTGGCTGAAGTTGAAGTTGAAATCATTGAACTTAAGGCAGTTTGCCAGTGAAAATAAATGGTAAGCTTCCCGTTGATTGTCGCATTAGAATTGCCTCATCCATTAGAATATTGATTTCTAGTGTTATTTGTGGCAAAGAGAGCAAAATCTCCCAAAGTACTTATTGAAGAGGGATCCAGGCCAATTTGTCAGTCATCAATGACAGGGCTCTCACTCAACTTTTTTTCTCTGTTTCCATCCGGGCAACCTTGGCAGCTTTTTAGGTTGCCAAATGACAGTTTAGATGGTCATTTAAGACAGCTTGCATGACGCGTGCGATAATGTGCTCGGACGAAGTGCGTAGTTACCAGTCGGAATTGTGCTCACCAATCAAGACATGATATATACCACAATGACATGCAGCAAAATTATAATACAGTTTCTTAACTATTTTTACACGTTGCAATGATTGCGATTTCTTTTATTTCTTTCCACTTCCAAACACAAATGTGGTTGGATTATTCAGCATATGATCAACCTCGGTGAGACCAAGCTTGGCGATCGCTTCGCACAACACCTCCACTCAGTTCGCAATAACCAACCTGATCTCCCGTTGATACCTTTGGGCCTCATTTCAAAAAAAAGAAACTATCCATTTTCAGTCTTAAATCTCTAAGTGACACTCTGTCCCCCTTTACAGCTACTGTATGTTTTAATTCTGTTCAAGACTATGGGGCAGTACATTGGCCATAAAGTTGCTGCCTAAAAGTGCCAGAGACCCGGAATTGATCCTGAATATGGGTGCTGTCTGTATGGAGTTTGCTCCTTTTCCCTTTGATCGCATGGGTTTTCTCCGGGTGCTCTTGTTTTCTTCCACATTCCAAAGGTGTTATTTCAGACTCAAACCAAAATGTAATATTTTCCTTTTGTCCAGAGATTCTGTCTGACCTGTTGAGTTACTCCAGCTTTTTATGTCTATCTTCAGTTTAAACCAGCATCTGCAGTTCATTCCTATGCACACGATACTATACGATAGAACTTTATTAATCCCAGGAGAGAAATTGTGTGGGTGTGTGTGGGTGTATATATTATACACACACGCACGCACACACACACACACACACACACACACACACACACACACACACACACACACACACACACACACACACACACACACACACACACACACACACACATATTTATATATATATTTATATAGTTATATATTCATATATAAATATACACTTTTTTGTTTTCTCGTATATAACATTGTTTACAGAGTACCATGTTTACATATTCTTGTGCTGCTGCAAGTAAGGATGTCATTGTTCTAACTGGGACGTGAGAGAATAAAACACTCTTGACTCTTGATTTACATCGCTAATGTGTGGGATAGAACTAGTGTATGGGTGATCGGTGGTCGGCGTGGACTCGGTGGGCCTAAGGGCCTGTTTCCATGCTGTATCTTTAAATTAAACTAAAAACACTAAAACCAGAGGAAGTCTAAAGAAGGGTCTCTACCCAAAACGTCACCCAATTTCTTCTATCCAGAGATGCTGGCTGCCCAATGGAGTTCCCCCGCACAATTAAAGCATGGAATAGTCTTCACCCTACCATAGTTACCCAACCAGACGCAACTGAATTTAAGATAGCTCTTTTTTCCCCAAGAACCCCTTTTTGCTTAAGTCCAAGTCAAGAGTCAATTGAGTTTTATTGTCATTTGTCCCAGATAGGACAATTCTTGCTTGTTGCAGCACAACAGATTATGTAAACATAGTACAGAACAGGAGTTAAATGTTTAGTGTGTTTATATACTATAGACCATATATATACGTATATATAGAGTTTGGAGTTTGGTGGTGGACCCTCCACCACCTCCAGTTTAAATTATTTTTGGAATATTTTTGGAGGACCAGGAAACCAAGAAGCAAAAGTTATTCCGGGAAGTTACTCCTGCTCCAGAGAGTGATTCTGCCTTGGTTTTCAGCGGTCGGGGCGAGGTGGCGAGCGGACAGCAATGGCGGCCAGATCTCCCACAATGCAAAGGGAGGGAAAAAGTTCCCGGCGCCAACCAGTTGCCGTGGCAGTGCGCATGTGCAGGGCAGCCGATGATGTGCTGGCCGTGGTTGGGCGCATGTGCAGGGGAGAATGTGCAGGCCGTGGCAGTGCACTTGTGCAGAGCAGCCAGCCATGCCAGCGGATGAGGACCGAGCAGAGTCCCGACGGCCCGGACATTGATGGCGAGCGGTGTCGGAGAGTGACAGAGAGAGAGATAGAGAGGGGGGCCTGCTCAGAGTTGAACGGCAGGTGTCCCGGGTGCTTACCAAGCTGGGCAAAATGACACAACTTTTAGGTTGCTCAACAGGACTTTAGGTGGCCATTGGCACCCGGGCAATCGTTAATTTCGAGCCCTGAGTGATGCCCAGGAAAAGTGGAAGGGGAAAAGAGAAAGATTTGCATTTATATAAACATTTTCTCACCCCTTTTATGAAGTCCCAAAATGCTTGAGAGTCTATGAGGTGCTTTTGTAGTGTACTAGAGTCGGAAACATAAGATTGACACAAAATGCTGGAGTAACTCAGCGGGACAGGCAGCATCTCTGAAGAGAAGGAATGGGTGACGTTTCGGTTCGAGACGCTTCTTCGGGTCTCGACCTAAAACGTCACACATTCCTTCTCTCCCGAGAATGCCACCGGGCATTCATGTCTGATGATACAGTGGTCTACAAGAAGTCCAGATACGACCTTGGTAAGGCCATCAAAAAGGCCAAAAGGGACTTCTGCTCCAAACTGGAGGATGAGACGGATATTCTGCAGATGTGGCGGGGCCTGAATGCAATCACCTCCTACAAGGCGAAATCAGGAGGCTGCTCGAATGTCAGCGAAACAGCACTCCCTAACGAATTCAATGCGTTTTACGCATGCTTTGATAGGGAGAATGCTGATGTGCCTTCCCGAGCCCCCATTCGCTGTGATGGTATTTCAGTCTCAGTCACAGTGGCTGACGTCAGGAAATCCTTCAGAGGGGTGAACCCTCGAAAAGCGCCTGGACCTGATGGTATACCCGGTCGTGTTCTAAAAACCTGTGCGGACCAACTGGCTGGAGCTTTTACAGACATTTTCAACCTCTCACTTCTGAGGTCTGAGGTTCCCACCTGCTTTAAAAGGGCATCAATTATACCATTGCCCAAGAAGAGCAAGGTGACTTTCCTCAATGACTATCGACCAGTGTGGGAATGGAATTGGTTTGTAAAGTGGCATCAATTTGATGGGCTGAACGGCTTTCTATGCTGTAAGTAAGTTCTTCTGCCAATTGTGCCTCTGCTGGCTCCTTGAGCGCACAGGCCAATTCGTCCCATTTGCCTGCTGTACACCGCTGATCCAAATATTCACTGTATTCCACTGAATTTCACACAATTTCCACTGTAAACCGCTGATCCAAATATTTATGTCTGAAGAAGGGTCTCGACCCGAAACGTCGCCTATCTCCTTCGCTCCTTAGATGCTGCTGCACCCGCTGAGTTTCTCCAGCTTTTTGTGTACCCCAAATATTTATGCAGTTTCCTTTTGAAAGTGGTTTATCGATCATGGTACTCACACTCTTTCAGACACAGTTCCCCATCCTGAGAACCCATTAGCATTAAATTAAAATGCTTCCTCTAATTATTTTATCAATTGATTTAAGTGATTCATGATGGCACGTTTTCCCCAGCACAAAATCCCAGTCTCTCATACCAGGGACTATTCTATAAATCTACTGCATCCTTTGATTCTGTAGCTTTTTTAACCAATTTCATTTATTTACCAAGCCATTGAGAGGTATTGTAGAGTCTTTTAATTCTGCTGAATATGTCGCAAACCTAACTGAATCTCTTCTAAATCTTCAAACAGAAAGTATTCCGTTGGCAAATTTGAGATCAGGAAAATTGCTGTCTTTGGGCACTGTCGGTCAAATTCGTTCTGTGTCTTTTGTACTGATTGTATAAAATAATGTAAGAAGCATCAAAAAACACTGAAGGATAAAACTTCTTCATTGTACCATCAAATTAACACTTTCTCTTAAAATGCATCCGTGACACTGTTATCAAACATACTTATTGTGCAGCCTTCTTGTTTATTTCAGGTAGAAGATCTCAACCGCGTTCAGGATCCTACAACAAATGACCACAGTACACATCACGGTGAGTATGAGGAGTCCTTGTATTTTCTCTCTCTTTGTGTCAGATTACAAATGCAGAAACTACACAATGTCCTGTGTTACTGCAGAAGATGTAACACCTTCTCTCTTTACCTCTTCCCTCGCTCAGTATTTGGCCACAAACACTAATTCCACAGGAAGCAGAAATGTACCCATTGTACATTCATTTTAGTATGCTTCATTCAATGTTGAAGATGTCATCTCTTCTAACTCAGAAAGACCAAACTTGATGAAAGGCCACAGACCTGAAACTGTTTCTCTTCCTATAGATACTACCTGATCTGCTCAATGTTTCCAATATTTTTAGACCAAATACAGTGTGAGTGACTACTTTGTGGAATATTTTCATTCTGTCCACAAGCTTCGAATAACTTTGATTCTGTGCCCTGTTCCCAATCTGACCGCTCTGTCCTCAGCTGCTTATGCTGTTCCATCAAACTGGCTTTGGTCAAAAAGGCTTTTGGCACATTGGCCTTTATCATTCAGAGTATTGAGTATAGACGTTGAGATGTTATGTTGCAGTTATAAAAGATGTTAGTGAGGCCACATTTAGAGTACAGTGTTCAATTCCGGGCACCATGATAGAGGAAATATGTTGTCAAACTGGAAAGGGTACAGAGAAGATTTACAAGGATGCTGCCAGGACTCGAGGAGCTGAGCTATAGGGAGAGGTTGAGTTGGCTGTAACTCTATTCTTTGGAGCACAGCAGGATGGATGATCTTACAGAGGTGTATAAAATCAAGAGAGGAATAGATCGAGTAGATGCACAGTCTCTTTCCCATAGTAGGGTAATCAAGGACCAGAGGACATGGGTTTAAGGTGAAGGGGAAAATATTTAAATTGAATCTGAGGGGTAACACATAAACACAGTTCCCCAGAAATTCCCTTTAAAACTCCTTTCTATCTATCACCTTAAATCCTCTTGTTTTGTATATCCCTACCATGGAAAAAATTATTTGGCCATTTTCCTTCTCTGTGTCCCTGAGAAGGCTAAGTCACCACCTCGGACTCCTTCACTCATGGAAAAACAAACCCCTCCCAATAGTTACATTCGTCCAATCCAAGCAGTACCCTGGTGAATTTCCCCTAAATTCTCTTGTGCACGACCACATCCTTCATATTATGTAGCACAATAGTTCTTCAAATCCGATCTAACCAATGTTAGATAACCAACATAATATTCAAATCTTTATATTCTAAGCTCTGGGTAATAAATGCATTCTTCACCACTTTATCTCACCTTGTTGCCATTCTCAGGGAACTGTGGACTTAAAACCCCAAGGTCCATCTGTTCATAACCATTCACTGTATTTATTCTGTGCATTTTAATTCCCAAAATGCTTCACCTCGTCCTAGTCAAGATCAAATTCCATCTGGCATCACTCCTCATAGATATTCATTTGATGTATATCATGTTCTAGCTTTGACAGCCTTCTTCACTGACCGCAGCACCACCAACTTTCCTGTCATCCACGAACTTACTAATATTATCTCCTGCATTGACATCCGTTGTTAATATACATCAAACTATAAGGGTCCCAGCATCAATCCCTGCAGTACTCCACCTCGGTTTCCTCCCACGTTCACAGACTTCCAATCAGAAGAAATATCCTTCCACCACTACCCTCAGCCTCCTCTCATCAAGCCAATTTTAGATCTAACTAGACTAAGTGGACTTTGTCACACGGGAAGCCTGGTACCCCAATGCAATATTCCACCACTAAGCCATAGCCCCCAACTGCGAATGATCAGCTGATGGTCCCGCACTAACAGCAGAAGTTAAGTTAAAATTATTAACTTTGCATTTAATATTTCCATTACCTCGCCATCTTTCTTACAACTCCTATCCTCCTCCATTCCCCCTCATCCCCCAGCACTACGCCCCCCCCCCCCCCCCTCCGCTTGACACTCTCGCATCTTTCACCTGGGATACAGGGAGAGGGAGGGAGGGAGAGATGGAGGAAGAGAGAGGGGGATGGAAAGGAAGAAGCAGGGGGAGTGAGGGAGAGAGAGGGAGAGACGGACGAAGGGAGGGAGAAGGAGGAGGGAAGCGAGAGAGGGAGGAAGAGACAGAGGGAGGAAAAGAGAGAGGGAAGGAATTAGAGTGGGAGAGAGAGAGGGAGGAAGGGAGGGAAAGGGACAGAGAGAAAGGTGGAGGGAGAAAGGAGATAGAGAGAGTGTGAGGGGGAGGGAGAGAAAGAAAGGTGGAGGGAGAGAGAGGGATGGAGAGAGGGGGAGGGAGAGAATGAAGGTGGGAGAGAGAGGGTGAGAGGCAGAGAGAGAGAGGGATGGAAAGGGAGAGGGAGGGAGAGTGAGATTTGTATCAGTTTTACAGTGAATAGGGAGGTAGAGGGGCAGGGAAGAGAGTGATGGATAGAGTGAGGGGTTGATAGGGAGGGAGTGGTGGGAGAGAGAGAAGGAGGAAGCGAGGGAGAGAGCGAGAGTGGGAGTGAGGGAGGGAAGGAGAGCTCATCCCTGACCCTGGACCCAGGCTCGTCCTTGGTTCCATCCCAGGCTGCTTCTTCTTTCTCGGCCCCGGTCATGGCCCCATCCCAAGCCCCGGGCTCGGCCCCACTTCAGCTCCAGCCCCAGGCTCGGCTCGGCTTCAGCCCAGGTCCAGTCCCCAGGATCATCCTTGGCTCCAGCCTGGGCCCACGCCGAGTCCCCGGGATCGTCCTTAGCTCCAGCCTGGGCCCAGCTAATGTACAGATGTTACGGAATAATTTATGTATGCTTCTGTTTTTTTTTTTTTGGAAAGTAAAGGGGTGGTAAAAAAGTAAAAGTATAGATCAATAATCAAGAGATGGTGATTAAATAATAATGATTATATAAGAAAATAAAAAAGAATATTTTTTAAATAAATAAATAATGAAATTAAAATTAAAAACGAAAAGAAAAAAAGGAAAAATTATAAAAATAAACAAATTTAAAAAAAAATTATTATATAATAAAAATAATAAGGAAAACAACAATGAATGGAGCAATTTCACATAACAATATCTATAGAGACATGTATACAAATACCAGAATACATCTTTTCTTCTAATCCTACACCAGGGTACTTATTGAGTTACAATGCTGAGCTCAGCTACCCCTTTAAATAATCAATGAATGGAGACCATATTTGTTCAAAAAGTTTGTATTTGTCCATTTGGACGAACCTAATTTTCTCCAGATGCAACGTCTCTGACATTTCCACAGTCCACATTTTGATTGTGGGGGATAATGTTCTCTTCCAGAATTTCAATATTATTTTTTTTCCAATTATCAAACAGTAATCAAGAACATTTCTTTGACTTACTGTTAATATTAAGCTTGAATCAGGAACACCTAATATTATTAGCTTTAGATCCGGGTCTAAAATTTAGTTTTAAGAACTTCAGAAATTATTCTAAAAATATCAGCCCAATAACTATTAAGTTTTATGCACGTTACGAAACTATGTGTTAAATTAGCTTCTAAATTCTGACATTTATCGCAAATAGAAGAACTGTTAGGAAAAATAATATTTAATTTCGTTTTTGAGTAGTGTAATCTATGTAATAATTTAAATTGCACCAAAGTATGTCTGGCATTTAATGAGCATCGGTGTATACGTTGTAAACTTTCTTTCCAAGTGTCTTTCATTATAGCTAGACCTATTTCATTTTCCCATATCTGTCGGTATGATTCTGTTGTTGGGACTTCCCTATCCAAAAGAGTATTATACATTATATATGTATGCTATTAATTTTTTTGTATTTAGATGCTTGTTAAGCCACTCATCCAGTAATCCTGGTTCTCTATTCTTATAGTCTTGCATGTTTGACTTGATATAGTCTCTAATTTGTAAATACCTAAACGTTATTTGGGTGTAATCCATAGATATCTTTTAACTCTTGAAATGAGAGAAATTTTCCTTTCCTGTAAAGGTGTTCTATCCTTATAATTCCTAAGTTTTTCCAGTGTCTAAACCCCATATCCAGTATAGAAGGTTTAAATAAGGGATTATTCATAATTGGTAAACAAAGTGACATATTATCCAAATGTGAAGTCTTAACTATTTGTTTCCAAATACGTATATTGCTATAAATTACAGGGTTTTCCCCATAAGTTTTTTTTTGTACTTGGAGCAAGCAGAATCGAACTTATGTCAAATGGTAAACAGTCTTCCTTTTCCATCTTTAGCCAAGCTGGTTCCTGATCCATTTTTACCAACCAAAAATTCATATTCATATTCTTAATCTGAACCGCCCAAAAATAATATTAAAAATTAGGTAACGCCTTAACCTTTTGAACCAGCCAACCATGCATAATCTTATCAAATGTCTTTCTAAAATTCATATAGACAAAATCCACTGTGCTGCATTCATTTACTTACCTCCTCAAAACATAAGATAATTAGTGAGACAGAATTTCTCCTTAACATAGCTATGTAGACACCTTCTGATCAGTCCCTGCCTTTCAAAATGTACATAAATTCTTTCCTTTAGGATCTTCTCCAATAATTTTTCAATCACTGATGAAAGGCTCTAGGGCTGTTGTTATCTACCGAATCACTGCTGTCCTTCTTTGATAAAGGAACAACATTACCTTTCCTCCAGCCTTGTGGTACGTCGTCTGTGACTAACAAAGATGCAGGATCCCAGCTATCTCCTCCCTTGTTTCCTATAGCAACTGGGGATAGATATCATCCTGTCCTTGAATTGAAAGGTACAGCATGGAAATGGGTCCTTCGGATCACCATGTCTACACTGACCATCGATCAATTGTTCACATTAGTTCTGTGTTATCCTACTTTCTTATCCATTCTCTACATACTCGGGGCAAGTTACAAAGGTCAATTAACCTACAAACCCGCATGTCTTTGGAATATGGGATGAAACCAGAGCACGCAGAGGAAACTCACGGAGTCACAGAGAGAATGTGAACTCCACACAGACAGCACCCGAGGTCAGGATTGAACCCATGTCTCTGGCACTGTGAGGCAGCATCTCTGCCTGCTGTGCCACACCTAACACGGCCTCTTCCTTAAAAGTGATAAGTTATCCACGTACTTCTCCTAGAACACATTATCTTCCATGGTGGTGCATGCATATTTGGCTGAACAACGTATTCCTGGCATGATGATCAGTGATATAGGATATAGAAGTTTAGTACATGGGTAAAACTTTTATATACTAATCCAATAGCTAGAATATTAACAAACCAAATGTTATCAACTAAATGTTTCTTATCTAGAGGTTGTAGACAAGGATGCCCATTATCCCCGTTATTATTCGCACTCGCAATTGAGCCACTAGCAGAAAGTGTTAGGGCCCATCCAGAAATATACGGGTATAATACTAAAAACACTGAGAATAAAATCTCTTGATATGCAGGCGATGTATTAATCTACATTACAAAACCTGAAATGAGTATTCCAAACCGATGAAATTTAATAACTCAATTTGGTTTGTTTGTTTTCGGGATACAGAATTAATTGGAATAAAAGTGAAATCATGCCAATAATGGAAATCAATTTATATATATTACAACAATCCCCCTTTAAAATAGTTAATAAAAAAATTAAATATCTAGGAATTTATGTAACAAAGACATATATTTCTTTATTTAAATTAAACTTTCCCCCTTTACTAAATAAATTGCATAAGAATATTCAATATTCAAAAACACTTCCTATCTCAATGTTTGGTAGAATTAATGCCATAAAAATGATTTTTCTTCCGCAATTATTGCAACTCTTTCAATCAATTATATCTTCCAAAATTTTATTTTTTTAAAGGTGGATTCCATAGTCGCTAATTTTATCTGGGATTATAAGAATCACAGAATAAACAAAAAACATTTATGCAAATCAAAAACAAATGGAGGTTTAGCTTTACCGAACTTCATGTTTTATTTCTGGGCAGTTAACATTAAAAATATGAACTTCTGGTTGGAAGAAATGGACCAGCAACCAGACTGGTTAAAAATGGAAAAAGAAGACGGATTACTCTTTGAAATTGGTTCGATTCTGTTTGCTACCACTAAATTGAACAAAAAAACCTATAGTGAAAATTCATATAAAGTGGTATATGAATTTGAAAACAATTAAAAAAGACTAAGAGCTCTGTGGATTTGGAAGAAACAGCAACAAAGAGAAGCAGGAAAAAGCACTGATTGGCTCTAGCCTGAGTGGGAGGAGGGTTAGCAGTGAGTTAGAGGGGGGAAACAGTTAAAAAGGAGAGGCAAAGCACATGCAGACAACTCAGAGCTCCCGTGAATTTGGAAGAAATAGCAACAAAGAGAAGCCGGAAAAAGCACTGATTGGCTCTAGCCCGAGTGGGAGGAGAGTTAGCAGTGAGTCAGAGGGGGAAAACAGTTGAACAGGAGAGGCAAAGCACAAGCAGACTTAACTCAGAGCTCCCGCGGATTTGGAAGAAACAGCAACAAAGAGAAGCAGGAAAAAGCACTGATTGGCTCTAGCCCGAATGGGAGGAGAGTTAGCAGTGAGTCAGAGGGGGAAAACAGTTGAAAACTGAGGAATTTGGTTTGTAAATTAGGCAATTTATTAGTCAATATAAGCAGGATGACTCTTAGGGAGCGGCAGTGATGGAGCAGCCTTGTGAGGGAAGTGCGAGTCTTTGGCTCGAGAGTCTTTGATGAGGAGGCTGAGGAGAGGAGGATATGCAAAATGCTGGAGAGAGAAAGAAGAAAGAAGATGTCAGGCAAGCTGATTCAGTGTGATGCTTGCAGTATGTGGGAGGTCAAGGACACTGCTGGTGTCTCTGGCTGCTACAAATGTGAGAAGTGCATCCAGGTACAGCTCCTGAAAGACCGTGTTGGGGAACTGGAAAAGGGAAGTGGATGACCTCAGGTTCGTCCGAGAAACTGAGTCGTTCCTCGACGAGTCCTACAGTAAGATTGTTACACCTAAGGTACTGGAAGAGAGAAAGTGGGTGACGGTGAGAAAGGGAGGGAAACATGGAATGCACGGGCCCCGGGTGTTGTACCTCTTGTGAACAGTTTCACCCACTTAGAAGCTGTCGGGACAGAAGACGTTATCACACTGAGCGGCGGACAGGCTTGAGAAGCAAAAAGGGCTGTTGAGCCAAAACCAAAGAGGCCAATGTCAGGCAACGCCGTTGTAGTTGGAGACTCCATTGTGAGAGGTACGGACAGGGGTTTCTGCAGGAACTGACGGGATTCGAGGATGGTGTGCGGCCTTCCTGGTGCCAGGATCCAGGATGTCATGGACTGAGTGCAGAAAATCCTCAAGGGCGAAGGTGAACAGCCGGAAGTGGTAGTGCATGTCGGCACAAACGATGTCGGAAAGAAGGGGATGAATATTCTGCAGCGTGACTTTAGAGAGCTCGGAAAAATGCTGAAAAGCAGGACCTCCAGGGTTGTTATCTCCGGTTTGCTTCCAGTTCCTCGTGCTGGCGAGAGCAGGAACAGGGAGATATGGGACCTGAATGTGTGGCTGAGGAACTGGTGCAGGGGGCAGGGATTTAGATTCTTAGATCACTGGGATCTGTTTTGGAGTAAGGGGGAACTGTACAAAAGGGATGGATTGCATCTTAACAGGTGGGGGACCAGCATTCTGGCAGGCAGGTTTGCCACTGTTACACGGGTGGTTTTAAACTGAATAAGGGGGGTGGGGTGGCAAATGGGATAGTCGAGGACAGACTTAAAGGGAAAGAGAGTAGAGGGATGGTTAATGACCGCAGAATTAACGGGAAAGGAAGCTCACAAAGGGATAGGAGATTATGGCCAAGTGTAATAGGGATCGATGTGAAAGGTGAGATGCGTAAGGAATGAAAAGTATTGTATATGAATGCGCGAACTATAAGAAGTAGAGTAGATGAGCTTGAGGCTCGGTTAGGGGTTGGTAGATATGACATTGAGGGGATTACTGAGACGTGGCTGCAGGAGGATCGGGCCTGGGAACTTAACATTCAGGGTTATACATCCTATAGAAAGGACAGGCAGGTGGGCAGAGGAGGGGGGGGTAGCTCTGCTGGTGCGGGAGGGAATTAAGTCTCTTGCAAGGGAAGACATAGGGACTGACGAGGTAGAGTCACTGTGGATTGAGTTGAGGAATTGTAAAGGCAAGAAGACACTAATTGGTGTTATCTACAGACCCCCAAATAGCAGTCTGAATGTAGGGTGTAAGTTGCAGCAGGAGTTAAAACTGGCATGTAACAAAGGTAATGCCACTGTGGTGATGGTGGATTTCAATATGCAGGTAGACTGAGAAAATCAGGTTGGTTCAGGACCCCAAGAAAGAGAGTTTGTAGAATGCCTCCGAGATGGATTCTTAGAGCAGCTTGTAATGGAGCCGACCAGAGAAAAGACAATTCTGGATTTAGTGTTGTCCAATGAACCAGATATGATAAGAGAATTCGAGGTAAAGGAACTGCTTGGAGGTAGTGATCATAATATGATTAGTCTTAATTTGCAATTTGAGAAGAAGGTTAAATCGGAAGTGTCAGTGATGCAGTTGAACAAAGGGGACTATTTAGGCATGAGAGGGGAGCTGGCCAAGGTAGACTGGAACGGGATCCTTGCAGGAATGACGGTGGAACAGCAATGGCAGAAATTTCTGGGCATAATCCGGAAGACGCAGGATCATTTCATTCCAAAAAGGAAGAAAGATTCTCAGGGGGTAGGAGGCAACTGTGGCTGACAAGAGAAGTTAGGGATAGAAATAAAACTAAAAGAAAAGATGTATAATACAGCAAAGAGTAGCCAGAAACCAGAGGATTGGGAAACTTTCATAGGACAACAGAAGGAAACAAAACGGGCAATACCGGCTCAAAAGATGAAGTACGAAGGGAAGCTGGCCAGGAATATAAAGAAGGACAGTAAAAGCTTCTTTAGATATGTCAAGGGAAAAAGAGTAGCAAAGTCAAATGTGGGTCTATTGAAGGTTTACACGGGTGAAATTATTATGGGCAACAAGGAAATGGCAGAAGAGTTGAAAATAATTTTATCTTTGGAATGTTAATTCAAGGTCGGATTTTATGTTTCATTTTAACAAAGGATAGACAAAGAAGAGAAACTGGCGGGGAAAATAAATTGAGAATATAGTGTAATATAGAATATTATTAGTGGACTTATATATAGAAAATTATGATTTAAGAAACATAATTACATACTAACATAAAATATAATTAATAAAACTGTGTAATATTAAGGCATAGCTTAACTATAGCTGATGTTTATTTCATGATGTTAATTATTTGCTAATAAGAATAACGAGTTAAATATGATTGATAAGTATTAATAACATACTAACATATTTTATGGATATAGTAGACTTAGTCTAGATTGCGCGTAAAGGGGGGGGGGGAGGAGACTCAGATACTTGTAAGTCATCCAAGGGTCTGAATCTGGTTAACCCCTTGGAACCTGCGGTTGTCTGATACAAAAGTTTGAGACTTAATTGTAATAAATCTAGGCATATTGATAGATATTGATATATAATTAACATAATTACTATTATATCTAAGTATATACTTAATGTTGGAAATTATTTTTTATTTTGTTTTTCCTCTTTGAAGATACATTCTAATCTAACTATTGGAGTGCGTTTTATTTTATATATATATTTTTGAACTTTCTATTGCTCTCTCTTCCAATTAATAATAATTGGTCAAGGGGGCAGAGCGAAACATATAAAAACATCTACGGAAGTCAATGAAGAATTTTTCTACCACCTGTTGGTGGTTTGTTTTTAATTATAATATCTTTATTTTTGGATATTATAATATCACTTTTTGTTTGTTAATTATCTTTTCACGACTCTACACTTTCTGGTCTTTTTCAAGGTTTATTCTGAAGGAGAGATGCCAACAGAACGTAACAGCTGGGGATGACCATCCTTCATCTGAAGTTATAAAGTTTTTGGTTGCACCATATGAAGTAAAGGTATTAACATGATTCATAATACAAGACGACAAACAAAAGAAAACTTGAGGAATCACATTTTGTAGTTGGAATATAAGGGGCGCTAATGAACCAATTAAAAGGGGTAAGATCTTTGCCCAATTAAAAGCCTTGCACCTTACACCTACGCCAACATTCAAAATGTGGATCTCAAACATGTCTGAAACGCTACATCTTGAAGAAATGAGATTCCTCTTACTAGGCAAAGTAGACCAATTCTTAAAGATTTGGTCTCCGTTTATCAACTTTATACAAGCATATGGTGCAACATAACATAAACGTAGAAATTAAATGGTTTAGAACTGGGTGACGGATGGGCAAAAATATGAGATAGGTAGATCTCTCCTAATCTCTTTTCTTTTTACTTTTTCCTTTTCTTTCAATCTTTTAACTTCTCACCTCTGTCCTTTATTTTTTTTTTTGTTTTCTGTTTCTACTCGCTTGTCTATCTATTCCGACACTCTTTATTTCTTTTTTCTCTCACTGTTCTTTTATTATTGAACCAAAAGTATGAAGTTGTACAAGAATGATAATATGTATTTATGTATTAGGTACTTAAGTACCAGACTACTGTACTTCTAACAAACATAAACAAACAAAAAAAAGCCTTAAACAGTGACATCATTTTTTTACAAGAGACGCATCTGAAATATCAAACACAGATAAGACTGAAGCCAAATTGGATTGGGCAAACATACTACTCTTTATTTACTTCTAAATCTAGAGGCACGGCTATTATCATTCGCAAAGGTATACCATTTAAATTAAAGAATACAATAGCAGATAAAGAGGGGAGGTACGTCATAGTCACGGGAGAAATTCATTCTACTCCACTTACTTTGATAAATATTTATGCTCCTAACTTTGACAACCCACAATTCTTTAGTAAAATTTTGGATATAATTTCAGAACTTAACCATCAAAATGTGATAATAGGGGGAGATTTGAATTGTGTTTTAGATCCATATTTGGATAAATCAGCAAAACAAAAAAGGACTAACATAAAATCTAAAACTAGTGAACTCCTAAATACATACATGAAAAATACTAATATAACAGATGTATGGAGGATCGCTAACCCAGTAGGTAGGGAATATTCATTTTATTCAACAGTACATAAAATATATTCACGTATAGAATTTTTCTTAGTGAATTAATTCCATATACATATAATTCTAAATATCATAATAAAAAATTGTTTTGGATTAAATCAAATGATTTTCTGATCTCATATCAAGCTTTCCAAATTAAAAAGAATAATACTGAACAATTCTGATTTAGAAATTGCTAAACGATAACAATACTAGGCCACCAGAAAATTTTGGTGATGATAAACCTTTCCTAGCACGCCCAACTAAAAAACGGGAAACAGAAAATTTACTATTTAAAAGATTCTACAAGATATAATAAAAGATTTCTCCACGACAATTGTAGAAATTAAATAATGGTGGAACAAGAGTGATTAGGAGCTATATATAGAAGAAACATACACTTTTAAAGAAAATAAATATACTAAAGAAATAAACCAGAAACACTAACTGAGTCAACTATTACACTTATACCAAAAAAGGATGAAGATCTAGAAGAGCCAGGCTCATATAGAGCTATTGCACTCCCAAATACAGACCAAAAAATATTAGCAAAGACCCTAGCGAGAAGATTGAGTAAATATATTAGTAAACTAATAAATCCGGACCAAACAGGGTTTATACCAAAGAGATACTCATTTAACAATTTGAGACGGCTGTCTAATATAATGTACTCACATAATACTGAAGAAGAACTAGCAATTATTTCATTGGATGCAGAAAAAGCCTTTGATCAAGTAGAATGGCAATATTTATTCAAAGTATTGGAAAAATTTAACACGGGAGATAATTTTATTTCATGGGTAAAGTTATTATATGATAAGCCGACGGCTAGAATACTGACTAATAATATATTATCCCCGAAATTCCAATTAGCAAGGGGCAATAGGCAGGGGTGTGCGTTATCGCCCCTGCTATTTGCACTAGTGATAGAGCCTTTAGCTGAAAGTATAAGAAGTCATCCAAATATTCATGGATATAATACCAAACACTCAAATAATAAAATTTCATTATATGCAGATGACATATTATGTATTCCAAATTCGCAAATTAGCATACCAAATATACTAAATTTAATAGAGGAATTTGGTTCTTTATCAGGATATAGAATAAATTGGAACAAAAGCGAAATTATGACGATAAAACCTCAAGAGTCGACACATTTGTTGAAATTCCCTTTTAGAATTACAACAGAAAAATTTAAGTATTTGGACATTCAAATGACTAGGAACTATAAATCATTACTTAACGCAAACTATATGCCTTTATTAACTAAATTAAATGGGTTGATTAAATTTTGGAAAACACTGCCGATGTCTTTATTTATTTTATTTTTTTTTCTTTTATATTTTTATTATAGAAACAAAGTAATGACAAAGTACATTATTTTACAATAATAAAAAATACATGATAATATTGATAAATTCATACTGTTGATATTATTTGTATTATTATTAATTATAAATTTCAAGGTTGTGTATTTTATATAATTGGGAATATATGGTATTAATGATACATTCATAGTATTAGCAATATACTCATACTATTAATGATATTTATATTGTCTATGATTTTTAAATATAGGACCTAATTTTATGTAATTAATAATACGTAATACTAATAAAACTTTTATGATATTCATTATATTTTCATAATGTTAACAATGTTTGTATTAATAGGTAGAATGTCTTTAATAGGTAGAATAAATACGATAAAAATTATCTTCTTACCACAAATATTGTACCTATTTCAATCAATACCAATATACTTACCTAAAAAATTCTTTAAAAATCTAGATTCTGATATTATAAATTTCATATGGTATTTTAAATCACACAGAATAAAAAAAAAACACTTGTGTAAATCTAAAGAATCAGGGGGACTGACACTCCCTTACTTATTGTATTATTATTGGGCAATGAATATTAAAAATATAATCTACAGGTTGGACAGTTCTGCCCAACAGATAGATTGGATAAGAATGGAGAAAGAGGATTGTTTCCCTTATAATATAGGAGCGATCCTTCTTTCCCCGATAAAACTGAACAATATAATATATAAGAAGAATCCAATTATTCATAGTATAATACGAATTTGGAAACAAATAAAACTAACTTTAAAATTAAGAAAATTATCGCTTCTTTCTCCAATAGCTAATAATCCTTCATTCAAACCATCCATTATTGATAAAACGTTCATCCATTGGGAAAGAATAGGAATCAAAACGATGGGAGATATGTATGAAATGGGAATTTTTTTATCATTCCAACAATTACAACTAAAATATAATTTGAAAAGTAATCAATATTTCAAATACCTTCAAATTCAAGATTATTTGAAAAAAGTATATACAAGGATATCAAACTTCAACCCTAGATTTATTGGAGGAAGGAATGAATAGAAAGGCAGAATCAAGCAATTTAATATCTTACTTATATAATATAATTCTAAATATAGAAACACCAACGACAGAGGCAATTAGAAGGGAACAAGAGTTATTGATAAAAATTCCGAACGATAGATGGGATAAAAATTTATTATATGTAAACAAATGCTCAATGAATGTAAGACACAACCTAATTCAATTTAAAATTTTACATAGATTATATTATTCGAAAACTAGACTAAATAAAATATTTTCAAATGTTTCCCCCATCTGCGACAAATGTCTAACTCAAAATGCCACTATAGCACATTCCTTTGTCTCTTGTACAAAACTGTATAAATTTTGGAATGATATTTTTGGAATTTTTACAAAACTATTTAACACAAAATTGAACCCCAATACAGAACTGAATATCTTTGGATCAATAGAAGAGGGAAGTAAACTAACTATATTCCAAGAAGCTTTTCTTAATTACGGTCTAATAACAGCAAAAAAACATACTCAAATTTTGGAAAAACGCACCTACGGCAACATTCTAAATATGGATTTCAAGTATGTCTGAAACGCTACATCTTGAAGAAATGAGATTCCTCCTACTAGGCAAAGTAGAACTATTGTTAAAGATTTGGTCTCCTTTTATCAACTTTTTACAAGCATATATTATGCAACATAACATAACCTTAGAAATTAAATGGTTTAGAACCGGATGACGAATGGGCAAAAAAAAAAAAAAAATACGAGATAGGTAGATCTCTCCTAATCTTTCTTTTCTTTACTTTCTCCTTTTCTTTCAATCTTTTAACTTCTCATCTCTATCCTTTATTTCTTTTGCTTTCTGTTTCTACTCGCTTGACTATCTATTCCAACACTCTTTATTTATTTTTTCTCTCACTGTTCTTTTATTATTAAATCAAAAGTATGAAGTTGTACAAGAATGGAAATATGTATGTATGTATTAGGTACTCAAGTACCATACTATTGTACTTACTTCTAACAAAAATAAACAAACAAAAAAAAAAGAAGAGTTGAATAGGTACTTCGGATCTGTCCTCACCAAGGAAAGCACAAACAATCTCCCAGATATACTGGAGGACAGAGGATCTAACGGGGTAGAGGAACTGGAAGAAATGTTCATTAGGCGAGAAATAGTATTGGGTAGGCTAATGGGACTGAAGGATGATAAATCCCCTGGGCCTGATGGTCTGCATCCCAGGGTCCTCAGGGAGGTGGCTCTCGAAATAGTGGACGCATTGGTGATCATTTTCCAATGTTCAATAGATTCAGGATCATTTCCTGTGGATTGGAGGATAGCTAATGTTATCCCACTTTTCAAGAAAGGAGCGAGAGAGAAAATGGGGAATTACAGGCCAGTTAGCCTGACTTCGGTGGTGGGAAAGATGCTGGTGTCAATTATTAAAGAGGTAATAATGGGGCATTTGGATAGCAGTAAAAGTATTAGTTCAAGTCAACATGGATTTATCAAAGGGAAATCATGCTTGACTACTCTTCTGGAATTATTTGAGGATGTGACAAGTAAAATGTATGAAGAGGTGCCAGTGGATGTAGTGTATCTAGACTTTCAGAACGCCTTTGATAAGGTCCCGCACGGGAGACAGGTGACTAAAATTAGAGCACGTGGTATTGGGGGTAGGGTGTTGACATGGATAGAAAATTGGTTGGCAGACCGGAAGCAAAGAATAGGAGTGAACGGGTCCTTTTCAGAATGGCAGGCAGTGGCACAGTGGAGTGCCGCAAGGCTCGGTGTTGGGGCAGCAAATGTTTACCATATATATTAATGATTTGGAAGAGGGAATTAGGAGCAACACTAGCAAGTTTGCGGATGACACAAAGCTGGGTGGTAGTGTGAACTGTGAAGAGGATATTAGGAGGTTGCAGGGTGACCTGGACAGGTTGAGTGAGTGGGCAGATGCGTGGCAGATGCAGTATAATATAGATGAATGTGAGGTTATCTACAGATTATTATATCAATGGGGTTAGGTAAGGGGGAGGTGCAGCGAGATCTGGGCGTCCTTGTACGCCGGTCACTGAAAGTTGGCTTACAGATTCAGCAGGCAGTGAAGAAAGCTAATGGAATGTTGGCCTTCATAACAAGAGGATTTCAGTATAGGAGTAAAGAGGTTCTTCTGCAGTTGTATAGGGCTCTGGTGTATTGTGTACAGTTTTGGTCTCCTAATTTGAGGAAGGACTTCCTTGTGATTGAGGCAGTGCAGCATAGGTTCACTAGATTGATCCCTTGGATGGCGGGACTGTCATTTGAGGAAAGATTGAAAATACTAGGCTTGTATTCACTGGAGTTTAGAAGGATGAGGGGTATCTTATAGAAACATATAAAATTATAAATGGACTGGACAAGCTAGATGCAGGAAAAATGTTCCCAATGTTGGGCGAGTCCAGAACCAGCCGCCACAGTCTTAGAATAATGGGGAGGTCATTTAAGACTGAGGTGAGAAAAAACGTTTTCACCCGGAGAGTTGTGAATTTATGGAATTCCCTGCCACAGAGGGCAGTGGAGGCCAAATCACTGGATGGATTTAAGAGAGAGTTAGATAGAGCTCTAGGGACTGGTGGAGTCAAGGGATATGGGGAGAAGGCAGGCACAGGTTATTGATAGCGGACGATCAGCCATGATCACAATGAATGGCGGTGCTGGCTCGAGGGGCCGAATGGCCTCCTCCTGCACCTATTTTCTATGTTTCTATGTTTCTAAGACCTTAAAATTGGATAATCTATCACTCTTTCTTCCCATTGTAAACAACCCTGCATTTAAACCTTCAATGTTGGATAAAGGTTTTTTACAATGGAAAAATCACGGAATTAAAAAGATGGGTCATCTCTATAGGAAAGGTACATTTCTTTCATTTCAGGAGTTACAACAAACTTACAGACTCTACTCAAATGACTATTTCAGATATTTACAACTTAGAGATTATGCTAAATCAAATACACAGGATTACAGAACTAGAGATCCAAAAACTCTTGATGAATGTTTGAATAAACATCCTAATACAGAAAAATTAATATCTCATATCTACAATATCCTACTAGACAGTAAGGCACCACCGACGGAATTATATAGGCAAACATAGGAAAATGAACTAGGCCAACCAATAATGAAAGATATTTGGGACGAAAGCTTACAACATATACATCAATGCTCGTTAAATGCCAGGCACTCTAATACAATTTAAAGTATTACATAGGTTACATTACTCAAAAACGAAATTAAATAGAATCTTCCCACATATATCTCCTATCTGCGAAAAATGTCCGCAATTAGTGGATAACTTAACTTCATTTAAGTTAATTTAAACTTCAATTTACATACATTTGTAAATTGTATAACAATTAAAAAGTTTTGAATGGAAATTTTAAAGATAATTTCGGAAGTTGTCAACACCCAATTGGATTCCGACTCAAAACTAATAATATTAGGAATATCAGAACAAAGTCTAACACTACAAGCCAAAGAAACTTTATCGGCTATAGTATAATAACTGGGAAAAAATTAATATTAACATTTTGGATATATATAACCCCCACAATTAAAATTGTGTTTCTTTGGAAAGAATTAGACTACTTAATGGACAAACAAGAACTTTTGTCAGAATATGGTCTCCATTTATTGACTAAAACAGACTGAAAGCTACGAACTGATAAAGGTTATACAATAATTTTTGAACCTTTCCAATGTAAGTAAATTATTCCATTCTTCCTTTATCATGCTTTTTTTCTCTTTCTTTTATTATTTTCTATCTATTAAAAAATTATAATATAGATTTAAATAATTGAAATATTGGATAATATTAGCAATTATAATATGTTTTTTGTGTCTTTGTCTGAGTCCCACACACCAGGTTCTGGAACAGCTGTGCCAAATTTGTGATGCTGCTGCAAGCAACTTTTATTTCTATGTGCATTTTCATTATGTGCCTGTGACCTGTACCTCACCATATTTTGTACACATACACAACTTAACTTGTTTAGTCTTTGCTGCATGCCTTATATTTGGAGGGGGTTCAAATGGAGTTAAATGTTATGCAGTCATCAGTGAGCATCCCCATTTCTGACCGTTCAAAATATCGATGAACCTGGTGAAGATAGTACTAGGATCTGCCCTGACAAAGTCTGTAGTGATGAAGTCACGGGCACAGCCCAGTCCGTCACGCAAACCAGCCCCCCACCCCTCATTGACTCCATCTACACTTCATGCTGCCTCGGAAAAACAGCCAACATAATCAAAGACCACCTACAACCCAGTGATTCTCCCCACTCCCATCGGTCAGGAGATGCAAAAGCTTGAAAGCAACTACCACCAGCTTCAAGAATAGCTTCAATTTGCATCTTTCACATGGTTCTGATAATGGGCATAACTTAGGTCCTTTCACATGTTTGAAATTCTTTCTGCTTGCCAAATATGAAATGTCTTTCCTAGGCATCTTTCCTGATTTGCAATCCTCATTCTTTGCATTGCCTACGTGAAGATATTTTTATAATTAAACAGGTGTGACTATGTGTGTGATATCTGAAGAAGTGTCTCGGTGGAATTGCTTTGAATTTGTATAATGATATGAAAGTTCTAGGGGGAGGGGATGTGGGGAGGAGGAAGTGGTTGTGCATGAGGAATGGTTTTATACTGAGCACAAAAATAAACTTCAAATTGCCAAAAAACTAAATCTCAGCATTGGTGTCCTCAAATTTGGGCCTACTGATCTACCACAAATTAATCATTCCAACATTGGAGAATGTGCCAAGACTCTTAGTTCTGAGATCCCACCCCTCAAATCAATCCATAACACTTCTACAATTGCAATAAAGATGTAAAAGATCAAAATGTTTTCAGTCAGAGCTAGTGTGAAAGTACGTGAGAAATCTAGATATCTTGGTACTGCCCGTGTAAGACAAAGTTAAGTCAAAAGACATGGGTCGCCAAATTCTGCTTATATTTTGGCTGAAGTAATATATCTGTCATGTATCATGTGAAGGTTATGTGCTCTCCTCTCCTACTGGAGGATGGATTCACTAATGGTGATACTTTGTGAATTTCTTCAAATCATATAACCATATACAGAGATGCCAAGTGTCCCGGATTCGCCGTATTTTGTCCCGGCGAAATAACCTTTTTACGGTGTTCCGGCAGCCAAACATGCTGTTACGGAACACCGCCGCGTTCCTCCCGTGGTGAACGCCGGCGCCATGTGCCCCCGGTTTGCCAGCCCGGCAGCTCGCAGCCACGCCCGGCCCAGAGCCCGGGCGGCGCCGGCCCGCGCGATCAGCGGCACTTTCTTGCCGCCAGCCGGCCGCTCGCGGCAGCCCTATAACCGGGCCTCCCCCCCACCCCCACCCAGTGCGCAGGCGCAGACCCGCCAGCAACATTGCCAAGTGCGCATGTGCCGCACCCGCCCGTCGGCAGCCCGCTGATCTGCACCAGTGCGCAGGCGCATAGCCGCCGGCAACAACCCCAAGTGAGTATGTTACGGAGAGAAATGCATTTAACCCCATTTGTTACGGACAAATGGGTTGAATGTTACTGTGAACTAAATTTAGGGTTGGCATCTCTGCATATAACAATTACAGCACGGAAACAGGCCCTCTCGGCCCTTCCAGTCCGTGCCGACCATTTGTTTTCCCCTAGTCCCATCTACCTGCACTCAGACCATACCCCTCCATTCCCTTCACGTCCATATACCTATCCACTTTACTCTTAAATGTTAAAATCGATCCTGCCTCCACCACTTCTGCTGGAAGCTCATTCCACACAGCCACCACCCTCTGAGTAAAGAAGTTCCGCCTCACGTTACCCCAAAACTTCTGTCCCTTAATTCTCATAAATCCTTGAAATAAAAAACAGAAAATGCTATATCTGCAGGTCGGGTAGCGTCCGTGGAGAGAGAATAGTAAGATTAAACGAGTTACGTGAAGAAGGCCTTCAGCCCGCAAGCGCATCAATCTTCAAAGCAGTGGTGTGAAATCAAAGATAACAGTTGATGAACTGAATATAGTAAGATTCGAGAACTTAGAAGCTACCAGCTGATCTTTATGAGAGAGAGTTGGGAGCGGAGGGCACGTAATCGCTCATCGTAACTCCTCATAAAATAAAGATCAAACTTCAAACTGCTACGTTCTCGTTTAATCTTACTATTTTACTTCGGAGTCACGGGAGTGACTACGTGAGGATTTTGAAGCTCTGTGATTTCATGCCGTGGAAACGAGTCCATGCGTCACACACTGCATCAATTGACCAGGGATGAGTGAAATTTAATAAAGCATGACATAAATTGAAACATGCTAGTGCTTTTTAATGCTGATAATAGTAATCCCACTCATCCGGGAGGAATTAAAAATATAACATAAAAATAGTGTTGGTATATACCACCGGTCTGGCAAATGGGTTTATTATAACACATTAGGAAATTTGCTGGTTTGACCATCCTACAGCACTAGGATGAGGTCCAGTGAAGCATTCACAACCCTGCTGTTGTTGCAGCCGTATGAGGTTATTTGTAACTAACAACATTGCTAGTTCAGAGCCTCTAAGGCTTTAGGTGACATAATGACTGTTATAGATGTGTGACCAGCAAAATGTAATTGTCTATGATTACTATTTGCGATATAATTTTCACTTCCTTCTTTGTCGTAATGCTTTGCTGGTCTGGGATTATCTTTAGCCTTTAAAAGTAGAATAAATGACTGTACAACTTTTAAAGAAGGGAGCCACCCTCAATTGGATCAAAATTTTAGTTAGGGAACACTTTGGAAGTTCTTTGTTTTGTAATGCCTGCGATAATCCTCAGTCAGGGAAGAAGATCTAGGTTTTTGGGGGTTCATTTTTGTTGTTGTTATTATAAGGGGATGAGGGAAAGGTTTTGGGGTAAAGGCAGCTTATTCTTTGATTGTTACAAATGCACTCGATTTTCTTTTTTTTTTGTTGCTTTTTTTCTCTTCTCTTTTTGTTTTTCTCTTCCCCCCATTGTGGGCTCTCACATGCAGCTTTCGCATGGTTTTGGATGGCAGATGCTGTGTATTTTTTTAATCATATTTTGAAATATGGCTAATGGTGATATTGATGGAGGCAATCCTGTGAGGTTTATATCTTGGAATGTAAAGGGGCTTAATGGTCCAGTTAAAAGAGCTAAAGTTTATTCTCACCTAAAACAACTAAAAACAGATATACTACTTTTACAAGAGACTCACTTAAGACTGCAAGATCATAACAAACTGCGTAAAACGTGGGTTAGTCAGATTTTTCACTCCAGATTTAATAGTAGGTCCCGGGGTGTGGCAATATTAATCAACAAAAAAATACAGTTGACACCGTCTGACGTAGTCAATGACCCTAATGGTCGGTTTATTATAGTTTATGCCCCTAATTGGGATGATGTTCACTTTGTGAATAAGGTTCTGTCATTAATACCCGATCTGAACACGCACCAGTTAATTTTTTCGGGAGACCTGAACTGTGCTATTAATCCACTGCTTGATAGGTCTAGTTCTAAGGGGACACCTTCTGGTATGGCAAAGACCTTCTCACTGTTTATGCAACAAAATGGTTATGTGGACCCCTGGAGATTTCTGAATCCAACTGCTAGACAATTCTCTTTTTTTTCTCATGTTCACCATTCTTTTTCCAGAATAGACTTTTTTTATAGATAGCCCCTTCATTCCTAGGGTTAAGAAAATTGAATAGACTGCTATAGTAATTGTGATACTGGACCTAGGCTTTCCTTTAAATATTAAAGAACGACCTCTTTGGAAACTCAACCCCCTTTTGCTTTCCAATTAAAAATTTTGCAGTTTTGTGTCATATTCCTTGAAATTTAATGTGTCACATTCCTTGAAATTTAATAAAACTGAGTCCGTATCCTGTTCTTTAATTTGGGAAACTTTAAAAGCCTACTTAAGAGTTCAAATCATATGTTATACTTCATACGCCAATAAATAACATAAGAAGGAAATGGAAACCCTGTTGACCCTGGATAGGCAATATTCTGAAGCACCCACCACCCAATTATACAAAAGCCGGGCTGATTTACAAATGAAATTCAATCTTTTATCTACTAATCAAACAGAACAACTAATTCTCCGGACTCGTGGTCTTTATTATGAATGTGGTGATAAGGCGAGCCGGCTTATGGCTCACCAGCTGAAAGGTCAATCCGCGTCACGGCTTATTCCTCAGATAAGAGACATACACTAAGACATAACAAGCAATCCAAAAGAAATAAACTATACTTTCACAGCCTTTTATTCTTCTCTTTACACCTCAGAATTCCCCTTGGATACAATGAATATGGAAACTTTCTTAGACGATTTGGAAATACCCACCCTGGAATTAGAAGACGTAGAAAATCTAGACCAACCCCTTGGGCAGGAAGAGATTAATAATGCCATTATGGCAATGCAGAGTGGTAAAACCCCTGGCCCTGATGGCTACCCATAATTATAATTTTATAAGAAATTTAAGGATAAGCTCACACCTGTTATTTTAGAAATGTTTGAAGAATCTTTGGAAAAAGATTCATTACCCCCCACTCTTTCACAGGCTTCTATTTCGCTTCTTCTTAAAAAAGACAAGGATCCGACTCAATGTGGATCATACCGCCCCATCTCACTTTTGAATGTAGATGTAAAAACTTTGGCGAAGGCGCTGGCTTGCCGTTTAGAATGCGAACTTCACAAAATAATCTCAGAAGATCAAACAGGTTTCATTAAAAATCGTCATTCCTTTTCTAATATCCGTCGATTGGCCAGCGTGGTCTATTCGCCCAGTGCTGCCCAGCCAGAGGCTGTTATCTCTTTGGACGCGGAGAAGGCATTTGATTGAGTGGAGTGGCCATATTTGTTCAGAGTCATGGAGAGATTTGGATTTGGCAAAATATTTGTAGCCTGGGTTAAGCTATTATATCATTCACCCTTAGCATGTATACAGACAAATTATTTGCGATCTGATTATTTTCAATTAACACGTGGCACTCCTCAAGGCTGCCCACTGTCTCCGCTTCTTTTTGCCATTGCAATTGAACCTCTCTCTATCACACTTAGGTCAACTACATTATTCCAGGGCATTAGGAGAGGAAACAGGGAGCATTGTGTGTCTCTATATGCTGATTACCTCCTTCTTTATGTGAGCGATCCTATAGCCAGTAGCCCTGCAATTGTGTCCTTGTTGGATCAGTTTGGGACTTTTTCTGGCTATAAACTAAACTTCCAAAAAAGCAAATGCTTTCTCATCAACTTAGCCCTACAGATCGAACAGGAAACCCTGCCCTTTCTCATATCTGAAGAAGGGTTTGTATATTTAGGAATACACATCCCTGTTTGCAGCTAACTACATGCCTCAAGTTAGCCAAATGAAGGCTGACTTTGAGAGATGGCGTAGTCTGCCACTCACTATGGCTGGGAGAGTGCAGTCAGTGAAGATGACTGTACTTCCCAGATTTCTTTACTTGTTCCAATGTTTGCCGGTTTTCCTACCCAAGTCATTTTTTAACTCAGTTAACCAATCTATAACCTCCTTTAATGGGGTAACAAGGTTCCAAGGGTCAATAAGTGTACTCTCCAAAGAGATCGTGAAGTAGGTGGACTGGGCCTTCCTAGTTTTATTAATTATTACTGGGCATCCAATATCCAAAAGATATTATTCTGGCTCCACCGACCAGATGCAGACTGGTGTCTGCTTGAATCACAATCCTGTTACTCCTCGTCTCTCCCAGCTTTAGTATATTCCTCCCTGCCATTGAAACCCTCTAGATTTACATCCAACCGTGTCATACTATCAACCATCAACATTTTTAACCAATTTCGTTGCCATTATAAGCTTACATCAGCTTCAGTTCTGGGTCCCATTCACAGTAACCATTTAATCCCCCCCTCTACGCTTGACTCAACCTTTCGACAGTGGGGTTTTATGTCCATTAAGGATTTATACACTAACAACATATTTGATAGTTTTGACTACCTACACAAAAAACATGGCCTCCCACATAATCATTTCTTTAAATATCTTCAGGTTCGCCACTTTGTCATTAAACAATTTCCTTCTTTTCCTGATCTCCCTCCTGTCACAGTGTTGGATAAACTCACTCTTACCTTTGCAAATAAAGGACTGATCTCTGCAGTATATTCTCGATTGATGTATTTAGGAGATCAAAACCTGAACAAAGTTAAAGCTAAGTGGGAGGATGACCTTGGTATGAATCTGTCTGAGGAATGCTGGACAGAAGCGCTGAAAAAAGTCCACTCCTCGTCATCATGTGCTAGATTGGGGCTCATACAATTTAAAGTTTTACACAGGGTTCATTTAAGCAAAGCCAGGCTTGCTAACATATATCCAGGGACGGACTCTGGCTGTGACAGGTGCTCGTTCTCTCCAGCCAATCTAGCTCATGCATTCTGGTCTTGCCCCAAACTTGTTAACTACAGGGCACTTGGGATGACAGTGAGAGCTTGCCCGCTTGTAGCTGTATTTGGTGTAGCAGATAAAACCTTGGGTTTAAATACAACCCAATCTGATATCATTACATTTACATCACTTTTGGCCCGTAGGAGAATCTTGCTGGTCTGGAAATCTAACACTCCTCCATCTGCCGCTGCTTGGCTGGAAGACGTCATGTTTTTTTTAAGGTTAGAAAAGATTAAATTCACATTGAGGGGGTCTGTGAAAAAGTTTTATTTGAAATGGGAACCCTTTTTTATCATACTTTGAGGGTCTAAAGGAACTACCTGTTGACTGAGGGCACTTGACATTAAGTGGGGATCTGCCATTATTCTGTTTTGTTACTTTATTATTGTTAAAAAGTGCATTTGATTTTGTGATATATTTGGATTGTGAAAAAATAAACTGCTTTGGATTGATTTTGTGATATTTGGATTGTGAAAAAATAAGTGTTTAGGGAGGGTGGGTTAGGGTTATTTTGTTTATATTATTATTATTATTTATAAAAAAACAAAATGGAGGAAAATGTAATGTTATACATCAGATGTACTGTGAATTTTTATTTATTTTTTCCCTCCAATAAAAAACTATTAATTTAAAAAAAAAAAAACTTTGTGATCCAACATTCATTGTGTTTGTCATTGATTAACGTGACGATACACCAGCGCCAATGAGGTTAGGTAACTATCACGGGATATTAACTTAATTGAACCCAAGTGGTTAAAATATGCCACCACCGTAGTGTGTCAACTTGTAGGTGAGCATGCAGATATGCATATTCACACAATAAGCCTTTAATCCATAGAATGCACCTAGTAATAGTTTGTAACATAACTGAAGGTAAAATGACCATAAATACTGGAGAAATGCTGAATACTATTTGTCCATCATTGTGACATCGCTACAGCTGGTAATAGCATTGATCTGTTGAAAATGACCACTAAATTGCCTATTTACAGTGGCCACAATCTCTTGCCCCAGGGCGGAGTCACAGACAATTAATAAAGGTACATCGCAATCTATAACTAGTTGGTATCAACTTAATTTTAACTGGATGGATGAGAAACCCAAATTTCTGAAATATGAGTTTTGTGTCTGAAAACGGCTAATTTAGCAAGATTCAGCATTTTAGAATATCATCCAGATAAACCATAAATATATATTTTCGAGCTTTGAGCAGCCCAAGCACTGGCTTGGTAATTTGGTAAAACCTGGAAGCTGAAGTTAGCCCATTTGTCTAAATATCAAATATCTTCGGTGAACCCAGTGAATGGGAACTGAATAGTATACATCTTTGAGATCGATGCATGCCATAAAGTATCTTAACGAAGTTTCCCATTTTAAAATTAACTGTACATGTGAATGTGAGTTAATCAACGGTGACCCAATGTCTCGACATATGTGCAAAACAGTGTAATTTATTACCACGCGTAACTGGTCCACACACCCCGTGTGAGTTCTGTAACCGTCCTCCGGTTTTGATTCCATCCTTGAATTTGGATGATATGACTGCTGGGGTGCATGGATTGCACATTTCCTTCAGGGCCGGCTTGGGCATTGGCCTAAAAGACCTCTGCCCAGTGGATCAGCTTTCAAGCTGCCACCAGCTTCAGTGCTGTCGGCACTCTGTAATGATGTGACGTGAGGTCATTGATACTTACCAAGTTCCAGGTTTTCTGCCATAGGCTGGAAGCCAACTTTTCCTTGCAGCGGCTCCCACGTTTGCGTGGATATCACAATCCTTAATGCCAAGACAGAATTCTGACCTCACGCATGCCCTCCAGTGTGTTTCACGGGCATATTTCTGATTTTGGAGTCAGTCACACACTGATATCCTCAGAGACGGAGATATAATGCAGCCCTGCAACAGGCGCTGCTGCAGATCCTTGTCATGCAGTTGCCGTGTCGTGGTAAATTCCCTCAAGACATTCCACCAAACTGCGACTGCCTAACTCCCCTCCTCAGAGAGGGAGTAATAATGCCGCCCTGTACCAGGCGTTGCCACGGGCCCCCGAGACCCGCGCTGATATTACTCCCTTCTTTGGAGTATCAGGTGGAGCATCTCTCCATCAGATGCTCTATCCGGCAAAGAAACGTCCGAAGACGCTCCCACTGCAGGAGGTGAATCCTCCTGGCCGAACTGTTCAATGCAACCTGCCGAGCCTTTTCCACGGAGCCGGAATTTCCCGTGGCTTCCGCAGCCGGCGGCCTCTATGACCGGGTTTCTCCGAGCCGAGTTTTCTTTTGCGGTGCCGGGATACCCCACGGTCTCCGCAGCCGGGTTTCCCCGAGCTGGGTTCCCCTCGCGGAGCCGGGATACCCCCGGTCTCCGCTTCCGGGTTTCCCCGAGATAGGTTTTCTTCGCGGAGCCAGGGATACCCCGGGAAACCGCTTCCGAGTGTCCCCGCGAGCCGGGTTTCCCCTCGGAGTTGGGATTCCCCGGAACGACATCCAGCAGGAACTCTGTATAGAGCTTCCTGCAAGGTTAGAGCACAGCCTGAAATATAAGTTTGAAACTTACCTTCAGGTTTAAACTTACCGCTGGCAAGTAAAACTAGAGTTAACCGTACATGTTGATAACTACATCAGAATTAATGAAAATTCCAATGAAGTGTCCTTGACCTGAAACATTGTATAAAATAAATTACATTTTCACATTTATGCAACATCTTGAGGTATGGGTTTCTGATTATTATATTGTATCATTTTATTTCAGGCCTTATGGTTTTCAAGGTTCCCTAGCCTGGTTGGAGTTAGATTGTGGAATATTAAAGCGGTGAAGACGACACGGGATCTGAAGGAGAATGTAATGTTGATTTCCACTTGATCAAAAAATACACCACCAGAAACATTAATTTAATTATTAACAACATTTAAATTCTTTTTTTGTATTTTTCCCGTAGAGCAATAAATTATTTATAGACTCTAAAGCGGGTTTTGATGGTATCTCTGCAAATGTATCCAGTTCAGTCGCACAGTCATGCTCACTTGTTTGATAAAGGATCGTTGACCTAAAACAATGACTCTTTCTTGGTTTCTCTACTGTCCGATCCGCTGAATGCTTCTATCATCTGCAGTATTTTCTTTCAAGTCAAGCCTATTGTCAGATGCACGAGTACGGCAAGGTACTGGTACAATTAAAATCAGGCTTCTGCTTCAGATGCACATAAACATAACCTACATAAATTCTACAAGATAGTGAAACAAAAAAGATTGTAAGTAAAAACATTGGTGCAAAAATACACAATTAGGAAAACAAGATCATGGTAGTGGAAGAGGTGGTCCATTGTAGTACGTTGCTGAGGTAGGAATAGGGTTGTGCAGGTCGGTTCAAGAACCTGAATGGTTATAGGAAAATTGTTCTTGATTGGTTATCTTGCTAGTTGTCTGGTGGCCTCAGCAGGCAAAGCATGGACAGTGAGAATGTGATGGGGTTACATTGTGATGCTGTGTGTGGTGGAAGAGCTCCTAATCCCATTCCCTTTTTCAAATTTTACAGAAATCCAGTGACAACTTGGGCAAGACTCCTAAGGGATATTAAATCTGGTTAGCACAAGCTTAGAACATACACGAAAAATCTCCTAATCCTGAAAGGACTTTCAAATGCTCTCTGATTGCTAGAGGTTTGATAATAGATTGATAGTTTTTGGTTTAAATGTGATTTGAAGCATGACCGATAATTTTCTACAACACTTTCAGCTCACGAAGGGAAACTGTGTCTTCAGCATTCAATGCCAATGTTAGCAAATTGGTAGAATTTGTTTCAGGAGCTGTTTTTGTCACGGGTAGCACTTCAGTCCACAACAGAAGACCTACATTGAACTAGTCTGGTGCTCCAATAGGGATGAGCAGCACTCCGGAAATCGTCATTTCCAGTGGGAGTTGTAATTGCAAATTAAATTTAATTCCAAGCAGAAGTTTCAATTCCCTGGGCTAGTACTTTAATTATTATAGACAACAGCTCTTACAGATCTGCTAGGATCCTCAGCCGCAGCTTTAACTAATACCGATTATCATAAAGTGGGGGTTAGTGAGAACAACATCTATGATTAAACTGTAAAGGAGGGCTGAGCAGTGGTGATGTGCGGTGGAGAGTTGGCCTACACATAAAGAATAGGTTTGGTACAAATCAGTCTTTATCTACAGGACCATCCAAGAGGAATGATTGGGATTATTTTTTATTTATTCCTTCACTTGAAATTGGTCTCACTGTCAAGGCTCTTATTTATTGTAAATTCCTGTGTCCTTGAACTGACTGCTTTTCAAATATGGTTAAGATTCAACCAAACTTTTGGGTCTGGGGTCATATATTGTTAAGACCATATTTTTCTGAAGGACATTACTGAATAAAAGGGTTTTTTTAAGATAATCCAGTGGTGTAATTACTGATACTATCAGTTTAATTTAATTAGTTGAAATTAAATTCCCGAGCTGCTCTGATGAGACTCCAGAATTTGCCTCCTTCTTCTTCTTCTTGCATATGGTATGCACAACCTAAAGTTGTAGGACAACTTGTTCTATTTGATCTTATTTGATTGTGCACGTCAGGTCCGCCCAGTTTCGATAATTGCATTCATCGAAACAGGGTGGACTACATGAAGATTGCAATCTTCCACCCCCATATGCCTCCAAATCAATAGTATAGGGTGCTGGAAACTGGTCTGGTAACATAACCAGTATTTCATAAACTGGGAAAATGAAGGTAAAAATACCAAACATAAACAGCAGAAATGCCAACTGTGAAAAATAAAGTGTGTATCAGTATTAAATTAAGACCAGGTTCAAACCATTTAAGTTAGAGTTGCAATTGTTTACAGACGATAACACAATGTAAAAGATCAGGGAAACAGGAACTGGTATTCATTGCAGACATTTTGCACTTATAAACTTTAGTCTCATGTCTATGTTTTGAAGTATTCTGGACCATAAAAAATAATTGAGCCTTTGAGTACATTAGGGAACTTAGTGCCTTTTGACGGCTTGCTCTGTGAAATTAGTTACCCACAGAAGGCTGAACCTAATCCATTCTACAGTTCTACAGTTCAGTGAGCCTGTCGATTTCATGTAGTTCGGGCTTTAAAATACCGTAAGGAGTGATTGCATCTCGATCTAGCTCAACTTAAGATTGCTGATGACTATGTCACTCACCTCCGTCCTGTGATCCATCTCACTCGATACTCCACATTTTTTCTGATTTAACACTGATCTGGGAAAATGTTTTGTCCTCATATGGGAGCAGATACTGACCACTTATCCCAAGTATGAAGAGGAGGCAGTCCTTTGCCCTCTCTGTTCAAGCATCAACTGCACTAGGGATTCAGGCCCAGACCATTAATCTACATTGAGTCCCTGAGCGCACAGGGAGTGACCTTTAAAATATAGAACAGTGCAGAACAAGGACAAGCCTGTTAGTCCACAATGTCTGTGCTTAACATGATGCCAAATCAAATTACTCCTTCTGACTGCTGGTGATCCTTATCCATCCATTCCCTGTTTATTCACATGCCTATTTAAACGTCACTATTATTTCTGCTTTCATCACCACCCCAGGCACCTACCACTCTCAGTATAAAAACGCTTACCCTTTACCACTCTATCTACTTGTGTTCCTATTTTGTGGGAACTATGGACTTAGAGGGGTCAAGGAAACCTGCCATTAACTGTATACTTTCCCCTGACATATGACCTCACAAACTACTACTTCACACTTGCCCAGATTAAACTTCTTCTCAATTTTTCTGCCCATATCAGTAATTTAACTATATCTGCTGTTCCTGTTGACAACCTTCTTCACTGTCTGCAACAACACAATTTTTATGTTACCTCCAAATTTATTAAACAACACTTCCACATTTTTATCCAAGTCATTAATATTTATCGCAACAGCAGAGGTCCGAGCATAGATCCCCGCGGAACATCATTGATCACAGACCTCCAGCCAGAATAACACCCTTCCACCTCTATCCTACATCTTCCGTGGGAAAGACAGTTCTGTTTCCAAATGACTAAATCGTTTGTAAGACATGACAAACTTGTAAGTTTGTAAGACATGCCCCACACAAAGTGATGATGACTGTCCTATCTTAGCCCATTCTCTTTGAAATGCGAATAAATCCCATATTTAGGAATCCTTCTGATATCTTCCCTCCCATTTAAGCTTACTGACTTACAATTTCCTGGATTATCCCTATTATCCTTCTGATGCATAGGCTACTCTCCAGTCTTCAAGAGATCTCTCGCTGCTTTTCTGAGAGAATTTAGGTGGAGGAAGAAATGAAAGGGTTCCAGAGTAAGGTGCCAATTAAGCGTCAACTTACAGATCTTAGGTGTAAATATCTCTAACATTGAAGCTACAGCGAATATCTCTAACATTGAAGCTACAACTGTGTGCTAATTCCTTTTGAATTCCTTGGAATGCATCCATGCATTACAGCTTGGCTTGGTAACAGTTGCGCTGAAGGCGGCAAGATATTGCGGTGGTTGTAAACCAGGCCATCACACAGACCAACTTCCTCTCCACACCCCATTAACTACATGTACACTTCATGCTGCCTCAGGAAAGCAGCCAACATAATCAAAGACATTTTTCACCCCCGTCACCCTCTTCTCCCCTTTCCCACTGAGCAGAAGATACAAAAAAAAACACCAATTATTGAATGGTCCTCCCACAATCTAGTGTAGACTTGATCTTCCAACCTACCTCATTGTGGAACAAGCACTTCTCCTAACTGTTATGCATTTCGCAATATTCTGCACTCTGGAATTCTCCACCACAAAGAGCTGTGGAGGTCTCACTGGCCATATTCAAGAGTGAAATAGATTTTTAATGTGTATGGGAGACGAGGATTATGGGGAATAGTCAGGAAAGTGAGTTGAGCTCAAGACCGGAGCAGCCATCATCTTATTGAACGGTGGAGCAAGTTTGGACTTTTGCTTCAATTTCATATGTTCTAAAATGGAAAAAAGAACTTGAACATTAATAGTAAGATTAAACGAGAACTTACCAGTTTGAAGTTTGATCTTTATTTTATGAGGAGTCGAGTTGAGGGACTACGTGAATAGAAGCCCGTACAGCCGTTGGTGCGTCAATCTTCAAAGCAGCGGAATAAATTCACAGCTAACAACGACCGAAGTATAACGGTAAGATGATAAAACTAGAACTACCAGATGAGATCTACGAGGGTGGGAGCGGAGGGCACGTAGTCCCTCAACTCGACTTCTCATAAAATAAAGATCAAACTTCAAACTGGTAAGTTCTCGTTTAATCTTACTATTTTACTTCGGAGTCACGTGAGTGACTACGTGAAGACTTCAAAGCACTGTGAATTCACGCCGCAGACCCAAATCCGACGTTCACACTGCCTGGATTGACTCAAAAGTCGTTAACAATCAATCATGCATCAGTAATACATTTGCTAAATGAAATAACAGTTTATTTACAAACAAATCATAACAAACCCCTCTAACTCAGGGGAAAAGTGTAACAGTACTGAAACCAGAATCAGCAAACACCCCGAGCCTTGAAATCGGCTTGTGATAAAACCTCTGAAAAGTTAGCTCACTGGACCCTCCTGCGGCCGCGAGGATATGGTCTATTGGCAAGTCCATCGCCCTTGCCGCGGAAGTTGATGCCGCCCTGGTGGAATGAGATTTGAATTTATCAGTATCAATTCCACCTGCTTTAGCCACCTTGAAATCGTTTGCACCGACACCTTACTGTGTGGTTTTTTGTGACTAATAAACAAAGCCAACTCTGTTCCTCTCAGAGGTTTAGTAATCTCAATGTAACGAGATAAATGTGAGACTACACACAAGCGATCATCTGCGGGGTATGCTGAAAACACAATTTTACATCCAGTCATGCCTCTTCTATTATGTTTAAGCAAATCATAGACATAAAATATAATGGCATCAGCCGACACATGCATTCTATCTAGCCGTAGCTTTTGCAACATTTGTACACGTTGAGCTGAAACCAACGCCATAAGCATGACCACCTTCATAGATAATTTGGCTACTGATAGGCTTGTAACCGGAGCCCACTGGCGAAGAACCATAAAACCTCACTCACATTCCAAATACCGGCATACCTGGGTTTAGGAGGATTAGAATTGAAAAACTCCCTTCATGAATCGTGAAACTAACGGATGTGTCCCTACTGTATGCAATTCTGCACTCATAGGTAAATAGGAAGACAGCACACTTCTGGCTGAATTAATCGCACTGTAACTTAATTTTTTGGTCAAAATAAAGAGTTGACAAACTCCAATATTGCTGCTGTGTACTATCCCTGCAGGCCGACGTGAGAACATCCACAATCCGATGAGACAGTCCTCTCCCCAGGTATGGCCTCCTTAAAATCTGCAAATTAACAGATCAATACGATCATATAAAGGATGTTGATCCCCAGTGACTGGATTTACCAGTAGATTTTTATTCTTGGGCATAAGCATGTAAGGCTCCCTAGCCATTTATAACACAACGGGAAACCATGCTTGTGTAGGCCAATCTGGCACTACTAATACCCCTGAAGCGGAGTCCTCCTTGATCTTTTGCAAACATCTGCTGATGAGACAGAATGGAGGAAATACATACGCAAACATTCCTCCCCAATGCAGCGAAAATGCATCCACTGCTACTGCCCCAGGATCTGGTTCCCATGAACATATCTAGGTAACTGATGATTTAATCGAGATGCAAACAAGTCAATATCTGGTAATCCATACTGATCAATCATTTGGTTAAATACATCCTGCTTTAACATCCATTCAATGTTGTCATTAAACTGACGTGACCTCTTCCTGGCAAATAAAGTGCTGAAAGCCAGATATTTTGGTCAATACACCAGCTCTAAATCTGGTTAGCCAGTCTATCACAAGACTGTGCCTTAACTGCACCCATGTGGTTTACATATGCGACTGCTGTGGTGTTGTCAATCTGACTTGCACATGCAGATCCCTCCTTGTAGAACAATAAGCTTTGAGCCCATACCAGGTGCCCAACAACTCTAAATAATTAATCCCTCTTAATTGAGGAAGTGATGTCTCATCCACATTCCATCTGTCTCCACAACTAGAAGACATATCTGTTGCACCCCAACCAAGTGCACTTACATCAGTCTGTAATATCAGTGACGGTGATTCCACCAAAACCTTCCTTAAACTTTTTGAAACATGTACTATCCACCATTGTATGTCAGCAATCGCCCCAGCTGACAACTGCATAGGCCTATCAAAAATGGACCCTTTGTATTCTCAGTGCCTGTTCCTTTGATCGTTGTAATTGTTGATAATGGAAAGGCTGCAACAACTTCCCAATTAAACTGGCTACTTGTCTAATCGAAGGCCGTTCTCCAACGAGATTAACACAGTCCTCAATTAACTGATTCAATTTATCCCTGGGCAAAGTTACCAACATGTGATTGGAATTAATGGTAAATCCCAGATAATCAATAATTTGGACTGGTGATTATTTAGATTTATCTGGGTGAATAACAAATCCCATTTGTTCAAAAGTGATTTTAACAACTGAAACTGATGATTGAGTTTCAGCATGAGTCTTTCCAACAATCAGAATATCATCTAAATAGGCCATTACCACATGCCCCTGAGCTCTAAGTAATGCTAACACAGGTTTTACCAATTTAGTAAATAATCTAGGAGCTGAAGTTAATCCATTCGGCAATGCCCTGAATTGCCACAGCTCAGTCAATCTTCTATCATCACCATGAATAGACACTGCGTAATACGCATTCTTTAAGTCAAATGGTTGCCATATAATACCCTTTGGACACTAGATGTTTGCCCGTGGTAAAGGTCTCCATTTTGAAATGCCTATAACAAACAAATTTGTTCAAATTCGATAAATCCAGAATAATTCTACATCCCCCAGTCTTTTTAGATCTGGGAAATATACTTGACAGAAATTGTTGACTTTGATAGACAGAAGGCTCAATTACCCCTTTCTTATGTAACGACTGAATCTCTGCTTGAATAAGCACATTTTCCTCATCTGAAATAAGTTTACGACTAGGAAAATGTTGATTAGGTAGACTGTCCTTAGAGTAAAATTCAATTTTTCACCCCTTCAATACACTAAGTATGAACAAATCTGATGTCAACTGCTGCCATTGTTTGAGAAACAATTTTTAACCTTCCCCAATTTGAACAGGAACATCTGTTAATTCATCGTCTGTCAATGTTATATTCCTTACGTGCATCTTTCCTTGCGGACCTGTTGTCCTCGACTTCTTGTAGAGAACCTTTTTTGCCTTGCTTGCCAGCTTGCTTAATGAGGGCCATGGTTTATAACAACCTCATGACAGTCTTTGACCCTTTTTGCAAGGTTACCACCAAACAACAGATTTTGTGGTGGTACACTGGTCAGTTTGCACAAACTCGCCAAATTCGGGGTTAGCTCTGGCCTAATAGCGGCCCTCCCGATATTATTAATTTCAAAATGCATTACAAAGAATCCCAGTTCATCCTGGTGTGCTTCAACCATATCGTTTGTATCAATAACTTTCACCACAGCTGTAATACCTGCTGACAACAGTTTAAGCACTTTTTTAAACTTCATCTCCTGGGCCCTAGCAGGCATACCCATCTATGACCAAATTTGGTGATTAACCACCGGTACCTTCAGGAGATCACAATTAACAGGAGCTTTATAGTTTTTTGCTACTTCATCCATAGCTAGCTCCTGTAACTGGTGGGAGAGCATATACTGAATTGCTTCGGCCAATTCTACATCAATCGCCTTTCCTGCCTCTCTACGCTCAGCAAACTTCCCAGCAATGTTCGGAATTACCTCCAACCGAACTCCTTTACTGCTCTCCCCCAGCATAGAATCAGTGTCAGCAAACTGCACTGATAGAACATCCTCCTCACAGGCAGGATAGTTCTGCAGCCCTGAAACAGGTGCTGCTAGCACAAGCTCTCCATCAGCCTGGCTTGGGCACCACTCCTCCTCACGGAGCTGGTCCCTGTCGAGCATTCTTTTGTAATAGAATCTCGACGTGGGAGAGCCGTGAGCAAACGGACTCTCCTATGGAGGGTATAACCTCCAGGCCCGACTCATCTACGGGCCACAGAGACTTGCCAGTGGCCTTCCTTCCTACTGACAAGCCTCCACTGCCCCCTGGCAGTGGGTCCGCAACCACTGGCTGTGTAGCCAGCACCGGACCAGGTGTACCAGACGGGCCTCCATCCTCAAACACTCTCCTGGCCACTTTTCCTTTCTACCCCCGGAGCGCCTCGCCGACACCTTCTTCACTTTCTGCAACATTCTCTAAGAACTCCAAACCGTCACAGAAAATGACATGTGGTAAAAAAAATTTAAAAACCTTACCTCCGTTTAAACTTGTTAACAAAGAACTGCAGATGCTGGAGAATCGAGGGTGAAGTCTGAAGAAGGGTCTCGACCCGCAACGTCGCCCATCTCCTTCGCTCCTTAGATGCTGCTGCACCCGCTAAATTCTCCAGCTTTTCGTGTAACCCTCCGTTTAAACTTACCGCTCGGAGGAGCGCTGCTGCTCCAACCGGCCGACTGCACCAGCGTCTGACGTCATGACGCACCAACGGCTGTACAGGCTTCTATTCACGTAGTCACTCACGTGACTCCGAAGTAAAATACTGTTTCTCTTTTCATAGATTGTGACCTGCCATGTGTGCATTTATTTGTATCTATTTTGTTCATATTTGTGGTAATTGTTGATTATATACGGAGACTAGCAAGTTAAGAATAACATTGAATTTTTATTTAATGGGAAATTCAACTTTCAATCCTCAGTCGTGCATTCCAGTGAATTTTACTTGCCCACATAGAGCTTCAGGTTTCAGTCAGGCAGTTCATCCTCCTACAGCTTGCAGTAATGTTATTAGTCTCAATACAACAGTTCAAGACATAACGAGGCCAGAACTCTCAACAATTTTTGGCATTTAAACAAGTTAGCAAATAATCCGACAAAGCAATGAGAATTCAACTTTTTCAGCCAGTCATGAGAAGCTGGCACTGTCTTAAGGGGCTTTGGAAGCAGATTCAAGAGTGACTTTGAAAAGGAAACTTAAAAGATACATACTAAAGTGGCAGGAGTTATTTTGAATGAAATTCACAATTGGGCTGGAAGTGAGCAGTGAATATAAATGTGCCCGCTTTAAAACCATTAGTGATAGCCCAATCCGCTGATCTTCAAGATATGCATAATTTTATAGTAAACATTTTCCACTGGGAGATGGAAGATGAAACCAGATAGATACTGCATTCAATTCATATACACATGGAGTGATAGACATTGCCCAGTCCATCATTGAAGCGGACTCCACGCCCTCAAAAAGGAGCCAATATCATCAAAAACCCATACCCCCCGTCTCCCTTTTCACTACTATGATTGGGAGGAAGGTAAGGAGTTTGATATATGTAACATCCTGCTTAAAAAACAGCTTCATCCCAGCAATTGTCAGGCTCTTGGACACTACACAACATTAAACTAAGCAGCAATGAACTTCCTTGGACTGTGTCTTTAGATTTTCTTTTGCACTTGTATTACAGTACTACATCAGCCCCCCACCTCTCCCTCCTCCCCCCGTTATTCAAAAGACGCAGCACTCTCACCCCCCCCACCTCCCCCTCCTCCCCCCTCTCTCCCACCCTCTCTCCCCCCTCTCTCTCCCCCTCTCACTCTCTCCTCTCACTCCCCCTCTCTCTACCCCTCTCTCTCCCCCTCTCTCCCCCCCCACCCCTCTCTCCCACCCACTCTCCCCCCCCTCTCTGCCCCCCTCTCTCTCTCCCCCCTCTCTGCCCCCTCTCTCTCTCCCCCCCTACCTCTCCCCCCTCTCTCCCCCCCCCTTCCTCATATTTTTCCCCTGGAGTCCAAACTCGCCTTATCTGAATTATTCATGCTTTATTTCTCGTTATTAATGAAAATGTTCATAAATCTGACAAAACTTTGAAAAAAAACCAATTGTCTTTCGCTGATGACGTCACAATGGATCTGTGTGCCTGCCGCCTTCTACGCGCAGCGAGTGACGTCCCCACCACCTCTCCCTCCTCCCCCGTTATTCAAAAGATGCAGCCCTCTCACCCCCCCCCCCCACCCCCCCCCCCATACCTCCTTCTTCCCCTCCTATACCCTCCTCCTCTCCCCCACCACCTCTACTTCCTCCCCCGTTATTCAAAAGACGCTCGGGGTCGCTTTCTCTCGGTGGTCGCTGCCTCCCGGCGATTGTTTTCTCTCGGCACTTTCACTTGGCTCCTCGGTTGGTTCCTCTCTCTTCCCCCCGGCCTTTCCCCCGGGCTCTCTTCCCTTCGGCCTCTCTTCCCTCCGGCCTCTCTTCACCCTGGCCTCTCTTCCACCACCAACCCCCCGACCTCTATTCCACCCCTCCTCCCCTGGCCTCTCTTCCTCCCCCCCCCCCCCCCCCCCCCCCCCCCCCCCCCCCATGTCTATGTAGTTTATTAGGAGGTTGTATTGTTTAATAGCCTGATGGTTGTCGGAAGCTGCTTCTGAACCTGGACGTTAGTTTTCAGGCTCCTCCTATATGTTGTTCCCAATGGCAGGAGTGAAGTGAGAGTGTAGCCAGGGTTGTCTGGTTCTCTGATGATGCTGGCTGCCTTTTTGAGGCAGCGAATCTTGTAGATTCCTTTGATGGTGGGGAGGTCAATACCCATGATGGACTTAGCAGTGTTCACCACTTTCTGCAATTTTCTTCATTCCTGGGCATTCAAGTTGTAGAACCAGGCCATGATGCAACTAGTCAATATGCTCTCTACTGTATACCTGTAGAAGTTCAAGTGAGATGTACATTGACATACCAAATCTCTCAATCATCTCAGGAAGTAGAGGCGTTGTTGGGCTTTCTTTGTGATTGCATCAATGTGCTGGGTAAGGACAAATAGACAATAGGTGCACCCTTCGAGCCAGCCACCGCCATGTGATCATGGCTGATCATTTACCTCGTTCCTGCCTTTCCTATATCCCTGACACTGGACTTTAAGCCCTATCCAGAGCATCCAGAGAACCTCGTTGCAGAGAATTCCTCCCTGCTCGTAATCAAACACCATTCAGATAATAATCTGCCTTCCTGTTCTTGCCACCAACATGGATAACTTCACATTTATCCACATTATACTGCATCTACCATGCTTCTGCCCACTCACCCAACCTATCCAAGTCACCCTGCAGCCTCATAGCATCCTCCTCGCAGCTCACACTGCCACCAAGCTTTGTGTCAACCGCAAACTTAGTTACATTTAGTTCCTTTGTCTAAATCATTAATATATATTGTAAACAACTTGGATCTCAGCACCGAGCCTTGTGGCAACCCACTAGTTACTGCTTGCCATTCTGAAAAGGACCCATTAATTCCTACTCTTTGCTTCCTGTCTGCCAACCAGTTCTCTATCCATGTCGGTACGGTACACCCAATACCGTGTGCTCTAATTTTGCACACTAATCTCTTGTATGGGACCTTGTCAAAGGCATTTTGAAAGTCCAGGTACACCACATCCACTGGCTCTCCTTTATCCATTCCACTTGTTACATCCTCAAAATATTCCAAAAGATTAGTCAAGCATGATTTCCCCTTCATAAATCCATGCTGATTTTGACCAATCCTGTCACTGCTTTCCAGATGTGCTGCTATAACATCTTTAATAATCTACTCCAGCAACTTCCCCACTAGCAATGTAAGGCTAACTGGTCTATAATTCCCTGTTTTCTCTCTCTCTTTTCTTAAAAAGTGGAGTTACATTGGCTACCCTCCAGTCCACAGGAACGGATCCAGAGTTAAGAGAACCTTGGAAAATGATCACCAATGCTTCCACGATTTCTAGGGCAGCCTCGTTGAGTACTCTGTGATGCAGACCATCAGGCCCTGGGGATTTATCTGCCTTCAGTCCCAACAGTTTCACTAACACCATTTTCTGACTAATGTGGATTCCCTTCAGTTCCTCCGTCCCACAAGATCCTCGGTCCCTAATATTCCCGAGAGATTGATTTTGTCTTCTTTAGTGAAGACAGAACCAAAGTAGACCTGTAACTGACCTACATTCATCTTCACTAATCTTTTCCTTTTTACATACCTAAAGAAACGTTTACAGTCAATTTTTATATTCCCCGCAAGCTTTCATTCATGCTCTTTTCCCCTCCTCTTAATTACCCCCTTTGTCCTCCTCTGTTGATGAGTTCTAAATTTCTCCCAGTCCTCTGGTTTGCCGCTTCTTCTGACCAATTTATATGCCACTTCCTTGGATTTAACACTTTCTGGAGTTCATCCATGCAGTCTTGAAATCTTTGCCATTGCATCTCCACTGTCAACCCTTGAACTATAATTTGCCAGTCTATCCTAGGCTATTTCCGTCTCAACCCTTCAAAGTCCCCTTTATTCAAGTTCAATACCTGAATTAACCGTGTCACTCTCCATCCTAATGCAGAATTTCACCTAATTATGGTCACTATTGCCCAAGGGGCCTTGCACCACAAGGTCGCTAACTAATCCTTAATAGTCATTCTAGGATCGCCTGCCCTCTAGTCGGTTCCTCTACATATTGGTTTAAAAACCCTTCCCGTACACTTTCCAGGAAATCCTCCTCCTCAGTACTGTTACCAATTTGGTTGGCCCAATCTATATACAGATTAAAGTCACCCATGATAACCGCTGTACCATTGCTTCACACATCCCTGATTTACTGCTTGATGCTATCCCCAACCTTCCTACTGCTGTTTGGTGGTCTTTATACAAAGATCCTGCATCAGGACTGAGAGCGTATCGGAAGGATAGCTAATATAAAGGAGACTGCGAGAGGGGTGAGGCAGGAGCCAGGAAGTAGTAGGTGGACTGGGGTGGGGGGGGGGGGGGGGGGTGCGATGGTGGAGTTAAGAGACAGAAGCTAGGGTGTGATAAGTAAAGAGACAAAGGGAAAAAAGGGACAAATGGAGTCAAGTGCGGGAGAGAAGAGTCAAGGTAGAGATAGAGGCTGGAGGGTGATGTGGAGGCACAAGAGGTGTGAGTATTGTTCTTTGATAAGGTAGGCAATGTAGAACTAGGTGAAAGAGGATTGATGGACAGATGGAACTAGATGACAGAAGGGATAGGAGAAGTAAGTGGGTGATTGGTGGATGGAACTCCATGGGGGAAGGGACCCTGGAATCTGGAGCAAAAAAACAAAGCCCTGGAGGAACTTCAGCAGCATCAGTGCAGAGAAGCATCAGTGCAGAGAAATGGATAGGTGACATTTCAGGCTTGGACCGTTCTTCATAAAACCGGGTGATGGAGGCTGTGGAGGGAGGGGTGTGGCAAAAAAAAAGAGGATGGGAAGACCGAAGTGGATCAGAAGGAGAAAGAGGAGAACGCAGGAGTGAGTGTTACCTGAAGTAGGAGAATTCAATGTTCAAGCCATTGGGTTGTGCACTACCCAGGCAAAATATGAGGTGTTGTTCTCCAAGTTTGAGATTGGCCTCACCCTGTGTGTGGTGTAAGCAGAGAGTGAGCAAGTCAGTATGTAAAAGGGAAGAGAAGTTGAATTGCCGTGCAACCGCAAGCTTGGGACGGCCATTGAGGACAGAATGCAGGTGCTCTGCACATCAGTTGCCTAATCTGCACTTAGTGTGACCCATGTAGAGAAGACCACCAAATGCAGTAGACAAGGTGTGAGGAGGTGTAGACTGGCAGGACATTGCTCCCTTATTGTCAAACCTCTTTGGGTATGGTAAAAGTGCTGTCATGTGTGGAAGGAGACAAAAAAAGCAAGAGTCCAGTGCAAAATCGAGTTAGAGAACAAAGCTGTAGTGTGCCAATTCCAAAAGCGAGCAGCAAATGGTTCCTGCTGCAGTTACCGCAGCAGCCAAGCAATTCATTCCTATCATTATCTTATCAGGGATTAATGAGCACCGTAGTCAGTGCACATAATACAGATCCCCCAGAAACCAGGTGCACGTTTCCATGGCAGTATTGCACTGAGCACACAGTCATAATGTATACTTGATCTCAACTGCTAATGTAAAGTGTGACACTTTACCCCACACTTTTTTCTAATTGTATGCAGCTAAGCTTTTCCAGCCAAGGGAGCAAGCATAAATGTGTCCTTGAAAGCACTTTTCTCATAGTAAATGTACATCCTTGTTGTGTGCCTTGGAGTAAGCTGGGAGATCATTAATTTGTCTTGTTTTCAACATGCTTTCCATCGGTTGAGAAAATGCAGAATCTGATCCAGACAAACATCTATTCAAAATCTCTCTCCCTCACCCAGTGAACCCTTGGCAAGTCTTTAATTGAATGCAAGGCCAGATTTGAGCCTGTTCTCAGTGAAATAGTCTGCAATCTGTTGATTGATCATCAAAAACAGTCTTAAAAGGGACAAGTTGACCTAGTGCAGTTCAGCTGAAGGTTTGTGAAGTCTGCATCATTGAATTATATCCTTTATTATCTTGTTATGTGGTGTGGAGAAAATTACGTGCTCCTGAACACCTTAAAGACCAAGGAGATGATAATGGACTTCGGGAAGAACAAAACGGACATGGTACCACTGATCATCAGAGGGGACTGTGTGGAGAGGGTGGCGGATTTCCACTTCCTGGGAATCCATATTGAGGAGGACCTGACGTGGAGCGTGAACACTTCTGCACTGCTGAGAAAGGTCCAGCAGAGACTGCACTTCCTGAGGGTGCTCAGGAAGAATAACATCACTCAGAGACTGCTGCTGTCCTTTTATCGGTGCTCCATTGAGAGCATCCTAACATACTGTGTATGCGTGTGGTACACCAGCTGCACAGCGACTCAGAGGAAAGCGCTCCAGAGGGCCATTGACAACGCCCAGAGGATTGTCGGCTGCCCTCTCCCTACCTTGGAAGACTTACACAGTTCCCGCTGCATTAAAAAATCCCAGAATATTATAAAGGACATTTCCCACTCCGGACACTCCCTGTTTGAACTGTTGCCGTCAGGCAGACGGTACAGATCTACAAGGACAAGGACAAACAGACTTAAAAACAGTTTTTACCCCACTGCTATAAAGGCACTAAATGTAGCCGCCAAGGAACGCAGGGACTAAGGGACTGTGGTTGGTACACTGTGAAATCGGCAGAAGGATGTAGGGTTGGGTGTTTATGCGTGCTATTTTCATATTTATTTTAGTTGTTTATCTTTTTTAATATTTTACCTTGTATGTATCGTTAGCTTTTAGAAATGTTTGAATGGTGCACTGACTGGCTGACATTTTTAAAATTTCATTGTACATGGTTCATGTTACAATGACAATAAAGAAACTATTCTATTCTATATTCTATTGTTGATGCAGTGATCAGCGAGAATCTGTGGTTATTCACCATGCATGTGGACATGGATGTGGCCATCACCAATCACCCTCCTCCCCAAGCCTCATTGACACTGAGTGCCTCCTGCTTTAAAGTTGTATTAATGCACACAATTAGGACATGGTCAGGTTCAGCTACAAAGTTGTGCAGAGTCAAATATTCAGGTGATAATTGCTGCCTAAGTTTATTCATGAAGCATCGCCATAGAAGTGATGTACTATATAGTGTACGTATATAATGTCACAGCCGCTCAGGGTATTGGTAGGTGCAATATGTGTTTTTGAAAAAGTTATTAATGAGAGATATAATAAGAGTATTTTAGCAAATTTATTCCCATGTAGTTTTGGTTTCCACAGACATATAGCATCTATCAGTGTACACAAAAGGCTGGAGAAACTCAGCGGGTGCAGCAGCATCTAAGGAGTGAAGGAGATAGGCGACGTTTCGGGTCGAGACCCTTCTTCAGACTGGTCAGGGATCAGGGAAACGAGAGATATAGATGGTGATGTGGAGAGATAAAGAACAATGAATGAAAGATATGCAAAAAAGTATTAATGATAAAGGGAACAAGCCATTGTAAGCTGTTTGTAGTGTGAAAATGAGAAGCTAGTGTGACTAGTGTGGGGGAGAGAGATAGAGAGGGAATGCCAGGGCCCGAGGGCTGAGGGAGAGGTGGGAAGGGGAGGAGACAGCAAGGGTTGACAGAATTGAGAAAATTCAATGTTGAAGCCCAGAGGATGCAGACTCCCCAAGCGGAATATGAGGTGCTGTTCCTCCAACTTGCGGTGTTGCTCACTCTGGAGTGGTGGAGGCCCAGGACCGAGAGGTCGGATACGGAATGGGAGGGGGAGTTGAAGTGCTGAGCCACCGGGAGATCGGGTTGGTTAATGTGGACCGAGCGGAGGTGTTCGGCGAAACGATCGGCAAGCCTCCGCTTGGTCTCACCGATATAGATCACACTACAAACAGCTTACAATGGCTTGTTCTCTTTATCATTGATACTTTTTTGCATATCTTTCATTCATTGTTCTTTATCTTTCCACATCACCGTCTATATCTCTCGTTTCCCTGATCCCTGACCAGTCTGAAGAAGGGTCTCGACCCGAAACGTCGCCTATCTCCTTCGCTCTTTAGATGCTGCTGCACCCGCTGAGTTTCTCCAGCCTTTTGTGTACCCTCGATTCTCGAGCATCTGCAGTTCCTTCTTTAACAACATAGCATCTATGAGTGCAAGTTTTGATGTGAGGGTGGGGACTGGTTGTTGTTCACCCAACAGCTAGCTCATAGATTGTCCACCTATCATCAGGGAGTTTGCTGGGTACAAATTGGCTGCAAAATTTCCCACATCACAACCGTGTCTTCAAGGAAGACTGAGAAAGTATTTTTAACATCTGAAACTAGAAGGTACTACATAACTATGACCATACACTATAACGATCTAACATTATATTCTGCAATCTGGTATTTTTTATCTTTGCACTACCTGTTGTACTAGTTTGTGTGGTTTGAGTATATGCAGTTATAATATGATTTGAGCTGGATAGCACATAAACAAAGCTTTTAACTGTATATCAGTATACATGACAATAATAATAGACAAAACCAAAAGCAAACAAGGTTGTCTTTCTTTAAAATCTAGTTTAATAGAACTTCGTAAGAATTGGAGAAAATGTAATAAGTTACTGACCCCTTCCTGTGCACCTCTCTCATTCAAGGATGGGAAGGCTCTTCTAAAATTGGTGCAGGATTCCCATTTATTTTAATTTTCAGAAATAAACTTTATTCAGAATAAAAAATATATACAAAACAAAAACCATGCAAAAACTGTTTAGGCATTCTATATAGATTTGTAGGATCATATTCAGTTCGCACCTAACTTTAAGCAAAAGACCCTTGCCACTTATGTAGTCTGCAAGATTCAAGATTCAAGAAAGTTTATTGTCATGAGTCCCAGATAGGATAATGGAATTCTTGCTTTGCTTCAACACAATATAGTCGACATAAATAAATACAGAACACAACAGAACAGATCAATATGTCCATATACCAATGAATATATATATATACACACATAAATAAACAGATAAAGTGCAATGGGCTATTAATGATCAAAGTTTTGTTTGAGTTGAGTTTAATAGCCTGATGGCTGTGGGGAAGTAGCTATTCCTGAACCTGGATGTTGCAGATTTCAGGCTCCTGTACCTTCTACCTGAAGGCAGCAGGGAGATGAGTGAGTGGCCAGGATGGTGTGGATCCTTGATGATGCTGGCAGCCTTTTTGAGGCAGTGACTGCGTTAGATCCCCTTGATGGTAGGGAGGACAGAGCCGATGATGGACTGGGCAGTGTTGACAACTTTTTGCAGACTCTTCCGCTCCTGGGCGCTCAAGTTGCCGAACCAAGCCATGATGCAACCGGTCAGCATGCTCTCTACTCTGCACCTGTAGAAGTTCGAGAGAGTCATCCTTGACATACCGACTCTCTGTAATCTTCTCAGGAAGTAGAGGCGCTGATGAGCTTTCTTTATAATTGCATCAGTGTTCTCGGACCAGGAGAGATCTTCAGAGATATGCACACCCAGGAATTTGAAGCTCTTGACCCTCTCCACCATCGACCCGTTGATATAAATGGGGCTGTGGGTCCCCATCCTACCCCTTCCAAAGTCCACAATCAGTTCCTTGGCTTTGCTGGTGTTGAGAGCCAGGCTATTGTGCTGGTACCATTTGGTCAATCGGTCACTCTCACTTCTATACTCTGACTCATCCCCATCAGTGATACGTCCCACAACAGTGGTGTCGTCAGCAAACTTGATGATGGAGTTCGCACTGTGACCGGCTACGCAGTCATGAATATAGAGAGAGTACACCAGGGGGCTGAGCACGCAGCCTTGAGGTGCTCCCGTGCTGATTGTTATCGAATCTGACACATTTCCACCAATACGAACAGACTGTGGTCTGTGAATGAGGAAGTCGAGGATCCAATTGCAGAGAGATGCGCAGAGCTCCAGTTCTGTGAGTTTGGTAACCAGCTTGGAGGGGATGATAGTATTAAATGCCAAGCTGTAATCGATGAATAACAGCCTGACATATGAGTTTTTGTTGTCCAAGTGGTCCAGGGCGGAGTGGAGAGCTAGCGAGATCGCATCCACCGTTGATCTGTTGTGGCGGTAAGCGAACTGCAGTGGGTCCAGGTTTTTGTCGAGGTAGGAGTTGATTTGCGCCATGGTCGACCTCTCGAAGCACTTCATCACCACAGGTGTTAGTGCTACAGGTTGATAGTCATTGAGGCACGTCACCTTGCTCTTCTTGGGCACTGGTATAATTGATGCCTTTTTGAAGCAGGTGGGAACCTCAGACCTCAGAAGTGAGAGGTTGAAAATGTCCGTAAAAACTCCAGCTAGTTGGTCCGCACAGGTTTTTAGAACACCACCGGGTATGCCATCAGGACCAGATGCTTTCCTAGCAAATGGGGGCTCGAGAAGGCACATCAGTGTTCTCCCTATCAAAGCGTGTGTAAAACGCATTTGTTTCGCTGACATGTGTGCTGCCTCCTGATTTCGCCTTGTAAGAGGTGATTGCATTCAGGCCCCGCCACAGCTGCCGAACATCCGTCTCATCCTCCAGCTTGAAGTCTCTTTTGGCCTTTTTGATGGCCTTACTAAGGTCATATCTGGTCTTCTCGTAGTCTATAGTATCTTCAGACATGAATGCCAGGTGTCTGGACTTCAGAAGAGTGCGGATCTCATTGTTCACCCAAGGCTTCTGATTGGGAAACACTTGGAAGGTTTTTGTTGGGATGCAGTCCTCCACACATTTCTTTATGAAGTCTGTAATGACTGTGGCGTATTCATTCAGTCCTGGAGTTGTTCCTCTGCAAGAGTGATATCCATTCCCTTGCATCAGGGGTATCACCACCAGACAAAGCCCCTCAATGTAATGCAGAACCCTACACTGTGGTCCTCCCCCACAGAGCCTTTGCGTTGGCTGCACTTCAGAGCGTCCCTCAGCACGTACTCCTGCAGAATGGCATCGTTCCGCTTTATGGACATCTTGCTCTGCTAGACGACCCACAGGTTTTGGGCAGACTAAGAGTGTCTTTCACTGAGTTGATAGTCTTTCAGCAGCATTTGACGTCCATCTCCAAGTGCATCTCCAGGAACAACCCATAAATCAATGAATTCTCTGTTATGGAGATGTTCGAGATGAACCGTGACAAAGAACCTTGCATCCTTCTCCAGACCCTCTTCGAAAATCGACACTCTGAAGAGGAAGGCAATCGTCTCTTCTTCGTAGCAGCCATCCTGAAGGCAGGGATGCATCGGTTGTAAGAATCAGAGGGATTTGATTGGGAGGGTCCCTCTCACTGTCAGTTAAGAAAAGTCTTGTGAGTTCTGGCGATGGGGCATTTTGCCAGACAAAGTGGGTAGTCCTCTCATCAAACCACCCGACAGGATCCATCTGTTCCTTATCATGCAGTGCCTGCAGAATGTTCCATACTGACCACTGTCAAATAACCCTGTCGTCATAGGTGTTAATTGGAAGAACCTTTCCACAAAGGACAGATGGTGTGGTAATTTCCAGCTGACTGGCACATTGCGTGGCGTCAGTACCAGGCCCATCCTTCGCAACACCGGAGATAGGCAGAACCTCAGCAGGTAATGACACTTGGTGACCACATACTTTGGCTCTACACACAGCCTGATGCAGCCACACAGGATGAGGGTCATGTTGGGTATGTTTCTGCCTCCATTGTCTGTGGACTTGTACGTCATGATCTGTTGGAACCGCTCCATCTTTGAACCCCAGATGAACTGAAAGGTGGCTCTGGTGATCCCTGAGGCTGAGGAGTGGGAACGAACCACAGTTCATTCCCACTCCTCAGCGTCAAGCACAACAGCCGCAAGAGCACCTCACACCTGATTATCACATTTTTGCTGGTCATAGAGAGGGAGTGCTGCTTCGATAGTCCCAATTCATGTTTGACCTTGGCCATCTGCTCCGGTCAATTTGTGTTGCATGTCCGGCCCCTCCAAACCAGATCCCCGGTGCTGCCAGATAGTCAGATCTGATGATGAAGTGGACGATCGATTGGTCGGACCCGTCGCCGAAGAGCATGGCAAGTCTGAAGAAGGGTCTCGACCCGAAACGTCGCCTATCTCCTTCGCTCCTTAGATGCTGCTGCACCCGCTGAGTTTCTCCAGCCTTTTGTGTACCCTCGATTCTCCAGCATCTGCAGTTCCTTCTTTAACAGCATGGCTTTGCTCATGCTGTGATTTACTATGGTTCCTGATGTCAACTCAAATGTTGCAGATGCTAATCAATCGGTGGACTGACTGTGGGAGGATCGAGCAGAAGATGGCATTCATGTTCAGGGAGGCTAATCTGAGTGCTCCCACTGCTTGTCAATGTCACCCCTCTTATGCTCTTGTGCTTCATGATGGATTCAGCAAAGCCTTCTCTACAGCTGGTCAAAAGTAAGGAAGGATCCTAGGCATGAATAATAGCAGGCACTAGGCCACTGTGATTGGCTTTAACTTTGCCAAGTTTAGGAAAGGATAAATTCAGTGACTTCTTAGAGCTATTTGAATTCAGGAACTGGAATATGAAGTGCATCAGAGAGCCACTTCATTTTCTGTTACTGCTGATGGCCCACAGTTCTTGACTACACAGACCCACATAAAAGTACAGCTACTTATCTAGGAACAATATTCCCAGTTAAAGACTGAATGCTCTCACAGGGGAGGAGTGTTTTGGGGAAATAGAAGGTACAAGAGTTAAGAGTGTTTAATTCTCACTTGTTGCAATTTTCTCACTTGCTGCAACTTTACAGATACCTTAATGCAACAACACAATAAATAAATATATGGTAAATGACACAATAAATTATCACTTATTTGAGGTAATGAGACAGAATATTACGTTGAAGAGTGATGTGCAACCTACAACAGGTTGATAGTAGTTTGTTGTTGAAGTAAGGTTACATTTGTACAGATGTCAAATCTCTTGTCATGTAGCAAAACAAGTAATATTTTTTGCAAACATAATCATAGCAGTGGTCCAGAGTTGCCTCTTGCCTTGTTCGGTAAGCGTGTGAGTGGCGAGTTCTTGGGAGTCTTGTATAGGAGCAGGTTCTGCACTGCCTTTTGTTTTCTGCATGAATAACCTCAGCTAATCAACATGTGTGAGAGATTACAATGCAGCACCAAATGAGGAGGAAATGTCAGGTTATGTTTCTGCACCAGCCTTCTCTCCACCCTCCATCTGTGGTGATGTCAGGCCTCATTGTCACATATGCTGCCTGTTGCACACTGACCATCTGTTTACCAAGTTGATTAAGTGCTCTAGTCGCTATGGGAACTGAGCCACTGAGTGCAATGGCATTGAAAGCATTTTATGCTCAGATTTCACTTTTCCTCAGTGCAAAGGAATGGCTGTAAATTATTTTTTTGCGACACAAACATCCCCTCTTCTGAATGCACAGATTGTCACAATAATAAGGTGTTTTGTTATCCATGATTCCAGGGGCCAAACTTTATTCACAGGTCTCTGTGGACCGCTTACTGATAATAGCATTAGGAAGGGAACATTTTACTTATTTGAACAGTACAGATGCACCTTTACAAGATTCTTCTGACTGTCTGATGTGTGCCTTCGATGCATTGGATCAAGTACTGGGAAACATAAAATTCACATCTCAAAGCCCACAGAAACAGGTTCTCTGGTATACAGGAGATGAAAGAGACTGCAGACGCTGGAATCTTGAGCAAGATGCAAAGTGCTGGAGGAACACAATGGGTTAGTAAGCATCTTTGGAGGGAAGGGAAATAACATTTTGGGTCAGGACCATTCAGTCAGAAGAAGGGTCTTGACCCCAAACATCACCTGTCCATTCCCTCCACTCATGCGTGACCCATGAGTTCTTCCAGCACTTTGTGTTTTGCTCAAGATTCCAGCATCTGCAGTTCCTTATGTCTCCAGCCTTCTTCATTCTTTGATAGCTAAAGTCATCCAAAGGTATGCTGATGTACTGTTCACTCACGTGCTCGCTGATCCCACCAATTCCTAGTTAAGCAATGCTTCAATTTCTAAAATTATCTTAATTGCTTTCAAATTTCTCCATGGGCTCAGCTCCGCACCTACTCCACCTAATGTTCTCCTTCACTTGGAGCCTCCAGGATCTCTGCAATCCAGTAATTCTGACTTTGGCCTTATCCCTAACATTAATTGCTGCACCAGTGATTACTGATGAAGGAGGTACAGAAAGAAGCCCTAAGTTCCACACATCAGGTTCAGGAGCTGATTGAATAATTCAGAAAGGGACAGTTGAAGATCCACAAAACTGTCTTCATTGAAGGATGGCAGTGGAGAGAGTCAACAGCTTCAAGTCCGCAGGCATGCATTGCTCTGAAAATCTGTCCTGGGCCCAGCACATTGATGCAATCATAAAGAAAGCTCATCAATGCCTCAACTTGCTTAGAAGATTGAGGATATTCAAGTGTTGATGAATACTCCATTGAACAACTACAAATGTACCGTAGAGAGCACCCTGACTGGTTGCACTATGGCCTGTTTCCATGGCCTGATTCGGAAACTCAAACACCCAGGAACGAAAAGGGATTACAGACATGGTAGACACCACCCAGTGTATTATAGGCACTGGCCTTCCACCATCGATGGGATCTCTAGGAGGCTGATCTTTTTGACTGCCTCAAAAATGCAGCCGGCATCATCGAGGACCCACACTACACTGGCCACACTCTGTTTTCACTCCTACCATTGAGAATAAGGTTCAGGAGCCTGAAAACTGAGACCACTAGGTTCAAGAATAGCTTCTTTCCAGTCAGCCATCAGGCATTTAAACATGACACATCACTAACCTCAACAAATATATGCTTCTTTATACATTGTCGGTTTTTGCACTAATGTCAGTTTTCTGCTTTTTCTGCACTGGTATTACAGTTGTTAACTTATTATTATATTTTTCTCTGTGTATTGTGTTTATGATCCCGTTAAGCTGTTGCATGTAAGAATTTCATTGTACTGTTGTTGGTACATATAACAATTAAACACTTGAATTTTAATGTTGCTATTATAGTTTGTCAGGCAGTGGCTGAAACTGATCATGCAGACAGTTTCAAGAGTTTCACATGTGACTTTCAAACCATATAGAGTGGAGCCTGCTAGGTTACTTGGTTACAGGGTTACAGGGTTTTGAGAAGTTACCTTTAAATTAGAGCTGAACAATTTATTGGATTATGTGGGGAAATACTTCTTCCTGCATGGAAATGCGGAGATTGGGAACTCCATCCTGTAAAAAATCTGTTAAAGTTGAGGGGAAGGTGCTGACTCAAAACGGGCATCATCAAGGATCCACGCAACCCTGGCCATGCTCTCATTTCACTCCTGCTCTCGGGTAAAAGCTATAGGAGTCTGAAAACTATGATGTCGGCGTTCAGGAACAGCTTCTTCCCATCTATCAGGCTATTGAACTCTGCGAACTCCAACTAAACTTTGAACTTCGAACTGTCTTGGTTGCATGAGTAACTTCTGACTTTTATTAATTTATTGAACATCTTTTTTTGTTTGTTTATTATTTTATCTATTGAGTACTGTGTTTTGAAATCTGTTGTGTTGCTGCAAGTAAGAATTTTATTGTTCTGTTTCAGTACATGTGATAATTAAACAGTCTTTACTCTTGACTGTGTGAAGAAATCTCTCATCGACAGAGCAAACATCCTCCACACACCTTTCCTGTCAGGCTCTCTAACTGACAAAATATTGCTATATCACCTCTCATTCTTCTAAATTCTATTCTGAGAGGTCAAGCCAACTCAGCATCTCCGCAAATGTTAGATCTGTAATCCTGGAAAATATGTCTGATGAACATTAACTGAACTCCTCTATAACATGCACTTCTTTTTTAGGTGGATAGATATGGTGCCTCACATTTCATAACTAGGTTAATCTTATCTTTCAAAATCAGGATTGAGGTTTCATGCTTAAAGATTTTGACAGTTGCTAATTTTATTAGTTATAAATCCAAAATGCAATTAGCTGTACTTGTATTCCCTGTTTGCCTCATGAGGACAGCGAACAACACTGGACTAACAAAGGGCAAATAACGAGTCAAATTGACCCCCTCATCTGCCACTCTTCCTGACTGGGATCCAACCTCCATGCCAGGTGCCTGTGGCGGTAAAGGTTTTGCCTACTCTCCAATGAGCAGCCATACCGAGTTGTATAGCTTCAGGATTTAATACCAGCTTTAGGTTGGTATGTAGGCAAGCAATTCATTGAATTAACCATATTGCGACCCTTTGATTAGGTTGACCGGCACTTGGACTAATCCATCATTGGCCTGACAACGGAAGAAAAATACCTGCATTTGTAATGGGTTTTACATGTCCCAGTGTCCCAATGCACTCAGCAGCCTTTTGAAGCCTGTTAGTTTATTTATTGTCACGCTGTGCCTGACCCACAGTTGTGAAAACCTCTCCCTGCATTTCTCCCTTAAAACTTTAAAATCTGCTTATTAGCATTCAGCAGGGTTGTGTTTATTTGTGCACAATTTAAACTTGTGGAGCATTATCCTCCTCCCATCTTCAGAAAATACAAATCTGATTGGACTATCATTTATTTTCCCCTGTGGTTCCACTTCCTGCATGTTATGTTTAGGAAGGAACTGCAGATGCTGGTTTACACCGAAGATATGCTGGGTCAAGAAGTTTTGGGTCTCGACCCAAATGGTGGCTCATGTCTTCTCTCCAGATATGCTGCCTGTCCCGCTGAGTTACTCCAGGCATTTTTTGTCCATCTTTAGCATGTTATGTTGCCAGTCCAGCAGTTATTTCATGGGTTCTTTGGCAAACAGGGCAGACAGATGTTAACATAAAATTTCATATAAAAGATAGCACCTTTGATAGTGCAGCTCTATCTCATTAGTGCACTAGAACGGCACCATGGAAAGCGTCCTTTTTCAGACATATCACAGCTTGGTAGAGCAACTGCTTTGCTTAAGACCGGAAGAAAGGACAGAATTGTGCATCACACAAACCAGCCTCCTCACCATCGACTCAATTTACATTTCACACTGCCTCAGGAAAGCAGTCAACATAATCAAGGACTGCTCACACCCCAGCCATTCTCTCTTCCGTCATTTCCAGATAAGCTCAATGCATTTTATGTGATGAAAAGGAGAACAATGACACACCTACACAAGCCATGCAGCCCTGACAATCCTGTAATCTCAGTCTCTGAGGCCGACATCAGAGCTTTCTTCAGGAGAGCGAATCCACACAAAACATCCAGCCCAGACGTCATACCTGCTGAGTGCTAACGACCTGTACAAACCAATTGGTTGGAGTATTCAAGGACACCCTTTTAACCTCCTGCATCTGTGGCCTGAGGTTCCCATGCTTCAAAATGGTTTCTATTGTACTAGTTCGCAAGAAGAGCATGGTGACATGACTCAATGACCTGGTAGCACTTACATACACTGTAATGAAGTGATTCGGAGGTTGGTTATGCCGCAAATTAATTCCTGCCTTAGAAAGTGCTGAATCTGCTTCAATTTATTAAAAGTATTGTATATGAATGCGCGAAGTATAAGAAGTAAAGTAGTTGAGCTTGAGGCTCAGTTAGAGGTTGGTAGATATGACATTGTGGGGATTACTGAGACGTGGCTGTAAGAAGATCGGGCCTGGGAACTTAATATTCGGGGTTATACATCCTATAGAAAGGACAGGCAGTTCAGTCCTTGCGAGGGAAGACGTAGGGACTGACGAGGTAGAGTCACTGTGGATTGAGTTGAGGAATTGTAAAGGCAAGAAGACACTAATTGGTGTTATTTGCAGACCCCCAAATAGTAGCCCGGATGTAGGGTGTAAGTTGCAGCAGGGGTTAAAACTGGCATGTAACAAAGGTAATGCCACTGTGGTGATGGGGGATTTCAATATGCAGGTAGACTGGGAAAATCAGGTTGGTTCAGGACCCTAACAAAGAGAGTTTGTAGAATGCCTCCGAGATGGATTCTTAGAGCAGCTTGTAATGGAGCCGACCAGAGAAAAGGCAATTCTGGATTTAGTGTTGTCCAATGAACCAGATATGATAAGAGAACTCGAGGTAAAGGAACCACTTGGAGGTAGTGATCATAATATGAATAGTTTTAATCTGCAATTTGAGAAGGAGAACATTAAATCGGAAGTGGCAGTGATGCAGTTGAACAAACGGGACTATGAAGGCATGAGAGGGGAGCTGGCCAAAGTAGAGTGGAAAGGGATCCTAGCAGGAATGACGGTGGAACAGCAATGGCAGGAATTTCTGGGCATAATACGGAAGACGCAGGAGCATTTCATTCCAAAAAGGAAGAAAGATTCTAAGGGGAGTAGGAGGCAACTGTGGCTGACAAGAGAAGTTAGGGATAGAATAAAACAAAAAGAAAAGATATATAACACAGCAAAGAGTAGCCAGAAGCCGGGGGATTGGGAAACTTTCATAGGACAACAGAAGGAACCAAAACGGGCAATACGGGCTGAAAAGATGAAGTACGAGGAGAAGGGTACACAAAAGGCTGGAGAAACTCAGCGGGTGCAGCAGCATCTAAGGAGCGAAGGAGATAGGCAACGTTTCGGGCTGAAACCCTTCTTTCGGCCCGAAACATTGCCTATCTCCTTCACTCCTTAGATGCTGCTGCACCCGCTGAGTTTCTCCAGCCTTTTGTGTACCGTCGATTTTCCAGCATCTGCAGTTCCTTCTTTAACAAGTACGAGGAGAAGCTGGCCAGGAATATAAAGAAGGACAGTAAAAGCTTCTTTAGATATGTTAAGGGGAAAAGAGTAGCAAAGTCAAATGTGGGTCCCTTGAAGGCAGACACGGGTGAAATAATTATGGGCAACAAGGAAATGGTAGAAGAGTTGAATAGGTACTTCGGATCCGTCTTCACTAAGGAGAACACATACAATCTCCCAGATGTACTGGAGGGCAGAAGATCTAAGGGGGTAGAGGAACTGAAATCAATTTTCATTAGGCGAGAAATAATATTGGGTAGGCTAATGGGACTGAAGGAAGATAAATCCCCTGGGCCTGATGGTCTGCATCCCAGGGTCCTCAGGGAGGTGGCTCTGGAAATAGTGGACGCATTGGTGATCATTTTCCAATGTTCAATAGATTCAGGATCAGTTCCTGTGGATTGGAGGATAGCTAATGTTATCCCACTTTTCAAGAAAGGAGCGAGAGAAAACGTGGAATTTCAGACGAGTTAGCCTGACTTCGGTGGTGGGAAAGATGCTGGAGTTAATTATTAAAGAGGTAATAATGGAGCATTTGGATAGCAGTAAAAGGATTAGTCCAAGTCAACATGGATTTATGAAAGGGAAATCATGCTTGACTAATCTTCTGGAATTTTTTGAGGATGTAACAAGTAAAATGGATGAAGGGGTGCCAGTGGATGTAGTGTATCTAGACTTTCAGAAAGCCTTTGATAAGGTCCTGCACGGGAGACTGGTGACTAAAATTAGAGCACATGGTATTGGGGATAGGGTGCTGACATGGATAGAAAATTGGTTGGCAGACCGGAAGCAAAGAGTAGGAGTGAACGGGTCCTTTTCAGAATGGCAGGCAGTGGTGAGTGGAGTGCCGTGAGGCTCGGTGTTGGGGCCGCAACTGTTTACCATATATATTAATGATTTGGAAGAGGGAATTAGGAGCAACACTAGCAAGTTTGCGGATGACACAAAGCTGGGTGGCAGTGTGAACTGTGAAGAGGATGTTAGGAGGTTGCAGGGGGACCTGGACAGGTTGAGTGAGTGGGCAGATGCGTGGCAGATGCAGTATAATATAGATAAATGTGAGGTTATCCACTTTGGCGGCAAAAACAAGGGAGCAGATTATTATCTCAATGGGGTTAGGTTAGGTAAGGGGGAGGTACAGTGAGACCTGGGTGTCCTTGTACACCAGTCACTGAAAGTTGGCGTGCAGGTACAGCAGGCAGTGAAGAAAGCTAATGGAATGTTGGCCTTCATAACAAGAGGATTTCAGTACAGGCGTAAAGAGGTTCTTCTGCAGTTGTATAGGGCTCTAGTGAGACCACATCTGGAGTATTGTGTACAGTTTTGGTCTCCTAATTTGCGGAAGGACATCCTTGTGATTGAGGCAATGCGGCGTAGGTTCACGAGATTGATCCCTGCGATGGTGGGACTGTCATATGAGGAAAGATTGAAAAGACTAGGCTTGTATTCACTGGCATTTAGAAGGATGGGGGGGATCTTATAGAAACATATAAAATTATAAAAGGACTGGACAAGCTAGATGCAGGAAAAATGTTCCCATTCTTGGATGAGTCCAGAACCAGGGGCCACAGTTTTAGAATAAAGGGGAGGTCATTTAAGTCTGAGCTGAGAAAAAAAAATTTACCCAGAGAGTTGTGAATTTATGGAATTCCCTGCCACAGAGGGCAGTGGAGGCCAAATCACTGGATGGATTTAAGAGAGAGTTGGATAGAGCTCTAGGGGCTAGAGGAGTCAAGGGATATGGGGAGAAGGCAGGCACGGGTTATTGATAGCGGACGATCAGCCATGATCACAATGCTGGCTCAAAGGGCCGAATGGCCTCCTCCTGCACCTATTTTCTATGTTTCTAATTTGCCTATTGCCACAACAGCAACAGCAACAGATACTATCTCACAGGGTTTCCACTCTGCTCTGGACCATCTTTTAACACTTACAGTATACATACAAATAGCTGATATTCATTGAATATAGCTTGTCGTTCAACACTATAATTCCCTTTAAACATCACTAAGCCACAAGACCTGGGTCTCCGTACCTCCCTTTGCATCCAGATCCTTAATTTCCGGTAAACCTTGATCAGGGTGGATCAGTAACAACATCTTCTCCTCATGTACCATTAACATGGGTGCACCTCAAGTCTGCGAGCTTTGCCCCAAGCTCAACTCCTTTTGCACCATGACTGTATGACCACACGCAGCCCAAATGCCATGTAGAAATTCACCAACAACACCACTGTTGGTGGCCAAATCACAGGCACTGATGTGTCAGCATGCATGAGGTGCTGCCTCAGGAAGGCGGTATCTATCATCAGCAGGATCCCACCATCTGGGCCATGTCCTCTGCTCACTGCTCAGTGGCAGGAGACACAGAAGCTTGAAGTCACACACCACCAGGTTCAGGAACAGCTATTTTTCCCACAATTATAGGTTTCTCGAACCAACCCACACAATTCTAATTCTACCTGGACAAGAAAAAGCTAAAGATTACTCTTGCACTACCATACATTTATATTTCTGATTGTGTTTTACACAATTGTCATATTTTTTCACAGTCTAGTTCTTCTTCTTACTATCTTGCAAAATAAAATGTGTGATTTATGTATAATTTATGTTTTTGTGTCTTTGATTGTGTCTATGTGTCTGTGATGTTGCTGAGAGAAATATTTCCATTGTGCCTGAAGCACATAGTGCTTGTGCATATTAACCAGAAACTTGATTTGACTTCTTCTCCCCTCTCCTGTCATCCAAAGTTGAAAGCTCATTGCAACAAATTCATCAGTCTGAAGAAGGGTCTCGACCTGAAACATCACCCATTCCTTCTCTCCAGAGATTTTGCCTGTCCTGCTGAGTTACTCCAGCATTTTGTGTCTACCAACAGATTCATGAACAGCTCCTCCCTGTTGTTGTCAGACTTTTAAACAAATTCACTCTTATGCTACAGATTAATTCTGATTTTCCATTCTATCTCGTTACAGCTCCTGCATGTTTTTTAGACAATAGACAATAGACAATAGGTGCAGGCGTAGGCCATTCGGTCCTTCGAGCCAGCACCGCCATTCTATATGATCATGGCTGATCATCCCCAATCAGTACCCCGTTCCTGCCTTCTCGCCATAACCCCTGAAATAGCAATTTTTAAGAGCCCTATCCAGATCTCTCTTGAAAGCAGTTATCTACAGTTTCTCAGTAGCTGTAACACTACATTCTGGACGCCGTTTATTTTCTGTTTTCAATTGCCTGGTGTACTCATCTATGGTGTGATTGGTCTGGAAAGCAAAAAAAGTAAAATTTTTAACTCTTTTGCACATGTGATAATAATAAATCAATACCAATACTTCAGATTGAGTTGTCTCTGTGATGGGACTTTTCACATCTTGAGCATAGCAGGTTTCCAATGTGAGAGTGGATAATCTTTATGTGGTCGTTTCTACATTACTGTCCTTATCGAAGTTCGAGAAATTGGAGAGTTGTAAATGGTTCTCTGAAAAAGGGTAAATTCCCGGGATCATGTGGAAGAAGAAATGGGTTAGTTTGTGTAGGGATATTTGGCAACACAGAGAGGGGAGCTGGAAGCCGCAAGTCTTAATTCCATATAATGCCCAGAGTATGGGGGGGGGGGGGCAATTAATGGGGCATTGGTATTGTTATCGGTTTATTATTGTTACATGTAGGGCAGCACAGTGGCGCAATGGTGGAGTTGGTGCCTTATGGTGCCAGAGACACAGGTTTGATCCTGACTACGAGTTCTGTCTGAATGGACTTTCTCCCTGTGACCACGTAGGTTTTCTCTGGGTGCTCCAGTTTCTTCTCACACTCCAAAGACATAGTGGTTTGTAGGTTAATTGGCTTCGGTAAAATTGTAAATTGTCCCTAATGTGTGGTATTGTGCAGGTGTGGGGGTTGATGGCTGGTCGCCGCTGACTCGGTGAGCCGAAGTGCCTGGTTCCGGATTGTATCTCTAAAGTGTACCAAAATACAGTGAAAAACAGGCAAAAGAACCATATATTAGAACATTAGTTTGGGAAAAGAGAAATTATAGTGTAGAATATAGCATTACAGCTACAGAGAAAGTGCAGATTAAAAAAAGTCCAACGATTATAATGAGATTGATTGGAAAATCACAAATTCATCTGTAGCATATGAGAGGTCTATTTGAATCCAATAACAATGGGGAAGAAGCTGCTCTTGAACCTGGTGGTGGACAGAGGGAGACATTAAGGTTAATCCTAAATAATAACTGGAAATGCTGGAAACACCTAGCAGGAAAGACAGTACCTTTGGAAAGAGAAACATTAATGTTGAAGGTCAAAGACTCTTTATCAGAGGTTTCTGATTAGGGTCTACAACCTGCAACATCACCCAGTTTCTCTCTCAACAGGTGCTGCCTGACCTGCTGAGTATTTCCAGGATTTTCCGTTTTTATTACAGAATTCAACGTTTGCAGGTTTCCTGATTTAGACAATAGACAATAGATGCAGGAGTATGCCTTTCGGCCCTTCAAGCCAGCACCGCCATTCAATGTGATCATGGTTGATCATCTACAATCAGTATCCCATTCCTGCCTTCTCCCCATATTCCCTGACTCTGCTATTTTTAAGAGCCCTATCTAGCTCTCTCTTGAAAGTATCCAGAATACCGGCCTCCACAGCAGAGAATTCCACAGACTCACAACTCTGTGTGTGAAAATGTATTTCCTCATCTCCGTTTTAATTGGCTTACCCTTTATTCTTAAACTGTGGCCCCTGGTTCTGAACTCCCCCAACATCAGGAACATATTTCCTGCCTCTAGCGTGCCAGTCTGCCAACCAATTTTCTATCCATGTCTGCACTCTACCCCCAATACCATGTGCCCTAATTTTGCCCACTAATCTCCCATGTGGGACCTTATTGAATGCTTTCTGAAAGTCCAGGTACACTGCATCCACTGGCTCTCCCTTGTCCATTTTCCTAGTTACATCCTCAAAAAATTCCAAAAGATTAGTGAAGCATGACTTCCCCTTCGTAAATCCATGCTGACTCGGACCGATCCTGTTACTGCTATTCAAATGTGCCGCTATTTCATCTTATATGAATAACTCCAGCATTTTCCCCACCACCAATGTCAAGCTAACTGGTCTATAATTCCCTGTTTTCTCTCCTGCCTTTCTTTGAAAAGTGGGATAAAACTTTTTTTCCATTAAAGGCACTGCTAATTGGGATTCGCCAACAAAGAACTGTGGAAATGCAATCCAGAAAGTTACTCCACAGTGCCTGGGACAGCTGGAAGATGAGTATATTCTCAACTCATCTGTTTACACACTGCTATCTAGTTTAGATCAGCACTTCATTCTGACTCAATGTCAGTTCAACAGTGTCTGAGTAAATGGAGCCTTTAATTACAAGCCCAATCATTGTACCGCTGGGAGCCTGGGAAGAAGCACTGATGCAAATCTCTTCCCCAAAGGCAAAAGGCATGAAGTGCAGCTAATCTCAGAAGGAGTTAAAGATCAGAAGAAAGACAGACTTTGAATATATAAGTCAGGGGCAATCAAGCATATGTCTGTCACAAAATGCCTCATGTTCACCAAGTGGAGGTTCTTTATCATGAATGCCACCGCGGAAGGTTTTTCCAGTGACCAGGAAGTCATAAACTGTTGTTAATTGCTCGACTGATGATCAATGGGACAAAATGTGATCACACATCATAGTAATGGGACTGTGATGGGTATCTGATTGGATTGTGGCCTGCACCATTTGTGCTCGCACTTTGCTTGCCAATTGGCCCTATTGTTTGTAGTAAGTGCTTGGTTCAAACTGGTCAGTGATTGCGAAATATCCCGGATCCATTGGTGCACACTTTGTTGGTGTGAGACCTGAACACAGACAGTAGCTCCACAATCAAAGCCACTGTATCCCTTCTCAGCCTTTTAACTGAGATCAAGTGTAGTGTCAGTTCTTATCAGAAGATCAAGTGTAGTATCTGTTCTTCAGGTGAAGTTTCTGTTCTTACTAAATTGGAGGTCATGTTGGTGACCAGGAGTCTGTCAGTTGCTGACTTAGAGGTCGATCCATGCTGGTTGGGTAACCAAACTAACATCTCATCCAGTCAGAATGGCGGCAGAAAATGGAGCGGGAGGACAAAGAACCGCAATACCCTGCGAGTGAGACAATAGACAATAGACAATAGACAATAGATGCAGGAGTAGGACATTTGGCCCTTCAAGCCAGCACCGCTATTCAATGTGATTATGGCTGATCATCTCCAATCAGTACCCCGTTTCTGCCTTCTCCCCATATCCCCTGACTCCGCTATTTTTAAGAGCCCTATCTAGCTCTCTCTTGACAGCATCCAGAGAACCTGCCTCCAGCGCCCTCTGAGGCAGAGAATTCCACAGACTCACCACTCTCTGTGAGAACAAGTGTTTCCTTGTCTCCGTTCTAAATGGCTTACTCCTTATTCTTAAACTGTGGCCCCTGGTCCTGGACTCCCCCAACATCGGCAACATGTTTCTTGCCTCTAGTGTGTCCAAACCCTTAACAATCTTATATGTTCCAATGAGATGCCCTCTCATCCTTCTAAATTCCAGAGTGTACAAACCCAGCTGCTCCATTCTCTCAGCATATGACAGTCCCGCCATCCTGGGAATTAACCTTGTAAACATACGCTGCACTCCCTCAATAGCAAGAATGTCCTTCCTCAAATTAGGGGACCAAAACTGCACACAACACTCCAGGTGTGGTCTCACTAGGGCCCTGTACAACTGCAGAAGGACCTCTCTGCTCCTATATTTGATTCCTCTTGTTAAAAAAGCCAACATGCCATTCGCTTTCTTAACTGCCTGCTGTACCTGCATGCTTATTTTCACAGACTGATGTACAAGAACCCACAGATCCCGTTGCACTTCCCCTTTTCCCAACTTGACACCATTTAGGTAATAATCTGCCTTCCTGTTTTTGCTACCAAAGTGGATAACTTCACATTTATCTGCATTAAACTTCATCTGCCATGCATCTGCCCACTCCCCCAACCTGTCCAAGTCACCCTGCATTCTCATAGCATCCTCCTCACAGTTCACATTGCCACCTAGCTTTGTGTCATCTGCAAATTTGCTCCCCCACTGGTCACTGCCTGCCATTCTGAAAGGGACCCGTTAATCCATACTCTTTGTTTCCTGTCTGCCAACCACTTCTCTATCCATGTCAGCACTCTACCCCCAATACCACGTGCCCTAATTTTGCCCATTAATCTCCTATGTGGCACCTTATCAAATGCTTTCTGGAAGTCCAGGTACACTACATCCACTGGCTCTCCCTTGTCCATTTTCCTAGTTACATAGAAACATAGAAACATAGAAACATAGAAATTAGGTGCAGGAGTAGGCCATTCAGCCCTTCGAGCCTGCACCGCCATTCAACATGATCATGGCTGATCATCCAACTCAGTATCCCGTACCTGCCTTCTCTCCATACCCTCTGATCCCCTTAGCCACAAGGGCCACATCCAACTCACTCTTAAATATAGCCAATGAACTGGCCTCAACTACCCTCTGTGGCAGAGAGTTCCAGAGACTCACCACTCTCTGTGTGAAAAAAGTCTTTCTCATCTCGGTCTTAAAGGATTTCCCCCTTATCCTTAAGCTGTGACCCCTTGTCCTGGACTTCCCCAACATCGGGAACAATCTTCCTGCATCTAGCCTGTCTAACCCCTTAAGAATTTTGTAAGTTTCTATAAGATCCCCTCTCAATCTCCTAAATTCCAGAGAGTACATCTTCAAAAAATTCCAGAAGATTAGTCAAGCATGATTTCCCCTTCGTAAATCCATGCTGACTCGGACCGATCCCGTTACTGCTATCCAAATGTGCGGCTATCTTGTCTTTTATAATTGACTCCAGCATCTTCCCCACCACCGATGTCAGGCTAACTGGTCTATAATTCCCCATTTTCTCTCTCCCGCCTTTTTTAAAATGTAGGATAACATTAGCTACCCTCCAATCCACAGGAACTGATCCTGAGTCTATAGAACATTGGAAAATTATCACCAATGCATCCATGATTTCCAGAGCCACTTCCTTAAGTACCCGGGGATACAGACTATCAGGCCCTGGGGATTTATCAGCCTTCAGTCCCATCAGTCTATCCAACACCATTTCCTGTCTAATGTGGATTTCCTTCAGTTCCTCTGTCACCCCAGATCCTCTGGCCACTACTATATCAGGAAGATTGTTTGTGTCCTCCTTAGTGAAGACAGATTCAAAGTACCTTGTTCAACTCATCTGCCATTTCCTTGTGCAGGGAGGCAGGTCACCTCCACAGGGCCTGCCCTAAAAGAGCCAGCACCTACACACAGGCAATAAGAGGGGCAGTTGCCAACACCCCCAGGAGGCAATAAGAGGGGCAGTTGCCAACACCACCATGGCAAAGACCCCTGCAGAAAGAGAGAATAGGCATGAGGACAGCCCAACCACCTTGAACCTCCAACCGTCGGACAGAGACCCCCAGCCTCCTGTCCAGGAGGGAGAATCGATGGAAGAGGAGGAACAGGAGGAGGCATGGCAGGTGGTGAAAAGTAAGAAACACCAGAGGGCTCTGCCCAAAGAGCCAAGGCCGGAGGGAACGGGCAAGTCTACGAAAAGAGTCCTCTCCCAGACCGACGGCAGCAACGTCTCCTCGTCGGAAAATGAGACGACATCGAGGATCCGACGACGGAGGCAGAGGAAGAAAACGGGTAAGAAGATTGGAAAGGGAAAGGACACGCCTGTTGTCCCCCAGCTCCAGGAAACCAGGAGCAGTGCAGCAGCCAATGGGCCACAGCTCCGGGAGACCGGGAGCAGTGCAGCGGCCAAAGAGCCCCAGCTCCGGGAGACCGGGACAAATGAACCAGCCACCATTCCCCAGCTACAGGAGACGGAGGGGGTGGTGCGCACAGAAGAGGGTGGAACAAGGAGGGTCCTTCTGACAACAGCTAGGCCAGAGGAGACCCCCCTCTCCTTGAGGATGCCAGCACCGAGTACCTGAGCCCCAAAACGGTGCCACAATTCACCAAAGCGGTGGGCATTAGAGGGCAAGTTTTTAAGGACAATGGAGCTAAAACTGACATCGCTAAACTTGCGCAGTGTGAAGAACACTGCGCAATGTGTAAATGCCTTGCAGTACCTGGCCAAAGTCAAGGCGGACCTGACCTTTCTTTAGGAGTGCAGGGTGCCACACCTCCGCGGCTATCGGAGGTCGTCGTGATGGTGGCCGCACGGACTGTCGGTATAGTCGGGGGGGGCAATGACGGTCGCATTTTGCTGCTGGGAGGGAGCTTCGTCAGGGAGGTGGTTGGGGCATCTCCTGATGGGGGATGAAATGTACCGTGGCTCTCTGTTCTGGCTGATTAATGTGCACGCCTCATCCGTGCAGAACGAACGGCTGGCCGTTGACCGTTCTCCAGCAGCTCTCACTGCTGTTGGCCATGTGCCGGCCGCTCGTTCTGGCCGGTGACTTCAACTGCATCATCAATGTGGGTGGACGATCCGGCAGTGCAGACCACAGACTGGACAGCCACTCCAAGCTCCTGATGGAGATGGTCAAAGATGCAAAGCTGCGTGGCGCCTTTCGCGACCTTGCAGGCACATCCAAGTCGTGGTTCATCTGATTTAACCTGGTTAGACGGACTATTTAGACGGGCTATGTAGACGGTTCAGCCCGGTCCTGGATAGACTTCCTCTTTACGTCGAAGGCTGCCATGGTCAGACACACCGACCTCACGTCGGTGTTCTTCGCGGACCAGCACCTCCTTCAGGCTTCCTGTCGCCTACAGGACAGGCAAGGCAACACCAAGGTTTTGTGGGGGAGGACAGTGTCTATGGTCCTTCCGCTGTTGGACATGGGGGGGTAGGGTGTGGTGAAGGCGCCTCTCAAAAATAAGGGAACGGATTCCACGCTAGTGGGCCACATGAGTGGCAAGGGTGGGGGTTGCATTTGTGTAGATAGTATTGAATGTATGTATAGCCTCTGAGAATGTTGAATGGTGTCTTGTAAGGATCATGTATTGGATATATTTATTTCTCGATTAAAATGTATATTTTGAAATTTAAAAAAATTAAAAAATCAAAGCCACTGTCAGAGAGACCAGAGTGGACCTCAAACCATTAATCTTATTGTGAGTCGCGTGAATGTGGTATTCAAAAGTAAATTAAACATTCTTTTAAAGAACTGCACAGGCAGGAAATCAGAAGTAAAAGTAAAAGATGTAAGAAATTTCCGCAAGTGAGGTAGTGTCTGTGGATATAGAAACAGTTAATCTTTCAGGAATTAGGTGCCTTGTCAGTCAGACTGTGATGCCCACCCACACCCACCATTACCAGCAGATCAAACAGCAGGCAATGTGCCTACCAAGCTCATGTGGAAATGGCCAATGGGGCCACTGCAGTATTGGGCAAATATTGAGACCAAGAAGATGGAAGTTGTCCTCGTCACACCAAGAGCATTGTATATTAACAACCCAGTCAATTATGATCTGAATATGTTACCACTGAGAAGCTCAGAGCACTTGTAGCTGAGGTGCTGATTATCAATCACCCAAGAAGCAAGAGGAGGCACTCAGCACTTTAGCCTGTTCATGAGTCAAGTCAAGTCAAGTCAAGAGAGTTTATTGTCATGTGTCCCAGATAGGACAATTAAATTCTTGCTTGCTGCAACACAACAGAATATAGTAAGCATAAATACAGTTCAGTGTGTCTATATAGCATAGACCATACATATACACATAAATAAACAGATAAAGTGCAATAGGCTGTTATAGTTCAGAGTTTGTTTGATGGCGAGTTTAATAGCCTAATGGCTGTGGGGAAGAAGCTGTTCATGAACGTTTCAGGCTCCTGTACCTTCTACCTGATGTCATCGGAGAGATGAGTGTGTGGCCAGGATGCTGTGGGTCCTTGATGATGCTGGCAGTCTTTTTGAGGCAGCGACTGCGATAGATCCCTTCGATGGTGGGCAGGTCAGAGCCGATGATGGACTGGCCAGTGGTCACAACTTTCTGCTTTTTTTTCTGCTCCTGGATGCTCAAGTTGCTGAACCAAGCCACGATGCAACCAGTCAGCATGCTCTCTACTGTGCACCTGTAGAAGTTTGAGAGAGTCCTCTTTGGCATACCGACTCTCCGTAGACTTCTCAGGAAGTAGAGGCGCTGATGTGCTTTCTTTATAATTGCATTAGTATGCTGGGACCAGGAAAGATCTTCGGAAATACGCATGCCCAGGAATTTGAAGTTCTTGACCCTTTCCGCCCTTTCCGTTGATATAAACGGGATTGTGGGTCGCTATCCAACCCCTTCCAAAGTCCACAATCAGTTCCTTGGTTTTCCTGGTGTTGAGAGCCAGGTTTTGTGCTGGGACCATTTGGTCAATCGGTCGATCTCACCTCTATACTCTGACTTGTCACCATCAGTGATTCGTCCCATAACAGTGGTGTCGTTGGCGAACTTGATGATGGAGTTTGCACTATGACCGGCTACGCAGTCATGAGTATAGAACGAGTAAAACAGGGGCTGAGCACGCAGCCTTAAGGTGCTCCCGTGCTGATTGCTATCGAGGATGACACATTTCCACCAATACGGACAGACTGTGGTCTGTGGATCAGGAAGTCTAAGATCCAATTGCAGAGGGATGCACAAAGACCCAGATCTGAGAGTTTGGTAACCAGCTTGGAGGGGATGATTGTGTTAAATGCCGAGCTGTAGTCAATGAATAACAGCCTGACATATGAATTGTTGTTGTCCAAGTGGTCCAGGGTGGAGTGGAGAGCCAGTGAGATCGCATCCACCATTGATCTGTTGTGGCGGTAAGCGAACTGCAATGGCTCGAGGTTCTTGTCGAGGTAGGAGTTGATATGCACCATAATCAACCTCGCACAGCACTTCATCACCACAGACGTTAGTGCCACTGGTCGATAGTCAGTGAGGCACATCACCTTGCTCTTCTTGGGCACCGGTATTATTGATGCCCTTTTAAAGCAGGTGGGAACCTCAGACCTCAGAAGCTCCAGCCAGTTGATCCACACAGGTTTTTAGAACATGACCGGGTATGCCATCATGTCCAGGCGTTTCTGAGGGTTCACCCACCTGAAGGATCTTCTGATGTCGGCCTCTGTGACTGTGACTGAAATAGCATCACGGCTAATGGGGACTCGGGAAGGCACACCAGTGTTCTCCATATCAAAGCGTGCGTAAAACACATTGAGCTCGTCAGCGAGTGATGCTTTGCTGACAATTGAGCTGCTTCCTGAATTTGCCTTGTGGGAGGTGATGGTGTTCAAGCCCTGCCACAATTGCCAAACATTGCTCTCGTCCTCCAGCTTGGAGTAAAGTCCCAATTGGCCTTTTTGATGGACTTACCAAGGTCATATCTGGACTTCTTGTAGACCTCTGTATCTCCAGACCTGAATGCCTGGGATCTGGACTTCAGAAGAGTGCGGATCTCATAGTTCATCCAAAGCTTCTGGTTAGGATACACTTGGAAGGTTTTTGTTGGGATGCAGTCCTCCACACATTTCTTTATGAAGTCTGTAACGACTGTGGCGTGTTCATTCAGGTCCCTTGCCGAGTCCCTGGACATTGCCCAGTCTACATACTCCAAACAGTCCTGGAATTGTTCCTCATGAGCCATGTCTCTGTGAAACAGAACACAGAGCATTCCCTCAGCTCCCTTTGGTAAAGCAGCCGTGACCTTAAGTCCCCCATTTTATTTTCAAGTGACTGTACATTGGCCAGTAGGATGGTAGGGAGAGGGGGACGAAGTCCCCTGCGCTTCAGACTGACCTGAAGTCCTGCCCGTCGGCCTCTCCGTTGTTTCCAGGTATAGTACTTACTGTACCTGCTGTTTTTGCAAACTTGCGCTGGATCGGGGATTCCCTTGCAGATGGCAGCTCCAGCTCTGTAACGATCGGGGATTCCCTCACAGTCGGCAGCTCCAGCTCCGTTGCTCCTGGGAGATCCTACCCATCAGCTCCGGAGGTCTTTCCGGTGTTTCCAGGTACAGTACCTGTGATCCTCAGTCAGGTCGGGTATTCTCCAGCGATCGAGGGAACGCTTGCAGTCGGAGGGCTCCCGCAGCTACGGGAGATCACGATATCGCTAGGGCCTTCAAGTGCACTACCATTACAGTGCCGATTTCTGCCATTTCTCTGATCAAGATGCATTGATTGAAGCTATAAATAATCCTCTTCTGTTGAGCTGCTGGCAAAATGTCGCCACAGGCAGGCGCCATCTTTAATCAAGTGTGGTTTGCCAGTCTGTGCTAGATTTGACTGCTGCACATTGTGCAGCAATTTGAAAGCGCCACTCCTGGCCTTGCTATCGCCAGGATAGGGTCCTGTCCCTGGCCAGAGTCCTTGCACTCCTTTGGTACTCCTATGGTACTTCCAGGCTCTCATATTCCACTGCATTTTGTGGCCAATGATGTATTTCTTGTTCGTTTTCACAGTGCGTTGCAACAGGAGGGCTAGAAAGATCGTCAAAGATACCTGCCACCATGGCCATTCCCTTTTGTCCTTTCTACTTTCTGGGAGAAGATACAGGAACTTGGATGCTCGGATGTCCAGACTTAAGAACCCCACTGCTATTAGTCTAATGAACCAATCGCTTCTTTCACAACCCATTCCCAGAGGTTCTACCATGGACTCTTACTCTTAACTATACCTCATTTCATTAATTGATTATTGTACTTTAGTATTTTTGCGCTCCTTCCGATTGGACTATAATCTTACACCATTCTGCTGTTTTGCACTCGTGTTTACTGTATCTATCATTGATATGTATGCGGCTTCATGAAAATGGGTAATTTTGTTTCACCCTAGTGCATATGACAATAAACTAATCGGGATCTGAAGTGGAGATTCCTATTTATAGCATCCTAACTATGCTCCCTAAAACATCAGTGTGAAAGTGACCGGATAATCTAGATCTTGGTTCAGGATTAACCATGAAATCGGGAATAACGTTCAGTTCTTCTCCCACATAAAATCATGGAATCTTTCCTACCTGGTTAATGGAGAACCAATCATTGATTATTGTCTCTGCTGACAAGTGTACAATGCAGTGCCTTTCAGCACTGTTGCACCAGGCCGAGATTTTATGAATATATCTCTGGAGGACAATTTTTTATTTTCATATTTCCTCACATGCTGAAGGGGGGTATTTGGCCGTGTTGAGTCTATATTCATTCTATTTTGATTCACAGATCAATCCCATTCCTCCAGAATGTGTGCAACCTATTCGCCTACATTCACATAATCTACTCCCACATGCTACCACCTGCACTTTCAAGGCAATTCAATGGTTCCCACACATCTTTGGGATGTGGGAAGTAACAGGAGCATGCAAAGGAAACCTACATCATCACACAGAGAATGTGCAAATTCAACACAGAGAGCAATGGAGGTCAGGATCACACCAGGGCTGTGGAACTGTAAGACCTCAAACTTTACTGGCTGTGCTGCCCAGAAGCTTGCGATTCAAAACATTTATTAGCAGAGTTGCAGATGGCATGGGGAGGAGGCGAAGAGATAGGTCATAAATGATCACATGGTTACAATCAATAAAAAGATGAGAAATAAATAAGGCAGCTAGCAAACAGGAACGAGAGTCTGATTTGGCCTTCCTAACATCCAGGAACTGATGGCAGCTGTAGCTGTTCCTCCAATGCCGCACCAGGGATCAGGATGGTCATGCCCCATCTCTTTAGCTCGAAAGTATCCTCTGATGCAAGATTTTTCTTTGTACCTGCACCTCACTGTGTATATGACACTGAACACGACTTTCACTTTGACCACTCACAGTTCTCTCTTCTTCCATTTCATATCGGATAGGAGATACAAATGTTTGAAAGCATGTACTACCAGATTCAAGAACAGCTTCTTCCCTGCCAGTATCATACTCTTGAATAGACCTCTCATAAGGTCAGGATATATCCCCAATCTTCCAATCTACCTCATTGCAGCACTTGCACTTTTTATTATTTGCACTTATTTATTTATTTATTTATACATTATACTTATGGGCGCCTTATCAAAGACTCTCAAGGACGCCTTACAAAATTTAATAAGCAGATTACAAAACATATAAGCAGAATAAAACAAAATACAAAACAAAAATAGTAGGGACAAGACACAATTCAAAGAGAGAGCAGCGGCAACCAAACGCGCCAGCGTTCACTCTCCCTTCTGGCAGCCATCTTGGAGACAAAACAAGCAAAATATCTTTTAACATTGAACATCCACCACAGTGACTCCTACACGATCCTCACTATGGTGGAAGGCAGAATATAGTTCGTCCTTCCCCTTGCTCTTCCGCGGTTGTGGGCCTCGAGCCCCCGTTGATGGGACGATTTTGGCTCCCGGAGCCGGTGTTCGGGCCATCCGCATCGAGGCGCTCCACTCCCGCGTCGGGGGGTTGTTAGCTCACCTATGGCGGGTGAACGAACCTCGCGTCAGGGCAGGTCGAGCCTTCCGCGGCATTGGAGCTCCTGACTAGCCTCGCCCCGAGACTGCGAGCCCTTGCTGATAAAGTCCGCAGTGGTCATGGTAGGAGCGATCCCAGGCAAGGAATCCACTTCGATGTTAAGTCCACGCCCCGCGGTGGGGCTCACGACAATCCGAGGAGGCTTCCTGCTACAGCGATGGTAGGACACAGAGCCCGGAGAATGTGATCCGAAAAGTGATCACATCTCCGAGAAGGTAAGGACTTGAAAAAAAAGTTTCCCCCGATCCCCTCTCCCCCACATAAAACACACCAAAAAACATTAAAACAAATTTCTAACTTACTCTGTAACTGAAATACTAAATTCCGCATTCTGTTTCCTTTTTCTTTAGAACTGCCTGACCTACTCTTGTATGGTATGATCTGCCTGAATAATATGCAAAACAATCTTTTTATCTGGATCTCAGTACATGTGACAATAATAAACCAATATCAATAATAAACCAATACTTCTCCCCAGACTTACTATTATGCTCTTAGTACCCCATTACATCTTTCATAATTGTACGGTCAGTCATTGATGTCATAAAAGATCAGGAGGGGAAGAAATTTCAAAAAAATGTAGGTCTGAAGGATCTTATAAATGTAGGGAGGGACAATAGAGTGGACAGTTTTGGAAGTAAGGGTGAGAATTTAAAAGTGAGCAATAATTGACAGGATCAGCAAGCATGTTAAGAGTCACCACATCACACAGGTTTTCCCAGAGAGCAACTTCGAAAACAAGAAAGTATTACCTGGGGGAACACCTCAGCGGATTGTTATCACTTTATAATTGTGTAGGAAGAAACTGCAGATGCTGGTTTAAATCGAAGATAGACACAAAAAGCTAGAGTAACTCAGCGGGACAGGCAGCATCCCTGGAGAGAAGGAATGGGTGACGATCTGGGTTCGAATCCTTCCTCAGATTGAAACCTTACTCGACCTGAAACGTCACCCATTCCTTCTCTCCAGAGATGCTGCCTGTCCCGCTGAGTTACTCCAGCTTTTTGTGTCTATCATCACTTTATATTTACTGTTTAAAGATATCAGCACATTATTGCATTTCTGAAACACCTGCTTTATTCCTTCCAGGACCTCCCATGACAGTTTACAATCAATGGAGCGCCTCTGAATCAAAGTGGCTGATGGGAGGTTGGAAACATGGCACAATTTGTGCTCCAAGAATCAACAGCAGGTGGGAAATGACCGAAGGGGATAATCTCTTTTTCGTGCATTGATTGAGGGATAATGAATAAATCAACGAATGAACCTCCAATCTGTCTCGGCAATGTGGGGGATGGAGGAAATTGGCTGGAATTCCAGGATCATTTGCCTTCAGGTCTTGCCAAACAGTCCCTCCTGTTGGTTGGAATAGAGGGAGTGATTGAGGAAAGATCTGATGTTTTGCTGCGGGTACACAAAATGCTGGAGAAACTCAGCGGGTGCAGCAGCATGATGTTTTGCTGCCTCAATCTCAGCAACAACTACAAATATCAGTAAGCTGATCCCTGATAACTTGCAATTTGTAAGCAGCACAGTGGTGTCTGTTCCCCGATGGATGATTCAGCAGTAAAACCAGCAGACTTCCTCAACCTCAACCCTTCTCCAACAGTACACTCCACCAAACTCTATGTATAGCTTGTAAAAAGGACCCTTTGATTGTGTTTGTGGGTGAGACATTAAATAGACATCTGTGCAAGATGCTCTGAGGAAAAGGTGTTGGGGCAGCTTTCCCATGGTCACTTGTGTGAAATTGTCTGAGCACATCCTGGTATCAGAGGGACTAAAGAGCTTTCATGTGATAATGAATTCACACCAAGCTCTCCACAGGGTAAAGAGATTACTGAAGGTGTGAAACCACAGACTGGGGTCCAAATTACAGCATATCTACACACTGAATAAATAATTCTTGAGAATGGTGCCTATTTACTCAACTCAATAATTTATGATAAACAGAATGATTTGACCACATTACTTAGCAAAATTGTTTCTGATGGGTCTGTAAAATGACATAATCCTAATCCTTTGCATTGCAGGGTAGGTTCAACAATATTGAAATTTGGATTTCAAGAGAGAGTTAGATATGGCTCTTAGGGCTAACGAATCAAGGAATATGGTGAGAAAGAGGGAACGGGGTACTGATTTTGGATGATCAGCCATCATCTTATTGAACAGCCTACTCCTGCACCCATTTTCTATGTTTTTATGTAAATAATGGGTATATGGAACGATATGCCAGAGGAGGTAGTTGAGGGCAGGCACCAAAACAACATTCAAACAGGTATATGGATAGGATACGTTTAGAGGGATATGGGCCAAACGCAGGCAGGTGGGACTAGAGTCGATGGGTCAACTTGGTTGGCATGGGCAAGTTGGGGCGAAGGTACTGTTTCCATGCTGCATGACTCTTTGACTCTCTAACAATAACCTGCATTAATGTACTCTAAAACATCACAAAGTGATTGAGAGTCAGGAATTGGAATTTATGCTCACTGGGACATAAAGTCATGGAAGATAATCTGTAAATCGCAGAAGGGTGTAGAAGGAAGCCTCTGTGGGGAAGACACATAATCCGTGGCTAATTTAGAAAATTGGGAATAGTATTAAATAGAAAGAAAAATCATAGATTTGTGATTGGCCAGATAATTGGGAACATTTTAGACACCAGAAAGGATGACAAAAAAAATCATAAAAAGGGAGAAATTAGTTTGAGATTAATTTAGAAAATGAGGCTAACGGTAAGAGCTTTTGTGTGTATAGCATAAGGAAGAGAGTAGCTATAGCAAACATTGGTCTTTCAGAGGAAGAAGCAGTGGATTTACAATGGTAGCGGAGCTAAATAATAATTTTGGATTAGTCTTCACTGTAGAAAACAACCAAAAGTTTATGGATTATAAAAGGGCTAAAAGATAGAAGAACATTAAAACCATTGTATCATCAGAACAAATATTGGCCAACTAAAACGAAACACAAAATGCTGGAAGAACTCAATGCACTGCAGTGCCTCTCACAATGGTTAAGGAACATCTGGATGCCAAGGCAGAGATAGCTACAGACCAAATGCTGGTTAATTGGGATTTAAATGAATAAGTACTTGATGGTCAGCACAGACATCATGGGCCGAAGGACCTATTCCTGTGCTGTATTACTCTATAACTCCAGATTTAGACCTTGTTTATACAACAGGCATTGTTGGAAACACAAGAGACTGCAGATGCTGGAATTTTGAGCAAAAAACAAAATTTCTGGAGGAACTCAGTAGGTCGGGCAGATCTGTGGAGACAAATAGAAAGCTGATTTTTTAGAAATATGGAGTAGAAGCAAGATAACTGGTAGAAAGAGGTGAGGGGAAGAGATGGAGCACGAGCAGGGAAGTGATAGATCCAGATAAAGTGGGGCTGAATGGCAGGTGAGTCAGGAGGGAGATAAGGGATGAGATGGTAACCAAGGCTGAAGGTTGGTTGTTGAAAAGACTAAAGACCACTGATGAAGGCGCAATAAACTACAGATGCTGGAATCTTGAGCAAAAAAACAAACTGCTGGAGAAACTCAATGGGTCAGGCAGCATCTGTGAAGGGAATGTACAGATGCCTTTTTGTGTTGTGACTCTTCTACTGACACGAGTCTGAAGAATGCTCGTCTGTCTATTCCGTCCGCAGATATTGCCTGACGTGCTGAGTTCAACCGGCAGTTTGTTTTTTTCTCAAGGGTGCAAATGGTGGAATCTGAGAAGAAAGGAAAGTGGTGAGTAATTGTTGATAAGACTCTCACTGAGGCCATCAGTTTTAACATAGGCTGATAATCCAAGATAGTGCAAAGGGAGTGCTGCATGACTGAAGGTCCTTTAGATAATATAGTATGCTGAGGATCTTTCTGCTTGTTCAGACACATCTCTTGAGCTTATTGTTCTCCTGCTATTGTGAGACATTTACCCCTGAAGCAAATCTCCCCTCAAAAACAAATTAAATTATCACTGGGTTTATCAGAATATGCGCAGCCACTTGCTAGATAATTTAGAAACAAAGAACTGCAGATGCTGGTTTATACTAAAGATAGACACACAAAGTGCTAGAGTAACTCAGCGAGTTAGGCAACATCTCTGGAGAAAAGGAATCCTTTTTCCTTCTGAAGAAGGGTCTCGACCCGAAATGTCGCCTATACCTTCTCTCCATAGATGCTGCCTCACCCACTGAGTTTCTCCAGTATTTTTTGTCTACCTTTTTCTCCTAAGATGCTGCCTGACCTACAAAGTTCCAGCACTTTGTGTTCATCTAAGATTATTTAGCTCGGTGATAAAATGGCATTAAAACTTTCATTAAAAATAACCTAAGTATTATCAGACAGGTATGAGTGAGAAAAGTAGTTTTAGGGATTAAAATACGCAAAGAAAATTCTAAAGAGTTAATCCAAAGAGGAGTTTAGGATTCTTGTCACTTGATTCGATGGAGATGGACCTAGTACATAATAGGATGCCACATTTTGTGTGCTATATCATTCAAAAAAGAAAATCTTGTCTAAAATTGGGGACATCCTGTAACTCAAGGGATTTTCATTCCTGGCCGCCTTGTATCTGATGGGAAAGATAGAGAAGGACCTACCCACCCCCAAAGCACAGAGGGTTTTCAATGGTATTCAAAGTATCTCTAGACACCCGTGTAAGTGTCTGGGTTACAGATGTAAGTGTACAACAGCACTCTAGGTGTGGCCTAATCAATGTTTTACTTGATCATATCTTAAAATTGTGGTGGTCGAGGTCAGAGAGTGGTATTGGAGGGTTGTATTTCACTTTGGAAGATTGTGACCAGTGGTGTGTCACAGAGATTAGTGCTGGGTTTATTATGATATTTATTAATGGTTTAGATGAGAATATAGGTGGCGTGATTAGTACGTTTGCAGATGACTTTAAAATTGGTGATATAGTGGACTATGCAAAAGGTTGTCACAGGCTAAAAACGATTTAGACCAACTGGGAAATTGGACGAAAAAAGGAAGATGGAATTCAATTCAAACAAATGCAAAATCTTTCATTTTGGGAACTTAAACCAGGGTAGAACATACCTGGAAATTACAGGGCCTGGGCAAGGCTTTAGAAAAGAGAGATCAAGAGGTACAAGTACATAGGAGACAGAAAAAACTGTAGATGTTGGAATCTTCCTCCATCACAAAGTGTGGAGGAAGTCAGCAGCAAAGATCCTATAGCGGAGCAAGATAGGCCACTCCTGTGAAATGCAATGGGCTGACATGCAGTACGCAACGGAGCGGAACATGGGCATTTTTTTCGTCCATTTCAGTAACCGGAACCTACCCGACCCGACTTGCAGTGTAATCAACATTGCGGGGGGGACAGTTTGTGTGTGTGATATAGGGCTAGATTAATAATTCCGTTAATTCTTGTTAAAGAATAAAATTTGACTCTGGTAATTTTCTTTTTAAAATCATTTCTTTTTAATGGCTCATAAGCTGTGTTTGAGTTGATTTTGTAGTAACCGGAACCTACCCGACCCGACCCGACTCATAGTGTAATCAACGTTGCGGGGGAACAGTTTGTGTGTGTGATATAGGGTTAGATTCATAATTCTGTTAATTCTTGTTAAAGAATAAAATGTTCATAAATTTTGATTCTGGTAAATTTCTTTTTTAATGTTTTTTAAATCATTTATTTTTAATTGGCTCATATGCTGTGTTTGAGTTGATTTTGTTGAGTTGACACTTGCACTCTGTAATTCATTCATCTAATCACACTGTGCACAACTGCAGTATTTGGGAAAATAATAGCAATATGAAGATTCCAGTTGCTCTAGCCCTGGAATGTTACTTAATGTTTTTGTGTCTATGGAGTTGTTTCTCAACAATAAAATGGGTCGGTCTTCCCAAAAGCCAGAGAGTGGAATGAGATCTGTCTGTAATGGTGGGGTTATCTAAATTAAGTATTTCACAAAATTAAATGTGTTTAAGCAAGATTTGCAAATCATGTATAACTTAAGGATGGTTTTATTCAGTGAGCATACAACTGATTAGATTGTGCTGGAAAGAACACGCATACATGAATGTGATATAGATGTATATAATAATATAACACACACATTTACATTTCTTCCGATTTTTATTTCCAATGATAAACTTTATTTCAGACTAGACAAGGGACAACATTAAATTAAAAAACATTGTAAACCTCTCCGCAACTTCACTTTGGTGTCTCGGCCATGCTTATCCGGGCCAGATATATTTATCTTTTTAACACTGAATATCTGATAACGACACATCAGCAGCATATGGCACCAATATTGCCACGGGCCGGTTCAAACTCCGCGGCCCGGGGCGGTCAAAGCTGCCGCCCTCTAGTCCAGCGGACGAAGCTGTTGCCACGGGAGCTCTGGAAAAACAGGTCACCAACCTGTGACCTGCGAGCTCCCGACGATGTCGTCTACTGGGCCCGCGGCCGGGCCTCCGTGTCGGGCCGCTCCGCCGGTACACCGTCTCAGCCCCGATTCGGGCCGTCACCGCCTGGAACAGCCTCAGCCCCGAGTCGGACCATCACTGCCGGGACAAAGCCTCAGCCCCGGGTCCAGCCGCCGCCTCAACCCCGAAGACGGAGGCGGAAGCGGAAGCAAAGATCATATCTTTGGGTGGAAGCAAGATGGCGGTTGCAAGATGGTGGAGGCTGGTTGCTGAAATGGGTCCTATAATTACCCATGAATCTGCCCATGACCGTACTACGCATTTTTCGTGGGAGTAGGCCATCTTGCTCCGCTATAGGATCTTTGGTCAGCAGGTCAGGCAGTATCTATGGAGGGAATGGACAGACAATATGTTGGTTCGGGGACACTTCTTCAGCCTGATGGAGTAAGGTGTAGAAAGCTGTAAAAGAGAAAGGTGGTGATGGGGCATAGTTTAGCAAGTGATAGGTGGATACAAGTGGGGGCGGTTACTTGGCAGGTGGGGTAAAATAGTGACAGTCTAAAGGTGAAAATGTCAAGAGGGTCAGATAAGGAGAGGAGCAGTAAAATGTAAAGCCAGAAGCAGGAATATGGATGGAAGGGGACAAGGGGAGGGAAAGAAAGATAAAAGGAAATAAGGAATGAAGGGGATGGTAGAGGAGAGGAGAGGGAGGGGAGGAAAATATATAGGGTGAGTGGATTGTTGGGTGATGGTGGGAGGGGTGGATGTGCACTGTGGTGGGTGCAAGGGGGAAATAGAGGGCCGGGGGACATTATTTGAAATTGGAGAATTCAATGGTCATACCAATGGGCTGTAAACTACCCAAGTGGAATATGAGGTGCTGTTCTGCAAGTTTACATCTGGCTTCACTCTGGCAATGGAGGACATGTGGCCCAGGACAGAAAGGTCGGTATGAGAATGGGTAACAATCGGGAGCTCTAGCAGGCCTTGCGCAAGAGTTGGGCAAAATGGTCGCTTAGTCTACTCTTGGTTTCATCCATTTTACACGTAAACCTCCTCCAACCCTGTCTAATGCATTAGGAATATTGTGTGCATTTCAAATCGCCATACGATAGGAAGGATGTGATTAAGCTGGAAAGGGCATAGAAAAGGTTCACAAATATGTTATTGCGACTGGAGGGCTGTGGTTATAAAGAGAGGATGGATAGCCTGGGACTGTTTTCCCTGGAGTGAAGGAGACTGAGGGGTGACCTGATAGATAAGGTGGATGGTCTCCCAGTATATGAAAGTCTTAAGCTGGAGGGGATTATGGGGAAAGGGTAATGATTTAAAGGGGACCTGAGGACAAGTTTTACACACAGAGGCTGGTGGGTATATTGAACAAGCTGTTAAAGGAAGTGGGAGATGGGGGTACAACTCGAGCATTTAAAAGACATTTGGATATGTGGATAGAAATGGTTCACAGCGAATGCAGGCAAATGGGACTAGCTCAGGAATGCACTCTGGACGCGATCAAAGGGTTGGGCCAAAGATGCTTGTTTCAGTCAATTATAAAAGATGAAATAGCGGCACATTTGAATAGCAGTAACAGGATCGGTCCGAGTCAGCATGAATTTACGAAGGGGAAATGATGCTTGACTAATTTTCTGGAATTTTTTGAGATGTAACTAGGAAAATGGACAAGGGGAGCCAATGGATGTTGTGTACCTGGACTTTCAGAAAGCATTTGATAAGGCCCCACATAGGATATTAGTGGGCAAAATTAGGGCACATGGTATTGGGGGTAGAGTGCTGACATGGATAGAAAATTGGTTGGCAGACAGGAAAGAAAGAGTAGGGATTAATGGGTTCCTTTCAGAATGGCAGGCAGTGACTAGTGTGGTACCACAAGACGATGCTGGGACCGCAGCTATTTAGCTATATATACATCAATGATTTAGATGAAAGGAATTCAAAGTACCATTAGCAAATTTGCAGATGACACAAAGCTGGGTGGCAGTGTGAACTGTGAGGAGGATGCTATGAGAATGCAGGGTGACTTGAACAGGTTGAGTGAGTGGGCAGATGCATGGCAGATGCAGTTTAATGCGGATAAATGTGAGGTTATCAACTTTGGTACCAAAACAGGAAGGCAGATTACTATCTAAATGGTGTCAAGTTGGGACAAAGGGGAAGTACAATGGGATCTGGGGGTCCTTGTTCATCAGTCAATGAAAGAAAGCATGCAGGTACAGCAGGCAGTAAAGAAAGCGAATGGCATGTTGACCTGTACAACAAGAGGAGTTTAGTATAGGAGCAAAGAGGTCCTTCTGTAGTTGTATAGGGCCCTAGTGAGACCACACCTGGAGTATTGTGTGCAGTTTTGGTCCCCTAATATGAAGAAGGACATTCTTGCTATTGAGGGAGTGCAGCGTAGGTTTACAAGGTTAATTCCCGGGATGGCAGGACTGTCATATGCTGAAAGAATGGAGCGGCTGGGCTTGTATACTCTGGAGTTTAGAAGGATGAGAGGGGATCTTATTGAAACAAATAAGATTATTAAGGGTTTGGATCTGATAGAGGCAGGCAACATGTTCTCGATGTTGGGGGAAGTCCAGAACCAGGAGCCACGGTTTAAGAATAAGGGGTAAGTTATTTAGAACAGAGAGTTGTGAGTGTGGAATTCTCTGCCTCAGAGAGCGGTGGAGGCCGGTTCCCTGGATACTTTCAAGAGAGAGCTCGATAGCGCTCTTAAAGAAAGCGGAGTCAGGGGATATTTATCTGTTTATTTTATCTGTTTATTTATTCACTTTATCTGTTTATTTATTCATGTGTATATATATTTATATAATGGCATATGGACACACTGAACTGATCTGTATTTATTTCTACTATATTCTGTTGTGCTGAAGCAAAGCAAGAATTTCATTGTCCTATCTGGGACACATGACAATAAACTCTCTTGAATCTTGAATCTTGAAAAGGCAGGAACGGGGTACTGATTGGAGATGATATGCCATGATCACATTGAATGGCGGTGCTGGCTCGAAGTGCCGAATGGCCTACTCCTGCACCTATTGTCTATTGCCTATTGTCTATTTCTAACCTTATAAATCTATGATTTATTCCTTGTGCCTTCTTAATCAACTTTTATCAATGAGATACATCAATGTTCTGATTTATCAAGTAATATTTCATGATTAATATTTATTTTATTTCTTAACAAAGTTGGAAGTGGGGAACATTAGTATCAAAGCAAATGAACAACCAAGTAAAGTCGAGCAACAATATTAACATAAAAGGCTACTTCCAGAGTAGAGGCAACAACTCCACTGACTCTCCTTTCAATTCTGATGAGATGCACTGGGTGCTGGGAGATTGTGACATGTTACCCTGAACAATGCTCTTATTTCACAAGGAGCTCTTACCTTTTGGTGTGAACTGGAGGCTGAGATTGAAAATTGCGCCTTGTCTGATATTCTGTGAGCGAATAGTTTTCAAACGAGGATACTTTGAAGTGGGAAGAATCAATTTTCACACTCTTATTGAGCAGTTGGTTGAAGCTCTTTTGTGATTTTTTAAAGAAGTATTCAATTGCTCTAAGTGCTAGCCTTTAGACACAATGGGAAACCTTGGGTGTAATGTAATAAAGCAGTTAACGGACTCCTGTATTCATAGGGCTGGCAGTGGGGGCTGGGGTATGGTGCTGAGCGATGTTTCTGTGTTACAGTCCCAATAGCACGGAGAGCCCAGGCCAGCTCAGGCTTCCTGCTGCTGGCTCCTATTCTGTGAGTGTGAATGAGTATCATTCACACCTTTACACAGCCTGTGTGTTATGTGAGAGATCAGAAGCTCCTCACAGTTCACAGTGGCCTGGGAAAAGGCACAAAGGATCAAGGAAAAATTGGTCATATGAGTAACAAGAAATTGGAGCAGATAAAGAAGCCATAAAAAAGACATTCCTTGCCCTCACCTGCATTCGCTGTTACCTAGTCTAACTTGTTGCCTGACCTGCTAAGTTACTCCAGCATTTTGTGTCTATCTTTAGTATAAACCAGCATCTGCAGTTCTTTATTTCTACTAGATGTTTATCTTAATCACTATTGTGACGAAGGGTCATGGACTTGAAACATTAACTGTTTCTCAAGCAAAGAACAAACTGCTGGAAGAACTCAGTGAGTTGAGCAGCATCTGTGGGGCAAAGAATTTATGATATTTCTGGTTGACCCATATCAGATGTTGCCTGACTCATCTGGTCCCTCCAGTAGACAAAAATGCTGGAGAAACTCAGCGGGTGAGGCAGCATCTATGGAGCGAAGGAATAGGTGACGTTTTGGGTCGAAACCCTTCTTCAGACTGATGTGGGGGTGGGGGGGGGGGGGGGGTGTGGGCGGTAGAAAATAGGAAGAGGCGGAGACAGTGGACTGTGGGAGAGCTGGAAAGGGGAGGGGAAAGTGGGAGAAAGCAAGAACTATCTGAAATTGGAGGTCAATGTTCATACTAATGGGGGGTAAACCACCTAAGCAAGCTATGAGGTGCTGCTCCTCCAATTTACGGTGGGATTCACTCTGGCCATGGAGGAGACCCAGGACAGAAAGGTCGGGTTCAGAATGGGAGGGGGGGGGGGGAAGTGCTGAGCCACCGGGAGATCAGGTTGGTTATTGCGAACTGAGTGGAGGTGTTGGGCGAAGCGATCGCCAAGCCTGCGCTTGGTCTCACAGATGTTGAGCAGCTGACACCTAAATCAGCGGATGCAATAGATGAGGTTGGAGGAGGTGCAGGTGAACCTATGCCGCACCTGGAAAGACTGTTTAGGTCCTTGGATGCAGTCAAGGGGGGAGGTAAAGTGACAAGTGTAGTATTTCCTGCGGTTACAAGGGAGAAACGTCATCTATTCCTTCGCTCCATAGATGCTGCCTCACCTGATGAGTTTCTCCTGCATTTTTGTCTACCATAGATTTTTCCAGCATCTGCAGTTCCTTCTTAAACAAACCCCAACAGTATGTCTTTATGCTCCAGATTCTAAAACCTGCAATCTCTTTAAATGTTTCTCTTTCCTTACATGCTGACTCCACAGCATTATTTGTTGTTAGACAGTGATAGCAGTCTGAAAAGAAAATCCTTTATCTTAGATTATTAGATATATTTAAAGTGGAGAGAGATATATTGTTGAGAGATCAGTGAATTGTGAGCTAGAAGGAACTGGCCTAGAACAGGTGAGATCTGGGGTAGATCAGCCATGATCATATTGAATGGCACGACAGGCTTGAGGGACCCTGTGGCCTACTCACGCCCGTTTTCTTGTGTTCTTAATCAAACCAGATAATGGAGATATAGAGCAGATTTGACAACATAGAAAGACACCTTACAGGTGCAGCCTATTTGCAGAAGCCTCAAATCACTAAACACAGAAAATATCCTCTCATTACGGGAGGGCCACTGATCCCATTGTGCTTTTTCATTTCATTCAGTAATATGCTTTATTATTTATCTTATGTTTATTTCCCAGCTACATGCACATCTCAATCTCTCATATTTTATATGCTTGAGATACGTAGATCACAGTTGCACGGTTAAATAACCAGAAAAGGATTTCCTGAAAATAGATGTGAACTCTAGTTTGTAAAGTACAATTGTGAGCTCAAAACTTTGCAGCGGCTGTTCTATTAAACTCTACAGCTTGGAGGTTGATGTTTCCTCTTGCAGACAACAATTCAAAGAGGTCAAATAGAATTAGCACCAGGCAGTGAATGACTGCCTCATGAGAGAGAGCCAATTGACCACTTGACACTGTGGGATAATGGACTGCCCACTGAACTAAACCCAGGAATGAAGTAACTGTGTGAATGTGAAGGAGCAGGAGGATTGTGTTTTAATGAAATGATCACAGTTTTTGTCGTGATCTTTGCTTAGTCAACAGGAGGGTCCATTTGCTCAGAAGTCTTGTGAGCCCCTGCACTTGATTTTCCAAAAGCTTACGATAAAGTTCTATCGTATCGTATTATAGTGTATTATCTCCTCCAAAAGACGACACCTCCAATTGTGTTGCACTTCCTCAGTGCTGCACTGGGAGTGTCAGCATGGAGTCCAAAGAGTAGAGAGAGTTTAATTGCACTATATCTCATATGCACTGGGAACAGAACAATGAAATTCTTACTTGCAGCAGCTTTACAGGCATAATAATGCAACAACACAACAAATAAATGTACAATAAACAATAATGCATGCAATTAATTATCAGTTTTATTAGGTAATTGGAACATAATACTGCAAGCCAAAGTATGTAGCGTAAACTATAGAAAGTCCATAGCAATTTGTTGCTGAGATAGATTTGTGGTTTGGGTGCTGCAGTATGGTTCAGGAGCCTGATGGTTGATGGGAAGAAGTAACAGTTCTGAGGCTCCTGCATCTTCCTCCCGATAAATGACTGTGGCCAGGACGGTGTGGGTCTTTGATGATATTAGCTGTTTTCTTGAGGCAGCACCCTGTAGATCTGCTCAATGTTCGGGAAGTCAATACTCAGAGTAGGTGAATCAAGGACCAGAGGATGTAAAACATTAAGGTGCAGGGGAAAAGATTTCACAGGAATCTGAGGGGTAGTTTTTTCACACAAAGGATGGTGGGTGTATGGAACAAATCAAAAGTCAAAAGAGTTTATTGTCATGTGTCCCTGACAGGACAATGACATTCTTTCTTTGCATAGCACAACAGAACATAGTAGGCATTGACTACAAATATATACTTAAATACGCACATTAATTAATAAATTAATAAAGTGCAAATAACAAATGGAGGGGTATTAATGTTCAGAGTTTTGTGTGAACAAGCTGCCAAAGGAGGTAGTTGAGGTAGGGACTATCCCAATGTTTAAGAAACAGTTGGACAGGTACATGGATAGGAAAGGTTTGGAGGGATATGGATCAAACATGGGAAGGTGGGACTAGTGTAGCTAGTCAGTTTGGGCAAGTTGGGCTGAAAAGCCTATTTCCACACTGTATCACTCTATGACTCAGCCTGCCTCTATCCATAATAACCTCAGTCAGATGTGAGAATGTTGCTGGAGATACAGGAGACTGCAGATGCTGGAATCTAGAGCAAAAATCAGTGCTGGATGAACTCAGCAGATATGTGGAGGGAATGGATGTATAACATTTGGGCTTGGGACCGATATTGTTGTTGACTTCTTCTTATCGAGGCTACACACAAGATTAGAAGTTGTTCAGCCAGAGCCGATCACACTTCTCGGCATCTACATACAATGGTGTCTGTCTTGTTGCTTCTTGTGCTTCTTGTGTGTGGTGGTGGAAAGATTGGTGGAAACAGGGCCACGACGTGAACGCTCTTTCCTGGACCCCTGTTGTTGACTGATTACCAGGTAGGCAGTATAACTCTATGGCTTTATCTTTGCCATTAGGATAATTGTGAAAAATTGACCTAAGATTGCAAAATTGGGTAAACGATTAAGGGCTTCAAGGTACGCACGAGTGATCAACGATACCTACAACAGCTTTACCCCAAGGGTTTACAGAAGTGTTATCAAGCAACGTTTGCCAACTTAGAATTCAACACCAAGGGACACATGTCAAGAGATTTCAGGGTGATTCATACACAGGGGATATTAAACTGAGGCCCATCTCTCTCTCTGTTAGAAGACCCCGTCAAAGGAGAAATGTTTATCCTTTGGTTCCTGGCCACTTTTTGAACCTTCATTATGACTCCTAAAAGCAGAATATCTGGTCATGCTGCTAGTGGGAGTTTATTGTGAAACATGGCACTGTTGTAGTTTTTCATGTGACCACAGTTCACTGCTTCCAATGAAGTAATCTCCTCATTGCTCCTTGTGTACAGTATAGTGGTGCAGTGGTTAAATTATTGGATTTGTAATCAAGAGACATGGACTAATAATTTAGAGCCCTGAGTTCAAATCCCACAGTGGCAGCTGTGCAATTTAGGTTCAGCTCTTGATCTGGAATTTCTATTAAAACAATAACACCAAAGGATTTTGGTAAATTAACCATTTAGCTCATTAATGTCACTCACTTTGCAAGACACACAAGCTCCTTTTCCTAACTCCTCCCTTGCCACCCTCACCTAGTCCTGTACTTTTGGTTTACCAATAGACCAGAGGTCACAGGATCTTATAAGAGACTAGACCAAGTGCGTGGTGTCACACAGGAGGGCTGATCCCCGAAAGCGGCGTCGGCACTCACCCTGGAGACAGACATCCCCCAGAGTCAATCACCCCCATCACCTGTTCACCCAATGTAACTCATTCCCCCAACGCAACCCGGGCCGAGCTGAGCGAGCGTGGCTGAGAAAGTGAATACAAGCAAATTTAATCTTTTTTTTAAAAGGTGTTTTCTCTCTCTCTTTTTAAAAAGGTGTTTTAAAATAAATCTTATCTTTAAAGATGGCGAAAATGAAGCAGTCAGAATCAAGTGTTGCAGAAGTCGATGTTGAGTCGACCTCAAGCAGTGCAGAAGTGACCGTTGGGGAGCTGATGAAGCTGCTTTTGAAATGAGGCCCTTCCCCTGACGTCACTGGAAGGTGGTGGAGTGTCTGTTTCACTCCACTGTTGGGGGGGGGGGGGGGGGCATTGTGACGTCACTGGAAGCTGGTGTTTTTAAAAGATGGTTTTGGATTTTTTGAATCTTTAATCATGAATAACCCAGGGGGGGGGGGGCTGTAGGGGGCGGGGTGTGTGAATAACCCGGGGGGGGGGGGGGAGGGGGCGTGGGGTGTGAATAATCTGGGGGGGGGTAGGGGGCAGGGGGCGTGGATTTGATGTGTGGGGGGGAATGCAGGCACTCATTCTCACTCTCTCTCTCTCTCTCTGTCTCTCTCTCTCTCTCTCTCTCTCTATCTCTCCCTCTCTCCCCCTCTCTTTTCCCTCCCTTTCCCTCTCTCCCTCGATGGCAGCGCGCAGCATTTTCCTACCCTCGCGGCGACCAGCGTTCACGGAAGACCTCCAGCATCCCAGTGGACACTGCGTGTTCCCTCTCCAGGGACATGCGAGCACGGACGTAAGCCCAGAAGAGGGACAGGCAGCCGACTCTGGTGTGACCATCGACCACCCACTGCCTGGGCCCGCGAATGGGCATATTGGCCAGGCCCAGGAGCAAATCGACAGGGAGATACCCCCCCGATCGTCTCTCCCCATCCCCCTCCCCACCCCATTCGCTGTGATGGTATTTCAGTCTCAGTCACAGCGGCCGACGTCAGGAAATCCTTCAGAGGGGTGAACCCTCGAAAAGCATCTGGACCTGATGGTATACCTCGTCGTGTTCTAAAAACCTGTGCGGACCAACTGGCTGGAGTTTTTACGGACATTTTCAACCTGTCACTTCTTAGGTCTGAGGTTCCCACCTGCTTCAAAAGGGCATCAATTATACCGGTGCCCAAGAAGAGTAAGGTGACGTGCCTCAATGACTATCGACCAGTGGTACTAACGCCTGTGGTGATGAAGTGCTTTGAGAGGTTGATCATGGCGAAAATCAACTCATACCTTGACAAAAACCTGGACCCACTGCAGTTTGCTTAACGCCACAACAGATCAACGGTGGATGCAATCTCACTGGCCCTCCACTCCGCTCTGGACCACTTGGACAACAAAAACTCATATGTTAGGCTGTTATTCATCGATTACAGCTCGGCAGTTAATGCAATCATCCCCTCCAAGCTGGTTACCAAACTCTCAGATCTGGGTCTTTATGCATCCCTCTGCAATTGGATCCTCGACTTCCTCATTCACAGACCACAGTCTGTTCATATTGGTGGAAACGTGTCAGACTCGATAACAATCAGCACGGGAGCACCTCAAGGCTGCGTGCTCAGTCCCCTGCTGGACTCACTCTATACTCATGACTGCGTAGTCGGTCATAGTGCGAACTCCATCATCAAGTTCGCTGACGACACCACTGTTGTGGGACGTATCACTGATGGGGATGGAGTCAGAGTATAGAAGAGAGATCGAGAAGAGAGAAGAGAGACTGTCCATATGGTGCTAGCACAATAACCTGGCCCTCAACACCAGCAAAACCAAGGAACTGATTGTGGACTTTGGAAGGAGTAGGATGGGGACCCACAGTCCTGTTTATATCAACGGGTCGATGGTTGAAAGGGTCAAGAGCTTCAAATTCCTGGGCGTGCACATCTCTGAAGATAGATAGATAGATATAGATATCTCTCTCTCTCTCTCTCTCTCTCTCTCTCTCTTTTTTATACTTATTTTGTATCTTTACCCATCCGTCACCCGGTTCTGCACAATTTAATTTCTAAGGTGATGTTATGTTGCACCATATGCTTGTAAAAAGTCCATAAAAGGAGACCAAATCTTTAAGAATTGGTCTACTTTGCCTATTAGGAGGAATCTCATTTCTTCAAGATGTAGCGTTTCCGACATATTTGAAATCCACATTTTGAACGTTGGCGTGGTTGCGTTTTTCCAGAATTTGATTATGTTCTTTTGCTGTTATTAAACCATAATTAAGAAGAGCTTCTTGGAACGTAGTTAATTTACTTCCCTCTTCCATTGATCCAAAGTTAATCAGTTCTGTATTGGTGTTCAATTTTGTGTTAAATAGTTTTGTAAAAGTTCCAAAGATTTCATTCCAAAATGTATGCAGTTTTGTACAAGAGACAAAGGAATGTGCTATAGTGGCATTTTGAATTAGACATTTAGCACAAATGGGGGATACATTTGGAAATATTTTATTCAATCTGGTTTTCGAGTAATATAATCTGTGTAAATTTTTTAATTGAATTAGCTTATGTCTTACATTAATAGAACATTTATGTACATATAATAGATTTTTTTCCCATCTGTCTTTCTGGATTTTTTCTCAATAACTATTGTTCCCAGTCCCTTCTAATTCCCTCTGTCATTGGTGTTTATATATTTAAAATTATATAATATAAATATGATATTAAATTGCTTGATTCTGTCTTTCTATTTTTCCTTCTAATAAATCTGTTAGAGTTTGATATCCTTGTATATATTTTTTCAAATAATCTTAAATTTGAAGATATTTAAAATATTGGTTACTTTTCAAGTTATATTTTAGTTGTAATTGTTGGAATGACAAAAGTTTTCCCATTTCATAAATATCTCCAATCATTTTAATTCCTATTCTTTACCAATGGATAAACGTTTTATCAATAATAGATGGCTTGAAATAGGGATTGTTAGCTATTGGGGAAAGAAGCGATAAATTTCTTAATTTTAAAGTTAATTTTATTTGTTTTCAGATTTGTATTATAATGTGAATAATTGGATTCTTCTTATATTTTATATTGTTCAGTTTCATCGGGGAAAGAAGAATCGCTCCTATAATATAAGGGGAACAATCCTCTTTCTCCATTCTTATCCAATCTACTTGTTGGGCAGAACTGTCCAACTAATAGATTATATTTTTAATTTTCACTGCCCAATAGTAGTACAACAAGTTAGGGAGTGTCAGTCCCTCTGATTCTTTAGATTTACACAAATGTATTCTTTGAATTCTGTGTGATTTATAGTCCCATATGAAGATTGTAATATCAGAGTCTAGTTTTTTAAAGATTTTTTTTGGTAAGTATATTGATATTGATTGAAATAGGTACAGCATTTGTGGTAAGAAGATAATTTTTATAGCATTTATTCTGCCTATTAAGGACATTGGCAGTGTTTTCCAGAATTTAATCAACCCATTTAATTTAGTTAATAAAGGCATATAGTTTGCGTTGAGTAATGATTTATATTTCCTAGTAATTTGGATACCCAAATTTCAACAGATGTGTCGGCTCTTGAGGTTTTATCGTCATAATTTCGTTTTTAATCCATTTTATACTATATCCTGAGAAAGAACCAAATTCCTCTATTAAATTTAGTATATTTGGTATGCTAATTTGAGAATTTGTAATATATAATAATATGTCGTTTGCATATAATGAAATTTTAATATTTGAGTGTTTGGTATTATATCCATGAATATTCGGATGACTTCTTATATTTTCTGCTAAAGGCTCTATCACTAGTGCAAATAGCTGGGGCAATAATGCACACACCTGTCTATTGCCCCTTAAAAATTGGAATTTCGGGGATAATATTTTATTGGTCAGTATTCTAGCCGTCGGCTTATCATATAATAATTGTATCCATGAGATAAAATTATTTCCCATATTAACATTTTGCACTACTTTGAATAAATATTGCCATTGTACATGATCAAATCTTTTTCTGCATCCAATGAAATAATTGCTAAGCATTTCTCTTCACTTTTATGTGAGTACATTATATTAAACAGCCATCTCAAATTGTTAAATGAGTATCTCTTGGGTATAAACCCCGTTTGGTCCGGGTTTATTAGCTTGCTAACATATTTACTCAATCTAATATTTGCTAATTTTTTTAATCTGTATTTAGGAGTGCTATGGCTTTATATGAGCCTGGGTCTTCTAGATCTTTATCCTTTTTAGGTATAAGTGCAATAGTTGACTCGGTTAGTGTTTCTGGTAGTATATTTTCTTTGAAAGCATGTATATATAAATTTTGTAAGCATGGAGAAATTATCTCATAGAATCTTTTATAGAATTCATTACTAAAGCCATCTGGTCCTGGCGTTTTACCATTCTTCAACAAATTTATTGTTTCTCCTATTTCCTGAAGTGTAACCTGAGCTCCTAATTCCTCTTGTTCCACCGTATTGAGTTTTGGAAGATTACAATTGTCTAAGAAGTTTGTAATTTTAGTATTATTTGCAGAAGTTTTAAATGTATATAGATTTTGGTAAAATTGAGCAAATCTTTTATTAATGTCTTTAGGTAATGTTAGTAATTCACCTTTATCTGATTTAATTATAGTAATTGTATTTTCTGTTTCCCATTTTTTCAGTTGACGTGCTAAGAGTTTATGTGGTTTATCACCAAATTCGAAATGTTCTTGTTTTGTAATTTGAAATAATCTTATTATTCTTGCCGATAAAATTTTATTTAATTTGTATTTTAATATCGTTATCTTATCATGTTTAACTATAATTGGTTCTTTGGCATTTTCTATATCTAATTGTCTTATTTCTTGTTCTAACTGCAATTGTTCAGCGTTATTCTTTTTATTTTGGAAAGCTTGATATGAAATTATAGTTCCTCTAATAAATGCCTTAAAAGTTTCCCATAATAAAGAGGGTGAAATATCTGGTGTATCATTTGTCTCAAAGAAGAATCTCATCTGCTCTTTTAAATATGTACAACCTTGTGAGTTGTTTAAGATTTTGGGGGTTAAACCTCCAGAACGATTTTTTATCAGACATTCCTTCTAAGTTTAAAAAGAAAGTTAACGGGAAGTGATCAGAAATAATACTATTATGATATTTAGAGTTATATGTATAGGGAATTAATTTTGTGTCCACTAAGGAATAATCAATACGTGAATAAGTTTTTATGTACCATTGAATAAGATGAATATTCCCTACCTACTGGATTAGCGATTCTCCATACATCTTTTATGTTTGTGTTTTTTATGTATGTTTTTAGAAGTTCACTAGTTTTAGATTTTATGTTAATCCTTTTTTGATTTGCTGATTTATCCAGATATGGATCTCGAACGCAAATGAAATCTCCCCCTATTATCACATTTTGATAGTTAAATTCTGAAATTATATCCTGAATTTTACTAAAGATTTGGGGGTTATCAAAGTTGGGAGCATAAATATTTATCAAAGTAAGTAGAGTAGAATGAATTTCTCCCGTAACTATGATGTATCTCCCCTCTTTATTGCTATGATATTCTTTAATTTGAATGGTATACCTTTATGAATAATAATAACCGTGCCTCTAGATTTAGAAGTAAATGAATAGTATGTTTGCCCGATCCAATTTGCCTTCAATCTTATCTGTGTTTGATGTTTCAGATATGTTTCTTGTAAGAAGATTATGTCACTGTTGAGTGCTTTTAATTGGGCAAAGATCTTACCCCTTTTAATTGGTTCATTAGCACCCCTTATATTCCAGCTACAGAACGTGATTCTTCCAATTTGCTATTGTTTATTGTCTTGCATTGTAAATCATGTTAATACCTTTAATTCATATGGTGCAACCAAGTACCTCAGAACTCTAGGTGATGGGTGGTCATCCCCAGCTGTTAGGTTTTGTTGGCATCTCCCCTTCAAAATAGACCTTAGAAAAGACCAGAATGTGTAAAGTGGTGAAAAGATAATTAAAAAACAAAAAGTGATATTATAATATCTAAACATAAGGATATTATAATTTAAAAAAAAACACCAAAAGGTGGTAGAAAAATTCTTGTTGACTTCCGTAGCTGTTGTTATACATTTTGCTCTGCCCCCTTGACCAATTATTATTAAAAGGAAGAGAGACCGGTTCAAAATTAAAAACTATATATAAGATAAAACGCATTTCAAATCTAACTAAACGAATGTATCTTCAAAAAAAATTCCAACATTAAGTATATACTTAAATATAGCAGTAATTATGTTAGATATAAACCCATAACTGCCGATATGCCAAGAATTATAACATTTCACTCCCCAATTAAGTCTCATTGTGATGTAATTTGTAAATGAAATCCATTGTGATTGGACATCTGTGAGATGGCATTGTGACATCATAACTGGAAGCTGCTGGAAAAAGGCTCTTTGTGAGAAGCATTTTTTGGCTTTTTTAAAACTTTAATCGTGCAGAGTATGGCATGGAGGGGAAAAATGTTAGCTAAAATATGTAAAAATTAGACGTCCGGTGGCGTCATGTTCCAATAACAGATGCTGCATATAGCTCCACTCCCTAAAATTCGCGATTTTTCACGTTAAAATCGGGTCTACTGGTCGGGACCAATTTAAAAAACTTACCGGAGCCTCTAGACGTCGTGTTGATGATGTCATCAGTAAGCACTATGAATTTAACGGAGGCTTAAAGCACTTTAAATGAAAAATTCTTCTCCTGGTAAGAGCACTCAGAGAGCAGCTACAATACACTCCTGGGGAAGCCAGACGAAGCCTGAAGAACTTATTTTTGAAGTGGCTTCTGAAGAAAAGGTGCTTTATGACATGACTACAAGATATAAGACAGATTTGGCGAAGGACAAAGAATTTGAAGAATTAAAGCTTTCAGTAAGTGAACTGAAAGATGTGAAGGTGGATGGAAAAAAGATGGAACAGATGATGGGAGTGATGATGGAAAAGATAGAAAAGCTGACGCTAAATCTGACTGCTTGTAATCAGAATGTTATTGAATCTGTGAAGGATTCGATTGGCACTATTAATAAACAAATTGACGATGTGAGAGATGAACTATCGGCGAGAATTGATAAGGGTGAAGAAGACACCATGAAGAGGTTCGGCGCTGTGCTGGACACTGTCTCAACTTGTATGTCATCAATGCATGAGATGGAGGAAGAGAAATGCAAGAATGGTGGAGGAGATGAAGAATATGAGGTCAGAACAAGACCTTGCTACACGATGGATGGCGACTCAGCTGGCTAAAGTTTTAGACAAATGCCTGGACCTGGAAGCTCATTCAAGACGCCAAAACCTAAGATTAGTTGGTGTACCAGAGGGAGCCGAGAGAGATAACATTCGCGAGTTCACTGCGGGCTTAATTAAAGAAGCTCTTAAGCTCCCTAACCTACCAAAAATTGAAGTGGCACACCGAGTTCCTAGATTTAAACACAAATCTCACAATGGCTCAGAATGTACACGCCAGATTATTGTGAAATTCAGGGACATTTCTGACGTGGAAGAGGTTATGAGGAATATCAAATATGGAGTGCCTCTGAAGTTTGGTGTTACAACTTAAAACATTTTCAGGGACTATCCCTATGAAATTATGCAAAAATGAAATCAGTTCTCTAAGGCAAAGCAGGCTCTCCAAGGACACGGTGTTTACTATCCAGCTAGAATGCATATTTCCTACAAGGAACAGCAAAAGTCGTTCACAAATCCCGAGGAGGCATACAAATATGCTCTAACCATCGTGGAAGAGAAGGACTAGCTGGAAAGGTTGGACATTATGGATACTCTCTCTCTTTACTATTGCACCCAGAATGGTGGTGTGCTGCCAGAAGAAGGAACTTTTGTCTAGACGTCTTATCGGCGAAATGCTAACTCAAGGATATACTCTGTTCCAAGGGAAGCGGGAAAAAGATAACCACGAAATGAAGAGCTCAACAACAGACTGTGGGCTTAGCAATTACTGCTGTATATGAGATCTAATGAATAACCTAAATGGTATAGAATTAACATTTTTAACAATATTAACATAGAATATTAACATAGAAATAGTAATGAATGTTAATCAGAAATGTAGAAAGGGTGATTTACAAATTAACATTTATAATTTAACTTAATAATTCTCAAGTAGATTTATAACTGGGGCATGAGGGGCAGAGGTGGTCTCCTGGCTTAGTTCCAGGAGCCAGAAATAGGTTAACCCCTTCAACCAACAGTTGATGATTTCCGAGGTTAAAATATACGCTTAACACTTAGTAGATAAAAATGATAGTTATATCCGGAAATATTGAGGAAATGGATATATATATTGTAAATGGGTACTATACATCTGATGTTGAATCCGGTCCCGCTCCAGTATGTTATGATTAATCGAGGGAGCAGAGCTAATTGTTTGTTTTATATCGACAACGGAAGTCGATAAAATGCTTTCTCCCACCCACAGGTGGGTCACTTGTTACAGTGCCGACAAGCTCGGACACTGTATTTTCACTTGTACTAGTTTTTTTAAATTATTACTTATTCAGTCACTTGTGTTATTTAGTCACTTGTGCGTTTTTTTTAATTCAAGGATAATCGCAAAGGGAATCTACTAATTGAACTTTGTAGGATAAATGATCCCCCTATATCTAAAGACCTGAGGTACGGATGCACCACAAGACACACAGGTATTACATTTATTCAATAACCAAAATAAACTGGGAGGAAGGGTACACAAAAGGCTGGAGTAACTCAGCTGGTGCAGCAGCATCTAAGGAGCGAAGGAGATAGGTGACGTTTCGGGTCGAGACCCTTCTTCAGACTGGTCAGGGATCAGGGAAACAGGAGGAATCTCATTTTGTAGTTGGAACATTAGGGGTGTTAACGAACGCATTAAAAGGGGTAAGATTCTAGCTCAGCTGAAAGCATACAACACAGATATTGCTTTCTTACAAGAAATGCATCTTAAACTTCAAGATCAAGCTAGATTGAGGGTGAACTGGATAGGACAAACTTTACACTCGTCATACACATCGAAATCTAGAGGAACGTCTATTATTATTCACAAAGGCATTCCATTTAAACCCAAAACTACCTTAACAGATAAGGATGGGAGATATTTGATAGTTACCGGGGAGATCCATGTTACCCCAATTACCTTGGTAAACATATATGCGCCCAACTTTGACAACCCGCATTTTTTCAATAAAATCTTGAATATAATTGCAGAATATAACTACCAGAATGTCATAATCGGCGGAGACTTTAACTGTGTTTTAGACCCTAACTTAGATAAATCCAATCAAAAACAGAGAGGTATTACGAAATCCAAAACTAGCGAATTTCTAAACACATATATAAAAAACACAAACATAACATGTCTGGAGGAGTGCAAATCCGACCAGCAGGGATTACTCATTCTATTCAATGGTACACAAGACATATTCACGTATAGATTATTTCCTGGTGAATACAAAACTAATACCCCACACTTCTAAACCAAAATACCACACAAATACGATTTCAGATCACTCTCCAATAACTTTTTTTCTAAAAATGAAAGTAATGACTAAGAACAAACTGTTTTGGTGGTACAATCCTCAAATTTTAAAAGACCGACAAGGGAGTATATATTTAAAACAGCAAATGGACCTTTTTTTTGAAATATACGATACGTCAGACATATCGCCTACACTATTATGGGAATCTTTTAAAGCATTTATTCGAGGCGTTATAATTTCATACCAAGCTTTTCAAAATAAGGAAAATAAGAACGAACAAAGACAGTTAGAAGAACAAATTAGACAACTGGACATAGAAAATGCTAAAGACCCCACCACGGATAAACATAATAATAGAATAATAATGCTGAAATTTAAATTAAATAAATTATTATCAGAGAAAGTCATAAGATTATTACAAATTACAAGACAGGAACATTTTGAATTTGAGGATAAGCCCCATAAACTTCTAGCATGTTAGTTAAACAAACGAGAAAAGGATCACACAATTTCAAAGATTAAATCAGACAAAGGGGAAGTATTGACCATGCCGAGTGATATTAATAAATGATTTGCACAATTTTACGAGAATCTGTATACATCTAAAATGATAACGGACACCAACATAGTTAGAGTTCTTGGATAATTGTAACCTTCCTAAACTAGAGTTGCAGGAACAAGAGGAATTGGGAGCACAAATCTCAAATAAGGATATAGAAAAAACAATAATCTCATTAAAAAATGAAAAACACCAGGTCCCGATGGATTTAGTAATGAATTCTATAAATGTTTTTATGACATATTTACACATCGCCTACAGAAAATTTATACTTATGCCTTCAAAGAACAAATACTACCTGAAACACTAGCAGAATCCACGATCACATTAATACTTAAGAAAGATAAAGATGTGGAAGAACCTGGATCATATAGAGCTATCGCGTTGTTAAACACAGATCTGGTGGAAACTTCAGGCCCGGTGCTGAGTCCAGGGTGCAGGTAAGGCGAAGTCTGCAGGCTGCTTGAGGGCGATGGAGTGGCGAGCAAAGCGTGGGAGGTCCCGGTGGGTGGATGGTTGGTGGGGCGGTGACGTTCGACGGGTCCGGTGGGGCGGCAAGGTGAGTACGCCCCAGGTGCGGCGGTGAATTTGGTAGGCCCCCTGTGCGGCGGCGAGGTGAGTCCACCCAAGGTGCGGTGGCGAATCGGGTAGGCCCCCAGGTACGGCGGTGAGGTGAGTCCGCCACAGGTGCGGCAGCGAATTTGGTAGGCCCCCAGTGTGACAGCGAATTTGGTAGGCCCCCTAGTGCGGTGGCGACACGAGTCCGCCACAGGTGCGGCACCGAGGTGAGTCCATCCCAGGTGTGGTGGCGAATTTGGTAGGCCCCAAGTGCGGCGGCGAATTTGGTAGGCCCCCAGGTGCGGCAGCGAATTTGGTAGGCCCCTAATATGGCGGCAAAATTGGTAGGCCCCCAGTGCGGCGGGGAGGTGTGTAGGCCCCAGATGCGGCGGCGAGATGTGTAGGTCCCAGGTGCGGTGGCGAGGTTCGGCGGGGGAAAAGGGTTTAATAAACTACATACCTTTTGCTTTGTGCTGCACTTCCAATGATCCAAGGATCTGTGGAGCAAATTCCTCTCCACAACGAATATATACCTCACCTGCATTTTAATCCCCCCCCCCCCCCCCCCCCCTCACCACCAAAGCCTCCGGAATCGCAAGCACAGCGCCACCGATGGTAGGTTTTGTAACACCACTATCGCACAGCGCCACTGATGGTAGGTTTCCTAACAACGCCACTATCTCAAAAGTTTTACACACCTTGGTGGAGCGAGCATAGGCCCCCCTAGATCTCGAGGCCCTAAGCTTAAGCTTGTCTAGCTTATGCGTAAATCCGGCCCTGACGAACAAGCAGAAATAATGGGTCTACCAGGACAGTCAGGTTTGTGGATTTTGGGGAGAAGGTAAAATTGAGCGTGGCGGGGCAGGGGAACAATGAGGTTGGAGGCTTGGGAGGCTTGTGTTAGCTTAAGAATACTGTTAACAATTCCAGTAACAGTAGCTTCTGCAGATAGGTCATTTTGCAAACTCAAGCTGATTAAGAATTATTTAAGGTCTACAATGTCTCAGGAATGTCTTGTGGATTTGGCCAGGGTAAGTATTCAAAGTCAAAGTCAATTTTATTCGTCACATACACCCGGAGGTGCAGTGAAATTAATTTGCCAGCAGCGATACACTTCAAAAGAACACACAATACACAATAAAATTTAACACAAACATCCACCACAGCATTCTTCACTGTGGTGGAAGGCAACATGGTTCAGCCAGTCCTCCTCCCTTGTTCACCCATGGTCGAGGCCGTAACCCGTCCTTAGTCGTCGCTACGAAAGGCCTGATGCACCGGCCCTCTCGTCGGGATGATCCATACTCCGACGTCGGGAAGGACAAACACACTCCATGGCTTGAAGGTCCCGACTCGGTACTTTCCTACCAGAGACCGCAACTTCAGGATGTTATAGGCCGCAGGCCCGTAGTCGGAGCTCTTCTCTGGCGATCCCCGGTGAGGGATCCCATGCTCTGGATGGTAAGTCCACACCATGCCCCTGGCTAGAAGCTCTGCAGACCACAGTTCCATGATATCAACGTATTGATTCAATAGTATTGAACAGAACAATAAATTTCCATGCTGTGATTCAAAAATTTTCACCAAAAAAATGCAAGGAAAGCTCTTTATTTAAGTAAATACTAAGCCTATCTACCTTTTACTTTTTACTAGTAATTATGTTGTAAAAGTTGAGGCAGGTTTCCCTTTCGAATAACACAGTCAAAAGTCGAATCTTGGAAAAGAGTAATGATATTCTGCTGCAAGTAGTGAGCGCTGTGAAGAGCAGTCCAGTGTATTAACTGCAACTGGACGAGTCAACAGTTGTTGCCTCATGTTCCCAACTGCTAGTCTACATTCGTTACCTCGATGGAGAAGCCATGAAGGAGGAGTACCTGTTCTTAGAGTCATTGGCTACTGGTAAAGTAAAGTAAAGTAAAGTATCCTTTATTGTCATTCAGACCTTTCGGTCTGAACGAAATTTTGTTACCTTGCAGTCATAACATATAATAAAAAACAAAACACACGATAAACACATATTTAACATCCACCACAGTGAGTTCACCAGGCACCTCCTCACTTTGGTGGAAGGCAAAAGTCTTAAAGTCTTTGTCTTCTTCCCTCCTTGTTCTCCCTCTGTGCTGAGGCGATCCAGGCCTCAGATGTTATCGTCCACTAGGCCCGCGGTCGAGCCTCCGAAGCCGGGATGCTACCACCGCTGTCGCCGGAACGCTGGAACACCGCCACAGCTCCGAAGCAGGGTCCGCCACTGGAACGCTGGAGAACCGCAGCTCTGAAGCCGGATCGGCGCTGGAGCCCCGTGGCTCTGAAGCCGGGTCGCCGCTAAAACGCCGCTGAAGCACCGCAGCTCTGAAGCCGGGACACCGCTGGAGCACCGCAGCTCTGAAGCCTGGCCGCCGCTGGAGCACCGCAGCTCTGAAGCCGGGTTGCCGCTGGAGCACCGCAGCTCTGAAGCCGGGTCGCCGCTGGAGCACCGCAGCTCTGAAGCCAGATCGCCGCTGAAGCACCGCAGCTCTGAAGCCGGGCCGCCACCGCTGCTGGAAGCTGGAAGGCCACCATAGCTCCGAGGCCGCCAGCTCCGCCATTAGGCCTCAGCACAGACGGAGATGGTGACGGGGGACACAACAAGAAAAGTCGCACCCCCCCGAAGGGAGAGACTAAAACCCTGTTTCTCCCCCCTCTCCCTCCCCCCCCCCCCCCACACACACAGACACACAGCCTAATAAACCAACATTCTCACTAAAACAGACACAAGAAGACAAAAATAAAATTAAAAACAGATGGACTGCAGGTGAGCCGCAGCTGCCAGGCAGCGCCACCACTTCCGGAATTTAAGTAAATACTATCTACCTTCTACCACTGGAAGATGGAAGATGTGTTCTGAATGCTGGAAGCCTTCCTCATTAAACATGAGCTTGGCTGGGAATGCCTTGTCGGGGTGTGTAAAGATGAGGCACCTTCCATGGTCGATTGCAAATCCGGCTTCAAAGCCTTCATGAAGGATGTCGCTCTCCATGTCTCCTTCACCCACTGCGTGATACATCGCCATGCTTTAGCGATGAAGACTTTCCCTCCTGGTCTTCGAGAAGTGTTTTCAGATGTGGTGAAGATTGTGAACCAGATCCGAGGTGGCGCAACAAACTCAAGAATCTTCAAAACGATGTGTGAAGAAATGGACGCCGATTTCACTGTTCTGATATTCCACACAGAGGTGCGCTGGCTTTTGCGTGGTAAAGTTCTCAATCGTGTGATTCAACTTCGAGAGGAAATAGCGCTGTTCTTGGAGAGAGGATGTACTGAGAAGGAGAATCAGCTTCATGAAAAGATGCAGGATGAACTGTTCGTGATGAAGGTTGCTTACTTGGTTGACTTCTTCGCCGAGGTGAATTCCTTGAACCTGTCACTACAAGGAAACTTCTCAATGCTACACATGGCTCGTGACAAAGTGGCAATGTTCAGGAGGAATCTTTCCCAGAGAAGAGTCCAGGACAATGACACGACTATCTTACCTGAGGTGACTACTTTCCTGGATGCTACGCCAGATGCTGAATACCACTTCCACGAGGAGATCTCAACCCACCTTCTGGCAATTAATGAAACCATCAAACGATACTTCCCCAGACTGGATGACCGCTCTCGTGATGAGTGGATCATCCGACCCTTTTCGGTTGAAGACGGTGCCATCAGCAATACTGATGTGACTGCTGGCCACATTTTGGCTGAAAGTGAAGGACTGTCCTGTTATTTCGAAGAGGGCCCTGACCCTATTGGTCCAGTCCCCCTTAACCTATCGCTGTGAGGCTGGATTCTCAACCATAGTAACTCTGAAAACGAAGGTACGCAATAGGCTTGTGATTGACGCTGACATGAGGTGCTGCCTGTCGAACATTCATCCTCGTTTTGATTGCCTGATGGCTGCGAAGCAATTTCAGCCATCCCATTGACTGAGCATGTTTTAATAAATCAGGCTGTTTTTTTTTCAATTTTTGTTTCGAGGGTGACAGTAATGACCAAAAATGTCTGATGGGGTTGTGGGGCCAAAAAGGTTAAGAACCACTCATCTAAATGAATGGTGGAACAGACCAGGTAGGCCAATTGACCTTCTGTGTATAATACAGTATGTGAAGTGTGAGAAGGAACTAATCCTTTGAAGTGGGATTGCATGTCCTGCCTTGTGCATAGAAAAAGGGAAACCTTTAAAAGTAAAAGTATTGAAACAGGCATTGAAACATGCCTCTCAAGTCCCCACGGATTATTGATAGGGGACGATCAGCCATGATCACAATGAATGGCAGTGCTGGCTCGAAGGGCCGAATGGCCTCCTCCTGCACCTATTTTCTATGTTTCTATGTTTCTAAGTCCACATTGATTATCACAAACCCATTTACACCAAGCCTGCACTCATCCCAAATCATCCTCCCAAAATTCTCAATAACTTCCCACAGATTCTACTACTGACTTACATACTAGTGACAATTTAGAGTAGTCATTGACCTCGTGACTAGCACATCTTTGGGATGTGGGAACAAACAAGAGCACAGAGGAAACCCATACAGTCACATAGGGAATGTGCTGACTATATTGTGGAAATTAACTGACATCCCAAGTCTGCATGCACTTTAAAGGGATAGTTTTGCACATCAATGCTCTGTTTACAAGGGAGGAGTGGCAATTCATTTATCTTTCATTGCACATCTGCACGATTAAGACCAATGTTAATTGCCGGTATTTGGAATGGATCTATTTTCATAAATTATGGGGTATGTTGAGAACCTTGTGTGTTGGATCAGAGATATAGATTGATCCAATTTCAGTGGAAGAAGAATCCTAGTGAGAATTTCCATTTGCCAATTGAGGCGCCAATTCAAATCCTTAATGGTTTGTTTTTGCTAAAAGATTGCAGCCCTTTTAATCAGCTCCCAGAGAGGTTTGGACATTCTCCAAAATATGTCCCATACATGCTTGGATCAAGTAGTTAAGAGGAGACATGGAGAAATTTGATTTAATCTGAGGCCAAGTTCCACTAAAGTTACAGAACAACCATTTTTGTGGCAAGAAGATCAGAGACAAATCATAAGGATCTTGGCCAGGAATAGAAAGAAAGACTTATGGTAAATGATGAATTCAAAGGAGCTCAAATCTGAAAAGACATATACCTTACAACCACAAACTACAGTCTTCCTTTATTTGACACATGATCATCCAGTGCGCACGATTACTGGGCAGAAGTTGTGTACGATCAGTTTACTTCAGCTGTGGGTTTGGAATCGAGAACAACCTTCCACAAAATACATCAAACTGCCCCTGTTCCCAATTACCCCAAGAAAGTGGTCGCGTTTCCTGCACATTACTGTATGAGATCCACGAGTCTATCTATCCATCACTGGCCTTGGGATAGGCATTGATAAAAAAAATGCCTTAATGTCAGGAACACAGCCTAAGTGTATCTGTAAAATAACAAAGTTATAATTTAATAAAAACAGAAAATGTTGGAAGCAGTCAGTAGATCAGGCAGCATCTGTGGAAAAAGAAACAGTCAAAAAGAAAAGGTCCAGATACTTTATAACGCAATATTTTCCTTTTGGATTTTCTGGAGTTTGTTTCTTTCCAAGGACCTGTTATAAGACAGTACCAACATTAATGTACAGTGGGCATTTTAGATGTGGCAAAGATCGGCAAACCTGAAACATTGGCTGTTTCTTATTACAGGTGCAGACTGACCTGCTGAGTGTTTCTACCATTTTCTATTTTGATTTGTAACTTACATTCCTGTTTTGACCATTCATTGCGATCGCAAAGTTGGTTCGCAAAGCTGATTTTGAAACAGTACTCGGGATTAGATTAATTTGGAGAGTGGGAACTCTTTCATCAGTTCATGAGCAGAATTAGGCCATTCAGCCCATGAAGTCTACTCTGCCATCCAATCATGGCTGATCTACCTTTCCCTCTCAACCCCATTCTCCCCATAACTCCTGACACCCTTACTAATCACCCTTACTACTTCCTTTCTTGTTGCCAACAATTTTAACCATGAATGCAGAGTTCAGATAGGAGTTGCTCCTGATGTTGGGCAGTAAAGTAAAATAGCTGAGAGCAAGGCATCGTACCCCTTCTTAGGAATTGCACTCAACCATTTCCATTACTGACACAAATTACGCCCCTGCCTCCCTACCTACTTTCTTCTCACCAGGTGAGGGGGTGGAAGCAATCTAGTGGATTCAGGGAGAAGACTCCAAACTCTTCATTTTTGAACTTCCTTGGAATTCAGTCAGAAATCAGCTAGCGATAATGAGCTCCTCACCATAGTTGGCAGCTAGTGACCCAGCAATTGTCTGTCCAAACCGAGCCCAAGAGTGGCAGAAGATGGAGGCAAGTTAACGAATGGAAGTTGGAAGAATGGAGACAGAGGTTTGTGAATCTTCATGAGGATTCATGTTCACGAGGATTCATAGATAAATGATCGAAAGCTTGCGGAGATCTTTTGCCTCTTGATCCGCCATGTTCCACTGGTCAGATCAATAGTTTTGGAAACAATAACTTGCATCATGGAAATTTGTATCACTCATTCGCAATTGGAAATCGGTGCGGGCTCATTATCATTGCAGATGAATCCTATAAGGGGTTGAGGAGTACCATCTTTACATGGACAGTGGTGGGAACCTAGTTGGAAGCAAAGGGAATAGAACTAATGCCTTTTAGGTGAAGTTATCTTAGTTTTAGTTTAGAAATACAGCTTAGAAACAGGCCCTTTGGTCCACCGTGTCTGCGCCGACCAACAATCCCCGTACACTCATACTATCCCACACACTAGGGACAATTTGCAATTTTACCAATTTACAATTTACAATTATAGCCTACAAACCTGTCCATTTTAGGAGTGGGGGAGATATCCCGAGGTCCCGGATAAAACCCAAGCAGGTTATGCGGAGAACATACAAAATCCGTACAGACAGCACCCATAGTTAGGATCAAACCCATGTCATTGGTGCTTTAAGGCAGCAACTCTACCAGTGCGCCACCATTCCTTTTACTTGCTGAAAAGGAATGGAAGAATACCAGAGGCTAAAAGTTGCTCTTATTTCTCATTTGTATTTGCTTAGTTCAGGATCCCACACTGGAACTCGGTATCCTCCGAAATGACTCACTCAAAACCCTTCAGAACTTTAATAACCTCTCACTGTGGTCATCAGTCAGCCTCCTTTCCCTTGAAAGGAAAGCATGACAGACTGATTAGTCCTCACATTGATCCTCCGTATCAGCTCTGGTATCAGCCTCGGCTGGCATAAAAGGCAAGGCCTCCTGAGGACCCAATCTCAGACCAGGAGCTACTGTGCTAATGGGTATAGTCACCACTTCAAGTAATTGATTCAAACCACTGACATCTGGGAAACTGTTGGCAAAGGGCAGTTTATCAGTTGCATTTTTTAAAAACTTAGTCAAAGTGCAGCTCGGCAAAGAATTGTTTTGCCTACATAGATGCAAGAGACAGTTTGTTGTTCGAATCTCATCCAAATGGAACGAAAGATAAATTAGTAGTTAGCAGATCTTGATTCTTTACACTTCATAGTGCAAAATAAATCTCTGTGACCAATATGCATTTTAGGTACAGAGGGCACATTTGACTTGAAAGTCTTCTTAGGCCCCCCTCCTCAGTCATGGCTGACCACGGGTGTCTTCAGGGTTTGTTTAACAAACTGTGCGTGACTTTGTTTAACATAGGGAGACTGGTGCACAGTCAGCCACCACACGGTCCTTGACAGATCTGGGTCAGGATCCAGTGGCATGGAGTCCAAGACGACCGGAGACCCTTTTCTGCTGCAGCCATCATCCGCCTTCCCAGCCATTGTGACGCTCCACTAAGGTCAGCCATCATCCTCCTCCTGTTCCACCGTTGAGGTCTTGGTTGGATTGCTCTTTGTCAGAGTCCTCCCCCTCGACGTTACCGCCATGGGTGACCCTACCAGGAGTATAGCTCCAGATGGCATCACTTTCAGGATCTCAGGACCACACAAGCTTCTCCACCACAACAAGGTGACAATCCATGGGCTTGAAAGTAATATTTAACCTTTTAGGATTCCTGAGTTTTACGCTTTAACTTTCTATTCCTTGCGCCTCTCTACAAAGAGGCATGTGTGTCGATTTGTTGATTTGATATCCGGGAGCAACCCAATATTCCCTTATTCATGTAAAGTAAACCACCAATTTAGGTCAAATCCTTCAAAGACTGGGTTCCCAGGATCCTCCCTATGCGCTAACTATTCCAACACTTCTTAAACTGCCATTATCTCCAGTTGTATGTCGAGATGAGTTTAAATAAGGGAATGGAATTTTCTTTGCTGCTCTGGAGCTCGCAATTGAAATTTTAAACTGATTCCAGGGCACTATTTCAAATAAGAGCCACAGATTATTCTAACTGTCTGTCAAACCCTCAATCAATTGGACTAAAGCAACTTATCTGGTGATCATAAGGTTGTTGTTTGGGGAAGTTCGCACTCCATAAATTCATGGTTGCTTTCTGCATGTAACAAAGTATATGGTAAACACAAAGCCCTGACACCAAGAAAGACCTACAGGAATACTTGTTAGGGTGAGAGGGATGCGTTTGGGCAGGAGGGGGTGATCTCCTTCCAGCTGGGCAGAATTAAGACACAAAAAGCTGGAGTAACTCAGCGGGACAGGCAGCATCTCTGGAGAGAATGAATGGGTGACGTTTCGGGTCGAGACCCTTCTTCAGACTGGGCAGAATTAACCTCAGCTCCAAGGAGCTGAGCACAGAATATAGGTTGAGATCAGCAAGGTTCTCAGGGACTGCTGCATTTCCAGTGGTGCCATTTTCTCAGGTGAGTCATGAAACCCATCTAACATTTATTTGGTTGAAAGAGATCTCCATGGCATTTATATATCCCAGCACACTGGATGGTAATTATCACTGGTATCTCGCAGCCTGAAGAAGGGTTCTGACCCAAAACATCACCTATCCCTTTTCTCCAGTGATGCTGTTTGACCGGCTGAGTTACTCCAGAAATTTATGTTTATCTCTCACTGGTTCATTGGACTGCTGCATGCGAGAGAGTGCAGTGCCCAGGGAAGGCAGTTTAGAACATAAGATGTTTAATGCAAAGTTTCAATGAAGATTTAAATATTAAATTCTTCCTTAATAGCACATTCTGAAATGAAATAATCCTCCTCAAGCCTTGGTGATGCACCCATCTTAGCTAGCTGTGTGGAATTAGTAGCTCTGACTGTGAGAAGCTTTGGGAAGTAAATGTTCAACATTATTGTCACCCGCTGTTTTTAGTGATTAGGTTAAAACTTGACAACGTGCTCTGGCACTGAGTCAGTAGTCTACCAGCTATTCACCCTCTGCCACCCTGTCCATTGAACACATTACCATGAAATACACTTAAGAGCATTATTCGCCTGGTGAAACAGCTTCCCTCTTTCCTGCCCAAGGAACTGATCAAATCAACTTCACTGACTCCCTTTCTTCTCTCTCTTCTGGGGGTCCCCTGAATGGGCCTTTATTTCTTCCCCATTTTCACGTCAAGTGATTTTCCATTCTTTCCTTTACCGTGGCAAACTTAAAATTGTCAGCCTGATGCCCTCTAATTGATTTGGATTGATCTTTGCAAGTGTTTCTCACAGTCTGAGTCTGTTTGTTCAGTCCTCCTAACTACTGTCTCACTGAACTCAAGCGGTAGAGTGTGCTGATTTAATGAACCCTCCCCCATCCTCCCTTCTGTCACCCCAACATCCTGCACCCGCTCCAGTACAAACCCTTTCAAGCATAATTAGATTTCACCACTCTCCCACCTCAAAGAGGGATATTGCTTAAAACACAGATTCACACATAGTCAGAGATTAGTCCAATTTCTATGGGAGATTGTTATAAACCTTGAACAAAAACAAAACCTCATTTCAATCGAAGCTGAAAATAAGGAGCCCAGTTATTCCTTTAGCACCATAGGATTTGAGTGTTAGTAAATTTTAGCTAAAAATATACGCAGGAAAATAATAGATTTTTTAAAAAGTCAACATTTCTCTGAGCTTGTGGCAATTCCAACCCTTGCCCACAGATAAAGAGGAATTCTAAACAAAACAATTCCACCAGTTTGTTATCGGCTGGATAATGTGGACATTATAAAAGTTACTGCACAAGCTAATACTCTCTGCCTTTGGAGCATTCTGATAAAGTGGACACTGCCACAGTCGGCAGGTCTTGGCTTTTCTTTAAAATCTCAAAATGAAACCTGCAGCAAATGCCTGTGCGCATTGCCCATCTAGATATTTTGTTTTTATCCCAGGTTCTAAGTCCAGCTTTATATGATTATCCTCAAAACAACTTACACTTAACAAGGCAACCTAAATTGAACATCATTGCTCATCAGAAATTGCATATTTATAGTGCCTTTCACATTGTATAGCCTTTAATTTAAGTCTCTTTCTGCATCCGCAAATATCTGTTGACATGCTTCCTGTCCCTCCCCCCCCCCCCCCCCCCCCCCCCCCCCCCCCCCCACCTTCTGCATCCTTTTGGTGAGGTACAGTTCCAAGGATGCTGGCTGTCCTCCAGGAACTGAGATCCCGCTGGACCTTGACCAAGTCTTTCTGCATGAACTTAAATGGTGAACACAAACAGGCGACTTAACCTGGCAGGGACAGCAGCCAGCCTGTTATTCTAACCCATGGGCCAAGCAAACATTCCAGCGACATACGTCACTTTTCTAGAATTTGCAGATTTTTTTCCTCTCTCCCAAAACACCCCCACAGTAATTTCAGCATTTAATTTGTTCTTCCTATTTACAACCACGTTGGTGCTAGAAGAGAAGGCACTGTCTGAATTGGCTTGTTGGGCAATCAATGGCAAGGCTGTAGGGTCAACATTAGCACTTCTCTGCCACCTCCACACCCACCAGGACCATTTCAGAGTCTCAGGGTCTCCTTGAAGACAGTTGTTCCCATGGTTCATCCCAGCTCTTATAGACAATAGACAACAGACAATAGGTGCAGGAGTAAGTCATTCGGCCCTTCGAACTAGCACCACCATTCAATCTTCTTCTTTCGTGTGGTGTGCGCAGCCTAAAGTTGTAGGACAACTTGTTCTATTTGACCTTCTATTTGTGCACGTTGAGTTGATTGCATTAGTCGAAACAGGGTGCACCACGTGAAGGTTGCAATCTTCCACCCAGCCATTCAATGTGATCATCCACAATCAGTACCCTGTTCCTGCCTTCTCCCCATATCCCCTGACTCAGCTATCTTTAAGAGCCCCATCTAGCTCTCTGTTGAAAGTACCCTGAGAACAGGTCTCCACCACCCTCTGTTGCAGAAAATTCCACAGACTCACAACTCTGTGTGAAAAAGTGTTTCCTCATCGCCAAATGGCTTACCCCTTATTCTTAAACTGTGGCTCCTAGTTCTGTAATCCCCCAACATCGGGAACATGATTCTTGCCTCTAGCATGTCCAAACCCTTAATAATCTTATATGTTTCAATAAGATATCCTCTCATTCTTCTAAATTCCAGAGTTTGCAAGCCCAACTGCTCCATTCTCTTAGCATATGACAGTCCTGCCATCTGGGGAATAAACCTTGTGAACCTACGCTGCACTCCCTCAATAGCAAGAATGTCCTTCCTCAAATTTGGAGACCAAAACTGCACACAATAATTCAGGTGTGGTCTCACTAGGGCCCTGTACAACTACAGAAGGACCTCTTTGCTCCTTTACTCAACTCCTCTTGTCATGAAGGCCAACATGCCATTCACTTTCTTCACTGCCTGCTGTACCTGCATACTTACCTTCATTGACTGATCGACAAGGACCCCCAGATTCCATTGTACTTCCCCTTTTCCCAACTTGACACCATTTATATAATAATCTGCCTTCCTGTTTTTGTTACCAAAGTGGATAACTTCACATTTACCCATATTAAACTGTATCTGCCATTATTTCTGCCCACTCACCCAACCTGTCCAAGTCACCCTGCATTTCCATAGCATCCTCCTCGCAGTTCACACTGCCACCCAGCTATGTGTCATCTGCAAATTTGCTAATGTTACTTGTAATCCCTTCATCTAAATCATTAATATATAACGTTAATAGCTATGGTGCCAGCACCGAGCCTTGCGATACCCCACTAGTCACTGCATGCCATTCTGAAACAGACCCTTTAATCTCTTCTATTTGTTTCCTGTCCGCCAACCAATTTTCTATGCTGTGTCAGCACTCTAGCCCCAATACCACCCCTAATACAATTCCTCCTTTCTCCGCAAGTTAAAAAGGGTGAAAGAGTGTGATAATGGAAGGTTGTTTTCAGATTGGAGAACTGTAAGTAATGGTGTACTGCAGCGATTAGTGTTGAGTCCCCTGTTGCTTGTCATATATATCAATTAATTGGATGAGAATGTAGGTGGCATGTTTAGTATGTTTGCGGATGACAGTAATCGTAGATAGTGAAGAAGGTTGTCTCAAATTGCAACAGGATCTCGATCAACTGAGAAACTGGGCAAAGATTTATCAGGTGGAAGTTAAATCAGACAGATGCAAAACAATCACATTTGGTAGAGTTGCTGCCTTGCAGTGCTGGAGAACCGGTTTCAATCCTGACTACGGGTGCTATCTGTACGGAGTTTGTACATTCTTCCTGTGACCACATGGGTTTTAACCGGGTGCTCCAGTTTCCTCCCACACTACAAAGACATACAGGTTTGTAGGTTGATTAGCTTTGGTAAAAAATTATACATTTTCCCTAGTGCGTAGGATAGTATTATTGTACGGGGTGATCTCTGGTCGGTGTGGACTCAGTGGGCGAAAGGACCTATTTCTGCTCAGTATGTTTGTATGTCTAAAGTCTAAAAGGCTGGGTGTGTTGCCATGGATGGTCAGGGGTGACTTGATAGAGATATCTAAAAATATGAGATGCATAGACAATGTAGACACCACAGTCTGTTTCCTATCACAGGAGTCTCTAAAACTAAAGGTTTAGGCTTAAGGTGAGAAGGAGGAAATTTAAAGGAGATCTGAGTAAATCATTTACACAAAAAGTAATTGGCATTTGGAGTGAGCTGCCAGAGGAGGTGGTGGAGGCAGAATCAATAACATAATTTAAGAGGCATCAGGACAGATATTTGAATGTGCAAGGCGTAGAGGGATAATAAAATTAATGCAGCAAAATGGTACTGGTATAGATAGGCACAATGGACAGCATCAATGTAGTGGGCCTTAAGGCCTGTTTCTGTGCTGTACAACTGACTAAAACTGGATTTATATCTAAATTTCCCACTTTCTATGGAATTCATCAAACTGTAGCATTAACCTAGTTTTCCACTGATGCTGCCTGACCTACTGAGTATTTCCACCATTTTTTTAGTTTTTAACAGCTATGGGCGCTGATGTGGGTTTGTTGAGACCATCAGCTAATGAAGAGCAGAACTGAACCAGAATTCCTCCTGCTCACTGCTCACCAAGTGCTTTCAAATAATTTTCATTAATTCCGAGATACTTATGTACTAATCCTGCTCTGCTGCGCTTGACATCACATTCTTAAGCTGGACCTAGAGGGTTCAATTGTAGGTGGCTGTGAAGTGTCATCATGTGACCTCCTGCTTCCAACTCTCTGACCCTACAGACCTACCTTTCCTCACCCAACAAACCAATAATAAGTGTTTTATCTTCCATCACCAATCGGGCAAGCGAGCAGAGTTTTCATCATCCAGATAATTCTTGACTTCCAGTCAAACCACTTGGATGTTTTTCTTTAATCATTAATATCCAAAATACTCAAAACAGATTCCTTTTAAAAAGAGTTAACGAAGAAACTGCAGATGCTGGAGAATCGAGGGTTACACAAAAAGCTGGAGAAACTCAGCAGGTGCAGTGGACTGTCCAGTCTGAAGAAGGGTCTCGACCCGAAATGTCGCCTATCTCCTTCGCTCCTTAGATGCTGCTGCACCCGCTGAGTTTCTCCAGCTTTTTGTGTAACCCTCCTTTTAAAAAGAGTTTGATTGCCCCTTTGACTTTTTATCCTGGAGTAACTTATAGCACTGTCATGGAAATTATTATTTTAATTCCTGGCAACTGCAGGGCAATCCAGGGGGATTGACAACTCTGAATGGATCTGTTGATAAAAATTAGGCTCCAGAAATCTCCAGCAGTTGCAACATCTGCAGGATGGCTAAAGATCCAAGTCAGGCTCCCAGTGTCCTCTGCCAATGGCCAACTCTCAGCATACCTTTCGCCACCTTTAAAAAAAAGAGAGCGAGTGTATTGGGGGGGGGGGGGGGGGGGGGGCATACAATGCGGGGATTTTCAGTACTGTACTGGGATGTCCGTTGAGATTTTTGTGCTCCCAGGACTGTAGTGTGACCCACACAGTAAATTAGGTCTCTGCCTGCAGTGCCCACCCGCTCCTGCCATGCAGGGCTGAGCAAGATGGCCACCTCTGCTTCGAGGACTCCGTTGATGAGCAGAGAGTCCGCGGCAGTGAACAAGCCTCAGCCAATGGAGCCCTGAGATCCTGTTTCCCAAAGCAGCCTTACAGCCTGTGGTATAATGTGCTGGAGTAAGTCAGTAGGTCAGGTACCATCTATGGAAGGAATGGATAGGTGACCTTTAGATTTAGCCTGAAGAAGGGTCCTGATCCAAAAGGTGACATCCATTCCTTCCATGGATGCTCCCTGACCCATAGAGCTCCTTCAGCAATTTGTGTTTTACATAGGATTTTAGCATCTGCAGTTCCTTTGGACAGCCTGCACAGCAGATGGGGCAGTGAGGGAGGGACAGACCTTGCCGTCTTCATGTTTTAAATCTCTAATGCAGGAGCCTCCAAACTTTTCAGCATGAGGGCCACATTATATATTTGGCACATTTTTATGGGCCGTACACACACACTCACGCACACTCACACACACATTCACACATTCACATACTCACACACACACACACCCACCCACCCACACACACTCACACTCACACACCCACTCACCCACCCACACACCAACCCACACACCCACCCACACACACACACCCACTCACACACACCCACTCACACACGCTCACTCACACACACGCACACTCACTCACACACACTCACACACCCACCAACTCACCCACTGGGACCACCGCCGCTGCTGTCGCCGATCTTCCTTGTCTCCCCAGGGCCATCGACGGTAACCTGTCAGCAGCTGCACGCAAACCCTCAACTTGATAGCCTATGGCTGATAGCTGATAGCCAATGGCAAACTGATGTGTACGTTCCCGTGACCCCTTGTTCTGGACTTCCCCAACATCGGGAACAATCTTCCTGCATCTAGCCTGTCCAACACCTTAAGAATTTTGTAAGTATCTATAAGATCCCCCATCAATCTTCTAAGTTCTAGCCAGTACATGCCAGGAAACAGTCTGGTGAACCTTCTCTGTACTCCCTTTATGGCAAGAATGTCTGTCCTCAGATTAGGAGACCAAAACTGTACGCAATACACCAGGTGTGGACTCACCAAGACCCTGTACAACTGCAGTAGAACTTCCTTGCTCCTATACTCAAATCCTTTTGCTATGAATGCAAACATACCATTCACTTTCTTCACTGCCAGCTGCACTTGCATGCCTACTTTCAATGACTGATGTATCATGACACCCAGGTCTCGTTGCATCTCCCCTTTCCCTAATCGGCCACCATTCAAATAATAGTCTACTTTCCTGTTTTTGCCACCAAAGTGGATAACCTCACATTTATCCACATTATACTGCATCTGCCATGCATTTGCCCACTCACCCAACTTATCCAAGTCACCTTGCAGCCTCCTAGCATCTTCCTCACCGCTAACACTGCCCCCAGCTTTGTGTTAACCGCAAACTTGGAGATGTTGCATTCAATTCCCTCATCCAAATCATTAATATATATTGTAAAGCTGGGGTCCCAGCACCGAGCCTTGCGGTACCCCACTAGTCACAGCCTGCCATTCTAAAAAGGACCCGTTTACTCCTACTCTTTGCTTCCTGTCTGCCAGCCAGTTCTCTATCCACATCAATACTGAACCCCCAATAACGTAAGCTTTAAGTTTGCATACTAATCTCTTATGTGGGACCTTGTCGAAAGCATTCTGAAAGTCCAGATATAACACATCCACTGGTTCTCCCTTATCCACTCTACTAGTTACATCCTCGAAAAATTCTATAAGATTCGTCTGACATGATTTACCTTTCATAAATCCATGGTGACTTTGTCCAATGATTTCACCATTTTCCAAATGTGCTGCTATCTCATCTTTAATAACTGACTAGCAGTTTCCCCACTACCGATGTTAGACTAACTGGTCTGTAATTCCCCGTTTTCTCTCTCCCTCCCTTTTTAAAAAGTGGGGTTACATTAGCTACCCTCCAATCCTCAAGAACTACTCCAGAATCTAAAGAGTTTTGAAAAAGTATCACTAATGCATCCACTATTTCTGGAGCTACTTCCTTAAGTACTCTGGGATGCAGCCTATCTGGCCCTGGGGATTTATTAGCCTTTACACCATTCAATTTACCTAACACCACTTCCCGGCTAACCAGAATTTCACTCAGATCCATCTCATTTGACCCCCGGTCCCCTGCTATTTCTGACAGATTATTTATGTCTTCCTTAGTGAAGACAGAACCAAAGTAGTTATTCAATTGGTCTGCCATGTCCTTGTTCCCCATGATCAATTCACCTGTTTCTGATTGCAAGGGACCTACATTTGTTTTAACTAATCTTTTTCTCTTCACATATCTATAAAAACTTTTACAGTCAGTTTTTATGTTCCCTACCAGTTTTCTTTCATAATCTATTTTCTCTTTCCTAATTAAGACCTTTGTCCTCCTCTGCTAGACTCTGAATTTCTCCCAGCCCTCTGGTAAGCTGCTTTTTCTGGCTAATTTGTATGCTTCATCTTTTGTTTTGATACTATCCCTGATTTCCCTTGTTATCCACAGATGTACTACCGTCCCTGATTTATTCTTTTGCCAAACTGGGATGAACATTTTTTGTAGTTCATCCATGCAGTCTTTAAATGCCTTCCATTGCCTATCCACCGTCAACCCTTTAAGAATCAATTGCCAGTTTATCTTGGCCAATTCACGTCTCATACTCTCAAAGTTACCTTTCTTTAAGTTCAGAACCCTTGTTTCTGAATTAATTATGTCACTCTCCATCCTAATGAAGAACTCAACCATATTATGGTCACTCTTGCCCAAGGGGCCACGCACATCAAGACTGTTAACTAACCCTTCGTTATTACTCAATACCCAGACTAGAATAGCCTGCTCTCTCGTTGGTTCCTCTACATGTTGATTTAGAAAACTATCCTGCATACATTCCAAGAAATCCTCTTCCTCAGCATCCCTACCAATTTGATTCACACAATCTATATGTAGATTGAAGTCACCCATTATAACTGTTTTAACTTTGTTGCACACATTTCTAATTTCCTGTTTGATGTCATCGCCAACTCCACTACTACTGTTGGGTGGCCTATACACAACTCCCACTAGCGGTTTCTGCCCCTTAGTGTTTTGCAGCTCTACCCATATCGATTCCACATCCTCCAAGCTATCCTCCATGTCCTTCCTTTCTATTGCGTTAATCTCCTCTCTATCCAGGAATGCTACCCCACCTCCTTTTCCTTTCTGTCTATCCCTCCTGAATATTGAATATCCCAGGATGTTCAGCTCCCAGCCTTGGTCACCCTGGAGCCATGTCTCCGTGATCCCAACTATATCATATTCATTAATAACTATCTGCACATTCAACTCATCCACCTTATTACGAATGCTCCTTGCATTGAGACATAAAGCCTTCCGGCTTGTTTTTACAACACTCTTACCCTGCAATTATGTTGTAAAGTGGCCCTTTTTGATTTTTGCCCTGGATTTGTCTGCCTGCCACTTTTACTTTTCACCTTGCTACCTATTGCTTCTACCCTTATTTTACACCCCTCTGTCTCTCTGCTCACACATTTAAGAAACCCATCACCTCTTATTCTCTGTTTATTATATTTTTCTACTTTCTCCCCTACATGTTGAGCCTGAGTGCTTCCCTTCTCTGCCTCCTGCCTCACACACTGTCTACTAGCTTTCTCTATTTTGAGTCCCTCCCCCCAACCATTCTAGTTTAAAGTCTTCCCAGTAGCCTTTGAAAATCTCCCCGCCAGGATATTGGTCTCCCTCAGGTTCAAGTGCAACCCATTATTTTTGTACAGGTCATACCTTCCTCAAAAGAGGTCACAATGATCCAGAAACTTGAATGCCTGCCCTCTGCACCAGTCCTTCAGCCACGCATTTATCCTCCACCTCGCTCCATTCCTACTCTCACTGTTGCGTGGCACAGGCAGTAATCCTGAGATTGTTACCTTCGCGGTCCTTCTCCTTTACTCTCCTCCTAACTCCCTAAATTCTCCTTTCAGGACCTCTTCTCTTTTTCTACCTATGTCATTGGTACCTATATGTACCACAACCTCAGGCTCCTCTCCCTCCCCTTTCAGGATATCTTGGACACGTTCAGACACATCCCAGACCCTGGCACCAGGGAGGCAAACTACCATCCGGGCCTCCTGACTGCATCCACAGAATCGCCTATCTGACCCCCTAACTGTAGAGTCCCCTATTACTAATGCCCTCCTCTTCTTTTCCCTACCCTTCTGAGCAACAGGGCCGGTCTCTGTGCTTGCGGCTCGGCCGCTGTCGCTACCCCTATGTAGGCTGTCTCCCCCAACAGTACTCAAACAGGAGTACTTATTGCCAAGATGTACAGCCACCGGGGTACTCTCTAGTCCCTGCCTCTGCCCCTTGCCCCTCCTATCCGTGACCCACTTGTCTGCTTCCCGTGGTCTTGGAGTGACCCCCTCTCTGTAACTCCTCTCTATGACCTCCTCACTCTCCCTGACAAGACAGAGGCCATCAAGCTGCTGTTCCAGGTTCCTAATACGGTCTCTTGGGAGCCCCATCGTGACGCACCTAGCGCAGATGTGGACGTCTGGAAGGCTATCAGACTCCATGACCTCCCACATCTGACATCCAGAACAGTAAACTGCCCTGGCACTAATACTCCCCCACTTACCCAGGATACAATACAAACTGCTGGAAGAAATCAGCAGGGATCTAACTCCCAATCAGCTGCTTCCTCTAATCCGCTTCCACCTATCAGCGCCTTCCTCAAGCCCACTTGTTTTGAAATGTGAATGGAACGTTACAGATTTGGAACATTACAGATTTGGGTTCCTCCCACACCGACGGCTCCTGGGCCTCTGTAAAAACAAAGCCCCATGCTCAGGTTTTAAGTTTACCACTCGGACGTCGCTCCTCCCACACCAACGGCTCCTGGGCCTCTGTCCCTCAAACTTTCCCTCAATCTTCCAGCAACTCTTCCCGTCACTGAGCATGGAAAGCATGTCTACTTTCTTTTGATCTCCGTGTGGGGCATGTAACTGGCACGCACAGCTCTATGGAGCAGACCGTGAGTAACCAGGGCTGGGGCACTGGCCTTGGAGATGATACTGACATGGGCCAGCCTGTCTTTAGAGCGTGGATAAGAACATGGAGCAGAGAGAACAACGGTGGAATCTCCCCAGCACCTTTACGTGGATTGTCAATGTTTAAAACAGTTACATAGACTCACAAACATGCACATGCACGCATTGACAGACAACCACCCACGTGCACACATGCACGTGCACACACTCATACATACGAGTAGCACAGGTTGGTTTGGCAACTTTTTGTGGACACAGCCCAGTATTTCACGCAAACCAGCCGACCCCCCATCGACTCCATCGAGACTTCACACTGTTCAGAAAAGCAGCCCACATAATCAAGGACCAATCACGCCCAGCGATTCACTCTTCTCCCCTCCACCGTGAAGCAGAAGATAAAAAGCTTGAAAGCACAGACCACCAGATTCAAGAATAGCTTCTTTCCCTTTTTGAAAACAGGTCCTAAGGCCCACCGAGTCCAGGCTGACCATTGATTTCCCACACTGACTTTGTCATCCACTCCCTACACACACAGGGCAATTTACAGAGGCCAATTAACCTACAAATCTGCACAATTTTGGGATGTGGGTTGAAACTGTGGCACTCAAAGGAAACCCACACGGTCGCGTACAAACTAAGGGCAGACAGCACACGAGGTCAGCATCGAACCCTGGTCTCCAGCACATCTACCAGCTGTCCCACTGTGCCACCAACTAAGGATATGCTAAGGATGTATTCCCAATCTCCCAATCTATCTTGTTGTAGCCCTTACACATTTTGTATTTGCACTTTCTCTTAGCAGCAACATTATATTGTTTACTCTTTTTCCTTTCTCCTTCGCACTACCCATTCCAATCATGTACGGTTTGACTGCACACGTGCATGGCCTGGCTTGCTTGGATGGCACATTGGATAATGATTTTCCATGGTATCAGAGTACACATGACAATTATAAGTCAGAACAGTATAGACAGTCAGAAAGATACTTCCTCTCACACACACACACACAGACAGACCAAAAACGAAAAGGTTTACATTCCTGAACTCAGGATGTGAGACTCTTCAGTGTTGAGGAGCAGCAATTAATGTTTATCTGAGGGATGTACCAGATGGAAACAGAGCTGGAAAATCGATTGTCCTATTCCCCTCTTGAATGTCAGAGCCCACCTTTCCTCAGTTACAGGAAACAAGACAGAGGGAAACCAATGTAAAATAAACAATGTGTGAGATTCACAAGGGCAGGGCGGCCCAGGCACAACTATGATGTTTTATATGAAGCTGAATACTTCCTCTTATCAGAAAGCTGTACAAACTGACAAGTTCTGGAAAGTGTCCAGTATTCACAAAGGATCTGGAGGAAGGCTCAGGCGAGGGCTTGTGTGAATCCACTGTATCACTATAATTGAATGAATGGGCGAGCTTGAGACTTGTGTAGCTAGGACATGTTGGCTGGTGTGGGCAAGTTGGGCCGCAGGGGATTTTTCCTTGCTGTATCACTCTATGTCTCTTAAACAAACCTCTAAACTTCATCAATAGACTATAGACAATAGCATGAGTAGGCCCTTCGAGCCAGTACCGCCATTTATTGTGATCATGGCTGACCATCCACAATCAGTACCCCGTTCACGCCTTCTCCCCATATCCTTTGATTCTGCTATCTTTAAGAGCTCTATCTAACTATATCTTGAATGCATTCAGATAATCGGCCTACACTCCCTTCTGAGGCAGAGAGTTCCACAGATTCACAACTCTCTGGGTGAAAAAGTTTTGAATCTCCACTCTAAATGGCCTACCCCTTATTCTTAAACTGTGGCACCTGGTTCTGCACTCTCCCAACATCAGGACCATGTTTTCTGCCTCTAGCGTGTCCAATCTCTTAATAATTTGATACTGTATGTTTCAATGAAATCCCAATCATTCTTCTAAATTCCAGTGTATACAAGCCTATTCACTCCATTCTTTCAACATATGACAGTCCAGCCAGCCAGGGAATTAACCTTGTGAACCTACGTTGCACTCCCTCAATAGCAAGAATGTCCTTCCTCAAATCTGGAGACCAAAACTGCACATAATGCTCTTGGTGTGGTTTCACCAGGGCCCTTTACAACTGCAGAAGGACCTCTGTGCTCCTATACTCAAATCCTCTTGTTATGAAGGCCAACATGCCATTCGCCTTCTTCACTGCCTGCTGTACTGCATGCTTACTTTCATTGACTGATGTACAAGGACATCCAGATCTCGTTGTACTTCCCCTCTTCCTAACTTGACACCATTCAGATAATAATCTGCCTTCCTGTTCTTACCACCAAAGTGCATAACCTTACATTTATCCACATTAAACTGCATCTGCCATGCATCTACGCACTCACCCAACCGATCCAAGTCACCCTACATCCTCATAGCATCCTCCTCACAGTTCACACTGACAGCCAGCTTTGGGTCATCTGCAAATTTGCTAATGTTACTTTTAATCCCTTCATCAAAATCATTTATGTAAATTGTAAATAGCTACGGTCCCAGCACCAAGCCATGCGGTACCCCACTAGTCACTGCCTGCAATTCTGAAAAGGACCCATTAATCCCTACTCTTTGACAACCAAATTTCTATTTATGTCAGTCCCCTACCCCCAATGCCATGTGCTCTAATTTTGCCCACTAATCTCCTACGTGGGACCTTATCAAAGGCTTTCTGAAAGTTCAGGTACACTACATCCACTGGCTGTCCTTTGTCCATTTTCCTAGTTACATCCTCAAAAAATTCCAGAAGATTCATCCAGCATGATGTCCCCTTCGTAAATCCATGCTGACTCAGACCGATCCTGTTACTGCTATCAAAATTTGCCCCTATTTCATCTTTTATATTTGACTCCAGCATCTTCCCCACCACCGATGTCAGGCTAACTGGTCTATAATTCCCTGTTTTCTCTCTCCCTCCTTTCTGAAAAAGTGGGTAACATGAGCTACCCTCCAATCCACAGGAACTGATGCTGAATCTATAGAACATTGGAAAACGATCACCAATGCGTCCAAGATATGTGGTGTCACCTCCTTAAGTACCTGAGAGAAAACAGGTTAACTACTGATACCTTCACTAATACTTTTACAATGATGAAGGTGCACCTTCTTCCTTCTACCTTTACTGCAGTCAGAGTCATTGAAAGGACTTGGTATGGTCCTTCCCAATGAACTTCTGATCCTTTCCTTCCCCAATTCTTTACTAAGACATAGTCTCCAGGTTTTACTTTAATGGGAGTTACTAGTGAAGGCATATCCTCATATGCTCTCACTCTACAATGTAAATCCCTGAAAGCTCTTATCAAGGCTAAAATATAGTCAGTCATCTCTGCAGTCATATGGTGGAAATTAACTATTTTCATTGCATTCTGGTTCCAAGGGGTTTTCAGGAGTCTACCGTAAATAATTTCAGCTGGGTGTAATCTACATTTTCCTGCAGGCATGACTCTCATCTGAAATATGGCTATTGGGAGTAATTTAATCCATCGAATGCCTTTATTTTGGCTAATTTTGTTTTAAGGGTCTGGTTTGCCTTTCTACAAGTTCGGCAGCCTGTGGTTGATAAGCATAGTATAATTGCTACTGGATCCCCAGCTGTTCACAAAATTCTTTATTGATTTGTCCAATAAAGTGTGGACTGTTACCTGAGCTAAGTCGAATGGGAATGCCGAATCTAGGGACAATTTCTCTCATCAGCACCTTGACAACAGTAGCCGCTTTATTGTCAAGGGTTGGGAAGGCTTCGATCCACCTGCCGAATACATTGACTATGACAAGAACGTATTTGTATCTGTGGCATATTTCTAATTCAATATAGACCATTTTGCAATGTCTCAAAAGGACCCATAGGCAATGGTGTTTTTCCTGCTTCACATCCTATTCCTTTCCCTGGATTGTATTGCTGGCAGACCAGGTAATTACTGCTCACCTTTTGAGCAAAAGATTGTAATTTTGGATGCCAACAAGTAGCTAATAGAGTGTTCCCTACCACAATGGGTTGTATAATGCATACACTCAATAACCCATATGGCCAATTAGTGTGTCTTGCAAGTTTGCCATGCTGGAGTGGTCCACAGCCCAGTCATACAATCCAGTACACATCCCAGTTGTCTCCATCTTTCCTTATGTCCCTCAGTAGCCTCTTGTAATCGAATGATTTCTTGGATAATCGGCATTAGTTTCTCCAAGGGGGAATCTGTTAGTTACACTTTTAGTCTGCCTCATCATTCTAGGTACCACCACCTTACCTACCCATGATACCTTTTTAGCAACTAAGTCGGCATTACAATTTCCAATGTCTACTGGGGTCTGTCCTTTAGTATGGGCACTACATTTTATTACAGAGATTTGGCTGGGTAGCATTAAGGCCAAAAAAATTGTCACCAATTGTTTGTGTGATATTTAGGTTCCTGCAGAAGTTAGCATCACCTTATTCTTCCATAATTGACCAAAATCATGCACCACCCCAAATGCATATCGAGAATCAGTGTAAATGTTTACTTTTAGATCTTCACCAATAATAAAAGCCCTAATTAAAGCAAACAATTCAGCTTGTTGTGCTGAATAGGGTGATTCAAAAGCAGCTGCTTCCACAATTTCTGTCTTTTGATTAATAATTGCATATCCAGACAACCACTCACCTCATGGTCCAATGGATGCACTACCGTCCACATATAATGTGATGTCAGGGTCTTCCATGGGTACATCCCTCAAGTCTTTTCTCACTATGTTTCCTCCTCTATAGGGGGCACCTGGTGGCGGCGTGACTCACTTTGCAGCGGCCCCTACAGCCTGTCTGTCTTTTTAAAAACTTTTTGTCTAGTTAAATGAAGTTGTTCGTGTTTTTTTAATACTATTTTTAACTGTGTATATGTGGGGGGCGGGGGGTGGTGGGGGAGGGGGAACCTTTTAAAATCTTTTCCCTGTACGGGAGACCCGACCTTTTCCCTGTCGGGTCTCCATTGTCGTTGGGGCCTAGCACAGTGGAGCGGCCTCCAAGCGGAATGACCTGGGGGCTCCAGTCGCGGAACTGCGGACTCACCATCGTGGGGCTGGCCGGCCTCGGAGCGTGGGGAGTGGTGGTGGCTCGCTGCTGCGGCCCGAATCCGGGGCTCAGAGGCTCCAGCTGCAGGCCTGTGGGCTGTGATATTGGGAGATCACAGGTCCTAGTGGGAGACCGCTTTTCGGAGCTCCCGCAACGTAACTTCTCCAGCCCATGTAGCAGGGTTGGAACGACCCGAACCGGGGCCATACATCACCCGACGCGGCTTTAACGGCCGCAGGACATTCCAACACCTGCCGGGGACCTCCAACTTTGTGACTTTAGGGCCTGGAGTGGGGCTGTACATCGTCCGGCGCGGCCTTAAATGGCCGTGGGACTGGGGCTTCAACATCGGGAGAGAAATGTTGCAGGGGAGAGAAAAGACTTTGCCTTACATCACAGTGAGGAGGAGATTCACTGTGATGGATGTTTGTGTAAATTGAATTGTTTGTATGTTTTGTAGGAATTGTCTTTGTATGGCTGTGGAAACAGAGTTTTGTTTGAGCCTCACTGAGGTTCAAATGACATGGAATAAATATTGTATTGTATTGTATAACAAATACACAGTCGTGTTCTGCTTCTGCTCGCTCTTCTGGGGGTGAAATAAGAAAGGAGGCTGGGTTAATTAATGTACAATGTTTGAACTGCAATTTTGGATTGTTTGGCAGGTAAATCACATACTTATTTTGGTGGGCCATTGTCAAACGCTGGGTTTGAAGCTACCCCAATGATGCCAATACCGAATGTGAACTGTACACTGCAATTTCTTGTTGGAGTGTCAAATTAGCCGCCGATTGTAAACTATCGTAAATTGCAGTTAAGATTTGAGTGCAAAGAGGATGTCCCCTAGCTACTGGATCTAATTTGGAGGAGTAATATGCAACTGGTCTATGTTTATCCCCATGCTTTTGTGCACAATCAGATAGAATTGTACAATACAGCTGGAAGCGATGATCGTAAAATGGCCTTCCCAATGCCGGGGCTCGCATCAAAGATCTTTTCAAGTTCTCAAATGCTTCCTGTGCCTCTTTTGTTAGTTTAAATTCACCCTCCTTGCTGCTATAGGGTGTCAGCTCCTTTGTTTCTAGAACTATATTTGGAATCCAGCGTCTGCAATAATTGACCATGCCAAGCCTTTGCCTCATTTGTTTGGCTTCTTTTGGGACTGAAAATTCGCAAATAGGTTCAAGTCTGCTCTTCTCAAGACTTCTTTTGATGGCCGAAATTATAATCCAGAAAATGTTTACTTTCTCCTGAGCTACCATTACTTTTGACAGGGAAACCACATATCCTAGATCGGCGAGATGATTTAGTAATTGTGCAGTGTCTTCACGATTACTGGATTCATCTTTACTGGCCACCAATAGGTCATCAACATACTGCACTAAGGTTGAATTCATTTTAAACTTTAAAGTACCTAGCTGATCCTGCAGACACCTGGAAAACAATGTAGGCAAGTTGACAAATCCTTGAGGCAACCTGGTCCAGGTATATGGTTGTCCCTTATAGGTGAAGGCAAACAAATATTGGCTGTCTTCAAGAAGAGGAAGATAAAAGAATGCATGTTGTAAGTTGACTATTGAAAAGACTTTGGCTTCAGCCGGTATTTGGGCTAGGATATGGGCAGGATTTGGCACTAGGGCATGAAGTGGTTCTACAACAGAGTTGATTTCCCTCAAATCTTGCACAAGTCTATATTGAGCCTACTTTCCCGGTTTCAGAACGGCAAGAATAGGGGGGTTACAGATAGATTAGCACATCACCAATATTCCTTGTTCTAGCAAACCCCAAATTCATTTGTCTAGGCTGCTGATGGCCTGTAGTTTCAATGCTGGAGAGCTACATGGATGGGATTGATGTTCACGCACCATTCCTGAGCAGTGTCCTCCGCCCATACTTGAGGGTCCACATACTCCTAATCCTTGTTCCCCAGATGATGACGCAAGTGGGTAACAACCTTCCTTGCGGCCTGGTAAAATTCAACAACAAATTGGTTAGACAAATTTTGCTTTTGATAATTATTTGGGTTTGCCAAGGTAATTGCTTTTCTTACCATCGTTCTTAGGCCTTTAGCTCTAGCTGGGAAATTTACCTTTTGAGTGATATGAGGAGCGGCCTCGTCCGTTCTTTTCCATAATTGTGCTGGTATTTTAGCATATTTGGCAGCTCCCTCTTTCCCTTCCACTAGTGCCAATACTTCTATTTCCCATTCCTGTCCTTCATATGATTTAAGGAAGGCTTCCAGCTCACTATTCTTTCCACTTCTATCGTGACAGTGTAATATGAAGTGGGGGTTCTTCGTCTGGATCTAAGGACCACCAATGAGGGGTCACTATAGAATAACATTGTTGTGCAGGGGCCCAGCGGGTCACTACTATACCTCTACCGCCACATTCTATTTTTAGTTGGAAAGCACAGAGTAAATCTCTCGCCAACAGGTTGCAATCTAATCCAGTGGTTATCACAAATCTGTGTTTGATTGTCTTTCCTCCATACACTACTTCAACTGTGTCAGAGAAGGGATACTGGCAAATTTGTCCTTGAAACCCAGAGAGATTCTGAACTTCTTTTGATTCTGGTAAATTATAAATTGATTGAAAAGATGACATGGATGTGCCTGTGTCGACTAGAAAGGTGCAGATTTTACCTTCAACCTGTAGAGACAACATAGGTTCCTCATCAGACTTGCATCCAGTCACTACCAGGTTTGCTAATCATAGGCGTGTGAATGGGTTACTCTGAGAAAAGGAGATTTGTCCCCTTGGATCCAGTTCACTCTCTACTCTCTAGAATCCAGTTGATCCCTCCATTCTCTTTGATCTTGGAGATTTCTTCTGTGGCCCCCTCTGTCGTTCCTCTCTTTATTTGGGCACCCTCTACTCCAGTGACCTGCCCCTCCGCAATAATAACCATGGCTCATTCCCGGTGGCCGGCCTGTCCTTAACCCTGGTCTTTGGAGGACTGGTTCTAGGGCAGATGCTTCGCTATAAGATCGGTCTAGATATTCCGGAACTAACTTCTCCTTGTATATAGTTTTCTGGTAATCTAGGGATCCAGGATTCAGAGTCGAATTTTGTTTTTTTTTTCTAATTACATATTCAGTTCTTGGTTTTACTGCAGGTGGGCTATCCTGCTTCTTTATTTCCTTCCAATGATATCTTTCAGCCCTTGCCATTTGGCTGGCACTATTTTCTGTCCAGTCCATGTTATTAGTCTTAATGGCTTCTGCTACATTGGTGGGGAAACAATTCAGTAGGATGGCACAATATTGATGGGGATTTACTCCATTTCTGCAATTTAAGTCACCCGATTGATCCATATATAATTCATATATAATCGCTCTAAAAACTTATCTGCTCCTTCTCCCCTTTTTGGTCTTATATCCAATATTCTGGCCAAATCGATTGGTTTCTGAAGGGTGTTGGCAAGAGCTGCTAAAACAGCTTCCTCCCTTGCCCCATTATCTGCTATTATATTTGCGAGAGCTTCATGCGAAGGATGTCCTAAAATCGTTAGGAATATGGCATGCTCACTTGGGGTAATTATTTGCTGGATCATCGGCCATAAATCCTGGGAATCAGCATGATAGACGCGCATTGTAGTTCTTAAGTGATCCGCAAAAGAAGCGGGTGATTTTCTACGATCGGGTATTTGACTCAAAATAGCCATCATCTCGTTAGGCTTCCATGGGGAGTAGACTCTAATTGTACAGGGATTATTTGCACTTACTGCATTGGCTGGATCAAAAGAAGGATTAGGCATTTCCCTCCCAGGGAACTGTCTAAGGGTTGTTTGTTTAGCTTCAGTATCTACTTTAGCCTCTTCAATTATAGTCTCACATCCAGATGTATCTTCCCCTTCACAGAGGGTTCACGGTATTTTCTAAAGGCTTTCCTTCCTTCCTTAACTGCTCGTTCAATTTGTCTAGGGGTGTGCTCTTCTTTTTCCATAACTAATTTAGTCTTTTTCTTAGTTTGGCTTCTGGTACCGTGAATTCTAGGACTGTCTGTGATGGACAGATTGGTGGAGGTTAAGGAAGTTTGTACCCTGGGATTTGATTGTCCATTCCTATTATGAACTCCGCGATGTGCATTTGAGGTATTGGGATCGATAGATGAATAAGGTGGTGGCCTTGGAGGACCATCGGGTCCTCGCTGGCACTATTTTCTGTCCAGTCCATGTTATTAGTCTTAATGGCTTCTGCTACATTGGTGGGGAAACAATTCAGTAGGATGGCACAATATTGACGGAGATTTACTCCATTTCTGCAATTTAAGTCACCCGATTGATCCATATATAATTCATATATAATCGCTCTAAAAACTTATCTGCTCTTTCTCCCCTTTTTGGTCTTATATCCAATATATCCTTATGGATGATCATCTTTCTGTGAAAGTTTTCTTTCTCCTTTTATCTTTAACACTCTCAGGCTCTTCCATTAGGCTACCTAAAGGTTCAAATGTTTCCGTTTCTTCTAACACTATCCCCCGTTTTTGAGTTACTTCCTTCCAACTTGCCATTCTTTCTTCCGCTCTACTCACTTTCTGTTCCTTGTTATAATTTCTCCACAATTCAATTAATTCCTGTGCCTCTGTATTATCGCTGCACTGCAATATAATCTGCTCAATGTATTTTAATCCCTTTACAGTATCCATGCCCCCTCAGGGCCATAATTTTTTCCCTAATTCTCTATTTAGCGATCCGGAAAGGATTCTCAATTGATCAGTTTGTGTAAATTCACTGCATATTTCTTGCAGGGGACTGTCTGAGTCAGTGGTCATATCTTTATTGGCATGGTTTCCCATTCTGTTGGATAAGGAAGCAACTCTAAACGACTCGCACCTCTTAACAATTTCCCTTTTTAACTTCGAAATTAACGAAGTCGTTTTAGACAATTTTCAAATCAAAATTCTCCAGGAATCAACCAATCACACTAACATATGTTTTCACAGCCTGTTTCCTATCTCCGATCTTAATCTGAACGCATGTAAATTAACTCTGAACACGTGAGCAAAATTGAACACAAAAAATAAATTAGTCCACTTATCAGAAGTATACCTAACCACACTCCTGCATAAATCAAAAACATTCACTTATTACAAATCACGCACTCAAAAAAATCCTAATCATGGCGCAATCAATCAGCAGGATGACTCCTCCCCCGACGCAATGATCAAAGTACAACCCCTGATCAAACCACCCCAATTCAGATTCTTACAAAATGATATTAAACAAATACGAATATCTAACTTAAACACACTCTCTCTTCAGGTTTTAAATCCGTAAACATTCACACAAGCAGCAACACAAATGACGGTCCGCGGACTTAACACGATCTAAATCTTAACTATTAATTACTCTAATTTTATTGACATACAGAGAATATTTACAAAATCTAGATCCTATGACAATACGGAAAGCTAGATTTTTACAATTTACACAATGATTTAAAGCACTAGCGCACAATTCACGAACACTCGAACTTGACACTGCGTCACACTGTTATCACGCAGTGAACCTCTGCCTCTGATACAAACGATTTTCCCCTTCCTAGCTTACTCTTTGCTGAGGGGTACAATTCCTTAAATGATAACTTTTCCTCCTGAATGTTACTCTCCCTCAGCTAAAACTGGACTTCTATAGTCGGACCTTTATCCCTCTTCTCTAAGTTCGACAGAATTAGGGGTACCCTTCGCTATTTGGAAAACTTTTCGTCACGTAAGGAGGCTCCCATCTCTCAGGTAGTCTTTGCTATCAGGTACTAGTCAACAATCAACAGAGGGTTACTATTCACTGTTGATCAGCTGCCATTCGGAATCGATCACGGTCATGCACCAACTTCGAAGTTCCATATACAGGAATTCGAATTCCACCTTACGCAGAACTTCATTATTTGAACATTTGGCTACAAATATAGACTCAGACTCGAACTCGATCTCCTAATTTTTAGTGTGTATCGCTCTTACTATGTGGGCTCTCGAATCAGTTGAAATTGACTAATTAAATTATTGAACGAACTGGAGTATTCCAGCCAATCTATACTCTGTTCATCCAAGCCCGGTACCTTTTCAAGGCTCTTTGTCCGTCACTTCAGGTAAAGACTCAGATACCTACACACAGATTCACCCTTCTGCTAAGTACCGAGGATCCAGCACCTAGCCCCTTCGTGCTGTGAATTATCGATGCTGTTTATCGAAGCGCACCTTTTCAATTCACGCTCCCGGCAATGAGGGCGAGATCTGTATTTTAATGTCCCACCAATTTGGATACCAAGTTTAACCCTGGGCCACTCCTTATTTGGCTCTGGTTGAAGGCAGCTGCCGTCTGTCCAACTACGACCAGTTTTGGGTCTCTAACCCAAGAAAAGGCCTCTAACCCATCCCCACCAGGGCCTCTAACCCCGGCCTGGTTTTATGGGCCTCCAACCCAAAGGTGTGCTAACCACTCCCCCATGCTTGCTAGGCTCTGTTCTAATGATCTCGATTAGACCCTTTCCCAAGCCTGCGAATGATCGATCCGCTCCGACTCATGAAGTGCCAAAAATCAATGCGAAAACCGCACCTTGGGCCCGATTTCTGCACCCTTGATCGCAAACTTGTGTTTGGGGGTCTTTTGACATCTAGGACAAGCCCCCAATGATAACTGTTAGTTTCTAAGTCTAGTTTCAGTAAAAACACTGAATCAAGCGCTTGAAACAACTAAATTTTATTTGACCAAAAGCGCGTTACAGATTACTGTACCTATACCACCGCAGGATCGATCCTTGTGTCTGCTGTTCAACCCCTCTAGGCCTCGCTCAGACAGAGACACTCCAGAAGTTCACTTAATCCCGAGCGTTCTTCCAGAAGACCAACGCTGAGCCTCGTGATCGCGGACTTTTATATGTCCCGGGACCTCGAGGGGCCGAACAACCCGGGGGTGGTCTCTTAATGACCCAATTACAAATATCGATTAACCCCATACATAACAGGCATTTCCCTAACCAAAAAATACAACAGCTCATACATTGTACAAGAAAGAAAGCTCTCGAAGGAAGCTAACAAGAACAAACATTGAAACATGTGCCCTGAGATTCAAACAATTTCTCCAAGGCTCAACAGTATGACCAATCATCAATTAACAGGATGATCGTCTTGCAACATTATGTATACTGTTTTACAATGCCTTTACAGTGACCCAATAGAAAGGATGCATTTAAGTTTAGTTTTCAAAACCACTATACATGTTATAAATTTAAGAGAAACATGGACAACTTACCATACGGCATATCAGTCTGCGCCTCGACCAGCTGGTGCCAATCAAAGCCTGTAAAGTTCAGCTGAGGATACACAAAAGGCTGGAGAAACTCAGCGGGTGCAGCAGCATCTAAGGAGCGAAGGAGATAGGATGCTGCTCCACCCGCTGAGTTTCTCCAGCCTTTTGTGTACCCTCGATTCTCCAGCATCTGCAGTTCCTTCGTTAACACAAAGTTCAGCTGACAAGAGTTAAGCAATTCTGACATGTGCAGGGATCCTCCATTTTATGATGTCTTTAATTTAGCCAATATTGTGTCTGCCTACTGTGAATTTCCTTCAGTTCCTCCATCACCCTAGGTCCTCTGGTTACCAGCACATCTGGGAGATAATTTGTGTCTTCCTTAGTGAAGACAGATCCAAAATACCTGTACAAATTGTCTGCCATTTCTTTGTTCCCCTTAATAAATCCACCTGTTTCTGTCTTCAATGGAACCGCATTTGTCTTAGCCAATGTTTCCTCTTCACATACCTAAAGAAGCTTTTACTATCCTCCTTTATATTCTTGGATAGCTTACCTTCGTACCTCACCTTTTCTCCCTGTATTGCCTTTTTAGTTACCTTCTGTTGCTCTTTAAAATTTTCTCAATCCTCTGGCTTTCCACTCATCTTTGCTATGTTATACTTCTTCTCTTTTATTTTTATACTGTCCTTGACTTCCCTTGTCAGCCACGGACACCTCTTACTCCCCTCAGAATCTTTCTTCCTCTTTGGAATGAACTGGTCCTGCACGTTTTGTATTATTCCTAGAAATATCTGCCATTGTTGTTCCACTGTCATCCCTGCTAGGGTATCTTTCCAGTCAACTTTGGCCAGCACCTCCTTCATGTCTCCATTGTCCCCTTTGCTCATCTGTAATACTGGCACTCAAAGGGTATGCAATCAGAGGAGACACCTCAACACAACCTGACAGCAGTGCTGCACATTTCCCTTGATTTCCAATTTTTGTCTAAAGCAGTCAGGAGGCACAACACTCCCAATGGACTTTGGATCTCAAATCTACAAAGGATTGCTGGAGGAATAGTGCATCAATATGATGTGTCTGAGAACTTGAAAGTCAATTATTCTTCTGCAATTGTAGTTTCTGTTCAATGTGTAAATTAAACAGCAAGGGCCAGGTAAAAGATTCAGAGAGGTACACCACGGAAACGGGCCCTTTGGTCTACCAATTCCATGCTGACCATCAACACCCCATCTACATTAATCCTGTATTAATCCAATTTAGTTCTCTCCATATTCTAAACAATGACCTCAAAATTCCATCAGTCACCTGCACACTGAGGGCAATTTACAACAGTCAATTACCCTACAAACTCGCGTGTCTTTGCGACATGGGAGGAAACTGGAGCCCCCGGAGGAAACCCAAGTGTCACAGGGAGAATGTGCAAATTCAGTCAGCACCTGAGAGCAGGAATGAACCTGGATCTCTGATGCTGTGAGCCAACATTCTACTAGCTGTGTCGCCCAACTAGTTACAGATATATTGGCGGGTGCACTGGGAATGACTCCCCAGGTCACCCAGTTTACACATAATCTGAGAGGCCACACCTTCCTTTGATTATTTTTTTCCAGGATGTAGGCTTGTCTAGCATCTATCACCAAAATCATAGTGTTTTACAGCCCCAGAACTCTCCACTCAGTCCGTTTCTTCACCCCAACCTCCAAAACATTCTTTCTTCCTTTCCAAAATAGTTACCAACAGCAATTTTAGAAGCTGGAAGTGATTCCTCTCTATCACTGTACGGCGTGAGATGCAATGACCAATTCCCAGCAGGGTTCTTCCAATCCCTCCCTTCTTGTTGACTTTTGCAATCCTATAATGAGAGTCAGTGAAAGATGAACACTCCATCCAGAAGCTAGACTTTATGCAACACCTCTCCACAGAAGCTGTCCTAGTAAAAATGTACTTCTTCATTGTTGACTGATTGAAAGATACAACATGGCAACAGGTCCTATGGCCCACTGACCCACCGACCATTCATCACGCATTCATACTAGTTCCATGCTACCCCACTTTAGCATCAACTCCCTACACATCAGGGCAATTTATAGCAGTCAATTAGCCTACAAACTCGCATGTCTTTGGGATGTGGGAGGAAACCAAAGCACTTGGAGGAAACACACACAGTCACAGCGCGAATGTGCAAACTCCACACAAACAGCACTCGAAGTCAGGAATAAAGATGGGTCTCTAGTACTACGAAACAACAGCTCTACCTGCTGCACTACTGTGCCATCCATAATTTGAGATGTTCTCAGTACAGGGATCTGACAGAACCTATGGAGGTGTCAGATTTTGCTTCCAATGGTAAAATGGAATCCTTCCTTGAGTATGTGTAGGAGAACACTTAAAGCAATCAGGAGAGCAAAAAGAGGCCATGAAATGGAGCTGGCAAGTAAGGTAAAGAAAAATCTGAAGAGATTCGACAGATGTGTTAAGAGTAAAAAGGTGGCTTGGGAAAAAATAGATCCCCTGAAAGATCAGCATGGATGTCTTTTTGTGGAACCACAAGAGATGCGTAGATATTAAATGATTACTTCTTATCCAATTTTACCATGAAGATAATGAAAATTAACATGCAGGGGTAGAAATTGTGATGCCTTAGAATAGATCATACAGTATATGAATTATAAAAGAGGAGATATTTGCACTTTTAAAGCACATAAATTTGGATAAATCCCAAGAGCCTGACTAAATACATCAGTGAACCTTTTGGGAAGCTAAGGAAAAATTGCAGAGGGCCTTGCAGTGAGGTCATGCATCATCTTTAGCCAGAGGGGAAGTTCACAAAGACTGAGGAGTGGTTAATGTTGTACCATTATTTAAGATGGGCAGCAAGGACAAGTCAGGATACTGCCAGCCATTTTGGCTGACATCAGTGGTGGGAAGGTTTGACCGGATTCCAAGGGACAGGATCTACCAGTCGGTGTTGATAGCCACAGACTGATTAAGGACAGTCAGCATGGCTTTGTCCGTGAGAAAAAAAAGTCTCACAAATCTGAGAATTTTTTTGAAGAGGTCACCAAGAAGATTGACGATCTTAGGCCAGTGGACATAGCCTTTAGCAAGGCCTTTGATAAAGCCCTACAAAAGATCACAAAATACAAATTCCAAGAGCATTTAGAGAGTTAAAGAGTTACAAGATGGCAGAGAGGGAAATGAGATAAAGAAAGTGGGAGAGACATGTGTAGGATGTAAAACAGGGACTGGGAAACTGGGTGAAACAGGCTGAGGGAGAAATAAACAGAATCAGGATAGGGAGTCAGAGTGACATGGAGACTTCAGGTCGTACTACAATCTCTGCACCATTCTGTTGTTTTGCACTTGTATTGTTTCATCTATCATTATAGTATATGAGTTTCATATGAACAATGAGTTTCATTGCAACCTGGTGCATTTGAAAATAAATGAGTTTGAATCTGAATCCAAACCAAAGACTATGAAAAGTAATGGCAGAGCTGTAACAGATGGCCATTTAAACAAAGACTAGATATGAGAGAGTGAGAGACAGAATCAAAGAGACAAAGATAATGTAGCACCTATTTCATTAGCAGTTACCACACAAATTTTGTTTATACCTGGAATGGATTGTTTTAGCGATCAGTTCTGGTGGAAATCACACCATTTATAAAATTGGAATGTGCACTTCACTGTGTGACCCTCGTTGACCTTCATCAGGGGTCAGGTGTAACACTGTCACTGATTGTTGTGGACGCATTGGTGATAATTTTCCAATGTTCTATAGATTCAGGATCAGTTCCCATGGATTGGAGGGTAGCTAATGTTATCCCACTTTTTAAGAAAGGTTGGAGAGAGAAAATAGGGAATTATAGACCAGTTAGCCTGACATAGGTGATGGGGAAGATGCTGGAGTCAATTATAAAATATAAAATAGAGTCACATTTGGATAGGAGTAACAGGATCGGTCCGGGTCAGCATGGATTTATGAAGGGGAAATCATGCTTGACTAATCTTCTGGAATTTTTTGAGGATGTAGGGATGTAAGGAAGTAGTGTACCTGGACTTTAAGAAAGCATTTGATAAGGTCCCACATAGGAGATTAGTGTGCAAAATTAGGGCACATGGTATTGATGAGTGCTGACATGGATAGAAAATTGGTTGGCAGACAGGAAACAAAGAGTAGGGACTAACGGGTCCCTTTCAGAATGGCAGGCAGTGCCTAGTGGGGTACCGCAAGGCACAGTGCTGGGACCGCAGCTATTTACAATATACATCAATGATTTTGATGAAAGGATTCAATGTAATGTTAGAAAATTTGCAGATGACACAAAGCTGGGTGGCAGTGTGAGCTGTGAGGAGAATGCTGTGAGAATGCAGGGTGACTCGGACAGGTTGGGTGAGTGGGCAGATGCATGGCAGATGCAGTTTAATGTGGATAAATGTGAAGTTATCCACTTTGGTAGCAAAAACCAGGAAGGCAGATTACTAACTAAATAGTGTCAAGTTGGGAAAAGGCGAAGTACAACGGGATCTGGTGGTCCTTGTTCATCAGTCAATGAAATTAAGCATGCAAATACAGCAGGCAGTGAAGAAAGCGAATGGCATGCTGGCCTTTATAACAAGAGGAGTTAAGTATAGTAGCAAAGAGGTCCTTCTGCAGCTGTACAGGGCCCTAGTCAGACCACACCTGGAGTATTGTGTGCAGTTTTGGTCCCCTAATTTGAGGAAGGACATTCTTGCTATTGACAGAGTGTAATGTTGGTTTACAAGGTTAAAACCCGGGATGGCGGGACTGTGTTTATGCTGAGAGAATGGAGCAGCTGAGCTTGTATATTCTGGAATTTAGAAGGATAAGAGGGGATCTTATTGCAACTTATATGATTATTAAGGGTTTGGACATGCTAGAGGCAGGAAACAAGTTCCCGGTATTGGGGGAATCCAGAACCAGGGGCCACAGTTTAAGAATAAGTGGTAAGCCATTAAGAACGGAAACGGGGAAACACTTTTTCTCACAGAGAGTTGTGAGTGTGGAATTCTCTGCCTCAGTGGGCGGGGTAGGATGATTCTCTGGATACTTTCATGAGAGAGCTAGATAGGGCTCTTAAAGATAACGGAGTCAGGGGATATGGGGAGAAGGCAGGAACGAGGTACTGATTGGGGATGATCAGAAATGATCACATTGAATGGCGGTGTTGGCTCGAAGGGCCGAATGGCCTACTCCTGCACCTATTGTCTATTGTCTATTGTCCACTGCAAATGTCTGCCCGTACCAACACCAATTGGAGCTGGGAAATTCCACATTACAGTTTTGCGGAATTAAGCACATTTTCTATTTTGTTGTAAAAACCACATTACAGTTTTGCGGAATCGGAGCACATTTTCTACTTTGTTGTAAAAACAGAAAATGCTGGAAGCACTCAGCAAATCAGTCAATGTGCATGGAAAAAGAAACAGAGTTAATGTTTCAGCCCAATACCGCTTTTGTCAGACTTCTGACCTGCATGTTGTCTCCCCCCTGTGGCAGCCTCCATGAAGCTACAGTTGGGTTGTGGATCTTTGAAGGTAACACTATCCCCAGTTGAAGCCTCTCTGGGTGTTGTGAGCTGTGCTAGAGTGAGCAAAGGTCCACTGGGAAAATGCACAGGTCCTATTTTTGCACAAATTTATGAGTATAAACATCCCTATTGTCTTTTGGATTAAATCTTGCTCACAGTCAATAGATAATAGACAATAGACAATAGGTGCAGGTGTAGGCCATTCGGCCCTTTGAGCCAGCACCGCCATTCAATGTGATCATGGCTGATCATCCATATTCAGTACCCCGTTCCTGCCTTCTCCCCATATCCCCTGACTCCGATATCTTTAAGAGTCCGATCTAGCTCTTTCTTGAAAGTATCCAGAGAACCGGCCTCCACCACCCTCTGAGGCAGAGAATTCCACAGACTCACAACTTTCTGTGTGAAGAAGTGTTTCCTCGTCTCTGTTCTAAATGGCTTACCCCTTATTCGTAAACTGTGGTCCCAGGGCTCTGGACTCCCCGAACATCGAGAACATGTTTCCTGCCTCTAGCGTGACTAAACCCTTAATAATATTTTTATTGCGATTTTCGTGATTTTATTGTGTGGGGGGAGGGGGGGGGGGGGGGAGTGGGAAGGGAGTGGGGGTTGGGGCCACCATTTTAGCTCTACAGCAAAAGATAAACAATAATGTGCCATACCAAAAATAAGTGAGACCAATTTCAAAGAAAATGTGAGAATAAGGGGGAGCAGGCAAAGAGAGAAAGAGATAAGACAGAGAAACTAGAGAGTGAGGGTTAAAATCACATAGGTGAATAAAGGACAAAGATTTGATTCTTGGTCTGAGTAAGGTTAGAGATGCCTACCACACCACTGGGCTGATAGGACTACCACATTCTGGTTGTGCCAGGGTTGTGTGCCTTGGTTAACGCATGTCTGAAATCTATGGTGACTGTCTGTGGTCAAAGGCTATTTTGGTTTGCAGACAAGTATTAGCACAGATTTTGAATAATAGGCAGTAACAAAGAGTAGTCATCAGATTGTGTGGAAGACCTTGCACAGTTCAAGAACCAATGTGCAGTAAATTATTAAAGAAGGAACTGCAGATGCTGGAAAATTGAGGGTTTACACAAAATGCTGGAGAAACTTAGCGGGTGCAGCAGCATCTATGGAGCGAAGGAGATAGGCAACGTTTCAGGCCGAAGCCCTTCTTCAGACTGCTGTAAATTGTGGCTACTTGTGGTGCAAGAGTGCCACCTGTTGCATTGCCTTTATAATACATTTAAATCACACATTGGAGCAAGTGGAATTTTATTCAAACAAAATGCAAAAATATGACCTTCAGTGCAGTTGGCATACAAACCAACCATTGGAGTACATGCCACTGAATTACACAGGAACAGGTGGGAGCTTTTCAGCCCTTCAAATTTACCCCACCATTTCCTGTGACCCAACTCCATGCTCCTGCCTTTCTCACCGCATTCCTCAATATCTTTATAGTATGCAGAAAGGATTCAGTCTCAACTTTAAAACTAATAATGACCCCCGCATCAATTGCTGTTTGGTGAAGTAAGTTCCTGTTTTACAACCTCCAGAAATTCTCCCTCTGGTGAGTATATCTGGAATAAAGAGGCACGGTCTCTGAATAAAGTGATCGTCCCTTTCAGATGAGGATGTGGAGGATCTTTTCTTCTGAGATGGTCATACATCATAGAATTCTCTACCCAAGAGATCTGTGGAGGTGGAGTAATTGAAAATACTGAAGGTGGAGTTGACAAACATAGCACTACGCAGCAGTTTGCCTTGTATCATCATGGTGGGAGTTACCCTGAATAACTGATAATTGATTGTATATTTATTTGTTGTATTGTGCTTAATGTGCCTGTAGCTGCAGCAAGTAAGAATTTCACAGTAGACAGAAAATGTGCCTGTAGCTGCAGCAAGTAAGAATTTCACAGTAGACAGAAGAAACTACAGATGCTAGAACCTTGAGCAAACATAAAGCAAACTGCTGGAGAATTCATCAGATCGGCAGCATTGGTGGAGGCAATGGACAGGCAATATTTTGGGTCATGTCTGAGACATCATCTGCCTATTTCCCTCCACAGACGCTGCCTGATTCGGCAAATTGTTTTTTGTTCCCGAATTTCATTGTTATGGTCCTGGTGTATATGACAATTAAACATTCTTGACTTGAAAGTGTAGGTGGACCGTTGAGAGCAAAGTTGAATCTTTGTAACTTTGTCGGCGCCAGAAACATGGCAACACTTGTGTTCTGCCTAAGTGAGGTCCGCTATATGATTTTACCAGGTTGTATGCAAAACAAAGCATTCACTGTACCTAGGTACATGTGACAATAAAGTATCATTGAATCATTGGGATTTAAACTACACAGAGCCATCATTGGGTGTAGGGACAGAATAAGATAGTGGTGCTGAGGCCATGATCTTACAAAACAGGACAGACTGGTGGCTGACAAGCCTGTTGTTTCATATGTGTAATTCTACTAAGTATACCCCACCCTCTCTCCAGTGATAGCGAACCCTTCATATGTGTGGACCAAACTGCTTCTAGGCATCTGAGATTGTAATGTAAATGCAATGTAAGTGCCAGTGCCCCTTGAGGCCAGTAGTAGAAGCAATGTGCCTGAGCCCCTTGACTGATAACATGTGACCTTCTAAAAGTTTCTATTAGTTGTTGGAAATAAACTCTTCCTACAAGATGTCGGACGTATATTCATTGTGCTCGCCACAACCGGGTCATACAGAAGACATTACATGGTGTCAATGGAAAATGGAGGGACTCAAGCCACTGGGACTACTCACCATGCAAGAAGAAGAAGAATGAGGGGTTGCGGGCCGAAAAAGAAGAAAAAGAGGAAGAAAACAGAGCCGAGGGCGGTCAACCAGTCCCAATGCTTGGTCACAGGACAGGAAGAAAAATAAGTTTGAAAAAAAAGCAGGTCACAGTCCAAGTCAAAGAGCAAGAAGAAAGAAGCAAGAAGAGCAATAAACACAGGTATGGCAGTCCGAAGAGCAAGCACACGGCCTTGCCTCACCTCGCAAACAGCGGAGGGCCCAGAGCCGATCAACCTCACAAGCCTCTACCACGTCCCACAGCTCCTCACATTCACCTAGCAGGTCTAATAGCCCATTTGGAGGGACTGCTGATGGTGGCTTCCATGAGGGGAAGCCCACCCACCTGCACGATCGGGCGGTGGAGACGGAGTGGAAATCGCCCCCATGATGGCCAGAGATCGCCAGGTGGGATTGAGATCACCAGCGAGGACAAAGTGTCACGATTCTCTGAGTTCCCACGATCGATGGAGGAATCGCAGGTCTTCATAGACGGCCTCTCCCAGAGGCCACCTTCCGACTGTGCCGCCGTGCACCCGCACGCAATAACAGGCGCTGCCGCCGCCATGTTCGAGAACTTTAAGCAACCCTGTGTAGCGTGAAGCATGGCCTGAGCAGCAGTTTAAAGTCGTGAAGTGACAAATTAAATTAAGTAAAAGTTAAGAAGTACAGATGTTTTGCAGAAGTTTCTGCAGGAGCTAAGCTTTTATGCAGGAAACAAAAGAGTAAAATCATTGCTTTGAATGTTAGGATCGATGAAGTACATGGCTGTAAGGCTTGTGACATGGAGAACTCACAGCAACAGAAATTGAAAGAGAGACAAAAGTTTTTTTTTAAATGGGCGTCCGCCTCCCAGATGGAGCAAGTCTCCAAGACGAGGCGGAGAGTCAGCCCAAGGTAGAGCCCTGTAACCCAGGATAGAGCCCTGTAGCCCAGGATAGAGCCCTGTTGCCCAGGATAGAGCCCTGTAGCCCAGCATAGAGCCCTGTTGCCCAGGAAGAGCCCTGTCGCCCAGGATGGAGACCTGTAGCCCAGAATGGAGACCTGTCACCCAGGATACAGACCTGTCGCCCAGGATGGAGACCTGTCGCCCAGGATGGAGACCTGTCGCCCAGGATTGAGACCTGTCGCCCAGGATGGAGACCTGTCGCCCAGGATATAGCCCTGTACCCTAGGACAGAGCCCTGTAGCCCAGGACAGAGCCCTATAGCCTGGGATAGAGCCCCGTAGCCTGGGATAGACCACCTGTAGCCAGACGCCGGAGCAAGTCTCCCCGACGCGGCGAGAAACCTAGATGGAGGAGTCAGTCTCCCAGACGCGAGAAACCAAGATGGAGGAGCCAGTCTCCCAGAAGTAAAAAATCGTCTACCAGACGGGGCCAGTCCTCCAGATGACACGATGCGCCCAGACACAGCGAGAGGAAACGAGAAAGAACCCTCGTGTTCGTAGGTTTCGAGGTTAAACTGGAAAACAGCAGCAATCTTAATTGATTCTAATGTAAAACACTATGTGGATATTAAAGTTCATAAGCAGAATTTAAATCGAATGCAAAAGAGTATTGAAGGAAAATATATGGGAAATGTACAAATGTTCTGCTGAATTAAATAATCGCCAAATCTAAATGGCTTTAATGGTACAGTATTGTAATTTATATGCCGTGGACGTACACGTAAATGAAAACCCAAAGTTGCAAGGGGAGATGTAACGTTTGTATTTGTCATCAATATTAGTATTGAAAATAGTTTATTAACCACATTAAATTGATTAAAGGTTAAAAATAGCTTGCATTGTACATGAATTTGTGACGCCAATGTTGAAGGGGGAGATGTAATGTAAATAAAGTTGAAGGGGGATATGTAATGTAAATGTAATGTAAATGCCAGCGTCCCTTGAGGCCAGGAGTAGAAGCAGTGTGCCTGTGCCTCCTGACTGATAACATGTGACCTTCTAGAAATTTCTGTTAGTTGTTGGAAATAAACTCTTCTTACAAGATTTCGGACGTGTATTCATTGTGCTAGCCACAACAGGTTCAAAGAGAAGACATTACAGGTGCCAGAAACATGGCAACATGTGTCCTGCCTAAGTGAGGTCTGCTATATGATTTTATCAGGTTGTATGCAAAACAAAGTGTTCACTGTACCTAGGTACATGTGACAATAAAGTATCATTGAATCATTAAGATTTAAACTACACAGAGCCATCGTTGGGTGTAGAGACAGAATATGATAGTGGTGCTGAAGCCATAATCTTACTGAATGACAGGACAGACTGGTGGCCGACAAGCCTGTTGTTTCTTATCTATAATTCTAGTAAGTATACCCCACTCTCCCTCCAGTGACAGCGAACCCTTCCTGTGTGGGGGCCAAACTGCTCCTAGGGGTCTGAGATGATCTGACCAGGCTTCTGCATGGGTGCAGGCTGCAGCTCTCTTTCATGTCCTCAATCTAAATCTCCTCAATAACCACTTTAAACTCACTGGGTTTAGATAAATAGACATTAATAGAGAGATAATAGAGAGATAAATCCCAGTTCAGATATTGATCTTTGTTTAAATTTCCTTCCACTCTGCAACATCTTAAGGCCAAACTACTATCACATGTTTACTTCAATTAAAGCTGGACGCTGTGTTGCAGGCTCTTCTCCCACATCAGGCATCACAGCCAAACATGTCCTCACCTGACGTTTCCAGCACAAACACATACCAGAGGGAGAGAACTGGGCACTAGACACCAGGCGGTGTGGGGGGGGGGTGTTAAAGGGATGGTAAAACTTATGGCCCTGGTCTCAGCCAGCATAGCGCAGACTGTGAGACAAGGATTAATCCCTACAGCTTTCCCTTGACTTTTATGGAGTGCACAATCTCAATATGAACATTTATGGCATTTGTAAAGCATAGATAGCATCAAACAGAAGATATTTTGTTCAATAATCTATTTTTATCACAGTTCTGGGATTTAACAATGTACAGCAAAGGAACAGGTGGAGAAATTAAAACAATATTAAACCAAGCAGCCCTCGGCAATCTATCGTCTCTTTAAAACTAATCACCAGTATGAGCACTGCAGCCCCTGGGGAACATTCTTGAATAGCCTGGATAAGTGCAGCTCCAACAACACTAAACTCAGCACCACCAGGACATGCTGGCCCGTTCGATTGGCATCCATTCCTCCACCCTACACTCTATTACCATCACACCATGGCTGCAGTGTGAATCACACACAAAATTAATGTCAACGACGTGCCAATCTAGGCATTGCCCATTTCACACGACAGGTCCTGCAATTAAAGCAGCTAATAATTAAAACAAAGCATGTTCTGTTATTTTGCTGCAATATTGTCCCACAAGTAGATCTCCGCATTATTATCCTTTATTTTGGAGAATGCGCTGAAAACTGTTGCTTACTTGACAGACTTCATATGCTTTTATGTACAACTGTGTTACATCATTGAGGAATTCTCCTACGCATATTAACGTAAAATTTGCATGATGGCTGTGTATGTGTATTTATGATAGTATTAAAATATTAAAAGTTTCGAAGGACGTTGAATTAGGCAATTTGGCACATTACTCCTCTGCTAATACTTTGAAGGAGCAACTCGCTTGTGCTGTCCAATGTGGTCTTTCCATGCAAACAGTTTGCCTTCAAATACAGAAGTAACTCCCTTTTGACAAGTTCAGCCACCATGTAAGGCAGTGAATTCCAGACTGTGGTATTCAGGTCCTCGAGTCATACAATGTGAGCCGGTGATGAATAAACATTCCAGCTTCTGTTTCATCTCTTTGTGAGACCTCAATCACAAGTTTGGTACCATCAGATATAACTATGCCACAGTCTCCTGACCAGCCTCCAACCCTGTAACTGACTCCTGAAAACCACTGGCTTATGTGTCCTCAAAATGGAAAAGGAACATTTGGGATGGACCAGAGAAGCCCAGAGTAAATGGCAGTAGTGACCATTTCACCATGCTTCTTGATCTCACCGTCGACATCACAGGAGCCAAACCTTCAACTGAAGATAGATACAAAAAGCGGGAGTAGCTCAGCAGGAGAGAAGGAATGGGTGACATTTCAGGTCGAGACCCTTCTCGACCCGAAACATGATCCATTTCTTCTCTTCAGAGATGCTGCCTGTCCCGCTGAGTTACTCCAGCATTTGGTGTCTATCTTCGGTTTAAACCAGCATCTGCAGTCCCTTCCTACATAAACTTTCAACTGACATCTATTAAAAACCCACTGACTCCCATAGCTATCTAGACTACACTTCTTCCCACCCTGCTTCCTGTAAAGACTCTATGCCCTACTCCCAATTCCTCCGTCTACTCTGCACCTGCGCCCAAGATGAGGTGGGCCATACCATGTCATCGGATATGTCCTCATTCTTTAGGGAACGGGGGTTCCTCTCTTCCATTATAGACTCTCTCATTAGGGTCTCTTCGATATCAAACAGCTCTGCTCTTGATCCCCCTCCCCCCATTCACAACAGGAAAAGAGTTCCCCTTATCCTCACCTTCCACCCCATCAGCCCATAAGCCTCTGACATTTTTGCTACCACCAATGGGATCCCACTACTAGCCACATCTTCCCGTCTCCAACCCTTTCCGCTTTCTGCAGAGACAGTTCCCTCCACAACTCCCTGGTCAACTCATCCTATCCCACCCAAACTACCCCCTCCACAAGTGCTTTCCCCTGCAACAGCTGGACATGGAACACCTGTCCCCATACCTCCCTCCTCTACTCCGTCCAAGGATCCCAACAGTCTTTTCAGGTGAGGCAGAGGTTCACTTGCACCTCCTCCAACCTCATCTACTGTATCCGCTGTTCCAGGTGTGGACTCCTGTATATTGGCAAGACCAAGTGTAGGCTCGGCGATCATTTCACTGAACACCTCCACTCAATCTGCCTAAACCTACCTGATCTCCTGGTTGCTCAACACTTTATCTCCTCTTCTGAGTCCCACACGGACCTGTCCCAGGCCTCCTCCATTGTCAGAGTGAGGCCTAGCGCAAATTGGAGATGAAGCACCTCATACTTCGCTTGGGCAGCTTACACACCAGCGGTATGAACTTTGACTTCTCTAACTTCAAGTAACCCTTGCTTTCCCTCTCTCTCCATCCCCACCCCCTTCCCAGTTCTCCGACCAGTCTTATTATCTCCGACTACATTTTATCTCTGTTTCCTGTTACATTCTCCCAACCAACAATGATCTATTCTACATTTTCCTTGATCTCCATTTCCTTTATCCTGTTATCACACCTTACACTTCCTTATCTATACACTTCCTAATCGATGTACTGCCCACTCCCCTGTCATCAGTCTAAGGAAGGGTCACGACCCGAAACATCACCCATTCCTTCTCTCCAGAGATGCTGCCTGTCCCACTGAGTTCTCCAGCATTCTATGTCTATTCTCAATTTAAACCAGCATCTGCAGTTCCTTCCTACACACTCACCATGTTTCTTGTTGACCACCCCATCAGGCACCTCCTTCCCCATCTGTGGAAAACAAATTGGCCTCATCAGTCACCTGAGTACCCACAAGATGAGGGTGGAAGCAAGTCTGCCTCGATCGCTGAGGAAATGCCAATGAAAATTTAATAAAACAACTTTCTTGAACATTGCTGTTGTATATATTCAGAGAAGTGCAGATAATTCTTTCAAACCTATGACATGTGCATAGTAGGAAGTGGAAGAGCTCTGGAAGAATTGGTAGGTAAGTCAATCACTACACTAGGCGCAGACTCTGACTTCCTCGTATCTTCATGGCAGATCAAGAATCTTCATTAACTTTTCAGATTTCATAGTTTCCCTTTATTTGATTTACAAACTGCTTTGCCTATGGCACTTCAGAAACATTTTGGAACCTTATTTTACATTAAATACACTATATAAACACAATATGGGCAGCACGGTGTCACAGCTGGAAGAGCCACCAACTCACAGCTCCAAAAACCCGGAAATGATCCTGACCCCAGATTCTGTCTGTGGAGTTTGCATGTTCTCCCTGTGACCGGGTGGGTGTCTCTTCCCACATCCCAAAGATGTGCAGATTGGTAGGTTAAATGGCCTCTGTAAATTGCTGCTAGTGTGTAGGGAGTGGATGGGAAAGTGGGATGATATCAAACTAGTGTGAACGGGTGATCAACGGTCAGCATGGGCTCAGTGTTTGGAAACTGTAGGCCCTGTTTCCATGTTGTAGCTTTATACTAAACTAAACTAAATTGATGCACTGTGTATGGAGGAACTGCAGATGCTGGTTTAAACCTGTAGATCAGAGAGTATTGAGGGTACACAAAATGCTATAGAAACTCAGCGGGTGCAGCAGCATCTATGGAGCGAAGGAGATAGGCAACGTTTCGGGCCGAAACCCTTCTTCAGACTGGAGGGCAGGGGGAATCACAGAGAGGGAGCAGTTAGAGAGGAAGTTGTGAAACTGTCTCTGCAGGGAGGAGGAGAACTTCCTCAAAGTAGGCATACCTTGAGGAGATTTCAAAGTGGAGTAGACAAAGTGTTAAAGAAGGAACTGCAGATGCTGGAAAATCGAGGGTACACAAAATGCTGGAGAAACTCAGCGGGTGCAGCAGCATCTATAGAGCGAAGGAGATAGGCAACGTTTCGGGCCGAAACCAGATTTCTTCAGAGAGTATCTGGTTTTGCTGCTGATGACTGATCCATAATCCATGTCAGGTTTTCCACACCACCACCGCCTTGTGGCATGAGGGCAGCCATGATGTTTTTTAGTTCTAACTTACGATTCGGAGCCTACAGTACGCATCTCGAGGGTCTCTGTATCTATACAAATTAAAGTACTTGTTATGATATATAATAACTGTGTATCATAAGTACTTCACACATGCTGTCAGAAGTGGGATCACGAGGAATGTTGCGGAGATTGAGAAGATCCAAAAACACGTCAGACCAAGCCCTGCTGGACTTCTCCATGAGTTCCTTTGCACTGCAGACAGTTCGCTCGGCCAGCCCGTTCGACTTGGGGTACTCCGGACTGCTGGCGATGTGCCTAAAATCCCATTCCTTTGCAAAGCCCTTGAAACGCTGACTTGTGGATTGGCCACCATTGTCAGACATGAGGGTTTGAGGTACCCCATGGACCAAAAAATGCCTCCCATGTTTCTTGACGACCGTTGCAGCGGAAGCTGTGGGAAGCTGATTGATCTGAAACCACCCAGAGTAAGTCAACCAGGACCAATCGAACATGTCAGTAGCCACCATAGACCATGGCAAGTCAGGAACCGGGAGCTGCAAAAGGTGCTCTTTCTGTTGACGTGGAGCCATGCTGTTGCACATAGCGCAGGACTGCACCCTCTGGCATATATAATCTGGCATGGCAGGCCAGCAAAACATACTCTTTGCTCGTTGCACCGTAGATTCAGAACCAGGGTGACCTCGGTGTATGGTGTCAAAGTACTTCTGTTGGAGTGAAGCCAGGATCACTGCTTTATGGCCCTTTTTGATAACCCCACATTCAATGGCCAGTTCGTCTCGGACAGAAAAGTAAGGCCGAACAGCAAGCGGAAGCGAATGCTGTTTGCCAAGCCATCCACGATTGATGGTGAGGTGAGCATCTGCAGGGTGACATCTTCACTGTAGGAACCATCAAATTATCCAGATGTGAAGGATGAGTGAAATTTCATTTTGGAGTCAAGTGAGTGACTTCGTGAAGACCCCACCAGCATGCATGCGCGCCATATCATCGCTCGCAGTTTCTGTCGACGGCTGGAGGAGGAGCGCGCTCCACCACCAGCTCTTCATAAGGACTGCTCAGGTAAGGGGAACTAACCTTGAGCTGGTTAGTTTCTGTGTGAAACTTGTTTTACAGAAACGATGGACAGGAGTAGTAGGATTTCCAGCAGCAGGACTTCCGATAGGAGTCAGCGGTTACATACCCCGGAGCTGCCCGCTACAATGGCAGCACCTGCTCATCGGGCCGGGAAAAGAGCGCGGAAGACGGGGAGTCCTACACCAATGGTACCCGACTCTCCACCATAGCTGTCTACGGAGCACCGTGCAGGAGCAGGGTAAGCAAGACCCTGATTCCTTATCACTATCCACTACACATAGGGGAAATGTGGCCAAGGTGCGTACGTGTGTTACCTGTTCGACGGCACGTTCTCTCTCCCCAGCCGCACAGGTCACCAGAGGGCAACCCAGGGGAGGAGCCGCACGCCAGTCGGTGAGCCCAGCTGTAGGAGCCAGGGTTGACGTTCCTCCGAAGCTGACCGCCAGGACGGGAGAGGGATCGAGACCAGAGCCTGCTAGCTCCGCAGGTGGGGCCGGCATAGACTCACCACTGGGGGAGCCCGCTAGATCATGGGCCGGTGCAGTCTCATCTCGGTCACCGCACCCCCCTTTAGCGGCAGGACGTGACTGAGCGTCGCCTTTGTCCCCAAGGAGAACAAGGGGCAAGCCCGCGCGGATGTCGGGGCACCATGCTTCGGCGGCCAGGTCCGACTCGTCACCGCTTATGTCTTATCTGACAAGCGGGCCGCCTCCGTCCGGAAGATTGCAGACCAGCGGCAGGTCCGCGCGGGAGTCGTGGAGCACCGCAGGGAGTGACATCCTGTCATGACACCCGTGTTATCACCTCGTCGAGGTGTGGACTGATGACAGAAACCTCAGGAATCCCCAGCACCTGAGGAAGTCGACTTGTCGTCAGCAGATGGTGGCGGCGGTCGCATGGAACGCATGGAGCGCATGATGGAGCGTTTCCTGGAACATAATCTACAGCAGCAGTACCATGTGGCTGGGGCCCCTGGCATATCCCCATCATTGGTGGGGAGTACCAGGGGTCAGCAGCTGGGTGAAGAGGAAGAAGGCTTACAGCAGGAACCTGAGGTGCCTGAACAGGCCCAGGAAGAACTTCTAGGAGTTGTCTCCAAGTTCGCCCAGCCTAAGCCCTCGGGTCAACCTCTTCAACCCAAATTGGCGGCTAGTATTGACTTCCTCACCACCCACCAGCTGCAAGAACAGGTCCTTAATGAAGCAATGAACAAGTACAAAGCACCAAACAACTGCAATTCATTGAATGTGCCCACAGTAAACACTCCCATTTGGGACAACATCAGCTCGGGGATCAGAGCACAGGAGCTTAAATTGCAAAAAATCCTGAAGCTGCTCATGTCGGGGATTGATAGATGGGACGAAATTGTCTACAGAGTAAGAAGATGCTCTTGTGCAACACTCAATACGAGATCAATGCATTCCGGAAGATCACCATAAAGCCGACCCTCAACCCGAAGTTTGCAGGGTTATGCAAAGCATCCCCGATGCCACCGCCGAGACAGTTGTTTGGGGAAGACCTGCCCAAACAGGTCAAGCACCTGGATGATCAAGCAAAGACAGTTGGGTTGATGAGACCGCCTCCTTCCAGCAGGCAGACATTTCGGAGGATGCCTTATTCAAGACCTCGGGGGCCGCCTGACAGGCGAGGAAGGACCTACACGCCGGCAGCACCACATCAACAACAACAACAACAACAACAACAACAACAACAACAACAACAGAAGCCTTTTTTAGGACTAGGCCCTCAGCGGCCGGCGTGGAAGATGCGGCAAACTCAAAATCCAGCACCTCCACGAAACACTAAAAATGTAAAGGCCCGCCGGTAACCATGGAGGTAAGGCGGTCTGGTTCTCATGCACAGTTTGCATGTGAAACCTCACAAATTGGTGGGAGATTGCGGTTTTTTGGGGATGCATGGAGTTCTATCACCTCAGACTTGTTTATTTTACAAAGTATTCAGGGGTACGAAATTGAGCTCATAAATGAACAACTTCCCCCGCCTCAACATGTACCAGACCGTAAATTTGCACTTTCTCATAAGGAAATAGTGGAAGGGCATGTTGAAATTTTGAGGCTACAACAAAAAGGGGTGATAGCAAAAACAATTCACAAACATCTTGAGTTCGTATCCAACATCTTTACCAAAACCAAGAAAGATGGTGGATGTCGTATCATTATTGATCTAACCCATCTGAATACCTTTGTACAATATACCCATTTTAAAATGAAAATTACTGTTTTCCAGAGGTTGCTTCATGGCATGCATCGATTTAAAAGATGCATACTATTCAGAATCCATACGGGAACATCACCGGAAGTTCCTGAAGTTTGTTTGGATGGATCAGCTGTGGCAATATAGAGCCCTACCTAATGGACTTACTACAGCCCCTAGATGATTTACCAAATTATTGAAACCACTGTTGGCAACACTGAGGAGACAAAACCATATTGTCATGGCCTATTTGGATGACATCCTAATAGTAAGAGATACCATGGAATCAACTAATTTAGCAGTAACAGCTACTACATCATTGTTTAAAAAAATGGGGTTTGTAATCCATCCAGACAAATCTCAGTTCTACCCATCACAGGTTATGGACTATCTGGGATTCATGATTGACACCAATCAAATGATTGTTACCATCCCAGCTAACAAAGCTATGGATATCATTGGAGCATGTAAGAACAGACATGCTGCTAAGGTAATTGGGAAATTGGTAGCTACATTTCCAGCTGCTCAATTTTGGACCATTACATTATCAACATTTACAAATAACAAAGATTTCAGCATTAAAAATGAATGCTGGACATTTTGAAAGACCTATGCGGCTGCCAATCAAGGCAAAATTTGAGTTCCAATGGTGGATTGATAACATTCGTAATTCATTCAAGTCCATCATTGTGCCTAATCCGTAGGTTTACAAACTGACGCAAGCGCCCAGGGTTGGGGAACTACCGACACCACTTCCAGTTGTGGCGGCAGATGGGATTCACATGAATCTACCCTTCTTTTATCACAAGGGATAAATTATTTGGAGATGCTGGGGGCATTTCACGGACTACGAGCTTATTGTACAAGCCTCTGTGATACGCATGTCCGTCTCCAAATAGACAATACCACTGTGGTGGCATATTTAACTCATATGGGTGGTATCAAGTCAATATCTTGTGATGAATTGGCTAATTCAATTTGGCTCTGGTGCATAGAACGAAATATTTGGATATCAGCTACCTATCTTCCAGGTAAGCTCAATACTGTGGCGGACACCAGGTCAACGATAATATTGAATGGATGTTGAATCCCCAAATATTTGCAAAAATCACAGCCAAATTTGGTACACCAGATATCGACCTTTTTGCGTCCAGGTTGAACCATCAGATACCAACATATGTATCTTGGGAACCAGATCCTGGGGCAATAGTGATGAACGCTTTCTCGCTGCACTGGGGGAAATGGTTTTTCTATGCATTTTCCTCCATTTTGCCTCATCAGTCGGGTATTGCGGAAAATAAAATCAGATTCTGCAACAGGTATTTAAATAATACCCGACTGGCGTACACAACCATGGTATCCAGTGGTCCTTGGGATGATTATAGAACCTTGGGCACTTCTGATGAATATTTTTTATTAGTTGTAAATACATATTAATAGAAAATACTTCTTACATACATTCATAATATTATTAATATTAATATTAACATTTAAGACTTTATATTTCTATACATTTTTTAATTTTTTTTTTATTAAGTAAGAAAAGATAGAGAAAAATAATATAGAAAATAAGGAAGTGAATGGAGTATTAAAAAGTTATCCATCGTTGGAGATATATCCATGATTTATTATACGTAATTCTTCATCCATTCTATTATTCAGGCCTCAGTCAGGCTCTCGCACTGAGCCACTTTGACCCTGTAGATATTCAATATATGGAGACCATATCCCTCTGAAAAGATCCAACCTGTCCATTAGGACAAGCCTCAATCTTTCCAGATGGAGTGTCTACGACATTTCTGTATTCCACATTTTGATTGTGGGGGATGGAGGACCTTTCCAGAATTTTAATATTAATTTTTTCCCAATTATTAAACTATAATCAATAAAAATTCTTTGATTCGTTGTTATTAATTGATCTGTTTCCAGTATTCCCAGTATTATTAACTTTGAGTCAAATATCAGGTTCATATTAACCACATTCGAAATTATCCTAAATATTTCTATCCAAAATTTTGTAATTTTTACACAATTTGTAAATGAGTGTGTCAGATTAGCTTCTAAGTGTTGACATTTATCACATATGGCAGATAAATTTGGAAAAATATGTAGTTTGGATTTTGAGTAATGTAGTCTATGTAATATTTTAAATTGTATAAGAGAGTGTCTAGCATTTAACGAACAGTGATGTATGTGTTGTAAACTTTCATCCCATACTTCTGTCTGATAATTTGACCTAATTCGTTTTCCCATGATTGTCTATATATTTCTGTTAATGGGACATCATTTTCCAATAGGATATTATAAATGTATGATATCATTTTTTCTGTGTTCGGGTGTTTATTTAGACATTCATCTAAAATTTCTGTCTTTCTATTTCTAAATTCCTGTGTGTTTGCTTTTACATAGTCTCTGATTTGTAAGTATCTAAAATAATTTTTGGAATGTAATCCATAAATTTGTTGTAATTCTTGAAATGAACCTTGGGCACTTCTAAACAAGAGCCCAGATTTGGTGACTAACCCGACTACAGGGGAATACCATCCGTGCCATGGTCATTTGAACCTGTTGGCCTGCAGGTTTTGAAGAGACCTCTGCTACAATACGGACTCACACCAAGGACAATGGACACCATCGGAGCATCGTGCAAAGAGTCTACCAGACCACAGTACCTAGCACAAATCAGAAAATGGGAGGCCTACTGCACAAGGATCAACATCACTTATGACTCTGCCACGATATCACATGTGCTGGAATTTCTCGCGATGAACCATGACGAACGTCTCAGCTACAGCGCCATCAACAGTGCCAGGAGCGCACTGTCCTCCTACCTCTGCATAGGGGCAGGATCACACCAGCTGGTGTTGAAATTAATGAGGGGTATCTTCAATTCAAACCCTCCCTGACCACGTTACAACATTACCTGGGACATTGGAGTGGTGCTGACCCTCCTCAGGAATTGGTCGCCGATAATTGGACTACCGCTGGACAAACTAACTCTGAAAGTGGTGATGTTGATGGCCCTAACATCAGCTCAGCGGGTTCAGACCTCACATAAGAACAATATGGATAATATGGTCTCTACCCCTGATAGAATAATCTTCTATATTGATGAATTACTCAAGCAACATAGACCTGGGTTCACAGGGCTGCAACTGATATTTCCGGCATACCCCGCTGATGAGAGGCTCTGCATAGCCACGTATATCCGTCACTACATCAAAATGACGCATACCCTCAGGGGAATGGAGAGGTACCTGCTGATTAGCCATGAAGCCCCATCACAGGGTGACGGTGCAGATGATCTCCAGGTGGCTCAGGGTGATACTGGATGCAGCAGGTATTGATATTAATATCTTTAAATCCCATTCTACCATGGCTGCATCCACATCAGCAGCAAGGACCATGGAGGTGCCCATGGACTATATGCTCGCCACAGCGGGCTGGGCTAGCGAAGCTACATTCCAGAGGCTTTACAACAAACCTGTGACCGCTCCTGCTATGTTTGGGGAGACCGTGCTGAGTGCTGGTCAGCAACATACGTCTATCCCCGTATGAGGGATTTTTGTTTATGATTAATAAACATTATTATTTTTCAGCTCGTCAAGTCTGAAATACGTTAATATACTCCTTCCATCAATATTGTGGCCGTGTGTGAGCATAGACGTGATCCAGGGCATGTAATCACAGAGCTTTGAAATCTTCACGAAGTCACTCACGTGACTCCGAAATGAAATAGTAAGATTAAACGAGAACTTACCAGTTTGAAGTTTGATCTTTATTTTATGAGGAGTTGCAATGAGGGATTTTGTGCCCTCCGCTCCCAACCCTCTACTATAAGGTCAACTGGTATATAGAGTCTCTTCAATCTTACTATGCTAGTCATTTCTGGATAGTTCTGAGATTCCACACCGCTGCTTTGAAGAATGTTGCACATGCGTGCTGGCGGGGTCTTCACGAAATCCCTCAACGCAAGTCCTCATAAAATAAAGATCAAACTTCAAACTGGTAAGTTCTCATTTAATCTTACTATCAATTGCCATGACGTCAAATGTGTCTATTTCTGATGTGTGCTGGGCCTCAACCTTCTGGGAGCATGGGCTGTGTCAACCAGATACATGTGCTTAACCTGCTTGTAAGTGAGAGAGATATACTTCTGGAGCTGCAGCATCATTGTTTGCAGTCGCTCTGGAGCAGCATGTATAGCCTTGTTTAAAATGGTAACCAAAGGTCGGTGGTCAGTCTCTATGGTTAAGAGCCTTGACAAATATATAATCGTTGAATTTGACACATGCAAAGACCACTGCCAGTAATTCTGTCTCGATCTGAGCATACCTCATCTCCGTGTCCATAACACATCATCTGGGTCATCTGCATAATCATACTGAACCTGCCTCAATGGCACCGGCTCATTTACTGGCAGAAAATGTTGTCGGTTTCGTCTGTATAGACCTCCGCCAGATTGAATCAAATAAGACCTTGTTTCCGGACACATCTCCTTGACCGTGCCCATATGGTCATACGCCTTCTGGGTTTGGAGACGGAACACCTCGCCCCCCGACAATGGTTGGAGAGGACAACTAGAACGGTCGTAGTACGTCTTCTGTGTCAGTTTGTACGCTGCAGACGTGCCAGAACCGCCTCGGGCTCGCAGACTTGAGGCTGGAGCAGGTGCTTCGAGACTGGAAAAGTAGCTTTGATCTGTCTGGACATGAGTCGCTGAGCCAGCGAATCAAATGTGAAGGTACTCGAGCGTGCCAGGGAAGTGAACTTAAAACTGAATCCCCAAAAATGTTGGTTCTGTGTTAACCAGGTGAGCCAGGTGGGACATATTTTCACGGCTGATGGTCTCAAGTCGGATCCTTCTAAGAATGTTCACACCCACTGATGTTGCAGAGATTTCTGGGCATGGTTAATTACCTCTGAAAATGTGTTCCCAACTTCGCTGAAATCTCGGCTTCCTGGAGGCAACTTACTCACAAGGACACTGCCTGGACATGGCACGAACAGCAACAACATGCTTTGACATTCTAAAACATCAGATGTCATGCCCACCTACTCTGGCTTATTACAATGTCAATAAGCCTGTTACTTTGACCTGTGATGCATCCCAGTACTCAAATGAGCAACCTGTTGCTTATTCCTCCAGGACAATGACAGACACAGATCAAATCTGTTTAGCAATACTGTTTGATCTACAAAACTGAAGATAGACACAAACAGCTGGAGTAACTCAGTGGGTCAGGCAGCATCTCTGAAGAAAAGGAATAGGTGGCGTTTCGGAATCAGACCCTTATTCAGTCGGTGAATCAGGGGAAAGGAAAACAAGAGATATAGACGGATATAGAAATAATTTATGAAAGGTATGCAAAAAGTAATGATGCCCATAATGGTCCGTTGATACACTCACTGGTGATCAATTGATCCATTCCTTCTGCAGAAGCTGCTTGATTGCTGAATTCCTCCAGCATTTTGTGTTTTGCTAAATTGGTTCTGTGTAAGTTGGCAGTAAATTTCATATTTATTTCCTTATGAAACAGGAGGAGGACATTTGGCCCATTGAGTTTTCTGCTGGCTCACAAAACAATTTCATCCATTTCACCTCCCCTCAATTGAAGCTTGGCAACCAATTCTGAGCAACCAATTCTGAGCAGAAGCCAGAACTGAAAGATAGCACCATCTAGTGGTCAGAGCCCGCAAACACAAAACCTGCAAAAACAGTCAAACTGAAAAAGGTATTTTGACTCAAATGGTCTAATCATATCATCCCTAGTGAGCACATATACTGCAAAAGTTTATTCAACCTATTAATAACGGACTGTGATAATGTGAGCAGTTGAAACAGTCCACATTTTTGGTATAGTGGATTTCATTTATTTGTTTTACTATAAACCCAATCTTAAGCAAATCTTGATTAGTTTGCTGTTATCTGCACAGTACAATGTTGTCAATCTTGATCCATTGCTCCAATTTCTACATAAATTGAGGTTTTTGCTTTTTCATTCCTTTCACAGAAACACACATTAGCATTTAGTGTCCTTAATTGCCCTTGAGGTGGCCTTGAAAAGGCCCATAAGAAGGTCGTGCGAGCCATCTAGTGGAAGTTCCATCCCCCCCCCCCCCCTTAGTGCCATTGGTGAGGTTTTAGCAGGGCTTAGACCCAACAATAATGAATAAATATTGATATATATTCCTGAGTCAAATGTACACACTGCTCAGAAAGGAATATTGTTGATATAGTGTCCAAAATATCCTGAAGCCTTTGTCCATCTTACCATAGAGGTTGTGGGTTTGGCAGTTCTAACAGGGGATCCTGAGTGAGATTTACAGATGTTTTACACTAACACCATGGCGTATAAATGGATGAAATGAATGTTCAGGGCAGGCTTGTCTGTGCGAGATGGTGTTTAACTCTGAGAGGTTTTGGAGCTGCTCCCATCCAGGAAAATGGAGAGTATTCCGATGTGCTCCTGACGTGTCTTGCAGATGGAAAAAAGATTTGGGGGCGGGGAAAAGTCAGAAATAGAGTTATTTGCCACAAGAAACCCAGCCTCTGGCCTGCTCTTATGGCTGCAGATTTTATGTGGCTGGATCAGTTACGTTTGTGATTAATTGATATGCAGTTCTTCTAATTGATATCCCATGCATGCACCACCAGATATTGATGGTGAGGGAAATGGCAATGGTACATGGTTAGATTTTCCCATCAGGCACAGTGAATATCTTGCCCTTGTGTGGTGCTAATGCAATCGCATTACATGCAGGCACGGACCACTGCATTTGTTGATGATTTACAAATTAAATTCAACATTATTCATCAACGATTCGCATTCTTATTGGGTGTGGGGGAAGGCCATTGATGGTCAGTTGCAGCACACTGCCCTGAGGAGTTCCTGCAGCAATAACTAGATTCTTCTCGGGTCGCCGGGCCATGATTGGTGCAGTGATGCCAGAATCAGTGCTCAGGCCCCAGCTACTAACAACCTATTTCAATGATTCTGATGGTGATACAATCTAGGTGGTGTTATGAATAGGGAAGAGGATGAATGAAGCTTTGATCTGGACAAGTGGAGTGAGATACAAGAACGTGGCAGATCTAATATAATGTGGAAAATATATCCACCACCCTTAAGGCATAAAACCAGGATGCACATTTTTTTTTAAAGGGCAAGAGATTGGGTAATGCTGATGATCAAAGTGACCTAGGTCTATGTGTGTGAAAGTTAATGAAAGTTACTGGAAGACTACATGCAGGTGAAATAAGCCAGCAGAAATGCAAATGGGATGTTAGCCTTTGTTACCAGAGAATGCAAATGCAGGAGCAAAGAAGTGTCATTGCAATTGATCATGACCTTGGTGAGACCACAGCTGGAGTATTGTACACAGTTTGGGATTATTTGTTGAAATATGATATATTTGCCATTGAAGATGCAGATGAACAGCTGCTATGTCAAAGGGCAGTCAGCAGTCCACCACATTACTGCAGTTCTGTAGTCACAGTTGAGGAAGGATCGTAGATAGTAAACCAGCTGTGCTTTTACAATCTGCTGATTAGTTCATCATTATAACATAATTTAAAATTCCAGATCATTAACAACATCTAAATTTCATGGCAACCCTGGTGAGATTTGAGCTCACATCTTTTGGTTGAAATTCCTAGCCTCTTACTCTAACCACCACTGACCTTTCTTGATTATATCTTCAATTAAACTAAAATTCCTGCATCAACACCAGGATCCAAGCGGAGCCTCCCAGATTCTAGAGATGTTTCTAAGTGTTATTTGGTCCTGCCACATGCTGGTCCAATCTAATCTAAGCCAAACAGACGTGCCTGAAAATTCCATACGGTTATAGAATCATACACCGTGGAAACAGGCTCTTCGGCCCAACTTGTCCATGCAACCAACATCCCATCTACAGTAGTCCCACCTGTGTGCGCTTGATGCATAACCCCTTAAACCTATCCTTTCCCTGTACCTGTCCATATGTCTCTTAAATGTTATGATAGTACCTGCCTCAACTACCTACTCCGGCAGCTTGTTCCGTGTACCCACCACCCTTAGCGTAAAATAATTCCCCCTCAGGTTCCTATTAAATCTTTCCCTCCTCACCTTAAACATATGTCCTCTGGTGCTCGATTCTGGGTAAAAGACTATACATTTACCCAGTCTATTCTATGATTTTGAACACCTCTATAAGATCATCTCTCATATTCTTGCACTCCAATGAATAAAGTCCCAACCTGCTCCCTAAAGCTCAGGCCATTGAGTGCTGGCAACATCCTCGTAAATCTTCTCTGCACCTTTTCCAGCTTGACATTTCTCCTATAACATGGTGACCAGAATTGAACACAATATTCTAAATGTGGCCTCACCAATGTCTAATGCCCCTGTCCCACATAGGAAACCTGAATGGAAACATCTGGAGACTTTGCGCCCCACCCAAGGTTTCCATGCAGTTCCCGGAGGTTTTTGTCAATCTCCCTAATGGTCGAAAGTGGTTTCCGCTTCTTCTATGGTCCGGCGATTATTTCAAAAAATTCAAAACCGGCCGCGACTAAAAATAGGTTGCCATTTTAAAAATCGGTAATTTTTTAGTTGAAGCCGGTTGCGATGCTAGTTGAAGGTGGTTTCCGGAGGTTGCAGGTAGTGGAAGGTAAGACCTTTTTTTCACCCAGTTTTATTCCACCAGGGAGGTCTTACCTTCCACTGAAGAGCTTTCTTGATAAGTGCAACCTTCCATCCCTGAGAGAGACAGAACGTGAGGAACTAGGTGCAGAGATAACAATATAGGACATTTCAGAGACCATTAAATCACTGTAAAATGGAAAAACTCCTGGCCCAGACGGGCTCAATAACAAATTTTATTAAAAATTCAACAACATAATTTCCCCACGGCTACAAAGCCTATACACTCAAGCATTCAAAGAGCAGACTTTACCACAGACTCTAGCGGAATCAATTATTACGCTAATCCCCCCCAAAAAAAAACCTTGAGGAGCCGGGATCCTATAGAGCAATTGCCCTCTTAAATACTGATCAGAAGAGCCTAGCCAAGACTTTGGCTCGTAGACTCAGCCTAGTCATTAGCAAATTAGTACACCCAGATCAAACCGGGTACATACCTAAACGACACTAATTTTATAATTTGAGACACCTGTTTAATATAATTTATTCGTGGAGAATACCAAACAAAGACCTAACAATTATCTCACTGGACTTCTGGTAGGCTGGAGAGACTAAAGGCTTTCAACCAAGTGGAATGGCCTTACCTTTTCACAGTGTTGGAAAAATTCCAATTGGGCGAAAACTTCACTTCATGGGTGCAGCTTCTATATACTAATCCGACAGCCAGAATACTAAAAAATCAAATACTCTCACCTAAATTTCACTTATTCAGGGGCAATAGACAAGGATGTGCTCTCTCCCCGATGCTATTTGCATTAGCCATATAACCTCTTGCCGAGAGTTAGGGCCCACCCAGGCATATATGGATACAATACTAAACATACCTTTAACAAAATTTCAAAATATGCAGACGATGTACTTCTATACATTACCAACCCCCAAATCAGTATTCCAAATTTATTAACTACTACAGAACAATTTGGTTCCTTTTCTGGCTACAGAATCAATTGGAACAAAAGTGAAATTATGCCAATAAAAGAACAAGACGGCACCCAGCTCCAACAGTTCCCCTTTAGAATCATTACCGAAAAATTCAGATACATCGGAGGTTACGTTACCAGAAAATATTCCCTTCCGTTCAGGACAAATTTCCTTCCATTAATTACTCAACTCCATATGTATATTCAATTTTGGAAAACACTGCCTATTTCTCTTCTCGGTAGACTAAATGCCGTGAAGATTACCTTTCTCCCGCAACCTTTATACCTATTTCAGTCAATACCGATATGTCTTCCCAAAATATTTTTCAAAAATATTGATTCCATTGTCACTAATATATTCTGGGATTATAAAAGGCACAGAATACACAAAAGACATCTTTGTAAATCTAAACAGAATGGAGGACTAGCCTTACCAAATTTCCTCTTTTTCTATTGGGCAACCAATATTAAAACTATAATCTTCTGGCTGGATGATTCATGCCATCAGGCTAACTGGCTAAAAATGGAAAGAGAAGATTGCTTGCCTTTCTGCATAGGCTCGATTGTTCTGTCTCCAATATCCCTGAACAAGTCAACGTATGAGCATAATCCGACAATACATAGTACTATTAGCATTTGGAAGTAGCTGAAGTCCAATCTCAAATTGATAGACATGTCTCTCCTCCTTCCCATTGCAAATAATCCCTCTTTTAAACCCTCTACTCGAGATGGTGTTTTTGTTCAATGGAATAACCAGGGAATCAAGACAGTGGGAGACCTTTATCAGAAGGGGAATCTCTCCTCCTTTCAAGAATTGCAGTAGAAATACGATCTGAACAACAATACCTTTTTTAGATACCTCTAAGTTAGGGACTACGTGAGAACATATAGACAAGACTGCTCCTCTGCAGGTCCAGACAAACTCGATGAATGTTTGAATAGACATGCAGATACAGAGAAGTTGATATCCCACATTTACAATGCCCTCCAGAACATCGACACTCCATCATCTGAGACTTATAGGCGTTCATGGGAAGATGTGATGGGTCAACACATCTCCAAGGATTTATGGGACAAAAGCCGACAATACATACATTATTGCTCTCAAAATGCCAGACAGTGCCTGATACAGTTTAATGTGCTGCACAGGCTATATTATTCAGACCAAATTGAACAAGATTTTCCCCACTGTTTCCCCATTTTGTGATAAACGTCAATCTCAAGAAACCACCTTAACCCACAGTTTAGTACTGTGTAAAAAATAGAACGTTTTTGGACAGACGTATTCAGCGTCACCTCTAAAACACTGAAAACTCCACTAGAGCCAGACCCCAAATTGATAATACTGGAAATATCAGGCATGTAGCAACCTTGTTGTCTCTCAAAGACGCTTTCTTGATTACGGTCTAATATCAGCGAAAAAACATATACTTACATTTTGGAAAAAGACAACAGTCTCCTCAGTGAAGACGTGGATTACGGAAATGACAGATACACTACATCTAGAAAGAATTAGGTTTATCTTGATTGACATACAGGAACAATTGTTAAAAATATGGTCTCCTTTTATTGAATTTCTTGAGCAATACAATGGTTGAACACAAACTCAAAACTGATTGTAGGGCTGGGTGCACGGGCGCATGGGTGGGTTGACGGACATATCTCCTCCTCTTTCTCCTTTTCATTTTTCTCTTTCTATATTCTTCTCTTTCTTCTCCTTTCAATTTAATATTCTGTTTGTAAAATGTTAAAATTGAAGCTGTGCTAGAGTTGTAGAATTGGCAAGTTACTTTTTTTTTGAACAATTGCTTCCAATGAAAATAAAAACTTAAAACATTCTTATACCTCTGCTTTTTCACTCCATTCCCATGCTTCAGTTTCAAATGCACAAGGTCAAAAGAAAACAGCGGTAATTAAACAGGGCAGCATTTTGCGATATTTCCAAAAGAAAACAGAAGGGACGATGTTTTATTTGTGTTTGCATGCAGTTCTTTTGGACAAACTTTGAGAAAAAATATTGACCGAACAGCCTGCTCCCTGGGCTTCCCAAAGTCGTCTTAGTGTTTGGTCACCTGTACGGACATTTTTTAAAAGCATTATATTAAATGAAGTGATATTCTGCCTCAGTGTCAGGTATCCTCTGGCCCATTGCTCGCTCTTCCTGTGTGTGCTGTTGGACTATTCACTCATGTTGGAAAGAGCATGAAAGGTGTGCCAGAGACTGGATAATAATTTGAAAAGGTGATAAAAATAAGAAATCCTGTAGTGACTGAAAACCTGAAATAAAAACAGAACATGCTTGAAAGAGCTCATCAAGTGGTATCTGTGTTGTATGAATTCGTGTTTCTAATCAAAGACTCTTCAAAGGGTGTAAGGTTAATGGCAGAAGAGACTAGTTGGGAAAATAGTGGCCTGATTCTGGGCTGCAAAGCCCTTTAATGTTGGACATTACCCAAATGCTGAACTGTACAGAAGTCCATTAGCATTTACAGCGAGCAGTAACACGGAACCTGAAGACAGTTAATATTCCTTGTCCAATCTGCTCAGCTGCTCATGTGTCTCGGTCTAAAGTCTTGTTATTAAATCTCTTTAGGACATAATTCTATTCAATATCATGCTTGGCTATCTTTCTGAATTTTCTGTCGGTGAATTGAATGCCAAGGACACATGAATTTGGTGGTGGCTATGTACCCTGAGCTTGCTCTGCAATCAGTGAAACTACATGTTATTATGTGACAATGCTAAGCTTGCACTTGAGGAACCACACACTGTCACCGACAGTCTTGAACTGAAGTATCCTGACACATTGTTTATTATAGCCGGAAACTTCAATCAGACCAATCTGAAGAGTGAGCGCGTCTCCTGCTCAACCAGAGACCCAAATACTCTTGACCAGTGCTACAAAATAATTCATACTCCATTCCCGGATCACATTCATGTAAATCTAATCACTTGGCTGTGCTTCTGCTCCCTGGTTTCAAATAGAAAGTGAAGTGGAAGGATCCAGTACAGAAAGTCGTGCAGGTCCAACGAATCAGATGAGATCTTTTATGACTGCTTTGAGTCAGTGGATAAATATACCATTGGTATCACAGACTTCATCAGCAAGTGTTGAGGACTTTGTACCAAAGACAACAAAAATGTATTCCCCAACCAGAAATCTGGATGAACAGAGACCCACTCCCAGGTGAAGTCCAAGTCTGCAGCACTCAAGTCAAATGATCCCAAGTGCTGCAAGCAATCTATCAATGACCTTTGCAGAGCCATTAAGAATGCCAACAGGGAATTTTGGCCCAAGCTGGAGTCCAGAAGCAATAACACGGGTACCTGTAGGTTATGGCAAGGCTTGCACACTATAACAGGTGAAATATTGAAGGTGGGCAGTATCTCTGGCAACAATGGGTCCCTTCCTGATGAATTAAACGCATTCTACACCCGCTTCGAACAGAATGTCAGTGGAAGAATGCTGCCCGCCCAGCCAGTCTCAGATGTGCCTGTACCAACGGTTGCTAGGGCAAATGCAAGGTCGATCTTCCTGAGAGTGAATCTGTGGAAAGTAACTGGTCCAGCTTGAATCTCTGGGCGTGTCCTCAGGGCCTGAGTGGATCAGCGGCAGAGGTAGTCATAGACATCTTTAACCTCCTACTATTCCTTTCTGATGTCCGTAGGTGCTTCTTGACAATCACTATCATTCCGGTGCCAAAGGAAAGTAAGGTAACATGCCTTTACGACAACTGCCAGTAACTCTAACATCCACCATCACGATATGCTTCAAGAGACTTGTGATGGTGCACATTAACTCCAGCCTTCCAGGTAGCCTTGATCTACTGCAGTTTGTTTATCTTAACAACAGGTCCACAGCAGATGCCATCTACTAGGTCCTAAATTCATCTCTAGAACATCTAGTTAATAAGGATTCTTACAGTAGACTCCTATTTATCAACTATAGCTCCGCCTTTAACACCATTATCCCACCCAAACTCATCTCCAATCTCCCAGACCTAGGAATCAGTTCTCCGCCCTGCCAATGGATCTTCGACTCTCTGCCCCATAGACCACAATCAGCGAGGATAGCGGACAACCCCTAATACACAATGATTCTCAACAATGAATAATGATGAGATCCAGCAGAAAAGGAGTTAGAGAACTTAGTAACATGTTATCAGGATAATAACCTTTCCCGCAATGCCAGCAAGACATTAGAGCTAGTTATCAACTCAGAAAGCCTGCTGGAGCACATGCCCCAATCAACATCAATGGTGCTGAAGTGGAAATGATGAGAATTTCAAGTTCCTTGGTGTTAATGTTACCAGTAATGTCATGGACCAACCACATTGATGTGACAGCAAAGAAGGTACACCCACTCCAATATTTCCTGAAAGGACTGAGAAAACTCAGCATATCTCAAATGACTCTTACAAACTTCTACGGATTGTACCATATTAAGCATTCTGTCAGTTTGCATCACAGCTTGGTTTGGGAACAGCTCTGCCCAAGACCACAAGAAATTGCAGAGTTGTAGATGCAACCCAGTCCATCGTACAGACCAGACTTCCCACTATTGATTCCATCTACACATCACGCTGCCTCAGAAAAGTCGCCAACATAATAATTAAAGACTTGTTCCACTTTGGTCACTCCTTTTTCTCCCTGTTCGGTCCAGCAAAAGTTACAGAAGCTCGAAAGACGATAAGATATAGGAACAGAATTAGGCCATTTGGCCCATCAAGTCTACTCTGCCATTCGATCATGGCTGATACGCTACTTCGCTTTAACTAATGTACTTGAGTTTGACTTGATTGTATTTATGTGCAACAAAGGCGGAAATTACTATCAAATCATGGGGGGGACACAATTTGGGGGGCACAATTTCTTGGTGGCCGTGTGCATGCGCATACACACACACACGCGAGGCTTCAGGGGCTTTGGCTGTGGGCCTTGTGGACGTTAACATCGGGAGCTGACCTGGTTGGTGACTGACTCCGAACTCCAGCAACAGCAGCTTCGTCTGCCCCGAATCGTGGAGCTTGAATTGTCCCGTTCGCGGGGCCTTTCATTGCCTGCCGCAGCTTAAAGTTGGCCAGCTTCAACAACGGGAGCCTTGATCGCCTCGATGCAGCAATTTGATTTTAAGCCATGTCGGGCGACGAAAGGCCCCGCAAATGGGCCGATTCAGCCCTTAGAAAGAATCTGATACCCGCTTGAATCTTCCAAAAGCTACAATATGATAAATAACACTTAATCAAATAAAACTGAAGCAAATAAAGGCAAACAGAAGAACCAACCTTGGAGGGGGGAGAGAGATGGAAAAAATATACTAAATAACATGAGTGACCGTGAATGAAGGACTTACCTGCAAGCCAGCTAGGAAACCCTTTCGACCGGAGCCCTTCATGACCTGACCCATTTAAATCCGATACCCGTTTAAAATTTTCCCATCCACCAATACATTCGATTAGTTCAAATGGTAATTGTACTCGCATCAGACAGCTTTAAGAAATTCTCCGTGAATACCGTCAGTAATACTTGAAGGTCAAAACACAATTGGTGACACCTCATGTTAATACGATGTTAATAGAGACATTTAGCAAGCGCTTAACAGTGACACCCCCACTTTCTCGTGGAAAGGGGAGATTTTAATAGATTTTTTTTCACTGAATTTCAAAATCTGGATTACAAAACATGGGGGGGGGGGGGATTGTCCACCCTTCTCAAAGCCCCCCTCTCCACCCCCCCTCCCGGATTTCCACCCATGATGTACAGTATCATCTAATCTGTTGTATAACATTCAAGGCAAAGCTTTTCACTGTACCTCAGTACATGTGACACGAATAAATCTAAACATTTCCTGCCAGATCCCCACACCATCAGCTATCCAAAAAAGTATCAATCTCAGCCTTGATTTGACTATTTAAGAAACAGAGCACCGAACTACAGAAGTGCAAAAATCTATAGTCCTAATTGGGGGAAAAAGTTCCCCTTTCAGTGGTAAATGAACAAGCTCTTATACTGAGCCCCCATAAATCATTGCATGAATTCTTAGATATAACTACCTTCAGCTATTTCATCATTGCCCATCCTTTCATAGTTAGGACAAAATCTGGGATACCCAATAATCGCCGAAAGCTCAATTTCCCTCATACCCCTCTGCAAATGAAGCAGGCTTCGGCTCAACTTATCCATGATAAGCAAGATTCCCATTTAACCATTGCCCGCATTTGATCCATATCATTCTAAAACTCTCCTATTCATGTATTTATCCAAATGACTTTTAGCGTTATAGGACCTGCCTCAACCACTTCCTCTGGCAACTTATTCTATATGTACCTGTAACGTATTAATACATATTCATGTTGTATGTTAATGAGTTGGTGTTCAATATAAGCAGGGGATGCTGGGTAATAAAACACACGTGATACAGGCAACCAATGTGCAAGTTTAGTTCTTCATTCTGCTGTCCGGAATATAACAAAATTGGCAATGAGGACAGGATTGTGTTGGATTTTTGAGGTTTTTTTGTCGAGTTCCTCAAGCTGGTATAGCCTTTGTACAGCTAAGTTTTAGGTGAATTGCTACACCACAACAGACAAGAAATCAGGGTTTCTGAGCAGACGTTCCTCGTTCCCTTTATTTTTTAAAGAGAGGGACACGATGGCAGTGTCCTCGGGCTAAATCGGAAACCTTTGCACTTTCAACAAGAGTAGAGCTGTTCAGCTCCAATATGGAGAGAGCGAACATATTCTTCACAGCAAACAACATAATGGAGATTAGTGGTGAAGGAGAGGTAGTGACTGAAACAAATAAGGCCGTTTGTGAACGCATGAAAGCGATTCTGCTCACGAAGATCGGTCCTGAAGTGTACAGGAGACTCGTGTATCTCCTTGCGCCCATAAAGGCAAAAGACGTGCCATTCAATTACATTATGAAAAAGTTGGAGGAGCATTTCAACCCAAAGCCTCTGGAAATTGCAGAAAGCAAAACATTTGGCACTAGAAACCAGAAGCAGAATGAGACAATCAATGAGTACATTATTGCCTTGAAAAACTTAACTTTGCACTGTAACCTTTCTCGGACTCGCACCACATGACAGATTTGTTTGTAGTCTAGTGGATGAACGAATTCAGTCCAAATTCATGAACACTCCAGATCTTACATTCGAGAAAACATGCAAGATTGCTACCACAATGGAGATGGCATCAGAGAATGCTTGCAAGTTTCGTCCACCACAGACTGCAGTGGCTGCTTACAGTCACAAGGCAGTGCCTATGGCCAAACGAAGAGGTGCTAAACTAAAACCAAACTATGGCGGGGAGCTGAGTTCAGTCAGTTGTTATCGTTGCAATGGTAATCACTCAACCCAATTGTGTCAGTTCAAAATGGGCAAGTGCTATAACTGCCAGAAGAAAGGCCATATCGGCTCAGTGTGTCGGGCCAAGCTTAAAGCAGAAAACCAACAAACAGCGGGAAACAAGTGACAACACCAGAAAGGAATTCACAACTTAGAGATGAACCCAGATGGAAATGAACTTGGATTGTACACCATTTATGCAACCATCATCGATAAGCCTTCAACCAGCCAAGGCAAGGACTTTCAAACTAAACTATTGATTAATGAACAGTTAATTGATATGTCACGGCAGCAGATTGTTCGGTAATGGGCAAAGACCTGTACAAAACAAAGTTCCCACGGACACCAACTTCGGGCGAAGTTTTGGAGACATGCGGACAAATGAACAGTAAAGTTCAGCATAATGGTCAGTCAGTAACACTGCCCATTATAGTGGCCAGCTACAGAAATAAACCAACCCTCCTTGGAAAGGATTGGCTGAGTAGAATAGAGTTGGACTGGAAGAACATTTTCAGTGGCGATTTGTCCAAATCACGTATTGAAAACGTCATAACGAAACATGCAGAAATATTTGCCGACAGTTACAACAACACTCTGCACACATTCGACTTAAGCAAGATGTGAGACCCGTGTATTGTCGACCAAGACCTGTACCATATGCACTAAAGCAACAAGTGGAGGAGGAACTCGACAGGTTGGAGCAGAATGGAGTACTCTTGAAGACAGACCAGAGTAACTGGGCAACGCCAATTCTGGCCATACCAAAGGTTGGCAAAACTGTTCGACTCTGAGCTGTCTACAGAGTCACAATCAACCAAGCCATTGACGACAAACTATATCTAGCAATGTTACAAAAGTTTGAGATTTAAAAAAATCAAGTCTGCAATTTATCCCATCAGATAAAGCATAAAAAGAAGTTTAATTTGACACCTAATTCACTTTCATATCTTCAGTATTAAAAACGTTATGGCCATTTCATACTTAGAAATTAGCATCTTGTTCCCTATTGCTTTTCCATTGACTTAACACAAAAGCTGTGATCAAGGACAGTCAAAAGCCCATAACTTTCTTAAAAATTAAGAGAACTGAATGAAATTTTCAGTTATTATAGATTGAAGCATTCTGAAACTATTATGAAACAATCTCCACTATGGAACTCTATTTACTCCACTATGAAACAATCTTACTTGGCTAACCTGAAATTAAAGCATATAACTAGTTATTTGCCTAATTATAGCTAATTACAAAATTCAATTACTAGATCTAAACATCTATCCATTTCTTAAAGAAAAGGTTAACATTTTTAAAAAGCCTAAGTGTCCAAATAACATTCACACAAGAATTCACAATATAACATGATTTTTAAATCTCATTGTCATGAATTTATAGGCCAAATTGAAGGAATTTAGTGTTTAATTCCCGTAAATTAATGGCCATTTAAATCATCTTGCGAGTGGGTTTTTGTGGAACACGATGGATTGGAACATTGCGGATTGCGGTGAATTTAACCCCCAGTCGGCAGGAAAAATACTGCCGGTTCGTATATTTTTTAAGTCACCTTTTCGCAACATGAAATTTTGATTAAAGACTTCCTAAGTTTTTCAATTCCAATTCAATCTTTAATTGTCATTGTGCAGTGTACAGTACGGAGACAACAAAATGCAGTTAGCATCTCCCCAGAAGAGCAAACGTAGAATAATGAACGGTAAAAAATATATATATATACAAACAATATCAGTAGTGCAATTATTATACTGGGGGAAGGAGTGTCCGGGGGGGGGGGGGGGGGGGGGGGGGGGTGGTGGGGGGGTGGGGGGGTGGGGGGGGGGGTGACTGGCATCACCCAGGTGCAGAGTTAAGTATTGTAACAGCCAGGGAAGAAGCTGTTCCTGAGCCTGCTGGTCTGGCAACAGAGGGACCTGTAGCGCCTCCTGGATGGGAGGAGGGTAAACAGTCTGTGGCTGTGGTGAGACCAGTCCTTGACGATGCTGCGCGCCCTTCACAGACATCGCTTGCTATGGACAGACTCAATGGTGGGGAGTGAGGAACCGGTGATGCGTTGGGCAGTTTTCACCACCCTCTGCAATGCTTTCCGGTCGGAGACAGAGCAATTGCCATACCATACTGAGATGCAATTGGTAAGGATGCTCTCGATGGTGCAGCGGTAGAAGTTTACCAGATTCTGAGGAGACAGATGGACCTTCTTTAGTCTCCTCAGGAAGAAGAGATGCTGGTGAGCCTTCTTGACCAGTGTAGAGGTATTGAGGGCCCAAGAGAGGTCATCAGAGATGTTGACCCCGAGAAACCTGAAGCTGGAAACACGTTCCACCTCAGTCCCATTAATATGGATGGGGGTGTGCCTGCAGCCCCTAGACCTTCAGTAGTCCACAATGAGCTCCTTGGTCTTCTTGGGGTTAAGGGCCAGGTTGTTGTCAGCACACCATGGTGCTAGGAACTGAACCTTGTTTTTATGTAAAAATAAACTGTGTACCTTCTTTTGTCCCAAAAGTAAGATCCATCCCATTGTCGGCATTCACGGCTTTAGAAGATGATTTTTAATTCACTCTAGCAATTAAATTATTCAGCGCAGTTAAAAAATAGAAACATAGAAATTAGGTGCAGGAGTAGGCCATTCAGCCCTTCGAGCCTGCACCGCCATTCAATATGATCATGGCTGATCATCCAACTCAGTCGTGTGAGAAAATACCTCCATAAAACAAATGTCGGAGCGATTTCTCTTCAGCAACTAAATCCCCTGAGATTAATCGCTTTGAATGGTCTGGAGTAAACGGCATTTTAATCTCGCCCCCCTCTCAAAGGCGCCAAAGTCGCGCACACGGGCAGTGGCAGAACTGCAGCGCCGCTAAAGGTAAGTTTTGTAACATACCTACTATATCCGTTACCAACCTTGCAAGATCTGTACGCAGAACTTGGGAGAGCAAGAGTCTTCACTAAACTGGATTTGTCTCACGCTTACGCCCAACTCAATGTTGACAAGGAAAGTTAGCGGTACTTGACTATCAACACAAATAAGGGCTTGTATACATTTACAACGCTGCCCTATGATGTGAAATCCTCCCCGAAAATCTTCCAGTCTGTCATGGACAAAATGTTGCAAGGCATTCCGCACTGTGTGTGCAACCAGGATGGCCTACTGATATTCACAGAGGGCATGGTATAACATCTGGAAATCCTTGAACAAGTTCTCACACGACTGAACTGCCACAATGTCAAACTGCGACAAAGTAAATGTGTATTTGCGCAGTCAGAGGTGGTCTACCTTGGACTCAAAGTAGACGCCAACGGACTTTGTCTGTGAAGGCGAAAGTTGAAGCAATAGTGAATGTTCGAAAACCCAACAATGTGTCAGAGCTACGATCATTCCTTGGGATGGTGCAGTTCTATGCACGATTCCTTCCAGATTTAGCAACTGTGCTAAATCCATAACCTCAGCTGCTACAAAAAGGTGTGAAATGGACGTGGGGAAAGGAACAGCAACATGCACATGACATCTGCAAGGAAAACTTGACAAACTTATTCACTACGATACAACATGCGAGATGAAACATGCTTGTGATGCTTCAAGTTATGGTGTAGGTGCAGTCATCAGCCACATAATGAATGATGGACAGGAGAATCAGGCGGAATCAGCGTGTGAGTGAATTATGCACGGAAAGAAAAGGAAGCACTCACCATCATGTTCGGAATCAAGAAATTCCATCAGTTTCTTCTCGGCAGAACTTGGCATCAAGTATGTAGACAAGTATGTAGACAAAAATGCTGGAGAATCTCAGCGGATGCAGCAGCATCTATGGAGCGAAGGAAATAGGCAACGTTTTGGGCTGAAACCCTTATTCAGATCTGAAGAAGGGTTTTGGCCCAAAAAGTTGCCTATTTCCTTCGCTCCATAGATGCTGCTGCATCCGTTGAGTTTCTCCAGCATTTTTGTCTACATACTTGTCTACATACTTGATGCCAAGTTAGCTATACCTTCCACGGCGGCATTAAGGATGCAGTACTGGGCAATTCTGCTGTCCCAGTATGTCAACAAGGTTGAGTACAGAAGCTCCAAGTGCAACACAGTTGCAGATGCATTATCCCGGTTGCCCCATGAGAAATCTGATGTGGAAAGTGAGAACTTAATCTACACACTGCAAGTTGCAGTTGAGGACTTTCCAGTGACTGCAACAGAAATTGCAGCAGAAACAGAGAAAGGCATGGTGCTGAAGAGTGTCTATGAACAGACATTGAATGGTTGGACTGAAATCGATCGTGGATTGAACTCAGTTCTGAACTCAGAGCTGAAGCGTTTCCATAATCAACGCCATGAATTATCATGTGAGCAGGGATGCATTAAATGGGGTTACAGATGGTTATACCAGATTCTTTGAGATACAAAATTATGAATGAACTTCATGCCGAACGTCCTGGCATAGTATGCATGAAGTCAATTGCCAGAAGTTTAGTGTATTGGCATGGTATTGACAGTGACATCGAGTCACTGGTGAGCAAATGTAGCGTCTGCCAAAATCGCCAGAGTAAAGCACCAAAAACAGAACCAGGACATGGATGAGAAGCAGAAGCAAAGAAGTGGAAGCCAAATAATCGAATGGAAACTGTAGATGATATGTGTGTGCACCTTTAAGTGATAGTAACGATGTCCATGCTAACCACTCCCTCACCAGTTAGTATAATTGTAACCCACACGCCCCTAGCTCTCTCTCTAGTGTTCGTGACAGACCACGTACAGCCAGGGCTATGTATAATGTATGCTTAATAAAGTACTGACGACTTTAAGGTGTCTGTGTACCTTCTCTAAATGGCGTCAGAAGTGCTTCTTTCTGCGCCTCCAGTCTATCGCGTTTTATTTTCTTAGTCCCAGTACCCCCTCCCTGTGCCGTGATGGCTTCTGCCTGTCGTAAACCTGACATCCTAGTCTTTGATGCAGACATCACTCATCGCTGGAGTGTGTTCCGACGGGACTTTGAGCATTATGTTACAATCGCTCACCCTGCTGTGGCCCCCGCTGTCAAGGCTTCCCTGCTGCTTAACCTGGCTGGTCCAGAAGCGCTCGAGCGTTCGGAGTCGTTCGTCTATGGACATGGTGAGAGTATAAGAAATAATGAGCCCGTTTCCACAGACAGTTCTGTTTTGCGTGCCTATGGGGGTGGCGTACCTGTTCCTGTGGGGAGGGCCACTCTCCACTGCAAGGTGCTGACGACCACTCGGCCCCTCTCTTTCTTCCTGCTAGACGGTAAATGTGACCCCCTGCTCGGCGTGGAGGCCTGCCAGGACCTCGGATTGGTGAGCTTCCACAGTGATGTCCACCTGGTAGAGGCACCCCTGAACCCGCTGGCCGAATTCCCGGACCGGTTTGACTCGAAGCTGGGGAAGTTGCCCTGCAGCTACAGGATTGCCCTCAATCCCGACATCACGCCGGTCGTCCGTCCCCCGCACCGTGTGTTCTTTGCCATGAGGGGCAAGGTCGAGTCTGCTCTTCGCGAGATGGTGGCCACGGGCATCCTGAAGCCAGTAACAGACTCCACCCGGTGGGTTTCTACTATGGTTGTCGCTGCGAAGAAAGACAAGAGCGAAATACGGATCTGCATCAACCCTAAGGACTTGAACTTGGCCATCAGGCGCCCGCACTATCCCATGCGGACGGTGGAGGATGTTGCTGCACAGTTCGGCCCTGCCACCGTGTTCTCGGTTCTTGATGCCAAGAGTTTGTTCTGGCAGATACCTCTAGATGAGCGATCCTCGCACCTGACGACCTTCAGCACGCCCTTCGGCAGGTATCGCTTCCTCCGCATGCCGTTTGGGATAAACTCTGCCAGCGAGGTGTTCCAAAGGACCATGGAACAACTATTTGCTGGACTTCCGTGTGCCATCATTGTCGACGACATCCTGGTTTGTGGGAAGAATGTCGCTGAGCACGACCACCACCTTCGCCAGGTGCTGCAGCGGGCCCGGGAGGTCAACCTGAAGCTCAACCCGAAGAAGTGCCGATTCCGGGTCCATGAGGTCACCTACGTGGGGCATGTTTTCACGGCATCGGGGCTGAAGCCCGACCCGCAGAAGACGGCCGCAATATCCGAGAAGCCTGCACCTGCTGACGTGCCTGGCCTGCAGCGTTTCTTGGGCATGGTCAACTACCTGGGAAAGTTCATCCCCGACCTGAGCGAACTGAGTGCCCCTCTGCGGGATCTGGTGAAAAAGGACACTGCCTGGGCCTGGTTCCCGCAACACCAGCGTGCATTTGACACCCTCAAATCTAAGCTGATCAGCATGCCAACGCTGAAGTACTTCGACCTCCAGCGCCCCATCGTTCTCACGTGTGATGCATCAAAGTTTGGCCTCGGGGCCGCCTGCCTGCAGATCCATGACGGGGTGCAACTGCCTGTGTCCTACGCATCCCGCAAAATGACGACCGCTGAACAACACTATGCCCAGATTGTGAAAGAACTGCTGGCGGTTGTCTTTGCCTGCTCCAAATTCAAAGACTATATCCTGGGCAACTGCTTCACTGTCGAGACGGACCACCAGCCTCTGGTAACCATCCTCAACAAGCCGATACACATGGCCTCCTCCCGGCTCCAGCTACAACGCTTCACTTTCACAGTGGTTTATCGCAAGGGCAAGGACATGTTTGTTGCTGACACGCTGTCTCGGGCGCCTCTCTCATCCACAACCCAGCATCCGTACGAGACGTCCGATCTGATAGTCCTGGGCGTGAACTTCGTGCCCTCCGGTCAGTTGAAGTCCCTGGCCGAGCACACGGCAGCAGACGCTTCGCTACAGCAGCTGGCCTCTACCATCAAGCAGGGTTGGCCAGACCGCCGTTCTTCCCTGCCGGCCGCAGCGGTGCCTTACTTCTTGGTTCGTGATGAGTTGGTGCTGCGTGATGGCGTGATTGTGAAAGGGCACAAGGTGGTGGTGCCCGAAGCACTACGAGAACAATACTTCGAAACCGCTCATCGTGGCCATCCTGGGGCCGAGGCGACCCTTTCCGTCGCTCTGAGCCAGTTTTTCTGGCCTGACATGCCTCGCTACTTCCGGGGATAGGGTCTCCGCGTGCCCTACCTGTAACAGCCTCGCTCCACAGCAACAGCGGCAGCCGCTCCTGCAGCAGCCAGCTGCTGACCTGCCATGGTCTGCGCTAGCAACCGACATCTTCGAGTGGCACGGAAAGCACTTCCTGGTGCTTGTCGACTCTTACTCCAGCTGGTTTGAAGTTGACCAGCTCCACTCCCTCTCTTCCTCCGCGGTCATCGAGAAGTTGCGCCGCCACTTTGCCACCTTCGGGTCCCCCGTCAGCCTGCAGTCGGACAATGGCAGCCAGTTCACCAGTGCCGTTCCGCGCTTTTGCTGAATGATGGAACTTTCGTCATTACACCAGCAGCCCGGAATACCCACAGAGTAATGGACTGGCCGAGCGCGTGGTCCGCAGTGCTAAAGGATTGTTGGAGCGTTGTCGCCTATCCCGCTCCGACATCTACCTGGCCCTGCTGAACCTCCGAAACATCTCCCGCGACCATGCCCTGGGCTCCCCGGCTCAGCGACTCATGTCCCGAGTCACGAGGCCCACGGTCCCGGTGTCTCAGCAGTCCCTGTCCCCCTCCGTCTTTAAACCTGCCTTGGTCCGGGAACGCATTGCCGAAAAACACAGTATCCAGAAGCGTTCCCACGACAGGTCCTGCCGTGTCCCCTGCCCTCTTATCCCCGGCCAGGTCGTCCGTATGTGGTCCTCTTCTGGCCGTTCCAGGCTGGCCGTGGTCGTCGGTTCCCCTCGTTCGTACCTTGTCAACCACGACGGACGGGTGTACCGCCGGTCCCGCCAGCATCTCCGGCTCGTGAACGAGCCTCTCCCTCCCCCGGCGGCTCCGTATGCCCCCCCGCTGCCACTGTCGCGGCCCTGTGCTTTGCCCGTTCCTCTGGGGCCGACCTCCCCTCGTCCTCCTCCAGAATGCCTCCCGGCTGTGGTCCCGCTTTCTCCGGCTTCCTCGCCCTTCTCTTCGCCGCCCCCCCCCCCCGATGCCTTCGTCGCCAAGGCGTTCTCCGGTCCGTAGCCGCCACCATGCCCCAGCGTCCCCGCTTGTTCCCGTCGGGGAAGGAGGTGATGGCGAGGTGCGGACCCGGTCTGGTCGCCTGGTCAGGCCGCCGGTCCGTTACGGCGATTACGTCTGATCCTGTATTCCTGTGCTTTACTGTTTGCACTCACCCTGGCGCATGAGACGTGGTCGCCCTATCACTCACTGTTTGTTTTGGTAGAGGAAGGATGTAGATGATATGTGTGTACACCTTTAAGTGATAGTAACGATGTCCATGCTAACCACTCCCCCACCAGTTAGTATAATTGTAACCCACACGCCCCTAGCTCTCTCTCTAGTGTTCGTGACAGACCACGTACAGCCAGGGCTATGTATAATGTATGCTTAATAAAGTACTGACGACTTTAAGGTGTCTGTGTACCTTCTCTAAAGAAACAAAGCCGAAAAGCCAAATAACTGAAAGTGAACAAAGCCAAAAAGCCAAATAACAGAAAGGACGCGACGCCAAAAAGCCAACTAACCGAAAGGGCGGGACGCCTAGAAGCCAACTAACCGAAAGGGCAGGACGCCTAAACGCCAACTAACCGAAAGAGCGCAGCGCATAGAAGCCAACTCACCGAACGGACGCAATGCCAAAAAGCCAAATAACGGACATGACGTCGCCGGGGGGGCGGGACTTGTCAGCGATTGATCCAGACCCCTGCGTCCATCATATCACTGGCCGGGGGAGATGGGAGGGTGGGGGTCATTTTCCCACACAAGACCGCCCGGTGCTGGAGGATGACTGGGCACTCTGAACCTTAGCACTAAGATGTAAGCGGCATAAGGAGCACATCCCTTGGGACAGCCCGCACTCTCCCCCCCGGGGTCAGCGCTGTCCGGCCACGGCCTCCCTCCACCTCGTCTCCCCCATGCGGCTGCACTGTGACTGACTATGGTTCCGCAGCGCGCACACACATGGAGCCGGGTGCAGCAGAGTTGGGGACAGTCTGGTCCCTCTGCCCACTCAGAGTCATTGACCATGATGCACAGCCACCAGACCCCGACCCCCACAGCAGGGTGATTCACCGTCCTGACCCCCGGACCCCGACCCACACACGGGGTGATTCACTCCCCCACAGGCCGCGTGGACAGATGGCCCGGGGTGCATTAGAAGATCATCTGAGCATCTTGAAATCAATCTCATGAGCACGAGTGTAAGATAGCCGAGCAACGCAGTATCGATCAGCCCACATTGCACAGAGTGGAAAAGAATGAAATGGAAATTACAAATTATTCAACTGCAACTTTCCCCCTTCCCCGACACAAAGGCAACAACAACATATTTGGCACGAAACTGAGGCCCATTATCAGAAACAAGTTCTTCCGGTAAACCATGGCATGCAATGGGCCTCAGTTTCGTTCAGTACAGTTCAAAGAGTTCATGCAGCAGAATGGTGTAAAACACACACTTGTTCCCCCCTACCATTCAGCCTCCAATGGGGCAGCGGAAAGATCTGCTAGAGTTGTCAAAGATCCTCTCAAGAAACAGGTTTTGCAGGGGGGGGGGGGGGGGGGAAAGAGGGGGGGAGAGGGGGGAGGGGGGAGAGGGGGGAGGGGGGGGAGAGGGGGCGGGAGTGGGGGGGGGAGAGGGGGGGAGAGGGGGAGAGGGGAGAGGGGGAGAGGGGGAGAGGGGGAGAGGGGGAGAGGGGGGGAGAGGGGGAGAGGGGGAGAGGGGGGGGGAGAGGGGGGGGAGAGGGGGGGGAGAGGGGGGGGAGAGGGGGGGGGAGGGGGGGGGAGAGGGGAGAGGGGGAGAGGGGGAGAGGGGGAGAGGGGGGGGATGTGTGTGTGTGGTCAAATGTGAAACTTTGCATGTGAAACTTATCTCTTCGAATACCAGACGCAAAAACGCTGAAATTTTTACCATTTCGGTAGGGATTTACCTTATGAGTTCGGAAATCCACTCCTTGCTCAATTATCTCCCCAGATTTTGAATAAAATTCATCACAAAACTCAAACAAAACTCATTTTTTAAAATCTAAACGGCTCTCACCAGCTGTTGACGTCACAATCCCCACATGCCGACCAATCCAGGCCCCGCCACCCGCCGCTGTGGATTAAAGGCGCAGAAATATCGAGAAAGTTCTGCAGAACAAACAAAATTTAACAGAATTATGAATGAACAGAATTATGAATCTAACGCTATATCACACACAAAAACTGTTACCCCACAACGCCGAGAGGGATTTACAAAGTCGGGCCGAGTTGGATGGAAAAAAAGGCCCATGTTCCGCTCCGTTGCGTACTACACGGCAGCCCATTGCATTTAGTAGGAGTGGTCTATCTTGCTCCGCTATAGGATCTTTGGTACAGACAAAGAAGCAGATTCTTCTGGTCAAAGTCAGGGTACTAAAACAGCCAAACAAGTCTACAATTGAGTCAACACCTAAACCTGTTACACCAGTTACTGTTGGACAATCAGGCAGGATCCAAAACCAGTGGTCAGGTTAGATTTGTAAGTTAAATAACTCACTGAACAAGTAAAACAAAAATGTGTAGATATGCAAATCATTTTTCAGCATTCTTCAATTACTATACTCAAGGACTGTCTTGAATTTAGAATGAAATTGAGTAGTTATCTTGTTATTGTTAAATAATAAAATAACTGATAAAATGTATTAACTTGGAGGGACGACAGAATCTAAGAATTACTGGCATCCGGGAAGGCAGAGAGGAGGATCGTGACCCCTGTGAATTTGCTGCAGATCTATTGAAGAAAGTTTTAAATCTGGATCAAGCTGATAACATTTGATTTGTTAGTATTCTAGCTGTTGGGTTAGAATATAATAATTTAACCCATGCACAGTACTTCTCTCACAATTGAAATTTTTCTATCACTGAAAATAAATATGGCCATGCTACTTGATTGAAGGCTTTTTCAGCATCTAGCAATATAATTGCTAGGTCTGCATTAGCAATTCTATTTGAATATATAATATTAAACAATCGTCTAAGATCATAAAATGAGTGACGTTTTGGGATAAAACCTGTTTGATCAGAGTGTATTAATTTGTTAATTACTAAGCTCAATCTATAAGATACCTTTTGAAATTGGTTCGATTATATTTGCACCGACAAAATTGCACAAAAAACCCTGAAGGGAAAACCCTATAATATATAGTGGTACACGAATCTGGAAACAACTTAAAAAGGCTTTAAAACTGGATAATATACCACTCTGTCTCCCTATTGTAAACAATCCCTTATTCAAACCTTCCATGCTGGATAAAGACTTTATACAATGGAAAAACTATGGAATCAAAAAGATGGAACACCATTATAAGAAAGGCACTTATCTTTCATTTCAGGAACTGCAACAGATTTATGGATTACACTCAAATATTTTTTTTCAATATCTACAACTCAGAGATTATGTTAAATCAAATACACATGATTATAGGAATAAGGAACCAGAAATCCTTGATGAATGTCTGAATAAGCATCCTAATACAGAAAAATTAACAACTTATATTTACAATACCCTTTTAGATAGCGAGATACCATCGACGGAATCATATAGACATACATGGGAAAATGAAATAAATTAATCCATAACGAAAGATATATGGGACAAAAGTTTACAATATATACATCAATGCTCGCTAAACTCCAGACATGCTTTAATACAATATAAAGTATTACATAGATTACATTACTCCAAAGTTAAATTAAATAGAATCTTTCCACAGATATCCCCTACCTGTGATAAATGTCAACATCCAGAGGCTAATTTAACACATACTTTTGCAAATTGTATAAAAATTAAGAATTTCTTGATTGAGATTTTTAGAATAACTTCTGAAGTTATTAATACTAAACTGGATCCGGACCCAAAATTAATAATACTTGGAACATCAGAACAAAGTTTAACTCTTACAACGTCAAAGAAATTTCCTAGATTACAGTAATAATTGGGAAGAAATTAATATTAAAATTTTGGAAAGGCCCTATATCCCCGACAACCAAAATGTGGATTACGGAAATGTCGGAGACCCTACACCTGGAAAGAATCAGATTTGCCCTAATGGACAAACAAGAAGTTTTTGTTAGAATATGATCTTCTTTCATTGATTACTTAAAAGGGTAGAATGGTTCGGCAGGGAACCCTAACTGAAACTTGGACTCAGGATTAGATGAAAAGTTATATTTTATATTCCTTGATCTTATATCCTATGATGTATTAATAGTAAATTATTCCATTCTTTATGATTTTCCTATTTGATTTTGATTTTTATTTCAGTTTTCTTTCTGTTTTCTTCTCTTTAAAAAAAAAATTATTAGTCAAAATGATTCATTTGACAATATTAATAATGTATGACCGTTGTACATGAAATATTGTCATAATAACATATGTTTGCTAAGTCACTGTCTACATACTCTAACAAAAATATCTATTTAAAAAATAAAAAAATCTGGATCAAGCACCTTTACTTGCTCGGGCACAGAGCATTGAAACGACACCCAAGGGCGGACGCCCCCCAAGACAACTGATAGCGAAGGTGCAATATGATCATGTTTTGGATGATATGATGAAGAAAATTGTTCGCAGCAGAAATCTCGAATTTGAAGGAGACAAGATCAATATATTTCGAGATTACCCGGTGGAGGTTGCCAAGAAAAGAGCATTGTTTACAGACACAAGAAGAATACTTAAGAATATAAAAAACCTGAGATATGGACTGATGTACCCTGCAACAGTGAGAATGACCTAGTATCAAGCAAGGATACTTCTTCACCAAGCATACAGAGGCCCTTAAATTTGCAAAGAACATCGAGAACATTGAGAATGCTGAGAACATCGAGAGCGAGAGTGACAAAGAGGATTAACACTTAACACTTAATAACCTGATGATACTGGATATTGTTACTTTACTGTGAAGAAATTGAACTTTAAATTACTATACTCAAGGACTGTCTTGAATTTACAATGAAATTGAGTAGTTATCTTGTTATTGTTATATAATATTTTATATTTTAGTACTAATTACTACTAATCATAATTACTAATTATTATTAATTATAGTTAACTAGATCAACTTAGAATTAGCTAAACGGACAAATTATAAGTAATGTGTGATTCAGGCAATTTATTAATTAAAAATAAATAAATAAATAATGGAGGTTTACTCCTTGATACTTGATACTTTTTGACTAATCGTGGACTAATATTTTTGTTATATGAGACTAATATTTTACTTACTTTGAGATTATTAATTATTCCATTACTGGAATATAACCATTGTTTCCTCCCCACCCCCCGTGTAATGTTTTTTTAATTGAAATTGAAGCTTTTCTTTCAAGGAAAGTATGGAACTAGTAATATTAGTAATTTTTTTTTACCAAAAGCTACGGAAGTCCTTAGATGTCTAGCCACATTAGGGTGGCTATCACTAACTGCACTAATTATAGATGTAGTTTTTTTTCTCTCTTTTACACTTTACTAATACACCACTCTCTTATTGTTTCTATTTTATATTATATTATAATCATTGTAATCATTATTTTGAATGGAATTATAAGTATTATTTAAGGAAATATGACCGAGAAGAAAACCTACAAGATCTAAAATTAATCTATCCGAGGTTTGGGTGTAAGGTATGGTTTAACATGCTGAATCATCTGCTCTATTATAGACCACCTTAATCATAAGATGCAAGACGTAAAAGTGAAAACTGGGGGTGAAGGAATTACATTTTGTAGTTGGAATGTTAAGGGAATTAATGAACCCATCAAGAGAGACAAAGTATTAGCTCATTTAAAATTGCTTAAAACAGATATAATATTCCTCCAGGAGACTCATCTTAAAAAGGAAGCGCAACATAGACTGAAAACAAAATGGATTGCTCAAACGTATCATTCTTCATTCACACATAAATCTAGAGGAGTTGCAATATTAATCCGTAAAGGTATACCTTTCAACACATATCAACTATAGAAGATATTGATGGTAGATATATTGTAGTAGCAGGCGAGTTATACTAAAAAAAAGTGACTCTCCTTAATGTATATGGACCAAATTTTGATAGCCCACTGTTCTTCAAGAGAATACTTAATACTATTCCGGAATGCACACAAAATAATTTAATAATCGGTGGAGACTTAAATTGTACACTAGATTCTTATTTAGACAGATCATCAACTCAAAGAAAATCAAAATCTCAGTCAAGTGAATTTTTAAACTCATATATTAACACTACCAACATTAAGGATGTCTGCAGATTTGAAAATCCATCTGGACGAGAATATTCATTTTATTCACCTGCGCATAAAACATATTCAAGGATAGACTATTTTTTAGTAGATTCTAAACTTATTCCATTTACCTACAATTCACAATATCATAACATTATAATTTCGGACCATGCTCCATTAACGTTTATGATTAAACTAAATGGAATGGACAAGAAACAGACACAATGGAGACTTAATCCTCAAATTTTAAATGAAAAGGGATGTTGTGAATATCTTGTAAAACAGATTAATATGTTTTTCGAGGTCAATGATCAGCCTGAAATTTCTGCCTCCCTTCTCTGGGAAACATTTAAAGCATTTATATGAGTGGTATTAATCTCCTCCCAGGCATTTCTTAATAAAGAGAACAGGGCTAAACAACAAACATTGGAAATGGAAATAAGGCAATTAGACATAGAAAATGCAGGAGCACCTTCATTGGCAAAACATAATAAAATTGCAGCACTGAAATATAAGTTAAATAAAATATACCCTGACCAAGTAATAAAGCTATATCAACATACAAAACAATTAAATTTTGAATTTGGTGATAAACGACAAAAACTATTAGCACGTCAGCTTCGTAAATTGGACGGGGGAAAAACGATTCATAAGATTAGATCAGATAAGGGAGAAATATTAACACTCCCTAAAGATATTAATGACAGATTTTCACAATACTATCAATATCTTTATTCAACTAAAGTGACAGAACAATCAACAGGAATGGAAGCATTTTTACAAAAATGTAACCTTAAAGGTTTCGATTTGCAAAAGCAAGAACTATTAGGTGCTGAAATAACGATAAAAGATATCGAAGTGTCAATTAGATCATTAAAAAATGGAAAGGCCGCAGGCCCTGATGGCCTAAGCTCCGAATTTTATAAAAAATGTTATGATCTGATATCTCCACCCTTACAAACATTGTATAAACACGTTTATACTCAACAGAAACTCCTGGGAACTTTAAACGAATCTACAATAATACTTATACCCAAACTGATAAGGATCTCGAAGACCCGGTCTCATATTGAGCAATATCTCTCTTAAATACTGATCAGAAAATATTAACTAAAATCCTATCTCATAGATTGAGCGTAGTGATTAACAAATTAATACACCCTGATCAAACAGGTTTTATCCCAAAACGTCACTCATTTTACAATCTGAGAGGATTATTTAATATTATATACTCAAATAGAATTGCTAATGCAGATCTAGCAATTATTTCGCTAGATGCTGAAAAAGCCTTTGATCAGGTAGCATGGTCATATTTATTTTCGGTGATGGAAAAATTTCAATTGGAAGAGAAGTACTGTACATGGGTTAAACTTTTATATTCCAACCCAACAGCTAGAATACTAAAACCCCTGTCTCAGAAAAAAAAACATTCAACAGCACAATCGTCACGATCTTCTCCATCAAAATACTACAGTTCAGGCTAATAATTTATTGTATTACAGGACAAAAAGGAAGAGCATTCTTCAGTAGTACTTCGGCTCCTTGGAAAGCCATGCATATTTATCAGGTTCATATACAGATAAGTATAAATCAATAGTAAGATTGAGTTTTGATCTTTATTTTATGAGGAGTTACGATGAGGGACTAGTCTATTGAATCTGCAGAACATAATTTGATTTTATCATGCAACGGCTGATTTCCCAAGCCTCAGGCTGAATCAGCAAAGTTACGTTTTAAAATAACCATATATGGTTGTATTATTATTCCCGACAAGTCGGGAATCAAAGTTGCATAAGCCAATCACACAATAGGAACCTAATGCGGGCTCTTAATGACTTTATTTGAAGCCCCGATTAATGAAGCAAAATGGAGGAAGACATAAAAGACCTTCCTTCGCATTGTAGCGAGAATGTATCTTTTGTCACAGCTATGCCACATATTTTGCAACTTGTGAATAAGCATGAAAACAAACATATCTATATTTGGTGTTCCATTGAACCAGAGTTTCATAAATATGGTGTGATTCAACACCAATTCTATGTTATCATTGTCTATACTTGATGATTCTCCTGTGGCAAACGAGATTATGTAACCATTACAGGAATCTTTCATTGATTGCACCCACGTGACTAACATATGCCACTATCATAATGTCATAATAAAGTTGAGCCTGTAGATGTGCATATTCGCTCAATCACTCTTTAACCCATACAATGCCAGTAGGGTCTATAGATAGTTGATACCTATAAGTGAAGAATTGGTAAGTCATGCAAATCTGCTCCACCTCCAAACTAGAGATGATATTCGCAATTTCCCATCTTAGGGCTATTAGCATCATTTTGCAATATAATGAAATATTTACTGAACAACTACTGGAGCAATACTGAATACTGTTTGTCCATCATTATGACTTTGGTAGCTTCAGCTGGTAATAATAAAGTTATGTTAACAATGACCTACATGGCACTTTACAGTTTACTATTTAGCAGGATGACTGTCAAGTCAAACTGAAATGAAAGGACAGGTGCAGAGAAATGCTAAATTGAAATCACAAGACAGTGATTAAAGTGGGCGGAACCCCAGCCTGCCAGGTTCTGCCTGGGGCTTTTTAAAGGGGCACACAGCACCAGAAGCCAGGAAAGAAGATGGAAGAGACTTGCGGGTGGCAAAACTTGAACAATAAATCAAAAGGGCTGTCCGAAAAGTGATAGCCAGAAGAGGCAAGCAGGACTGATTTTCTACAGACCCGATTGGCAGCCAGTAAGGACTGCACTCTAAATGAACCGAGCCGAAGAATGCTGCAGCCTAGAGACTTTGTTTAACCCTTTAATGTCTGAGAAACTTGTCTGGCTAACGTGTTGATTGAGAAAGTGTGAAATAGTGTTTGTTGTCTGTGTAAAGTGCATCCTGCTTAGTGTGGGGTTAAGGGCTAATGTGAGCTGATTTCTAATGTTTATATGCTATGTGTGGTGTTGGTTTAAATAATTGCATTAAAAAAAAAGAAAAAATATGAGAAACTGTGTTAAAAAACAGTAAAGATTCATATGATATTAAGCTAAAAAATTGGTAACAGTAGTGGGCATTATCTGTATTTTCCTTCAATGAAATGTGAAAATTATTTCAAAAGATAAAATGGCTGCTATAAGTTGGAATGTAACAGATACACGGAAGTTTCTGTTATTTATATTTGGTTACAGTAATGTGTATATTTTCTGCCTTTATGCCTAAAGGTTTTTCACATGCTAAAGACTTAAACTGTTAAAGACTAGAACTGCTGAAGACTAAAACAGCTAAAGACTAATCTGACAAAATAAAAGGTGGAAAAGAAGTATTTGGTCTGAGTGAATCCAGTTCTTCATTTTGGGGTAGATAAATCAAATCCCTTTCAAGTGGGGAAACTGCAAAAACATTAGAAGACTTGACAATGACAGTTCTCCCACTTGCACAGCTGAACCACATCTATTATATTGCCAATTAGTCTTAATGAATAGAAGGCTGCTTTATAACAACAAGGCTGTTACAGGAGTCTATTGACTGCAATCTGTTGCCCAGGTCAGTGTCAATGGCCAATTGAATAGCTAAAGGTAAATCACAATGACCAACAAGTCTATTTGATAACAACTTAATCTTAACTGGATAGAGGAGCCCAATTTCTCAAATATAGTTTGAGATTTAAACAGTGGATTTTAGCAATAATACAGTTAAAATATCATCAAGACAATACATAACCAGTGTTTTTGAACTCTGAGTCGTCCTATTTGAATGCTTTCTTGTCATCATTCTGTTATAGTGCCTTATCATAGCAATGCCTCCTCCAAATATCCCCCATAATCACTGTAAATGGGATACACTAAAAAATCAGTTGTTAATCAGCCATCTTTCATAATGAACAGGCCACGCCTGCCATCATTTCGTGTCTGCCATGAACGGCAACTCTGGCCCGATTTCCTAGCCAGTCTTGCAAGACAATCCTGGCCATTATACTGAGCCTGCCGAATTCCAACCTGCTTGGAATGCTAGTATTGTCCAGTTTTACATGGTTAGACCCCTTGAAGTAGATGATAATGTCTCATCATTTGTATTGTACAACCAAGTGTACATCTTACCAATTTGTAAGTGGTCCCTTAGTTGTAGAGTAGCACGGGTAGAGTGCGTGGAACCTCTGGCCAGCTTTCATGCTGCCACCAGTTACTGAACCGCTTACTGTCGATGAAGACATGGGGTGCATTGTCGACGAAACTATGAAACCTTACTCATTCTTGACCTTACTTGGTCCAATAGCTTGTGCTTCATCCTCTAGGTTTCTCCTATGAATATGTCTTACCTGAATAGAAGATTTGGCGGCCGGCTCTAATGTCCCCCTGATAGCGGTGTTCACTGCATATGTGTTGGGATGGCAACTTTGCTGCCAGGCATGGTACCTCTGGTACGTGCCCTTCATCACTTGGGAATGCTCCCTATACCCTCAGACCCGGCGTTATATTTTACTGACCCGGCACGCTCCCCTCTTACATGAGGGAGATATTAAGCGGCGCTGCTGGCGCGGGTTCAGCAAAAGACCGACTTTGCCATGGACTCGGCGTCAGACTAATGCTGACCCAGCATGCTCTCCTCTTACAGGAGGGAGACATTAAGCAGCCCTGCTACATGGAATCGCTGCTGGCGCGGCTTCAGCAATACGGCGACTTTGCCATGGACTCTGTGTCAGACTAATACTGACCCAGCGGCGTACATGCCTTGAGGAATGCTGCTCTGCAATACCTCCAACCTTAAGCAGCCCTGTTACAAGGCACTGCTGGTGCGGCCTCTCCCACAGGCCACACTGCCATAGACCTGGCATCCCCACTAAGCAGCCCTGTTTAAGGTGCTGCTGGCGCGGCCTCTCCCATAGGCCGGTGAAGCAGCCTGTGCAAAGGTGCTGCTGGCGCGGGCTCTCATATTGACCCGCGCTGGCACAACTCCTGCTGTAGGAGTGTATCTAGATGGAGCCTCCTCTCTATTAGGAGCTCCATCCTGGTCAACCTCCAAAATTTTTCACATTCCCAGAGGGGAACCCTCCTGACCATTTTTTTTCGGCTGTCCCCATATCCTGGGGACCACTTCGGTTTGGGAACCTTATTGCTGCTGAATTTCCCCGCCCCAGGAACCCCAGCAACCATATACATACCCGTGGTAACCCTCCCAGCACCGGGTTGACTGTTCAGGTCATTTTAACCCCATATCCTGGGGACTACTGAGGTCTGGGAACCGCAAACTATTGAATTTCCCCTCCCTGGGAACCCAACATCTAGAGTCATTGACCGTTCTTATCAGTGACTCCGATCGCAAAACCCGACATTTGCCAGCTCCCACTTCCACGGTCGGACCAGGGTTTCCCCATAGCCCTTAGCTGGTTCCCTCATCGGCCGTCGCAAAGCCTCCGGCAAACCTCTGAAACCGAGGTTCCTGCTGGAGACCTAAAACAGGAAAGGAATACAACTTACCTGAAGTTTTAACTTACCGCTGGAGGAGCTCTGCTGCTCCAACCAGTCACCTGCACCAATGCGTCTGACATAATGACGCACGTTCAGCTGGACGGGGTTCTTCTTCACGTAGTCACTCACGTGACTCCAAAGTAAAATTTAAGGTTTAATGTTGATTATGCAGTTTCATCTAGAATTTCACATAATCAATTTAATAAATGTTGATGCAGTTGCATAATATTATTTGCATATTGTTATATACTTTCTTTGTGTCCTATGTTTACAGGAGCTTCACAATGCCCGGCAATTGCTCTACAACTTTCCCCGGTCTAATATTGGCAAGCTGACTTTTCCGGTAAGTGGAGGAATGCAGTCTCGGCAGTGTTGGAATCTTGTAAGGTTACTTTAATCGCCAAGACACCACTTTGATGGAATGCCTTCTGCTCCAAAATATTCTTTTGATTCAAAGAGAACGGTCATCGTGTTTATTACCTTGTGGTGAAGTCATGCTATGCAACATTATATGTGTATCATTTTCTCTCCTTTTATTTAAAATTTGAGTACTCAGTTGTGTATTTCCTTCATATTTAAAATGTGTTCAGCATGTTATAAAAGACATATATAGAAAAATAGGTGCAGGTGTAGGCTATTCGTACCTTCATCTAAAATCAGTACCCCGTTCCTGCTTTTTCCCCATATCCCTTGATTTCTTTAAATCTAAGAGCTAAATCTAACTCTCTCATGAAAACATCCAGTGAATTAGTCTCCACTGCCTTCTGTCGCAGAGAATTCCACAGATTCACAACTCTCTGGGTGAAAAAGTTTTTCCTCATCTCAGTCCTAAATGGCCTCCCCCTTATTCTTAAACTGTGACCCCTGATCCTGGACTCCCCCAACATCGGGAACGTTTTTCCTGTATCTAGCCTGTCCAATCCTTTAAGAATGTTACATGTTTCTATAAGATTCCTTCTCATCCTTCTAAATTCCAGTGAATACAAGCCCAGTTGTTTCATCATATGCCAGTCCCGCCATCCCGGGAATTAACCTGGTAAACCTACGCTGCATTCCCTCAATAGCAATAATGTCCTTCCTCAAATTAGGAGACAAAAATTGCACACAATATTCCAGCTGGCGTCTCACCAGGGCCCTGTACAACTGCAGTAGGACCTCCTTGCACCTAAAATCAAATCCTCTTACAATGAAGACCAACAAGCCATTGGTTTCTTCACTGCCTGCTGTACCTGCATGCTTACTTTCAGTGACTGATGTACAAGCACACTCGGGTCTCATTGCACCTCCCCTTTTCCTAATCTGACACCATTCAGATAATAATCTGCCTTGCCACCAAAGTGGATAACCTCACATGTATCCACATTATATTGCATCTGCCATGCTTCTGCCCACTCACCCAACCTATCCAAGACACCCTGCAGCCTCCCGGAAGCTTACACTTCCACCCAGCTTTGTGTCATCCGCAAACTTGGAAATGTTACCTGTAATTCCCTCGTCTAAATCGTTAATTTATATAGTAAATAACCGGGGTCCCAGCACTGAGCCTTGCGGCACCCCACTAGTCACTGCATGCCATTCTGAAAATGACCCATTAATTCCTAGTCTTTGCTTTCTGTCTGCCAACAAGTTCTCTATCCATGTCAATATCCTACCCCCAATACCATGTGCTTTAATTTTGCACACTGATCTCTTGTGTGGGACCTTGTCAAAGGCTTTGTGAAATTCCAGATACACCAATCCACCGGCTCTCCCTTATCCATTCTACTTGTTACATCCTCAAAGAAATCATTAGTCAAGCATGATTTCCCCTTCTTAAATCTACGCTGACTTTGACTGATCCTGTCACAGCTTTCCAAATGCACTGCTATAACATCTTTAATAATCGACTCAAGCATCTTCCCCACTACCGATGTCAGGCTAACTGGTCTATAATTCCCCGTTTTCTCTCTCTCTCTCTCCTTTCTTAATAAGTGGAGTTACATTAGCTACCCTGGAGTTACATTAGTTCAAAGCAAATTGAATTCAACTTCAATGTCAGATTGAAAAAATGGCGCCTGCCTGCGGCGACTTTTGCGGAGCTCCAGAACCTAGAAGGCTTAAATACAACTTCAATCAACTCACCTGGATCAGGAAAACGGCAGAAAATTGTGCCATTTCTGACAAGTTGCTTGAGAACCTCAAGGCTCTCGCAATTTCGTGATCTCCCGCAGCCGCGGGAGCCCCGGACTTTAAACTTTCCTACGGTCGCTGGAAATCACCCGACCCGACTGAGGAACCCAGGTACTGTACCTCGGAACCCCGGGATGACCTCCAGAGCCAACGGGCTGGATCTCCCAGGAACAATGAAGCTGCAGCTGCCGACTGAAGGAGCTGGAGCTGCTGTCTGTGAAGAAATCCCCGTCCCAGCGCAGGTCCGCAGAAACAGCAGGTACAGTAAACTCAGTACCTGGAAACAAAGGGGAAGCCTCCATTGTGTCCGGAAACGTGGCCGGCGGGCAGGACTTCAGGTCAGACTGAAGCGCACGGGACTTCGACCCCCTCTACCTACTATCCTACTGGCCAATGTACAGTCCCTTGAAAATAAAGTGGATGACTTAAGGGCAAGACTGCTTTATCAAAGAGAGATGAGGGAATGCTCTGTGTTCTGTTTCTCAGAGACATGGCTCACCCCCAGCTCCCCAGACTCAGCGGTCCAGCCTGAAGGGTTCTCCATCCACAGCATGGACCATACACTGGCATCTGGGAAAGGGAGAGGAGGGGGCGTCTGACTCATGGTCAACTCTGCATGGTGCTCAGACGTGGCAGCCCTGTCCAACTCTTGCTCTCCACACCTCGAACATCTGGCAGTGAAGTGCCGTCCCTTCTACCTTCAGAGGGAATTCACCTCCATCATCCTGATCACGTTCTACATCCCACCCCAGGCAGACGTCCGTCTGGCACTGGAGGAGTTGCACACCGTGGTCAACAAACACCAGACGTCTTACCCCGAGGCTTTTTCCACCATTGCTGGGGACTTCAATAAGGCAAACCTAAATAAATCACCCCCCAACTTCCACCAACATGTCTCCTGCTGCACCAGAGGACCAAACACCCTCGACCATTGCTGCACCACCATCAAGAATGCCTACCGCTCTATCCCTCGCCCTCACTTCGGTAAATCCGACCATACCACAGTACTGCTTCTCCCTGCCTACAGGCAGCTATTAAAGAGCGCACCCCCAGAGGTGAGGACAGTACAGAGCTGGGGGTGGGGTGGGGTGGGGGGGGGGGGGGGGCAGAGGAACAACTACAGGACTGTTTGGACTCGGCAACGGACTTGAATGAATATGCCACAGTCATTACAGACTTTATTAAGAAATGTGTGGAGGACTGCATCCCTACAAAAATCTTTTATTTCCCAATCAGAAACCTTGGATCAACTTTGAGATCTGCACTCTTCTGAAGACCAGACACCGGGCATTCATGTCTGATGATACAGTGGTTTATAAGAAGTCCAGATACGACCTTGGTAAGGCCATCAAAAAGGCCAAAAGGTACTTCTGCCCCAAGCTGGAGGATGAGACAGATGCTCGGCAGCTGTGGCAGGGCCTGAATGCAATCACCTCCTACAAGGCAAAATCAGGAGGCAGCTCGAATGTCGGCGAAACATCACTCCGTGATGAGCTCAATGCGTTTTACGAACGTTTTGATAGGGAGAACACCGATGTGCCTTCCCGAGCCCCCATTCGCTGTGATGGTAATTCAGTCAGTCACAGTGGCCAACGTCAGGAAATCCTTCAGAGGGGTGAACCCTCTAAAAGCGCCTGGATCTGATGGTATACCTGGTCGTGTTCCAAAAACCTGTGCGGACCAACTGGATGGAGTTTTTACGGACATTTTCAACCTATCACTTCTGAGGTCTGAGGTTCCCACCTGCTTCAAAAAGGCATCAATTATACCAGTGCCCAAAAAGAGCAAGGTGATGTGCCTCAATGACTATCGACCTGTGGCACTAACGCCTGTGGTGATGAAATGCTTCAAGACTCCTTCCTCAACAAAAACCTGGACCCACTGCAGTTTGCTTACCGCCACAACAGATCAACGGTGGATGCAATCTCGCTGGCTCTCCACTGCACTCTGGACCACTTGGACAAAGGAAACTCATATCTCAGGCTGTTATTCATTGATTACAGCTCGGCATTTAATACTATCATCCCCTCCAAGCTGGTTACCAAACTCGCAGAACTGGGTCGCTGCGCATCCCTCTGCAATTGGATCCTCGACTTCCTCAATCACGGACCACAGTCTATTCGTATTGGTGGAAATGTGTCAGACTCGATAACAATCAGCACGGTAGCTCCTCAAGGCTGCGTGCTCAGCCTCCTGCTGTACTCTCTCTATACTCATGACTGCATAGCCGGTCACAGTGCGAACTCCATCATCAAGTTCGCTGACGACACCACTGTAGTGGGACATATCACTGATGGGGATGAGTCTGAGTCGATCTTTCCTGGACATAGAACACAGATGCAATTATTAAGAAAGCTCACCAGCGCCTCTACTTCCTGAGAAGATTACGGAGAGTCGATTTGTCAAGGAGGACTCTCTCTAACTTCTACAGGTGCACAGTAGAGAGCTTGCTGACCAGTTACATCGTGGCTTGGTTCGGCAACTTGAACGCCCTGGAGAGGAAAAGACTACCAAAAGTAGTAAAGACTGTCCAGTCCATCATCGGCTCTGACCTTCCTTCCATCGAGGGGATTTACCGCAGTCGCTGCCTCAAAGCTGGCAGTATCATTAACGACCCACACCATCCTGGCCACACACTTATCTCCCTGCTACCTTCAGGTAGAAGGTACTGAAGACTGCAACGACCAGGTTCAGGAATAGCTACATCCCCACAGCCATCAGGCTATTAAACCTGGCTCGTCAAAACTCTGATAACTAATAACCCATTATCTGTTATTTGCACTTTATTAGTTTATTTATTCATGTGTGTATATATATATATTTATATATGGTATATGGACACACTGATCTGTTTTGTAGTGAATGCCTTCTAAGTTCTGTGTGCTGATGCAAAGCAAGAATGTCATTGTCCTATCAGGGACACATGACAAACTCACTTGAACTTGAACTTGATGTCTAAGATTATCTTGATAGTTTAACGAGCCTATAACCCACATCTAGACCTTATCTTAATTAAACCATAACAAAGCAGCATAGGAGTTGTATCAGCCATTAGAGTAACTCCAGGTGAAAGGGAAAATATACTGTTTCATGCCTCTCATCCAGACTCAGGTAGCCATTTGCTTTTCTGAGAAGCTTGTTCAGTGGTCTGCAATAGGTCTCACCGATGATACAAAGTAGAATGCAGCATCTATTATATTAGATGTGGTTGTGCCCCGATTAGACCACTGGACTGGAATTTTAGACAAACAGCCTAATGATCTGCGGAGGGTTACACAAAAAGCTGGAGAAACTCAGCGGGTGCAGCAGCATCTAAGGAGCGATGGAGATAGGCAACGTTTCGGGTCGAGACCCTTCTTCAGAATGATCTGCGGACATGAGTTTAAATCCCACTGAGACCATTAGGGAACTTAAATTCAATTATTTAAATGGAACTACAGTGCTTGGGGTTACCAGATTGTCAGAAAAGACTGTCTATTTATTAATATCTTTTGGGGAAGAAAAACTACTGTTCTTGTAAAGCCTGGTGCAATTTTGACTCTAGGCCCAGTAACATTAGCATCTTTTGATCTCTGAAGTGAAAATTAATGTGAAATTCAGATTCGAAATAGTTAGGCCTGTGCAATAAATACTGCCCGTTACATGCTCAAGACTGGACAGTTTGTGACTTGAAGGTGTTCCTTTATGCATGCTCCTGTAATTATGTAGATAGAGGAGATTGCAGATTCACGAGAAAGTAATTAAAAAGCAGAGCAGTGTGCCTTGCAAATGGAACATGGTCCAGATATTGTATGCAGATCGAGGGGGAATTAATATTTAAAGTACCAGATGGGGTACTGATTAATTGGGCTATATTTGATCTGGAAAACAATGTGATTCTTGAGTACGTGTGCTCATTCAAACAAATTGAGAGTTTTGGTGCCTTGTAGATTATAGAAAGGGTTGGGAGACCGGTTGAGTCTTAGCACAGAATACCTCTCCACCAGTGTTGTAGCTGCAGAATTATGCTTGTTTCTGGTTAATATGGGGGATTCAATCAAGTTGGCAAGTTCTTGTTGTAAATGGCTTTTGACAACCATGTGTGTTGGTATATATATTACTGGCCACTTGCGAGTAACATCGTTGGAGGTCACCAAGATCTTGCTGCACACATACTGTATATTGCTCCATTTCAAGATGGAATATGAATGAAAAAGAACACTGCAAGCATCAATGAGCAATCCTACTTCCGACATTAGGAGGGATGAAGATGGTTAAGCTGCAAACAGTGTCTTGAGAAACTCCTGCAGCAACATTATGGGGTTAACAGATTTCCAACAAATTGCTACTCTCTTAAAATAGGTAATTAATAAGGTAATGATGGGAGTGTAGAGCTTAAGACAGTATAAATAAACATTAATTCTATGCAGCATTGATTAAGAGCACAGTAAATATTTAGTAAACCAGATATTGCTCAGTCTTTTGTTCTCTGAAATAATTATTTTGACATTTGTGTCACTTTAATTATTATATTGTAATTACATTGAATTGAATAAATGTAACTAAAAGAGACTAAGTTGAGTAATAGAGGATTTTGTGTATGATTTAACACTTGCACCCCTCTTTTGTTGGAGGGAACGAAGTTTGAGATCCAGCTGGATGGTTTAACCTCTGCTTGGAAGCTGATCTATTATACAAGCTGTCCATTGCGATCCAAACATTTGCTGCAACTCCTCAGCAATAGCCACCGAGTGTATATGAATATTCAAGCAGATCCAAAAAAAGGAAGAAACAGAAGGTGAAAACAAAAGAGGCATAAGAGACTGCACAGGCTGGGATCTGTCGCATAATAAAATCAGAGCTGCTGGAGGAACTCAGTGGTTCAGGCAGCATCTGAGGGAACTGGGCACTCAACATTTTGGGTCGAGACCATCTCGATTGAAACGGAAGAGGGGAGATGGCCAGCATAAAGCGGTCGTGGAGAGGGGTGAGGCAAGAGTGAACAAGTAATAGGTGGATACAGATGAGCGGTTGATTGGCAGATGAGTCCGATTGGAGGGTGGGAGAAAGGGTGGAAATGATATGACAGTGGCTGGGAGGTGAAATGTGAAGAACAAAAGGCTGCAAATTCTGAAATCTGATAGGAAAGAAAGGTAAAGAGTGGGACCAAATAAGAGATGAGAACAACAGCAAGAGGGGAGTGGTGAGTGGATGGGGGCTGGAGATATGGTATCCAATGGGAGGAGTGTGAGGGTAATGGGCAGATGAGGTAAATGGGTCGAGTGTGATGATGGAAGGAACATGGTGATGATTAATGGTGGTTGTAATGAGTTGAGTTGAACACATATCAAGGTATAACACATGTTTATTAAGTCTACTTACAGCAAAGATCTGCAGGACATTACATTTCCTAGCAGCTACACATACTAACTAGGGTAGGCAAGATCTTGATAAAATAAAGCACATACTAGGCAGAGTCACTAACAACAAGCACTAGTATGAAGTAGCCAATCTACATCTTTCCTTGTAGAAACAAAAGAAGCATCAGTGGCTAAGCAATATAGGCAGAATGTTAATAACCCATTTGGGAAAGTTTGTAAAATTACACAAATTCACGGTATTTAATGGGTGGCCTGCAAACCCGTCCAGACCATGTGCGGTACAAATCCGCCTCATCTACATTCACTGGAGAAAATACTGGGGAGGGAATTGGGGAAACAACCGGCGACCCAACAGGCAGGGAGGTGATGAGATAGGCAAGCTGGTCACAGAACGCCGCAGGGAGGACACGGTGGAAATGCTAGTTGGCAGTGGGGTCACGGGACCGACTGTGGGAGGGTATGCGAAACACGAGACATCTGGATGCGGATTCACAGGACGCAGTTCCTTCACCGGAAGGATATGTTGACGGTTGCGTCTTTAGATGGCTCCGTCCGCTTCAACCAGATAAGAGCGGTTCTTTGGCAGGGCCGTAGATGTGACCCAGACGTGCATGGCCCTTGTTGGTCTGGAGACGGACCACTTGTCCACGTGCAAATGGCTTGCAAGATTTGTCAAAGAAGCGTTTCTGTGTGCCACGTTAGAATTTCAATTGTTTCTGGACGGCAGGCGGGGAATGAATTTGCGGCTCCAAAAGCTGCTGGGACACAGGTAGGGGAGCACGGGTTTGGCGTTCCCCAGTCGTTGGGCTGGGGAACGCAGTATGGGATCCCATGCCATGTTCATTAGGTTGAGCAGGTCCAGGTATACACTCGATTTTGCAAGGTGGGACCGCTCCATAAGTTGTTTTGCGCTTCAGACACGCATTTGGCGAGTCCGTTGGACTGCGAGAACTTAGGGCTGCTGGTGATATGTCGAAGGTCCCATTGTTTCGCAAAGTTTTTGATAGCTTGGCTGGTGAATTGTCTGCCGTTGTCGTACAGTATATATGTGCAGGGGAGCCGTGCACGGAGAGGTCACGCTGCAATTTCTCGATAACCGCCTCAGAAGTAATGGTTTGAAGTAAGTCCATTTCGAACCAGCCTGAGTAAGAGTCAACAAGAACCAGGTAGTGTTTCCCTTGCCATTCGAATATGTCAGTGGCTAACGTGGACCACGGGAGTGGAGGACCGGGTGCGGCAGTAAAGGCTACTTCTGCTGATGTCGTGTGAGGCTTTTGCAGATGGCGCAAACTTCATTTTTTTCGCATATGTATTTGATCATACCAGGCCAGTAAAACATGCTTTGTGCCCTTTGGAGGGTTGCCTCCACGCCGGGGTGGCCCCTGTGGACGGCGTTGAAGTATTTGTCCCGGAGGACAGCTGGCACCACTGCCGTGTGGCCCATAACCATAATGCTGTCCTGTAATACAAATTTGTCGCAAACCAGGAAGTATGGGCTGATTTTGAGCGGGGTGTTGTTTATCTGGCCAGTCATGCCAGATGACTGCAGACAGCAATTGTAAAGTCTCATCAGCAGCTGTGTATTCTCCTAGGCTGCTCAAGCAATCAGTCGGAACATACGATACCTTCATTACTGAGACTTGGTCCTGTTCAGAGTTGTTGTTTGTTGGTTTTGCGTGGGGTTCTTGATAGCGTATCTGCTATGTGCATGTCTTTGTCTTTCTTATAGACAATGTTGAAGTCAAATCGCTGCATTTGCATCATCATTCATTGTAGTCGTGCAGGGGCAGCGTGGATGGGTTTGTTCAAAATAGTGACCAGCGGTGGTCAGTTTCTATAGATACAGACTTCCCAAAGATAATTTCGTGCAGGCGAAAACCACTGCGAGCAATTCTTTTTCGATCTGGCCGTAACGTTGTTTGGTGTCAGTTAGTGTACGAGAGGTGTATGAAACAGGCTTGAAATAGCCATTGGTAGTGGCAGCAGCAAGTCCGTACTGGGACGCATTGCAGGTGAGCGTTACTGGTAACTCCAAAGCAAAGTAGGCAAGAGCAGGTGCGCTAGCAAGCTGCAATTTGAGTGTCAAAACCACCTTGGTTCTGCGGATACCAGGACCATGCAACGTCCTTGCTTGTCAGTTCTCGCAGGGGGGCAGATATGTCGCTTAGGTTGGGAATAAATTTCCCCAGGTAGTTTACCATTCCAAGGAACCTTTGCAGGCTCACGACATCAGCAGGAACCGGCAGTTCATTGATAGCTGCAGCTTTTGATGGGTCTGGTCTGAGACCGTCACTTGTGAAAACATGTCCAACGTAAGTAACTTCTGGAACTCGAAACTTGCGCGTCAGGAGATTGAGTTTGAGCTGAATATCTTTGGCATGGTCACGTACTTTCTTCAGATTAGCGTCATGTTCAGCCAAATCGCATCCGTAAACGAGAAACTTCGCTGGCGTAATTGATGGCAAAGGGCATACTCAGAAATTCGTATCGGCCAAAGGGGGTGCCGAACGTAGTGAGATTGGACGAGTCTGGGTCCAGTGGATTCTGGCAAAACAAGCTTTTGGCCGCTAGAATCGAGAATACTGATGTGTTGCCTATCTGAGCAGCAACCTTCTCTATTGCTCGCATTGGGTAATTCGGGCATTTGATGGCAGTGTTCAGATCTCTGGGGTTTATGCAGATACGGATCTCCTCCTTGTTTTTCTTTGTTGCGACCACCATGGTAGAAACCCATTCAGATGGGTCAATAACATCAGCAATAAAACCCATGGATACCATCTGCTTGAGTTCATTGTGTACTCTGTCACGCATGGCATGCGGAACACGATGTGTTGCTCGGAACATAGGAGTGATTTTGGGGTCGACAACAATGCGATATTTGATAGGCAACTTGCTGTGCTCGTCATTAAATAGTTCTTTGTATTGAGAGAGTACAAGTTGAGTGGGCCCGTCAGTGAGAAAGAGTTGATGGACAGGGTGGCCAAAGTATACCAGGCCTAGCATAATGAATGTAATCGTGCTCGAAGAGACGCCAGCATTCAGCAGTCAAAGATCAGAGGATTAGGACAGCGATACGAATTTTCCATCATGGAGATAGTAAACACACAAACTAATAAAATAAACTAAACCCGATAAACATGAACAAAATGGGCAAGACTCACTCACTGACACCATGTAATGAGTTGAGTCAAACACATATCAAGATACAACACATGTTGATTAAATCTACTTACAGCAAGGATCTGCAGGACATTAGATTTCCTAGCAGCTACTCATAGTAACTAGCGTAGGCAAGCTCTTGATAATATAAAGCACATACTAGGCGGAGTCACTACTAACAAGCACTGTAATTGGCTAGTATGAATAGCCAATCTACAGTGGTAGGGGGTGTAGTTCAAAGAAGGGGCTGTAGTGGGAAGAAGGGTGTGTGTGAAAAGATTAGGGTAGATTGGAAGTGAAAGATACAGAAAGAATGCAGGTAACCTGAAATATTAGGTATGTGGAGAAGCACAAATTTTAAGATTTACAATGCTTTTCACATAAAATGTTGACTGAAAATGAAGCAGGGAAATTTTTTCAATTGCCTCCTTTATTGAATAATCTCCTGCTTCAATTTGAAAGACATGGTAAGGTCTTAATTCCAACTTTCGCCTCATAAAACAAATCACCAGGAATAGATTATATGATCTATCATTCATTTGTAAAGTCACTGTGTGCCCAAGCTGACATCTGTGCTGGTCTGCACAACAGCAAAGCTGACAAATGGTCGCAAGATTGATTATTAGGACTGGATGTTACAATCCCTGAGATTTCACTACAATTGACATTCTTGGGTATGACCACTAGGTGAATTTTGCTAACAATCAGACACATCTTCAGTTGTGTATCTTAACATCACTGGGTGTTTCGGCCTTTTATCACAAGACGCCCTCAGTCGAGGCAGGCCCACCACAGGTTGATCAGACCTGCGTGTGTGTCTTATTGCTAGCTTCTAGATAGTCGCGTGGCAGCCCAGACAGCATCTTTCCTCTTCAGCCACGGCCAGTGACTGCTTCGTTCGGCGGCATTGGCAAGTTCTTTTATTGCCCTCCTTTGCGCCTGCCCTTTGACTCCTACTTCCCTCAGGAGCCTTGCGGTGGAACTGGCTACAATGCCCCTGCACCCCAGCTCCACTGGACACAACCTTACCCTCCAACCTCTCTCCTCTCCCTCTGCTGCAAGGTTTGAATATCGAAGCTTTTTCCTTTCATAAGCCTCGTAAGCAGCCTCCTCCCATGGGACCGTCAGCTCAATGATGAAAACACGGCGACAGGAGTTGGACCAGAGAACGAGGTCTAGTCGCAGGTTGGTAACTGTGATTTCAACTGGGAACGAAAGCCTCTGGCCTAGGTCAACACGCATTTCCCAGACCCTGGCTGCGTTCAGTGGGCATGAGTTGAGAGGCGAGGGGTTAGTCCTCAGTTTCTCTCCTTCCCGGATGAAGGATGGTATTTGCGGGAATGTTATCAGGGCATTGCTAGGCATGGCGTTGGTGGTACTCTCTTGCACTCGAGTTCAGCTGCCAAACACCTCAGAACCTGGTTGTGTCGCCAGGTGTATCTGCCTTGTGTTAGGCTGGTCTTACAACGGACCAGGATGTGCTTGAGGTTTGCTGGAACTGCACACAGGGGAGAGGCTGGATCCTATCCTAGCCAAATATTTAGGTTTGTGGGAGAGGGAAGGACGTCATATGTGGCTCTGATAATGAAGCTCAACTTATTTGACTCCATGGTCCATAGCTCTCTATATGTGATCTTCCTCTTCTCAACACCATCCCACGTCATCCAGCGAACTTGTTTGGCTTGGGATATGGCTTTGGCACACCTGGCTGCTTCTTCCTGGTGGCGCACCTCCTCCACCACCAGGTGCCGACGTTCAGCTGGAGTAGCCTTTTGCCAGGTAGGTTTCATTGCTCCCATGCCAAAGCCCCCTTGGCCTTGTTGGACATGGCCCACTATGTCCCGGTGGTGGAGGGCGGATTTTGCGTCCAGTACCACTGCTGTTGGAATCCATTTCCTACCTGTTGCTAGGGTTGGAGCGACACCTCTTATTATTGGATCCCGGGATTCTGTTAGTGTCATGTCCAGCCTCACTTTGGCACATTTGTACCCCTCCACCAGGCTTGAGACTGGCAGTGAGAGGGCTCCATTCCCATAGAGCCCTATGCTGCTGAGGCATCTCAGTAGCCCAAGCCACTTCCTCACTTGTGAGTTCACCAGTCTCTCCAGCTGGTTGGCATGGGATAAAGTGACCTCGTAGATGGTAATGGCCACATGAGTCGGGGCAGTAGACCGAATTGCAGGCACCAAAGTTTCAGCTTCCCTGGGAGAGCAGTATTGTTGATTTGCTTGAGGCCACTGATTGCATCCTGCCTGAGTTGTTCCATCTGCTCTGCATCCTTGAGGTATGCGGTGTACCATCGCCTGAGGCTTTTGACCGGCTTCTCCAGGACAGTTGGTATTGTCTCGTTATTGATGCGGAACCTTTCATCAGTGAGCCGGCATTTGACGATGGAAATACTGCAGGATTTGCTGGGTTTAATCTCCATTCGTGCCCATTTGATGTTTTCCTGGAGTTTATCCAGCAGGCATTTGGTGCATGCTTTTGTTGTTGTAATTGTGGTCATGTCATCCATGTACACCCTGATTGGAGGAAGACGCAGCCCACTCTTCAAGCGTTCCCCTCCGACCACCCATCGTGATGCTCAAATGATGAGCTCCATTGCCATGGTGAAAACCAGAGGAGAAATGGTGCAGCCTGCCATTATGCCTACCTCAAGGTGCTGCCAGGCGGTGGTGTTGTCATGTGTTGTGATGCAGAACTGGAGGTCCTGGAAGTAAGCTTTTACCAGCTTTGTGATGTCCTCTGGGACCTGGAAGAATTTAAAAGCTGCTCAGAGTTTCACTGGGCACCGAACCATAGGCATTGGCTAGATCTAAGAAACCCACATGCAGATCTCTCTTTTCCTTCTTGGCAGTTTGTATCTGGTGCCAGATGATGTTTGCATGTTCCAGACATCCTGAGAAACTACGCACCCCTGCTGTCTGCACTGACGTGTCAATAAAGTTGTTGCTCTGCAAAAATGCTGAGAGTCTTTGGGCCATAACACCAAAGAAGATCTTTCCTTCCACGTTCAGAAGGCTGATCTGGCGGAATTGGCTAATGGTTGAAGAGTTCTTTTCTTTGGGAATTAAGATCCTTCCTGCCTTTCACCATGCCTTGGGTATGATTCCTTTCCCCCATGCCACTTTCATTAACTTCCAAAGGTATTTCAGGGCACCAGGGGTGTTCTTATAGAGCCTGTATGGAATGCCATTGGGCCCTGGGGCTGATGCTGTTCTTGCCCGTTTGACTGTGCTCTCCACCTCCTTCCATGTAGGAGGCCTTATGTCCATCTGGTGCTCAGGTGGGTGGATAGGTGGCATGTCATATGGAATGGTGACTGGCTCATGCCTCAGGTTGTCAGAGTACATCTTCCTCAGGTGCTCCTCCAGTTCCCTTACAGGTACTCTCAGGATCCCACTCTTCTCCTTGACAAAGAGGCTTTTGACAAACTTATACGGATCTCTGTAGAAACTTGGCTCCGCCCATTCTTTCTTCTTGTGTTGCTTTCTCAGGCATTCTGCTCTTCGCAGGATTGCCAGGCGCTGCTTTATTTCTGCCTGCAGTGCCTCGAGTCCTTTCCTTTCTGCCTCTGTGGCCTTCCTCCACTGTTTTCTCAGCTGCCTCCTTTCTTTCACCAGCCTTTTGATTTCCTGCTGCCTCCTGGACTTGTACTGGAGTGCTGGTTCCTTCTGTGTCCTCTGTTTCACGACCTTCACCCCAAATCTCTCCGCCCCATAGTTGTATATGGTGTCTCCCATCTTCTCCAGTTTTCTTTCCACACATCTCTTCAATCCTTCCAGAAGATGGACGAGGTCAGTGTTAATGGTCTCCCACTCTTTCCTCTGGCAGGATTTGGTCCACAAGATTTTAGACTTTTTCCCTTCCATTTTTCTTTCTACCGCTGACTGTGGCTGGTTGGGCTCTGGACTCGTGTCCGTTGGTGGTACAGTACCTGGTTGAGCTTCGCATGGGGTGCTGATACCCTGTGGACTGTGGTGGTTATCCTGCCACTGGGCTTCACTCGACTGATTTGGTCTACATCTATTATGACTTTATTACTGTGTCGAGCAGGAAGTTAACAGCACTGGAAGTTTAGGAGTAATAGAATTGCACAACCTTTTTGGGTTGCACAAGTTTCAAAAAGACAATTAAAATTGGAAATTGCTGGAAACATAGTTTGTTGGGCCATTTCAAACATTTTTTTAAGATCACATTTACAAATCTGCAGGCTTAATTTTCAGAGATAAATAGTTTTCTTCAATGGTCATATTATTTGCTGAGATATTTCATTCATAAACCAGCATTAGGAGGCGTGCCTGATAAATTGTCTCACAAGTTACCCATTTGTGATATATAATTTCTTAGGATTCATTGGTCCACTGGATAACATGTTTTTGTGTTCCACTGTTTTGAATAAAATCCATCTGCTGCAGTGCAGAATCACAGAGAGATACAGCACAAAACAAGGCCGTTTGGCCAATCGAAAGTGCTTCGACTAGATAGCACTCATTTTGCTACTAATCCTACCCGAATACATTTTATTCTCCCTACGTACCCATTACCTCATCCACCTCAGATTCTACCTTCTAAATCACAGTAGGGCTGATGGACAGTGGCTAATTAACTTACCAGCCCACACTTTTGGGATGTTGGAGGAAACCTACATGGTCACACGGAAAACATGCAAACTCCACAATGACATCCCACTAGATGAAGATTAAACCCAGAGGCAGCAATGTCAGTGTGCCACAGATTTTGATCTGTCCTACTATTCAGTTGTATGGCAAGGCAAAAAATCAAAAGATAGTATCATCGTGAGGCACAAGCAGGGCAATATGCAACAGTAAGAGGTGAGAGCTCTCAGGGTGTTTAGAAAAATAAAATGGGGAACAAACACTGAACTAAGGAGTTCTGGACTTTTTTATATTAAAACCAAAAATTGCATTTTGCATTTTATTGTCTGGGTTGTCCACCTTCGCAGTGTGTATCATAGGACAGGGGTCCCCAAACTATTTTCTTTGTTTTTTGTTTGTAAAATGTTTTTATTAGAAGTAATGACATATTAAGAAGAAATAATATAAAATCAAAAAAAAAGAAAATATTATTCGTCACATACATTCTTAATATTTTTAAAATTTACAGTCAATCTTATTTATACTTTTATATGTTTTTTATTTTATAACAGTAGGAAATAAAGATAGGTAATAAAAGAGAATAAGAAAGAGATAAATAAAATGAGTGGAGTATTAAGCAAGATATTCTTCATTGGAGATATATTCATGATCTATTGTATATAATTCTTCATCTATTCCTTCATTCAGGCTTCAGTCATGGCCTCGAACCGGACCACCTTAACCCTTTAAATATTCAATAAATGGAGATCATATTCCTCTGAATTGATCTAACCTGTCCATTAGGACAAGTCTTAATCGTTCCAGGTGAAGTGTCTCCGACATTTCAGTAATCCACATTTTGACTGTAGGGGACATGGGACCTTTCCAAAATCTTAGTATTAATTTTTTACCAATTATTAAACTATAACCAATAAAAATTATTTGTTGTATTGTTAGTATCTGATCCGTTTCTAATATTCCCAATATAATTAATTTTGAGGGTTACACAAAAAGCTGGAGAAACTCAGCGGGTGCAGCAGCATCTAAGGAGCGAAGGAGATAGGTGACGTTTCGGGTCGAGACCCTTCTTCAGACTGGTCAGGGATCAGGGAAACGAGAGATATAGACGGTGATGTGGAGAGATAAAGAACAATGAATGAAAGGTATGCAAAAAAGTATCCATGATAAAGGGAACAAGCCATTGTAAGCTGTTTGCGGTGTGAAAATGAGAAGCTAGTGCGACTAGGGTGGGGGAGGGGATAGAGATAGAGGGAATGCCAGGGCCCGAGGGCTGAGGGAGAGGTGGGAAGGGGAGGAGACAGCAAGGGTTAACAGAATTGAGAAAATTCAATGTTCAAGCCCAAAGGATGCAGACTCCCCAAGCGGAATATGAGGTGCTGTTCCTCCTACTTGCGGTGTTGCTCACTCTGGCCGTGGAGGAGGCCCAGGACTGAGAGTTCGGATACGGAATGGGAGGGGGAGTTGAAATGCTGAGCCACCAGGAGGTCGGGTTGGTTTTTGCGGACCGAGCGGAGGTGTTCGGCAAAACGATCGCCAAGCCTCCGCTTGGTCTCACCGATATAGATCATCTGGCATCTGGAGCAGCGGATGCAGTGGATGAGGTTGGGGGAGGTGCAGGTGAACCTCTGTCGGACCTGGAAGGACTGCTTGGGTCCCTGAAAGGAGTGGAGGGGGGACGTGAAGGGACAAGGGTTGCATTTCTTGCGGTTGCAAGGGAAAGTGCCCGGGGAAGGGTAGAGCGGGAGGGGAGGGAAGAATTGACAAGGGAGTTGCGGAGGGAGCGGTCTTTGCGGAAGGCAGACAGGGGGGAAGATGGGAAAATGTGGCGGGTGGAGGGGTCACGTTGGAGGTGGCGAAACTGGCGGAGGACTATGTGTTGTATTTGCCGGCTGGTGGGGTGAAAGGTGAGGACCAGGGGGACTCTGCCCTGTTTGCGAGTGGGGGAATGGGGAGAGAGGGCAGTGTTGCGTGGTATGGAGGATACCCTGGTGTGAGCCTCATCAATAGTGGGGGAGGGGAATCCACGTTCTCTGAAGAATGAGGCCATTTGTGATGACCTGGTGTGGAACACCTCATCCTGGGAGCAGATGCGGCGTAGACGGAGGAATTGGGAATAGGGGATGGAGTCCGTACAGGAAGCAGGGTGGGAGGAAGAGTAGTCCAGGTAGCTGTGGGAGTCAGTTGGTTTGTAGTGGATGTCGGTCAGGAGTGTATCACCTGCAATAGAGATGGTGAGGTAAAGGAATGGTAGGGAAATGTCGGAAATGGTCCAAGTGTATTTGAGTGCCGGATGGAAGTTGGTGGTGAAATGTATGAAGTCAGTCAGTTGTGTGTGGGTGCAGGAGGTGACACCAAAGCAGTCGTCGATGTAACGGAGGTAGAGGTCTGGGATGGGGCCCTGGTACGCCGAGAACAAGGATTGTTCGACGTACCCAACAAAGAGGCAAGCGTAGCTGGGGCCAATGCGTGTGCCCATAGCTACGCCTTGTGTTTGGAGGAAATGGGAGGAATCAAAAGAGAAGTTATTGAGGGTAAGGACCAACTCCGCTAGGCGGAGGAGGGTGTCAGTGGACGGGTATGGGTTGCTCCTCTGGTCGAGGAAGAACCGGAGGGCTTTGAGACCGTCCTGGTGGGGGATGGAGGTGTAGTGTGACTGGACGTCCATGGTAAAGATGAGAGGATGGGGGCCTGGAGAATGGAATGCACGGAGCCGACGAAGAGTGTCTGAGGTGTCTTGAACATAGGTGGGGAGGGATTTAACAAAGGGGGATAGGATGGCGTCAAGGTATGTAGAAATGTGTTCGGTGGGGCACGAACAGGCAAAGACAATGGGTCTGCCAGGTTTGTGGATTTTGGGGAGAAGGTAAAATCGGGCCGTGCGGGGCTGGGAAACGATGAGGTCGGAGGCTCGGGGGGGGGGGGTTAGGGAGTCGGTTATGGTGCTCGAGCTGGTGGCCTGGTGTTCGTCAGTGGGGTCATGGTCCAGGGGTAAGTAGGAGGAGGTGTCCGAGAGTTGGCGCGCGGCCTCCGCTTTGTAGAGATCGACGCACCAGACTACCACGGCACCTCCCTTGTCGGCGGGTTTGATAACCCAGTCTGGGTTGTTACGGAGTGAGTCGATGGCAGTACGTTCGGGGCTGGAGAGATTGGAGTGAGACAGGGGAGTGGAGAAGTCGAGGCGGTTGATGTCCCAAAGGCAGTTCTGGATAAATAGTTCTAGAGCCGGAAGGCTACGAGGGGGGGTCCAAGTGGAGGGGGTACGTGGGAGACAGGAAAAGGGATCATCAGTGGGGGGCGAGGACCTCTTCCCATGGAAGAACGCTGTGAGGCGGAGGCGATGGTAGAAGAGCTCCAAGTCGTGGTTGGCGCGGAACTCATTGAGGTGGGGACGGAGGGGGACAAAGGTAAGACCTCTGCCGAGGACAGACCGTTCGGTGTCAGAGAGGGGGAGGTCCGGGGGGATGGTGAACACGCGGCAAGGATAGGGGTTGTGGCCAGAGGAAGGCAGGTGAGTGAACTGAGGATGGAGCGTTGTGTGGTGGGGGGGTGGAGGGTAGTCAGGAGGTGGGGGGGTATGGGGGCTGTGTTGTTGTTGGGGAAGAGCAGGGGTTACATGGTGGGGGGGGATGGGGAAGACCCAGTGGAATAGCCACTAAGGTTACTGGGGCTGGGGAGACGGGCACTAGGACCCATTGCCGTTAAAGACAGTGGTGGGAGGAGTTAGCAACGTGGAGGCTTCAGGCCCACTGTAGAGTCCAGTCTGCAGGTGAGCCGACGGCTGCGGGCTTCTGGAGGGCGGTGGAGTGTCGTGGGTCGGCGGACCCGAAGGTAGGTGTCCGCGGGCAGTGGAGTCGGGGTCGGCGGGCGATGCGTTGGAAGTCCCGGTGGGCGGGTGGTCGCGGACTCCGATATTATGCTTTTTAATTATTCTATGGTTCTTATAATCCCAAATAAAATTGGTAACTATAGAGTCCACTTTCTAAAAAAAATGTTGAGGAAGATATATCAGGATCATTTGAAACAAGTATAATAATTGTGGAAGAAAAATCATTTTATCGCATTAATCTTACCTAGCATTGAAATAGGTAATGTTTTCCAATATTGGATATTCTTAAGTAGATTATTCAATAAGGGTGGGAAATTAGATTTAAATAAAGAATCATATAACCATATAATATAACCATATAACAATTACAGCACAGAAACAGGCCCTCTCGGCCCTTCCAGTCCGTGCCGACCATTTGTTTTCCCCTAGTCCCATCTACCTGCACTCAGACCATACCCCTCCATTCCCTTCCCATCCATATACCTATCCACTTTACTTTTAAATGTTAAAATCGATCCTGCCTCCACCACTTCTGCTGGAAGCTCATTCCACACAGCCACCACCCTCTGAGTAAAGAAGTTCCCCCTCACGTTACCCCTAAACTTCCGACCCTTAATTCGCATGTCATGCCCTCTTGTTTGAATCTTCCCTACCCTTAATGGGAAAAGCTTATCCACGTCAACTCTGTCTATCCCTTTCATCATTTTAAAGACCTCAATCAAGTCCCCCCTTAACCTTCTGCGCTCCAAAGAATAAAGACCTAACTTGTTCAACCTTTCTCTGTAACATTGTTGCTGGATCTCTGGCAACATTCTAGTAAATCTCCTCTGCACGCTCTCTATTTTGTTGACATCCTTCCTATAATTAGGCGACCAAAATTGTACACCATACTCCAGAATTGGTCTCACCAATGCCTTGTACAATTTTAACATTACTTCCCTGCTCCTATATTCAATGCTCTGATTTATAAAGGCCAGCACACCAAAGGCTTTCTTTACCACCCCATCTACATGTGATTCCACCTTCAGGGAACTATGCACAGTTATTCCTAGATCTCTCTGTTCAACAACATTCCTCAATTCCCTACCATTTACCATGTACGTCTTATTTTGATTTGTCCTGCCAAGATGTAGCATTTCACACTTACCAGCATTAAACTCCATCTGCCATCTTTCAGCCCACTTTTCCATATGGCCCAAATCTCTCTGTAGACTTTGAAAATCTACTTCATTATCCACAACACCACCTATCTTAGTATCATCTGCATACTTACTTATCCAATTTTCCACCCCATCATCCAGATCATTGATGTACATGACAAACAACAGTGGACCCAACACAGATCCTTGAGGCACCCCACTGGTCACCGGCTTCCAACCTGACAAACAGCCATCCACCATTACTCTCTGACATCCATTCAGCCACTGTTGAATCCATCTTGCTACTCCGCCATTAACACCCAAAGATTGAACCTTCTTAACCAACCTTCCATGGGGAACCTTGTCAAAGGCCTTACTGAAATCCATATAGACAACATCCACTGCTTTACCCTCATCAATTTCCCTAGTAACCGCTTCAAAGAATTCAAGAAGGTTTGTCAGTTATTAAAGATGGGATAGCAGCACATTTGGAAAGTGGTGAAATCATTAGACAAAGTCAGCATGGATTTACAAAAGGTAAATCATGTCTGACGAATCTTGTGGAATTTTTCGAGGATGTAACTAGTAGCGTGGATAAGGGAGAACCAGTGGATGTGGTATATCTGGACTTCCAGAAGGCTTTCGACAAGGTCCCACATAAGAGATTAGTATACAAACTTAAAGCATACGGTATTAGGGGTTCAGTATTGATGTGGATAGAGAACTGGCTGGCAAACAGGAAGCAAAGAGTAGGAGTAAACGGGTCCTTTTCACAATGGCAGGCAGTAACTAGTGGGGTACCGCAGGGCTCAGTGCTGGGACCCCAGCTGTTTACAATATATATTAATGATCTGGATGAGGGAATTGAAGGCAATATCTCCAAGTTTGCGGATGACACTAAGCTGGGGGGCAGTGTTCGCTGTGAGGAGGATGCTAGGAGACTGCAAGGTGACTTGGATAGGCTGGGTGAGTGGGCAAATGTTTGGCAGATGCAGTATAATGTGGATAAATGTGAGGTTATCCACTTTGGTGGGCAAAAACAGGAAAGCAGACTATTATTTAAATGGTGGCCGATTAGGAAAAGGGGAGATGCAGCGAGACCTGGGTGTCATGGTACACCAGTCATTGAAAGTAGGCATGCAGGTGCAGCAGGCAGTGAAAAAAGCGAATGGTATGTTAGCTTTCATAGCAAAAGGATTTGAGTACAGGAGCAGGGAGGTTCTACTTCAGTTGTACAGGGTCTTGGTGAGACCACACCTGGAGTATTGCGTACAGTTTTGGTCTCCAAATCTGAGGAAGGACATTATTGCCATAGAGGGAGTGCAGAGAAGGTTCACCAGACTGATTCCTGGGATGTCAGGACTGTCTTTGAAGAAAGACTGGATAGACTCGGTTTATACTCTCTGGAATTTAGGAGATTGAGAGGGGATCTTATAGAAACTTACAAAATTCTTAAGGGGTTGACAGGCTAGATGCAGGAAGATTGTTCCCGATGTTGGAGAAGTCCAGGACAAGGGTCACAGCTTAAGGATAAGGGGGAAATCCTTTAAGACCGAGATGAGAAAGACTTTTTTCACACAGAGAGTGGTGAGTCTCTGGAACTCTCTGCCACAGAGGGTAGTTGAGGCCAGTTCATTGGCTATATTTAAGAGTGAGTTGGATGTGGCCCTTGTGGCTAAGGGGATCAGAGGGTATGGAGAGAAGGCAGGTACGGGATACTGAGTTGGATGATCAGCCATGATCATATTGAATGGCGGTGCAGGCTCGAAGGGCTGAATGGCCTACTCCTGCACCTAATTTCTATGTTTCTATGTTTCTATGTCAAACATGACCTTCCAGGCACAAATCTATGTTGGCTGTTCGTGATCAGACCCTGTTCATCCAGATGCTTATATATATTATCGCTAAATATCCTTTCCATTAATTTACCCACCACTGACGTCAAACTAACAGGTCTATAATTGCTAGGTTTATTCTTTGAACCCTTTTTAAACAATGGAACAACATGCGCAGTACGCCAATCCTCCGGCACTATTCCCGTTTCTAATGACATTTGAAATATTTCTCTCCATAATTTTTTTTTTTTTTTTTTTTTTTTTTTTTTTTTTAATTTATTTATTATAGAAACAAAATAACAACCAGTTACATTATATTTCAGTAGTAAATATACATAGTCCTAATAACTGATTCATACTAATAATATTATTTATACTGTATTATCCTTAGTTATAGATTTCAGAGTTATGTATTTTATATAATTAAAGATACATAATACTACTAATACATTCACAATATTAGCATTATACTCGTACTATTAGTAATTATCATTTTATTTCTAATTTTATTAAGTATAAGACCAAATTTTATGATATTATTGATACAAAAAGTTAGTAAATCTTATATAATTCTTATTATTTCTTCCTAATGTTAACAATATTTATTTTATCGCTAAATTTAAAATTATTGTACCATTAAAAGCATATAATTTTATATAATTAAAAATATAAAATACTAGGAAATGCTAATAATACTAACAATGTTCTTATAAATCTAATGATATTTATATTCATTCTAATATTAAGCTAGTGTGTTTCTATATTATTTTTTTATTTTTTATTTAGATATAAGAAAATAGAGAAATTAGGAAATAGAATAAAGAATAAGAAGAGGTTTGATGGAGAATAAAATATTCGTCAATAATCCGTCCTTATAGATATATTCATGATTTATTATACGTATCTCTTCATCCACTCAAATGTCCAGGCCTCAGTCAGGTTCCCGCGCCGAACCATTACGACCCTGCAAATATTTAATATATGGAGACCAAATACATCTGAAGAGATCTAACCTATCCATAAGGACAAGCCTCAATCTCTCCAAATGAAGTGTCTCCGACATTTCTATATTCCACATTTTGATTGTTGGGAATGCAGGGCCTTTCCAAAATTTTAATATTAATTTTTTTCCCAATTATTAAACCATAATCAATAAAAGTTCTTTGATTCGTTGTTATTAATTGGTCAGTTTCAATTATTCCAAGTATAATCAGCTTTGGGTCAGGGATTATATTTATATTAATAACAGTCGAGATTATTTTAAATATTTCCTTCCAGTATTCTACAATTTTTATGCAGTTAGTGAATGAATGTGTCAAATTTGCTTCTGAAATTTGACATTTGTCACATATTGGAGATATTTTTGGAAAAATATTATGTAATTAGATTTAGAGTAATGTAATCTATGTAATATTTTAAACTGTATAAGAGAATGTTTAGCGTTTAATGAACAATAATGTATATGTTTGTAAACTTTCATCTATTTCTGGTCTTATTATTTGGCCTAATTCCTTTTCCCAAGATTCTCTGTATATTTCTGTTGATGGAGTATCGTTTTCCAGTAAAATATTATATATATATGATATCATTTTTTCCATATTTGGATGTTTATTCAAACATTCATCTAAAATTTCTATTTTTCTATTTCTAAATTCATATATATTTACAGAGGCATAGTTTCTAATTTGTAAATATCTGAAATATTCTTTATTATGTAGCCCATAAATTTGTTGCAACTCTTGAAATGAAAGAAAAGTATTTTCCTTACAAAGATCACCCATCTTAGAAATTCCTTTATTTTTCCATTGTAAAAAAGCCTTATCCAAAATCGAAGGTTTAAACATAAAAATTATTAACAATCTTAAGACTTATTGGTATAGATTTTAGTTTTAATGCTTTCTTTATTTGTTTCCATATGCGGATTCCATTTTCTATTATCGGATTTTCACTATAAACTTTCTTAGCTACATTAATATTAGCAAATATTATAGAGCTAATTTCTAATGGAGAACAATCTTCTTCTTCCATACTTAACCAATTTGGTTTATTATCTATTTCTCCTAACCAAAAATTCATGTTTTTAATATTAACTGCCCAGTAATAAAACATCAAGTTTGGTAACGCTAATCCTCCAAGTGCTCACCAACGCATACCTCCGTCACCTGATCTGCCTCATTTCCTAACAGGAGGTCCAGGACTGCCCCTTCTCTGGTCGATACCTCTATGTACTGCTGCAAAAGACTATCCTGCACACATTTTACAAACTCCAAACCATCCAGCCCATTCACAGAATGTGATTCCCAGTCTATTTTTGGAAAATTGAAATCTCCCACAATCACTACCTTGTGCTTACTACTAATATCTGCTATCTCCTTACATATTTGCTCTTCCAATTCTCGCTCCCCATTTGGCGGTCTATAATACACCCCTAAAAGTGTTGCTACACCGTTCCACTTCTCATTTCCACCCAAATAGCCTCCCTAGATGAGCCCTCTAATCTATCCTGCCAAAGCACTGCTGTAATATCCTCTCTGACAAGCAATGCAACACGTCCACCTCTGGTCCCTCCAATTCTATCACACCTGAAGCAACAAAATACTGGAATATTTAGTTTCCAATCACAGCCGTCCGGCAACCATGTTTCACTGATTGCCACAACATCATATTTCCAGGTGTCAATCCAGGCTCTAAGTTCATCCACCTTTCTTACAATGCTTCTAGCATTGGTCCCCCTCGGGTTCAAGTGCAACCCGTCCTTTTTGTACAGATCATGCCTTCCCCAAAAGAGGTCCCAGTGATCAAGAAACTTGAATCCCTGCCCACTGCACCAGTCCCTCAGCCATGTATTTATCCTCCACCTCATTCAATTCCTACTCTCACTGTCACGCGGCACAGGCAGTAATCCTGAAATCGTTACCCTTTTGGTCCTTCTCCTTAACTTTCCCCCCAACTCCCTAAATTCTCCCTTCAGGACCTCATCTCTTTTTCTGCCTATGTCATTGGTACCTATGTGTACCACAACATCAGGCTCCTCTCCCACCCTTTTCAGAATCTTTTGGACACGTTCCGACACGTACGAGACCCTGGCACCAGGGAGGCAAACTACCATCCGGGTTTCCCGACTGCGTCCACAGAATCGGCCATCCGACCCCCTAACTATAGAGTCCCCTATTACAATTGCCCTCCTATTTTTTCTACCCTTCTGAGCATCAGGGCCGGTCTCTGTGCTGGAGACCCGGCCGGTGTTGCTGCCCCCAGGTAGACTGTCCCCTCCAATTGTACTCAAAACCGAGTACCTATTTTCCAGTTGTACAGTCACAGGGGTACTCTCTAGCCCCTGCCTCTTGCCCTTCCTAACCGTGACCCACTTGTCTGCCTCCTGTGGTTTGGGAGTGACTGCCTCCCTGTAGCTCCTCTCTATGACCTCCTCACTCTCCCTGACCAGACGGAGGTCATCGAGCTGCTGCTCCAGGTTCCTAACACGATCCTTTAGGAGCCCCATCTCGACACACCTGGCGCAGATGTGGATGTCTGGAGGGCTATCAGATTCCCTGACCTCCCACATCTGACATCCAGAACAGTACACTGCCCTGGCATTCATACTGCCCCCTTACACAGGATACAATAGCAACACAATACAAAGTACACAACAAACTGCTGGGATCTGACTGCCAATCAGCTGCTTTCCCTAGTCCACTTCCCACCAATTAGCGTCTTCCTCAAAAAAAAACACAAAAACAAAACACTTCTCTGAATGGAATGTTATGGATTTAGGTAAGCCCCGCGCTTGATTTTAAACCTTACCGGTCGGGTGTCACTCCTCCCCCTCCTTCACTTCCAACGGCTCCTGTGGGCCTCTGTGGAAAATAAGTCCCGCAATTGATTTTAAACCTTACTGGTCAGGTGTCACTCCTCCCCCTCCTTCTCTTCCAACGGCTCCTGTGGGCCTCTGAAAAAACAAGCCACGCACTTGATTTTAAACCTTACCGGTTGGGTGTCGCTCCTCCTCCTCCTTCTCTTCCAACGGCTCCTGTGGGCCTCTAATCATATCTTTTTGTTATATAAATTCCAAGATATTTGATTTTTTCATTTGCAATCTTAAAAGGATATTGTTGTAATATATGTAAGTTATTTCCCATTATTGGCATAAGTTCACTTTTATTCCAATTAATTCAATATCCTGAAAACGATCCAAATTGAGTTATTAAATCTAATACGTTAGGAATACTAATTTCCGGCTTTGTAATATAAAGTAATACATCATCTGCGTATAAAGAGATTTTATTTTCAGTTTCTTTAGTTTCATACCCGTATATTTCACGATGCAATGTCACAGATTTTGCTAGTGGTTCTATTGCAAGTGCAAACAGTAGTGGAGATAAAGGGCAACCTTGTCTGCAGCCTCGGAATAAGTTAAATTTAGTTATTAACATTTGGTTTATTAATATTCTAGCTGTTGGCTTGGTATATAGTAATTTAATCCATGTTATAAACTTCTCCCCCAACTGAAAAAATTCCATAACCGAAAATAAATAATTCTTGCTCAAAAAAACAAATAATGTTACATTTAAACCTTCAATGATGGATAAAGGCTTTTTACAATGGAAAAATAAGGGAATTAGTAAGACGGGAGATTTCTACAGGGAAAATTCTTTCCTTTCATTTCAAGAATTACAACAAATTTATGGATTACATTCAAAAGATTATTTTAGATACTTACAAATTAGAAACTATGTAAAAGCAAACACACATTAAATTAGAAATAGAAAGACAGAAATTTTAGATGAATGTCTGAATAAACATCCGAACACAGAAAAATTGATATCGTACATTTATAATATCCTATTGGAAAATGATGTCCTATTAACAGAAATATATAGACAATCATGGGAAAACGAATTAGGTCAAATTATTAGACCAGAAGTATGGGATGAAAGTTTACAACACATATACCACTGTTCGTTAAATGCTAGACACTCTCTTATACAATTTAAAATATTACATAGACTACATTACTCAAAATCCAAACTACATAACATTTTTTCAAATGTATCTGCCATATGAGATAAATGTCAGCACTTAGAAGCTAACTTGACACTCATTTACAAATTGTGTAAAAATTACAAAATTTTGGATAGAAATATTTAGGATAATTTTGAATGTTGTTAATATGAACCTGACTCCTGAGTCAGTTAATAATACTGGGAATACTGGAAACAGATCAATTAATAACAACAAATCAAATAATTTTTATTGATTATAGTTTACTAATTTGGAAAAAATTAATATTAAAATTCTGGAAAGGTGCTACATCCCCCACAATCAAAATGTGGAATACAGAAATATCAGAGACACTCCATCTGGAAAGATTGAGGCTCGTCCTAATGGACAGGTTGGATCTTTTCAGAGGAAAATGGTCTCCATACATTGAATATCTAAAAGGTCAAAATGGCTCGGTGCGAGAGCCTGACTGAAACTTGAATAATGGAATAGATGAAGAATTACGTATAACAAATCATGGATATATCTCCAACGATGGATAACTTTTTAATACTCCATTCACATCCTCATTTTCAATTTTTTATCTCTATTTTTCTCTATCTTTTCTTACTTATTAAAAAAAAGTGTAGAAATATAAAGTCTTAAATGTTAATATTAATATCATTATGAATGTATGTAAGAAGTATTTTCTATTAATATGTATTTACAACTAATAAAAAATATTCATCAAAATAATGGATGAATGAGGGATTATTAGCTATTGGAGAAAGAAGCAACCATTTTCTTAATTTTAAAGTTAATTTTAATTGTTTCCAAATTCGTATTATACTATGAATAATTGGATTCTTCTTGTATATTATATTCTTCAGTTTTATCGGTGAAAGAAGGATCGCTCCTATATTATAAGGGGAACAATCCTCTTTCTCCATTCTTATCCAATCTACCTGTTGGGCAGAACTGTCCAACCAGAAGATTATATTTTTAATATTCACTGCCCAATAATAATACAATAAGTTAGGGAGTGTCAGTCCCCCTGATTCTTTAGATTTACACAAGTGTTTTTTTTTTTTTTAATTCTGTGTGATTTATAATCCCATATGAAATTTATAATATCAGAATCTATTTTTTTAAAGAATTTTTTAGGTAAGTATATTGGTATTGATTGAAATGGGTACAATATTTGTGGTAAGAAGATCATTTTTATCGCGTTTATTCTGCCTATTAAAGACATCGGCAGTGCCTTCCAAAATGTAATCAACCCATTTAATTTAGTTAATAAAGGCATATAGTTTGCGTTGAGTAATGATTTATAGTTCCTAGTCATTTGAATGCCCAAATACTTACATTTTTCTGTTGTAATTCTAAAATTGAATTTCAACAGATGTGTCGACTCTTGAGGATTTATCGTCATAATTTCGCTTTTGTTCCAATTTATTCTATATCCTGAAAAAGTACCAAATTCCTCTATTAAATTTAGTATATTTGATATGCTAATTTGCGAAATAATATATAATAATATGTCGTCTGCATATAATTAAATTTTATTGTTTGAGTGTTTGGTATTATACCCATGACGATTCGGATGGCTTCTTATACTTTCAGCTAAAGGCTCTATCACTAGTGCAAATAGCAGGGGCGATAACGCACACCACTGCCTATTGCCCCTTGCTAATAGGAATTTCGGGGATAATATTATTAGGCAGTATTCTAGCCATCGGCTTATCATATAATAATTTTACACATGAAATAAAATTATCTCCCATGTTAAATTTTTCCAAATATTTTGAATAAATATTGCCATGCTACTTGATCGAAAGCTTTTTCTGCATCCAATTAAATAATTGCTAGTTCTTCAGTATTATGTGAGTACATTATATTAGACAGCCGTCTCAAATTGTTAAATGAGTATCTCTTTGGTTTGAACCCTGTTTGGTCCGGATTTATTAGTTTACTAACATATTTACTCAATCTAGGGTCTTTGTTAATATTTTTTGGTCTGTATTTAGGAGTGCAATAGCTCTATATGAGCCTGGGTCTTCTAGATCTTTATTCTTTTTTGGTATAAGTGTAATAGTTGACTCAGTTAGTGTTTCTGGTAGTTTATTTTCTTTAAAATCGTATATATATATATATATAAATCTTGGAGAAATTATCTCGTAGAATCTATAGAATTCATTACTAAAGCCATCTGGTCCTGGCGTTTTGCCATTCTTCAATGAACTAATTGTTTCTTCTATTTCCTGTAGTGTAATCTGAGCTCCTAATCCCTCTTGTTCCACCATATTTAATTTCGGAAGATGACACTTATGTAAGAAATTTGTAATTTGTGTATTATTTGCAGAGGTTTTCGATGTATATAAGATTTAATTTTAGTAATTGTATTTTCTGTTTCCCGTTTTTTCAGTTGGCGTGCTAGGAGTTTATGAGGTTTATCACCAAATTCAAAATTTTCTTGTTTTGTAATTTGAAATAATTTTATTATTCTGGTCGATAAAATTTTATTTAATTTATATTTTAGTATTATTATCTTATTATGTTTATCTATAGTTGGTTCTTTGGCATTTTCTAAATCTAATTGTCTAATTTCTTGTTCTAACTGCAATTGTTCAGTATTATTCTTTTGATTTTGGAAAGCTTGATATGAGATTATAGTTCCTCTAATAAATGCCTTTAAAGTTTCCCATAATAAGGAGGGTGAAATATCTTATGTATCATTTGTCTCAAAGAAGAATCTCATCTGCTCTTTTAAATATGTGCAACCTTGTGAGTTATTTAAAATTTGGGGGTTAAACCTCCAAAACGAATTTTTATCAGGCATTCCTTCTAATTTTAAAGAAAAAGTTAACGGGGAATGATCAGAAATAATACTATTATGATATTTAGAATTGTATGTATATGGAATTAGTTTTGTGTCCACTAAGAAATAATCAATATGTGAGTAAGTTTTATGTACTGTTGAATAAAATGAATATTCCATACCTACTGGGTTAGCGATCCTCCATACATCTGTTATATTAGTATTTTCCATGTATGTATTTAGGAGTTCACTCATTTTAGATTTTATGTTAGTCCTTTTTTGTTTTGCTGATTTATCCAAATATGGATCTAAAACACAATTCAAATCTCCCCCTATTATCACATTTTGATGATTAATTTCTAAAATTATATCCAAAATTTTACTAAAGAATTGGGGGTTGTCAAAATTAGGAGCATAAATATTTATCAAAGTAAGTAGAATAAATTTCTCCCGTGACAATGACGTACCTCCCCTCTTTATCTGCTATGGTATTCTTTAATTTAAATGGTATACCTTTATGAATGATAATAGCCGTGCCTCTAGATTTAGAAGTAAATGAAGAGTAGTACGTTTGCCCAATCCAATTTGCCTTCAGTCTTATCTGTGTTTGATATTTCAGATACATCTCTTGTAAGAAAATAATATCACTGTTTAAGGCTTTTAATTGGGCAAAGATCTTACCCCTTTTAATTGGTTCATTAGCGCCCCTTGTATTCCAACTACAAAATGTGATTCCTCCAGTTTTCTTTTGTTTATCATCTTGCATTATGAATCATGTTAATACCTTTACTTCATATAGTGCAACCAAGAACCTTATAACTCCAGATGAAGGATGGTCATCCCCAGCTGTTAAGTTTGTTGGCATCTCCCCTTCAGAATAAACCTTGAAAAAGACCAGAAAGTGTAGAGTCGTGAAAAGATAATTAACAAACATAAAGTGATATTATAATATCCAAAAATAAAGATATTATAATTAAAAACAAACCCCCAACAGGTGGTAGAAAAATTATTATTGGCGTCTGTAGGTGTTTTTATGTTTCACTCTGCCCCCTTGAACAATTATTATTAATTGGAAGAGAGAGCGATACAAAGTTCAAAATTATATATATAAAATAAAACGCACTCCAATAGCTAGATTAGAAATGTATCTTCAAAGAGGAAAAACAAAATAAAGTTTCCAACATTAAGTATATACTTAGATATAACAGTAATTATGTTAATTATATATACATATCTATCAATATGCCTAGATTTATTACAATTAAGTCAAACGTTTGTATCATACAACAGCAGGTTCCAAGGAGTTAACCAGATTCAGAACCTTGGATAACTTCCAAGTATCTGAGTCTCCTCCCCCCTTTACGCACAATCTATTCTAAGTCTACTATATCCATAAAATTTGTTAATATGTTATTAATACTTATCAATCATATTTAACTCGTTATTTTTATTAGCAAATAATTAACATCATGACATAAACATCAGCTATAGTTAAGCTATGCCTTAATATTCTACAATTTTATTAATTATATTTTATGTTAGTATGTAATTATATGTTTCTTAAATCATAAATTTCTATATACCACCACTGATAATATTCTATATTACACTATATTCTCAATTTATTTCCCCGCCACAGTTTCACTTCTTTGTCAATCCTTTGTTGAGATGAAACATAAAATCCGACCTTGAATTAACATTCCAAAGTTAAAATGACTAGACAATGCCTCGAGGAAGGTTCGCCATTTTAACAAGAGCAGTCTTTTTTGCATTTTAAAAAAAAGACACAATCCTTTCTTTGTCATTTCTCCTCGATGTTATTGTAGGAGACCAACTCCTAATGATCAGTAGACCTCCTTTGTGATACTTTGTGCATATTTAAATGCCTCTTCTGGATCCGTGAATGCACGTTCAACATGGTTATAAGTAATTCTCAATTTAGCGGGATATACTATCCCATATCTTACTCCCGAGACCTCTTTCAGTAGCCTTCTCATGTTTATAAACTTGTCCCTCTTTTCCATGACTTTAGCTGGAAAATCACGGAAGAATCTTAGTCTGTCTTCTCCAAACATCAAATTCACACCATATGGAATCTTTTTCATAATTCTTTCCAGGGTTGAAATGTCATAGAATTTCAGAATAATCTGTTTTGGGGGGGGGGGGGCAGTTAAGCTTGCTTGAGCCTTACGTCGGACCCGATGAGCCATATCTATTCTCGGGGCTTCAGGCAGTTTAAGTACTTGTTTGAGTAAGTTGGCAGCAAATTCCTGAAAGTTTTGTCCACTCTCCTTTCCCTCTTTAACTCTAAGTATCCTTAAATTTTGCCTCCTTGATCTTGCTTCCAGGTCCGTGCATTTGTGCTTCATTTTAGCAAGCTCCCTCCCAGTACTTTCTTGTTCCTTTTTTAGTCTCTTTATCTCCTTAGCCATCTCAATTACCGTATTGTCCATTCCTTCCATAGCCGCCTCAGTAGATTTTAGCATTGCATCCAGCTTTTTATTACAATCCTTTTCAACCCGCTTAATTTTTTTGTTTAAATCCTCCTCAACCTCGACCACACGTTTAGTTAAGTCATCAATTTTCCCCATCAGCTTATCATTACCTTGTTTAATTTTTTCAGAGATGCTTTTGTCCAGCTTGACATTCCCCTCTCTTATCGCTTTAGAAATAACTTCAGTGACTGAAGCTAATACTGACTTTTCCGGATGTTCCATTTGTTCCCTGTGTTCCTCCATTAAAGTCAATTCTGTAGAAGGATTTCGGGAATCTACTTCTTCTTCTGAACTTCCAGCTGGTGTTTGAGGGGATTGAGGAGGCTTTTCAGGTTTTTTCCAGTAGGCTCTTGTAGCAGGTCTTGAAGCGGCTTTTGCAGGCTTCTGATGAGGTTTCTGTTTTTTCATTTAAAACTGCAATTATTCTCTGTTATCAGCAGGATTCTGATAACACACAATTAAATAGCAGCTCCGGTAGTTATTTTCAGAACTCCCCTGTCTTCCAACTCATATTTTAGCACATTAAAACATTCTTCGGGAGCAGAGCGAAACACCCCACCGTTGACGCCACCGGAAGTCCCCTTTATGCTTTATCTGATGGGATAAATTGCAGACTTGATTTTTAAAATCTCAAAATGTTGTAACATTGCTATGCAAGCAATAGATTCTTACTCACGGCCCTACCTCGGTCTTTTTTCTTCCGATGACCCATGCATTCAGCCATGTCTTTTCTTCTTCCAGAATTCAGGCTGTAATCTCTGGCAGAGGCCCAGCTTCTTTGATTTACCGTTGAATTATTCTTTTGCTGCGACTATTCCGTAGTAACGAGTTTTCTACTTAAATGTAGTGGCGGTTTTTACAACATCTCAAAGTTCAACCTTCGATAGCCACTAATTTGTCGGAGATTATTAGAAAGTTGTCTCACGCACTCCATGACACATTTAAAACAGCAAAGATGAATCTACCAGAAGGAGTCTCTTGATTAATAGCTTATTTATTGTAGTAATACAAAACAATGAAATAACTCATAACTTTCTGTACTTAATCGTTGTTCCTTTCATGTCATATAAATTATAAAATCTACTTGTAATGCATCCTCTGACAACATACATATGTCCCAATCATGCTTGTAGTAGACCACGAGCATAATAAAACAGTGGAAAACTGTTTAATCCCATGGCCCCGACATCAAACTGAAACTAATCCTCTGAGAGACTGTGGCAGTATATTCGAGCCAAAAACACGCCCCAAACTACGTATTAAAATCCCCCGCACATTAACACAGGCAGATAATAACTAAAGTTAACTAGTCGTGATTATAATAAACTTACTTCAGCTTAATGGCTCCAACAATGATTATGAGGACTAAGAATCATGGAGACATACAACAGGGAAGCAGGCCCTTCGGCCCAACTCGTACATGCTGACAAATATGCTAGTCACAATTGCTTGAATTTGTTCTATATGTTTTTTAAATGTTATTGTACCTGCGTTAATTACTACTTCTGGCTGCTCATTACATATACATAGTATCCTCTGGGAGAGGTTTACCCCTTGGGTTACTAATAAATCTTTCACCTCTCACTGTAAGCCTATGCCCTCTAGTTCTTAATTCCCCTTGCCTGGGAAAAAGACTGTGCATTCACCCTATCTATTCCCCTCATGATTTTATACATCTCTATAAGATCAGCCTGTGCTCCAAGGAACAGAGACCTTGACTGCCCATCCTTGTTAATCTTCTCTGCACTTTTTTCCAGTTTAATGGTATTTTTTTCTATAACAGAGTGACCAAAACTGATCACAGTACTCCAAGTGCAGTCCCACCACCATCTCGTACAACTATAAACATAACATTCCATTTTTTATACTCCATTCTCTAACGAATGATGGCCCATAGGCTAAAAGCCACCATCTCCAATCTACCTGTGACACCAGTTTCAGAGAAATATGCACCTATACTCTAAGATCCCTCTGCTTTACAACACTCCCCAGTGCCCTACCGTTCATTGTGAAGCTCTTGCCTGGCTTAATTTCCAAAAATGAAGCAACTGATGCTTACCTGAATTAAACTCCATTATCAATTCTTAGATGGCCAACTGAACAAGATCTGCTAAAATTCTCAATAACCATCTTCATTGTCATCGTCTTCATACCACCCATTTTGGTATCCTCTACAAACTTACCTTGAACATTTTCATCAAAATCAGTGATGTAGATAACAAACAGCAATGGGTCCAGCACTGATTCCTGATGCGCACCTCTAGCTTTAGTCCAATAAACAATTGTCCACCACCATAACATGAATTCACACCAATCTCCAAAAAACGGACTAATGTATGAATGCCGACAATTGCCTATATACCTTGTTTTCCTGGGACACCAGCACTTTAGACATGTAATAGTAAGAAGAAAAAAAGTTCACTTTGCAATGCTCCTTCCAAAAAATGATGTTGGCCAAAATAAGCTCACGTCAACTTCTTACTTTCATTTTTATTATATTGTAAACCAATAATAATATCTATAGGGTGAGAGTGAGATTGGGTTGAGCTCAACTACATAATTAATATCTAAATATAAACAATATTACAAACAGGACCATCGAGTGCTTATTTCAACCAGGTATTCAAATACACTGAAATGATTGTTTAAACATTCATGTGATGCATTGTGTATAAGACAGAGTACAAAATGTGTTTAATTGGATCAAAGTTTTATTGATACAATTTAATTTCCTACATTAATGTCCAAAAACACTGATGCCTAGTCTTCTCCTATCTACTGTTGGGCAAAACGGACAGAAGCTTGAAAGCACTTGCCGTCAGATTCAAGAACAGCTCTTTCCCTGTGTCATCAGCTTATTTAATGGAAATTTCAAATGATAAGTATATATTTCCCAATCTTCCAATATACTTTGTTGTGACTATTGCACTTTTTGTTTATCTCCACTTTCTCTATAACTGTAACACTATTTTATGCACTCAAAAAAAATGATGGGATGTTCTGGGATGCCGTGAACTAATAAACCAGAACTAATAGTTGAGCATTCCCGAGGTGTCGTGGGCCTAACTCAACAAAACATCAATGAAGGGAGGTGCTCACTTGATAACCCCAATTATATACTTGCATCTATAGGATTAGTTATTTTTTAAAGCGAATCAATATGTAGGTAGCTGGGTTATTTTTGCATATGGTGTTATTTATTGTAAGTTGGTGTATTTAGTTAGATAATACATTGGTTTTGGGCTTGGTTTTCTTAGTGGAGTGCTGATCCTGGTGTTATAGCACATGTACCTTGTGTTTTAATTGTAATTTTTTAAAACAAAACTCTTAAATCGTAAAGTACTTCTACTTCCATCTACAGAAGAGGAGGTGTGTATCAATGACCCACTTGAGGTATCATAATCAAATAAGTGGATTGAGAATGAATCTGTTGACTATCCCTCTTTCAACAGGATTTTCTGCAAGGTAAGCTGGAAAATTACGTTTGGTAATGACCAACTTCTTGATTAGTACAGGTGTCAGAGGTTACGGGGAGAAGGCAGGAGAATGGGGTTAAGAGGGAGGGATTGATAAGGCATGATTTGAATGGCATAGATGATGGGCTGCATGGCTTAATTCTACTCTGATTCCTTATGACCTTATGATCAAGTCTTATTCAGTAACATTCACATGTATGGAAGGAACACGGGTCTCATGATTCATAATTTAAATAGTTAAAAATTGTCGTTGACTATGAATGTATTTTCTGCATTTATATTTATAGTAACATTAGGAGCCGAATATACACAATTGTTATCTACAACTTGACATGAAGCCATAGAGTAAACATGAAAACATTCACCAATACAGATACATTTTAATGATGATCATAAAGGAGGATAAAGTGAAGAATATTTTTAATCGTCCATGTTAATCTGTTAAGTTGTAGGCCCCCCTCGGTCATGACTGACCTTGGGTGATGCATCCTGGTCAGATACAAGCCTGGGCGATGTCATATGGAGGACAGGCTGTTGCCCGTGCAGCACGTCCCCCCTTTCCATGTTGCTGATCGATCCAAAGGAACAGCCGGGCCATTACAGTTTGGCACCGGTGGCAACATTGAGCTCTGAAAGGCGCAGCACTTAGCTCCACTCCTGACAAATGCGTGAATTCACTTAAAAGACGTTTTGGAAGACGAGACCGATTTAAAAATACGTACCGGAGCTGTTTGACGTTGTGCTGGCAATGTCATGAGAAATCACCATGAAATAACGGAGGATAAAGATACTTTTAAATGCAAAAGAAGATTCTTCCCCAAAGACCTATCACACGACTCCGTCTCAAAGAATTGGGTAAACTCTGCAAACAGCATCAGAAAGTTCCGAAGAATTAGCCACTGAAATGGCTACAAAGGAGAAACCGATGGAAGAAATGAAGCAAACGGTAAGATATTCACTAAAGAAATAATTTGCTACTATGCTACATGATGAGATTTCTGCACTGGATATAAATATGTCTAAAAACATGAAGCGTGGGAATCAGGAAATCATTGAGACAATCAGTAATCTAAGTAAACATATTGATGATGTTGAAGATGATTTAACTGCAGAAATCAAACTTGTTGAAAAAGAGTGCAACGAGAAGTTTGACTCTATTTTCCACACTACTACAGCATATAGCACTGCCATGAAAGATATGGAAACATCAAAGAAATAAATGTCTGAAGAGAATGAGGAAAGATCAAGATCGTGTCTTGGGGCAACTGGCCAAAATGACTGATAAATGCCTTGATTTGGAAGCATGATCAAGACAGCAGAATTTAAGAATAGTTGGAGTGACAGAGGGAAAGGACACTCGGGAGTTCGCTGCCAACTTATTTAAACAAGTATTCAACCTGCCTGACTAACCGAAAATAGATGTGGCACATTGGGTGCTAAGAGCTCAACCAAGGCTAGGAGCCCCTCCAAGACAGATCATAGTGAAATTTCATGACATTTCTGCTTTGGAAGATATTATGAAAAAAATCCCATTCGGAACGAATCTGACGTTTTGAAGAGGACTCTCTTAGATTTTTTAGAGATTACCCTGCAGAAGTGGCTAAAAAACGGGACCTATTTACAAAGACAGATCCTGAAAGGAATTCAAAATGTAAGATACGGCATAATGTGCCCTGCAAAAATGAGGATCACTTACAAGAGTATGGAATGTGCTTTTACTGATCCAGAAGAAGCATATAAATATGTTCAAGAAATTGTAAACAAGATCAATAGATAAGTAAATCGCCATGACTATCAGGACATGGTTTTTTACAGATATCAGCAGAGGGGAAGCTGAGAAAATATGACTTTCTAATAAAATAAATTTAAATGTTCTCATTAAGATGGTGGAATTTTACAAGAGGCGATTTCTACACCTTATCTTCTTTGGAATGTTAACCCCAGGACATACGTTTTCCTCTTCGAATGAAAGACTTAAAAATAAAGGGGAGCTGCGGAAATGTAAAAATCAATACAAATGGACTTGAAAATAACATTTTACGAATTAAATGTTTCATTATCTATACATACTAACATATAAGTAATTGAATTAACTTGGCAATCTAATATGAATTGGTATAACGTAATAATGACTAACTCCTCCGGGGAGGGGAAGGGGGGGATTTATTTCAAATTGTTAATGGATGTCCAGATTTAGGACAATGAGCTAAATATAATGATATATATTAATAACATACTAATAAACTAAAACACATATAATAAATTCCCAGTCCCAGTTATGCCTGAATGGAGGGGAGGAGATTCAGACACTTGGCAGATTGCCGTGAGTCTGACTCTGGTTAACCCCTTCCAGCCAGCTGTTTACTATTATAAGAGACCAGGATCTGACTGAAGAAAATGTAAAAACTATTAGTATATAGTAAATGGTAGATTATTTGAAGATTTAATTAGATATACATATTTGGAGTTTTTCTCTATATTACTCGGTCTTCAACTGGCCCTTCTTGCAATGTTTGGTTAAGGGAGCAGAGCTTAATGTAGATTAACATCAACGGATGTCTTTAAACATGTAGCTACCACCAATAGTTGGTTATTTTTTTTCACTATTTTTTTCACTATTTTTAGATACTGTAATATCACCTTTTTTATTTTTACGTCACTTTACACTTTTCTGGGGTTTTTTTAAGAACAAGTTTAAAAGGGATATACCAATAGAACCTAGTAGCCGCGAGTGCCCACCCAACACCTAGAGGCCTGAGGTATTGTGTTGCACCATATTACTTAAAGGTATCAATGTAATATATAATGGAAGACGATAAACAAAAGAAAATAGGAGGAATCGCGTTTTGCAACTGGAACATAAGGGATGCTAATGAGCCAATTAAAAGGGGTAAGATTTTTGCACAATTAAAATCGCTTAACTCAGACATAATTTTCCTACAGGAAACACATTTGAAACTTAAAGCTCAGACCAGACTGAAGCCAAATTGGATCGGCCAAACCGATTCTATTGGTATATCACTATTCATATATCTCTAAATCTAGAGGCACGGCAATTGTTATTCGTAAAGGTATACCATTTAAATCAAAGAATATCATAGCAGATAAAGAGGGGAGATGTCTCGTAGTTACGGGAGAGATCATTCTACCCCATTTACTATGGTAAATATTTATGCACCTAATTTTGATAATCAATTTTTTAATAAAATCCTGAATTTCAGAGTTTAACTATCAAAATGTGATAATTGGGGGAGACTTCAATTGCGTTTTAGATCCATACTTGGATAAATCCGCACAACAAAAGAGGCTTAACATAAAATCTAAAACTCCTAAATACATACATAAACACAAATATAACCGATGTATGGAGGATTGCTAATCCAGTTGGAAGGGAATACTCTTTTTACTCAATGGTACATAAAACATATTCACGTATGGACTGATTTTAGTAGATACAAAATTAATTCCTTGCACAAAGACCCATAAATATCATACTAACATCATTTCTGATCACTCCCTGTTAATTTTTTTCTTAAAACTAGAAGGAATGCCCAATAAAAAATCGTTTTGGAGGTTCAATCCCCAAATTTTAAATGACCCACAAGGTCATTTAAAACAACAGATGGAACTTTTTTTTGAGACTAACAACACCCCAGGCATTTCACCCTCTTTATTATTGGAATCTTTTAAGGCATTTATCATAGGATCTATAATTTCATATCAAGCTTTTATTTCAAAATAAAAATAATAAGAACAAACTATTGCAGCTAGAAGAACAAATTAGACAATTGGATTATAGATAATGATAAAGAACCAACCATAGACAAACACAATAAAATAACAATACTGAAATTCAAATTAAACAGAATCTTATCTGCAAGAGTTATAAGACTATTTCAAATTACAAAACAGTAAAATTTTGAATTCGGCGATAATCCATTTAAACTCTTGGCACGTCAATTGAAAAAACTGGAAAAGGATCATATGATTTCAAAAATTAAATCGGATAAAGGTGAATTGTTAACATTACCTAATGATATCAAAAAATTTGCTCAATTTTATCAAAATTTATATACTTCCAAAACATCAGCAGATAGTACTAAAGTTATAACTTTATTTTTGGATAACTGTAACCTCCCAAAAGGAATTAGGAGCTCGGGTCTCAATTAAAGAGATGGAAGAGACAATAAATTCACTGAAGAATGGTAAAATACCAGGACCGGATGGATTTAGTAATGAATTTTATAAAAGATTTTACGAGATAATCTCACCATGACTACATCACTCATACCTAAAAAGGATAAAAATCTAGAAGACCCTGGCTCAAATAGAGCCATTGCACTGTTAAAGACAGATCAGAAAATACTAGTGAAAATTCTAGCAAGAAGATTGAGCAAATATGTTAGTAAATTAATAAATGAGGATCAAACAGGGTTTATACCCAAGAGATACTCATTCAAAAATTTGGGACGTCTGTTTAATATTATACACTCGTATAAAACTGAAGAGCAAGACCTATCAATTATTTCATTGGACGCAGTAAAAGCATTCAACCAAGTGCATGGGAATATCTCTTCAAATTATTGCAGACATTTCAAGTGGGAGAGAACTTTATTTCATGGGTAAAATTATTATATGATGAGCCATCTGCTAGAATATTGACCAATAATATACTGTCTCCAAAATTTCAACTATCCAGGGGCAATAGACAGGGATGTGCATTATCACTATTTGCTCTTGTGATAGAACACTTAGCAGAAAGTATAAGAACGCATCCAAATATCCATGGTTATAATACAAAATATTCAAATAATAAAATATCACTATATGCAGACGATGTACAATTATATTACAAAATCGCAAACCAGCATACCAAACATATTAAATTTAGTAGAGGAATTTGGATCCTTTTCAGGATATAGAATAAATTGAAACAAAAGTGAAATTATCATGATAAAACTCAAGATCCGACACACCTTTTAAAATTCCCCTTTAGAATTGCTACAGAAAAAATTAAATATCTGGGTATCGAAATTACCAGAAAATATAAATCTTTATTCAATGTAAACTATATGCCCTTACTTACTAAATTAAATGCCTTGATTAAATTTTGGAAAACACTTCCGATGTCTTTAATAAGCAGAATAAATGCCATGAAAATGTTTTTTTACCACAACATTTATGTTTATTTCAATCAATACCAATATACTTACCTAAATTTTTTTAACTCTATTCTGATATCACAAATTTCATATGGGACTATAAGTCCCATAGAATCCAAAGAAGACACATGTGTAAACCCAAAGAATTTGGTGGACTAACACTCCCCAATTTTTATACTATTACTGGGCAGTAAATATCAAAAATGTAATTCACTTGTTGGACAATTCTGTCCAATGGGTAGATTGAATACTAATGGAGGGAGAGGATTGTTCTCCTTTTAATATAGGAGCGATCCTTCTCTCACTGATAAAATTAAATACAATATACAAGAAAATTCAAATTATTCATAGTACAATTAGAATTTGGAAACAAATAAAATTAACTCTCAAATTAAGAAATTTATCGCTTCTCTCTCCTATAGTTAATAATCCATTGTTTAAACCATCTATTTTTGATAAAACATTTACCCATTGGGAAAGAATAGGAATTAAAATGCTTGGAGACATGTATGAAATGGGAAACCTTTTATCATTCCAACAACTACAACTCAAATACAACCTGAAAAGTTATCAATACTTTAAATACCTTCAAATCCGTGACTACTTGAAAAAACATGCACAAGAATAACAAACTTTGACCAGATCTATTAGATGAAGCCATGAACAGAAAGGCGGATTCAATTAATTTAATATCATACTTGTATAATATCATTCTAAATATAGAAATACCATCATCTGACACAATTAGAAGAGATTGGGAACAAGAACTATTTATAAAAATCTCGAAAGACAGATGGGATAAATACTTGCTATATGTACATAAATCTCGATCAATGTAAGACATACCTTAATTCAATAATTTTTTTTACATAGATTATATTACTCAAACTAAACTGAATAAAATGTTTTCAAATGTTTCTCCCATCTGTGATAAAATGTTTATCTCAAGATGCAACCATAGCACACTCCTTTGTCTCTTGCATAAAACTACAAACATTTTGGAATTAAATTTTTGAAATTTTCATAAAATTATTTAAAATAAAACTGAAACCCAATGTTGAATTGATTATCTTTGGAACCATGGAAGTCGGCTTTGACTACTGTACATGACTTCTAATAAAAATATTTAAAAATAAATAAAATTTAAAAAATAAATTAATAAAAATTAAAAAAAATTGTCATTGACTATGAATGAGTTTTCTGCATTTATATTTATAGTAACATTAGGAGCTGAATATACACAATTGTTATCTACAACTTGACATGAAGCCATAGAGTAAACATGAAAACATTCACCAATACAGATACATTTTAACGATGATCATAAAGGAGGATAAAGTGAAGAATGTTTTAAGTAGTAGGCCCCCCTCGTTCCTGACTGACCATGGGTGATGCATCCTGGTCGGCTGCAAGCCTGGGCGATGTCATATGGAGGACAGGCTGTTGCCCATGCAGCACGTTCCCCCTCTCCACGTCGCTGATCGATCAAAAGGAACAGCAGGGCCATTACAGTTTGGCACCAGTGCGGTCACAGGAGCTGCCAGAGCGAGGTTGTAGACAATGACGGACTGCCTTCGGGGCTCCGACGCAGGATTTGTTTTTAGGTTTACTCCTGGAGCCTTGTCCATGACTGGATATGGCCACAAGGCAGTGGAGGTTTTAAATCAGAGTTTTCCCTCTCCTAGATGGACTGCCAGGTTGATGAGCCCTATTTGCCCGAGGCTTGTGGGGGTGGGAGCATCTACCTTCCCGTGCAGTCTATAGCACCCGCCCACTGACCTGTTAAGACCTTGGTACTAAAGGCATATGTATCTCAGATAAAGGATCCTCAACAAGGCAGAATTGGAGAAATTTGGATAGATCAAGAGGAGAGTGCAGAGAGCAAGGCTATAATGGGATTTGAAAAACAATAAAGGAAAATTAAAAGTCAGCTGCTGCATTATTGCAAATAAGCATTAAACAGTAAGCGCAAGACTGATGAGTGAATAGGATGATGAGTGATAATCCATTTTTGGATAGTCTTTGGTGTACAGAGGGTGCAATATGTTTGGCTAGCATACATCGGATCAACCAAGTCTAGAGTTAACTTAAGTAAGCTTGGAGATTCATTACCAGATGGGTTGAGATGGGGTTGAAAAAATCCAACACTCTGGAGATGGACAGAAGCACATATCCTGAGTGATATGACACTGAATTTGAAAGCAATGGGATTGAGTTTGAAATAATTAACAAGGACAGTAATGAACTTGGTGGTTTGAGAATGGGGTTTGTGGTGGTTATGTAGAGCACACATTTTCACATAATGCCATGGAGGTGTGGTACGTAGATGAATAGAAAGAATAAGATTATTGAAGCTTTATTGGACTTGCGGGTGGGTGGGGTGAAGCTGCTGCATGTTATGATTGAATAGGAATAAAACCCACTACATCCAGCTCCATCCAGCTCGACAATGGAGGAAGCTTGTTGAAGATACTTTACTACAACAAGTCACTCATCATTAGTGACTATGCTTCCCTGATAATGCAGAGAGTGTAGAAATTATTACATTGATTTAAACACGGATTTCAATAGAATATGGGCATGGAATTGGATCTCCTTATGATCTCCTAAATAGTTAAACAATTATAAGGAGTTTCGGTAAGAGTTCGCTAAAGGAGATTCACTAATGATAGATAATTAAAGGAGATTTGAGAGGAGGAGGCTGGATGATGAAAGAAAATAATTTATAGTGGAAATTAACAGAGGCTAGGATGAGAAGAATGGTCCATGGTTAAGTTTGAGTATGATGAAGGCAGTATAAGGTGAGTTGTACATCATATGTGCTCCAATCTTGAGGAGAGATAGGAGAGGAACAGGTTTTAGAACATGCATGTTTGTTAGAATGTGTATAGAAGAGAGTGTGACCGATAGCAATTTTCAGAATCAGTATCAGAATCAGATTTTATTTGCCAAGTATGTTTTGCAACATACGAGGAATTTCACTGGCCAGGTCAGTCATACAATTAAAAGCAACAGACTCAAAAACACATTTTAACATGAACATCCACCACAGTGACTCCTACACATTCCTCACTGTGATGGAAGGCGAAATAAAGTTCAAGACCTTCCTTTTGTTCTTCCTCGGTCGGGGGCCTCGAGTCCTCCGTTGATGGGACGGTCTTGACTTCCGCGTCGAGTCGTTCAGCTCCCGCATCGGGGGGTTGTCAGCTCCCGGCAGTGTGCGATCAAACCTCGCGTCGGGGCTGGTTGAGCTTCCCGACCAGCCTCTCCCGAGACTGAGAGCCCTTGATGGTAAGTCTACGGTGGTCGCGGTGGGAACTATCCCAGGAAAGGGATCCGCTCCGATGTTAAGTCCACGCCCCGCGGTGGGGCTCACGACAGTCCGAGGCGGCTCCCAGCTCCAGCGATGGTTGGCCGCAGAGCCCGGAGAATGTGATCCGAAAATCAGTCACATCTTCAGAAAGGTAAGAACTTGAAAGAAACGAAAATGAACTTTCCCCGGTCCCCGTCCCCCCCCCCCCCCCCCCCCCCCCCCCCCCACCCCCCCCCCCCCCCCCCCCCCCCCCCCCCCCCACCCCCCCACCCCCCCCCCCCCCCCCACCCCCAGAACAAACCAAAGTACATTAAAACAAACTCTTAACAGATGCTAAAAATAACAAAAGATGAAAAAACGAACAGACTGACTGCAGGGCTGGCCATCTCCCCGGCGCCCGTGGTGGTCTATCTAGTATTGTATGGGGACTGTGGGATGGTATAAATTACCAGAGGCTACAGATAAAGTGGACTCATTGTTAGTGAAAAGGACATTTGTTGGTTCCAGGTGGAATTTTAAGAAAGATTAGAAGAGGGCTTAAGATCCTGATGTTCTATAGAAAAAGTAGAAGCTGATTATCTTTCAAAAGCAAAATAATGTCCTTTCTGAAGTAGAAATAGAATACACTGGCTGGTCAGCCAAATCTGGTGAATGAATGTTGTTGACTCTTGCTCATCTTTGCAGTTCCCCTTACCAGGGGAGAAAGGGATTGTTAGAGGTTACCTAAAATTGAAGAATTCAAATGCTCATACCATTTGGGTTGTAAGTGACCCAAGCGAAATATTAGGTGCTGTTCCTCCACTGGCCTCACTCCGACAATGGAGGAGGACCAGGACAGAAAGGTTAGTATGGAAATGGCAAGGAAGATAAAACGGTTTGCATCCTGGAGATTCAGTAGGCCTTGGCAGACCGAGTGCAAGTTCATCAGGGCTGCCTCCTGTGCCTGTGTAGAATTTGTTGATTTCATTAATTTCACCACCAACTTCCACCCTGGCCTCAAATTCAACTGGACTATTTGCCATGCTTTGTTCTGCTCCTCCTCTCTTCGAGCTATTTTCCCCCCACCCCACACACACAGTCTTTAGAAGGGTCCGAACGAGAAACATCAGCAATCCATGTTCTCCAGAGATGCTGCCTCACCTGTTGAATTACTCCAGCACTTTGACGCTTTAGGAAGATAGTGAACTTGACTAGAAAAATGTGATACTCAGAGGAGAAAATGTCTGAGCAATAGGAACATAGACATAGTTATTATTTAATGATTAATGACCACACTATCAATGTGATGGCCTGTTTAGTGCAAGTGGTAGGAAATATAGACGGGTGATGGGAATTAAAACAGTGGAAGGTGTTATCTCTAGTTACTTATGTTTCCATAAAGTAGCAATGTTACAAAATTTTGAGATTTTAAAAATCAAGTCTGCAATTTATCCCATCATATAAAGCATAAAAATAAGTTTAATTTGACACCTAATTCACATTCATATCTTCAGTATTGAAAAAGTAATGGCCATCTTCACACTCCGAAATTATCTTCTTGTTCCCTATTGCTTTTCCGTTGACTTAACACAAAAGCTGTGATCGAAGACAGTCAAAAGCCCATAACTTTCTTAAAAATTAAGAGAACTGAATGAAATTTTCAGCTATTATAGATTGAAGCATTCTGAAACAAATATAAACCATCCTACTTGGATGACCTGAAATTAAAGCATATAATTAGTTAGTTACCTAATTGTAGCTAATTACAAAATTGACCATTGTGACGGAAATAGTAATAAACACCAAGAGTGCCTTGAAAATTCAAAAATGTGATATTCTCAAGATCAGATCTGTAATATTATTGAATTATATGTTTTTTTGTTAAATATTTGTATTAGACGTAAGTACATATTAATAGAATATACTTCTCACATACATTCATAATATTATTAATATTAACAATTATGTCTTATTTGTATTTCTATACTTTTTTTTATTGCAGATAAGAAAAGATAGAGAAAAATAAAGTAAAAGTAGAAAATCAAAAATAAAGAAATGAGTGGAGTATTAAAAAAGTTATCCATCATTGAAGATATATTCATGATTTGTCATATATGATTCTTCATCCATTCCATTATTCAGGCTTCAGTCAGGCTCTTGTACCGAGCCATTTTGACCCTTTAAATATTCAATAAATGGAGACCATATCCCTCTGAAAAGATCCAACTTGTCCAGTAAGACAAGCCTTAATCTTTCCAAATGAAGTGTCTCCGACATTCCTGTAATCCATGTTTTGGTTGCGGAGGATGTAGGACCTTTCCAGAATTTCAATATTAATTTTTTCCCAATTATTAGTAATCAATAAAAAATCGTTGTTATTAATTGATCTGTTTCTAATATTCCCAATATTATTCATTTTGAGTCAGGGATCATATTAATATTAACAACATTCGAAGTTATCTTAAATATTTCTGTCCAAAATTTAGTAATTTTTATGCAATTTGTAAATGAATGCGTTAAGTTAGCTTCTAAGTGCTGACATTTATCACATATGGCAGATACATTTGAAAAAATACTATGTAATTTGGATTTTGAATAATGTAATCTATATAATATTTTAAATTGTAAAAGAGAGTATCTAGCATTTAATGAACAATGGTGTATATGTTGTAAACTTTCATCCCATACTTCTAGTCTGATTAATTGACCTAATTCGTTTTCCCATGATTGCCTATATATTTCTGTCATTGGAACATCGTTTTCCAATAAAATGTTATAAATATATGATATCAATTTTTCTGTGTTCGGGTGTTTATTTAGACATTCATCTAAAATTTCTGTCTTTCTATTCTTGATTTCTTGTGTGTTTGCTTTTCCATAGTCTCTAATTTGTAAATATTTAAAGTAATCTTTTGAATGTAATCCATAAATTTGTGGTAATTCTTGAAATGACATGAAGGAGTTATCCCTATAGAGATCACCCATCTTATTAATTCCATAGTTTTTCCATTGTAAAAAACCTTTGTCCATTATTGAAGGTTAAAATGTAACATTATTTAATTTGTAATTTGCATTATTTTAATTTGTCTCTAATTTGTAAATATTTAAAGTAATCTTTTGAATGTAATCCATAAATTTGTTGTAATTCTTGAAATGACATGAAGGAGTTATCCCTATAGAGATCACCCATCTTATTAATTCCATAGTTTTTCCATTGTAAAAAACCTTTGTCCATGATTGAAGGTTCATTATTTACTGGTTTAGTTATACATTTCAATTTTAATGTTTTCTTTATTTGTTTCCAGATGCGTATCCCACTTTCTTTTATAGGATTTTCACTATAGATTTTCTTACCTAGTTTAATATTAGCAAATAAAATCGAGCTAATTTCAAAAGGCGAACAATCTTCTTTTTTCATTTTTAACCAGATTGGTTGTTTATCTGTCTCTACTAACCAAAATTTCATATTTTTAATATTAACTGGCCAGTAATAAAACATAAAGTTTGGCAGTGCTAGACCTCCATTTTTTTTTGATTTACATAAATGTTTTTTATTTATTCTATGGCTCTTATAATCCCAGATAAAGTTGGTGACTATAGAATCAACCTTCTTAAAGAAATTTTTAGGAAGATATATCGGAATCAATTGGAAGAGATATAGTAATTGCGGGAGAAAAATCATTTTTATCGCATTAATTCTACCTAGCATTGAAATAGGTAATGTTTTCCAATATAAAATATTCTTATTTAATTTATTCAATAAAAGTGGAAAATTGGATTTAAATAAAGAATCAAATCTTTTTGTTACATAAATTCCAAGATATTTGATTTTTTTCGTTTGCTATCTTAAAAGGAAATTGTTGTAGTATACGTAAGTTATTTACCATTATTGGCATAATTTTATTCTAATTAATACTATATCCTGAAAATAATCCAAATTCAGTTATTAATTTTAGTAGATTTGGGATACTAATTTCGGCTTTGTAATATAAAGTAATACATCATCCGCATATAAAGAGATTTTATTTTCAGTATCTCTGGTGTCATACCCATATATTTCAGGATGTAATCTCACACATTGAGCTAATAGTTCTATTGCAAGTGCAAACAGTAGCGGGGATAAAGGACAACCTTGTCTGCAGCCTCGAAATAGATTTTATTTCGGAGTCACGTGAGTGACTACGTGAAGAACCCGCCTCACGCTGGCAAACGGCATTACGTCGACGCTGATGGCGGAAGGAGGAGCTGCAGTAAGGAGCAGCTCCTCGCAGCGGTCGGAACGGCCCCGCAGGTAAGTGCAGCAAAGTCGGGATGTTTTTTAGCGTACGCTGGGTGGGTCCAGCAGTAAAAATAAAGTAAAATAAAAAGTCAGAGTCACGTTAAAGTGCTGTTTAGCACAGATTAAATGAAAGAAATGGAGAAATCGGCAAAGAAAATTCGCGGGTAAAAAGAGCTTCCCGGGGTGAAAATAAAAATACGGGAAAAAAGCCTAGTGCGGATCCGGTTCCGATACCGGTGGCCGCAGATATACCCCGTTAGTGAGTTCTAGATTCTCCAGAAGTTATAACCACGGAGAGAAATGCTCCTAAAAATGTAAAAGAAATCTGAGAGGCCCGTGGTTCTGATGACTCTGATACTGAAAGTCCTCCAGATAATTAAACTATATGGAACTAATAATGGAGCATATGGAGAAAGTTCTCCAAAAAAATTATGAGACTAGGGTCACAGTACCCAGAAGGTTCCCAAAAAAGCCCTGAGGGGTTTAATTATTCTGATATGGCTGTGGGCCTAATTGGGAGTTGGAACTCCGGACCCAGGATTTGGGCTGATGGAAGTCTCATGGGATGAAATCCCAATTGATTTAGGGCTGCAGAAGGCAGACCCCGCTGATGGTGATTTGCATTTGAAAACACACCACAAAATAAAAGAAAGGCCAAATGTGCCTGAGATAGCAAAAGAATTTGCTATATATGAAGGAAGTGGTGAGGTATGGAAGAAAACCCTAGCTGCCAACATTAATATATGGTATCTCACCAACTTCATGATTCTGTGATGATTAAAACATCAGAATTATAAACGCACAGGAAATTGTGCCTCATTGAAAGTGCCTACGGTTTATCCGTTGATATGGGCATCCATGACCCCAAATATGAGAGCTCAAGAAGTGAGGTTCAAAAATCCTCACAAATTATTCTGCTGCCATTATGGCTTTTGGGGAGATGGATAAGTTTAAAAAAGAGGGCCTATTGTGCAAATTCTTTCTATGAAATTATTGTATGAGGAAAATGGCTATTCAGGCCCATATTTCACCCAAGGTTGCAAGCTTGTGTGGTTCCAAGCAAGTGGTGTTCAAAGCTCCTGGTTATCGGTTTGGAGTAAATCTGCCTAAATTATTAAAAATTGGATGAAGAAGCTAAAAATTTTAACTGCATGAAACCTTCGTCTTAGGACAAAAAAAAGGTATTTTTTTCGCCCAGAAGGGGATTTGATTTTGGAAATAAAGGCAGAAATATGTCAAGGAAATATTATTGTACTGCACAGCCCAATACTTACCCGTATTCGGGGAAAAGGAGACCACCGCTCTCATATGGAGAGGTATTTAAAGACTTGTTCTATCTTTAAAGAAACTGCGGATTAATCTCCAGTTGGAGGGAGATTACAAAAAGTTTTATAAAGACTGGCTTAACTATTATTTCTGATCGGTTTATTTTTACAAGCGGTTTCAGGAGCCACTATTACATTTAAAGAAGGGGTTAATCCTCCAGTACAGATAAACCTGCCTATGCTTTCGTGTTTTACTGCAATTGGAAAAGCAGAAGATTAATGTGGAAATTGACAAATTATCTGAAAAGGGGTTTATTGAAAAAACTTATGAACACGAGCATCAATTGTGTCTAAGAATATTTCAAAAAGACATAAAAAGATGGTGATTGCAGAATTATTCTGGACCTTACAGATCTAAATAAGTGGTAGAATACAAATTATTTAAATGGAAAACATTTAATACTGCAAGATATTTAATATCAGCAGTTGTTATATGGCTACGATTGATTTGAAAAAAACGTCTATTATTCTGTACCAATACATCAGTTTTCTGGAGGTACTTAAAATTTAATTGGCTGGGACAATTATGGCAGTTTAAAGCTTTGCCAAATGGATTGAGTTTCAGCTTCTAGGCTCTTTACTAAACTGTTGAAATCAGTTTTAGCCCAATTAAAAGTACAAAAACACATCGTTTGGCTTATCTCGATGACATTCTAATCATTTATGGCAATCAAGAGTCAGCTGAGAATTAGTTTACAGTACAAAAGCTTTGTTAAAGCTAGGGTTTCTTGATTCATCCAATTAAATTCCAGCTGCAGCCAGCACAATCAATTAACTATTTGGAGTTTTGTTAATTAACTCAGAAACTAAGTTAATACTTTACCAACAAAGATAAAGTTGATGATTTTTGGTGACTTGTAATAAATCTCATTCACAAACTTATCCTTCCATCCGAAAAATAGCGAAAACTAATTGGTAAACTAGTAGCAGCTTTTCCCTGCAGTAAATTTGGTCCCATTACATTATCAAAATCTTCAAAGGGACAAAATAAGAGCTCTCAAAGAGAGGGCAGGCCACTTTGATAGGCCCTATGCAATTAACAAAAGAAGTTTTGTTGGAATTACCATGGTGGGTTAAAAATATCCACAAGCTGCTAAAAACATTCTGATTAAACAGCCTGAAAATTGTTTATAAATAGATGCTAATGCTCTCGGATGGGGGGTGTAACAGATTCATCCTCCAGTTGTGGAGGTAGATGGAAAGTCCAAGAAGAAACGTTTCTTCAAACTTATGGTATTAACTATTTAGAGTTATTGGTTGCTTTTCTATAGTCTAAAAGCATATTGCTGTTCAAAAAAGGTCTACATGTATTAATACAGTTAGACAATAAAAACGGATGTTGCATATATTAATCACATGGGGGAGTCAGATCAGTATCATGTGATTGTCTGGTCAAATGAAATATGGCAATGGTATATTGATCGCCAAATTTGGATTTCAGCAAACTACATTCCAGGTAAAGACAATGTGGTGGCAGATAAAAGATCAAGGATATTTAAAGATAACACAGAATGGATGCTTAATCCAGCAATATTTAAGAATATTGTAACTCAATTTGGTTTACCAGAAATTGATTTGTTTGCATCAAGGCTTAATCATCAATTGCCTAAATATGTGTCTTGGGAACATAATCCAGATGCAGTAAACATAGAAACATAGAAACATAGAAATTAGGTGCAGGAGTAGGCCATTCAGCCCTTCGAGCCTGCACCGCCATTCAATATGATCATTGGCTGATCATACCAAAACTCAGTATCCCGTACCTGCCTTCTCTCCATACCAATTAGAAAAAAATATAACATTCACATATTATCGAATACAACATCTTTTTAAAAAAATAAAAACAAGATTATGGTGTATCCCCTAATAATTATTTATTATTATTATACAACTTAGTTATTTTATGATATAAATAAATTAGTGAATGTATATAAATTATATATATTATAATATTTATTAATATAAATAATTAATTTAATAATATATAAATTAATTTATATTAAACAATAAACCAATATGAATATGTTTATATATGAATTTCTTTAGAACTCCTCTGACATCCAAAGGGCACAACATCACACAACAAAATATAGCCAATGAACTGGCCTCAACTACCCTCTGTGGCAGAGAGTTCCAGAGACTCACTCACTCTCTGGTGTGAAGAAGTCTTTCCCCCTCATTTCGGTCTTAAAGATTTCCCCCTTCCCCCTTATCCTTAAGCTGTGACCCCATTGTCCTGGACTTCCCCCAAACATGGGGAACACAATCTTCCTGCATCTAGCCTGTCCAACCCCTTAAAGAATTTTGTAAGTTTCTATAAGATCCCCTCTCAATCTCCTATATTCTAGAGAGTATAAACCGAGTCTATACAGTATTTCTTCATGTGGAAGTCCTGCCATCCCAGAATCAGTTGTGAACCTTCTCTGCACTCCCTCTATGGCAATAATGTCCTTCCTCAGATTTGGAGACCAGAACTGTACGCAATACTCCAATGGTGTGGTCTCACACAAAACTTATACAAACTGAAAGTAGAAACCTCCCTGCGCCTGTACTCAAATCCTTTTGCTTGAAAGCTAACATACCATTCGCTTTTTTTCACTGCCTGCTGCACCTGCATGCTACTTTCATGACTGTGTACATGACTCCAGGTCTCGCTGCATCTCCCCTTTTCCTAATCGGCCACCATTTAATAATAGTCTGCTTACCTGTTTTTGCCACCAAAGTGGATAACCTCACATTTATCCACATTATACTGCATCTGCCAAACATTTGCCCACTCACCCTGCCTATCCAAGTCACCTTGCAGTCTCCTAGCATCCTCCTCAAAGCGAACACTGCCCCCCAGCTTAATGTCATCCGCAAACTTGGAGATATTGCCTTCAATTCCCTCATCCAGATCATTAATATATATTGTAAATACTGGGGTCCCAGCACTGAGCCCTGCGGTAACCCCACTAATTACTGCCTGCCATGTGTGAAAAGGACCCGTTTACTCCTACTCTTTGCTTCCTGTTTGCCAGCCAGTTCTCTATCCACATCAATACTGAACCCCTAATACCGTATGCTTTAAGTTTGTATACTAATCTCTGTGGGACCCTTGTCGAAAGCCTTCTGGAAGTCCAGATATACCACATCCACTGGTTCTCCCTTATCCACGCTACTAGTTACATCCTCGAAAAATTCCACAAGATTCGTCAGACATGATTTACCTTTTGTAAATCCATGCTGACTTTGTCCAATGATTTCACCACTTTCCAAATGTGCTGCTATCCCATCTTTAATAACTGACTCTAGCAGTTTCCCCACTACCGATGTTAGACTAACTGGTCTGTAATTCCCCGTTTTCTCTCTCCCTCCCTTCTTACATTTGCTACCCACCAATCCTCAGGAACTACTCCAGAATCTAAAGAGTTTTGAAAGATTATCACTAATGCATCCACTATTTCCTGAGCTACTTCCTTAAGTACTCTGGGATGCAGCCTATCTGGCCCTGGGGATTTATCGGCCTTTAATCTATTCAATTTACCCAACACCACTTCCCGACTGACCTGGATTTCACTCAATTCCTCCTTTGACCCACAGTCCCCTGCTATTTCAGGCAGATTATTTATGTCTTCCTTAGTGAAGACGGAACCAAAGTAGTTATTCAATTGGTCCGCCATATCCTTGTTCCCCATGATCAACTCACCTGTTTCTGACTGCAAGGGACCTACATTGTTTTAACTAACCTCTTTCTCTTCACATATCTATAAAAACTTTTGCAGTCAGTTTTTATGTTCCCTGCCAGTTTTCTTTCATAATCTATTTTTCCTTTCCTAATTAAGCCCTTTGTCCTCCTCTGCTGGTCTCTGAATTTCTCCCAGTCCTCTGGTATGCTGCTTTTTCTGGCTACTTTGTACGCATCATCCTTTGCTTTGATACTATCCCTGATTTCCCTTGTTATCCACGGATGCACTACCTTCCCCGATTTATTCTTTTGCCAAACTGGGATGAACAATTTTTGTAGTTCATCCATGCAGTCTTTAAATGTCTTTAAATGTCTTCCATTGTAAGCAGTAGATGCTTTTTCATTGAACTGGGGGAATATGTTCTTTTATGCTTTTCCACCTTTTGCTTTGGTTCAGCAATGTCTGAAGGAAATAGAACAAGATTCTGCCACAGGATTGTTGGTAGTTCAAAATTGGCCAACACAACCTTGGTTCCCATTAATGCTGAATATGATTAAAGAACCATATATGTCAATTCCTAACTGTAGTGATATCTTGATTAATCCAGTAACCAAAGAAATTTATGCATTATATGCATATATGAATTTTTAATCTGCAGGTTTTGACCAGACCACTACAGGAGCTGGGATTGTCGGACAAAACTATGGAGGTTATAGTCGCATCATGGCGAGATAACACACAAAAACAATATATGACACATATTAAGAATGGGAAGAATTTTGCACACAGTCAAATATTTCTTATGATACGGTGAATATTGCATGTTTGATATTGTGATACTGTGATATTGCATGGAAAATGTATTGGAGCTCCTTGCTAAATAGCATTTTGAGCAACATTTAAGTTACAGTGCCACTAACACTGCACGCAGTGCTTATCATCTTATTTAGGACTTATGTCTGACCAGAAATCAATTGGATCACATCCACTAATATCTAGATTCATGAAAGGAATCTTTAATATTAATCCACCCAAACCTAGATACACAGAGATTTGGGATGTGAGCATTGTACTTACCTTACTTAGACAGTGGACTCCAATTGAAGGATTGTCATTGGAAAGATTAACATTCAAATTAATAATATTAATGTCATTGGTTTCAGCTCAAAGAGTGCAAACTTTACAAATGTTGCGTTTAGACTGTATGCATGTGACTACAGATAACATTGTGTTCTATGTTTACGATCTGATCAAACAAACAGACCAGGAAGAACTAGAGCAAAGGTAATCTTTCAAGCTTATCCTATTGATCCTACTTTATGTGTGGTTAGACATTTGAAACCAATATATATAAAAATTACCAAAACTCTTCGAGGAAATGAAAAAAACGTTGATGATTACGCATAAAAAGCCACACACAAAAGCTTCAGTTCAAACTATCTCAAAATGGTTGAAACAGGTGTTGCTTTTAGCAGGAGTAGACACTGATGTGTTCAAATCTCACTCCACCAGGCTGCAGCTACGTCCGCGGCAAAGGTGCGGGACGTACCACTCGAGCATATTTTAAAAATCACAGGGTGGAGTAAAGAAGAAACTTTTTCAAAGTTCTACAATAAACCTGTTCACAACTATGACAAGTTTTGGCCACGCGGTGTTGGGATCAATATAATTACCTGCTTTGTATACTATTGTTACTAATAACCAAGTTATGTAGTCACTTATATCTTTTATCACTTGTAATCATTCCCTCGGATATAAGGAGGGTTATTATATGTTCTTTAAACCATTAAAAAGTTAATTATGGAAAGAACTAATATTAGTCTGGTTTCTCATGAATGTATTTACTTAGCCGGACTGTCGTACTAATTAAATACTACGAACATAAAAAACACAGAAAGCTTTAAAATCTTCACGTAGTCACTCACGTGACTCCGAAGTAAAATAGTAAAGATTAAACGAGAACTTACCAGTTTCGAAGTTTGATCGATTATTTTATGAGGAGTTTACGATGAGGGATTACGTGCCCTCCACTCCCACCCTCATAAAATAAATGATCAATCTGGTAGTTCTAAGTCTTTTATGAGCCTTACTATGTTACTTCGGCTATTTGGTGTTCTGTGTTTTTCATGCCGCTGCTTTGAAGTATGCCGTTTGCCAGCGTGAGGCGGGTTCTTCACGTAATCCCTCATCGTAACTCCTCATAAAATAACGATCAAACTTCGAACTGGTAAGTTCTCGTTTAATCTTACTATTAAATTTAGTTGATAGCATTTGATTTGTTAGTATTCTGGCTGTTGGATTAGTGTATAATAATTTAACCCAAGTAATAAACTTATCTCCCAACTGAAAAGTTTCCATAACCGAAAACAAGTAAGACCATTCCACCTGGTCAAAGGCTTTCTCCACGTCTAACGATATAATTACTAGGTCTTTATTAATACCTCTTTTCGAATATATAATATTAAATAATCATCTCAGATTCTATGAGGAATATCGTTTTGGTGTAAATCCCGTTTGATCTGGGTGAATTAATTTATTAATAACTGTTCTTAGTCTGCGCTAATATTTTGGTTAGTATCTTTTGATCAGTATTTAAAAGAGCTATAGCCCTATATGATCCTGGGTCATCCAGGTCTTTGTCTATTTTAGGTATAAGTGTTATAATAGATTCATTTAACAGTTTTGGTAGTTTCTGGTGGGTATACATGTATTCATAGATTATCTTCAAACGTGGTGCAATCAGATCATAAAATGTTTTATAAAATTCCAAACCAATACCATTTTTTAATGACCTGAAAGATTCTTCGATTTCTTTTACTGAAATTTCAGCATTTAGTGATTTTCTACTTTGTGAATCCAACCCATTCAGATTGCATTTTTTTAAAAATGCTTCTATTCATATCCTGTTTTCTGTCGCTTTAGCTGAATATAATTTTTTATAATATTGCAAAAATCTCTCATTAATATCTTTGGGTTGTACTAATGGTTCACCATTATATGATTTAATCCTATGGATTATTTTTTCTCCTTCCATCTTCTGTAATTGATGAGCCAATAATTTTTGAGGTTTATCTCCAAATTCAAATTGTAATTGTTTAGTGTATTGATAGAGTTTTACAACTTGATCTGAGTATATTTTATTTAATTTATATTTCAGTGCAGCGATTTTATTATGTTTTGTTATGGATGGATTAGCAGCATTCTCTGTGTCTAATTGTTTAATCTCCTTTTCTAATTCCTGTTGTTCCCTCTGATTCTCTTTATTATAAAATGCTTGAGAATAAATCATAATTCTACGGGCATATGCTTTAAAAGATTCCCATAATAGGGGAGAAGATATTTCTGGTTTATCATTTATTTCAAAGAAAATGTTGATCTGTTCTATAATATATTCCTGAGTTACTTTGTCTTTGAAAATTTGTGGGTTAAATCTCCATTGTCCCTGATTTTCCGTTTTACCATTTATTTTAATCATAAATGTTAAAGGTGCGTGATCTGAGATTGTAATATTATGGTATTTTGAATTATATGTAAGTGAGATAAGTTTAGCGTCAATCAAAAAATAATCTATTCTTGAATAGGTTTTATGTACAGGTGAATAAAATGAATATTCTCGTCCAGTTGGATTTTCTACTCTCCAAACATCTTTAATATTACTAGTATCCATATATGCATTTAATGTCACTGGAATGGGATTTGGTTTTCCTTTGTCTTGTGGATCTATCTAAATAAGAATCTAATGTACAATTTAAATCTTCTCCAATTATTGTTATGTTGTGCTATTTCTGGGATGTTGCTAAATATTTTCTTAAAAAAAACAGTGGACTATCAAAGTTTGGTCCATATACATTGACAAAAATCATTTTTTGTGCATTTAATTCTCCTATTACAATAATGTATCTACCGTCATTATCAGTTATAGTTGATGTATGTTTGAATAAAGTGCCTTTACGAAATAATATTGCTGCGCCTCTGGATTTGTATGTAAAAGAAGAATGATACATTTTATCTATCCATTTAGCATTCAGCCTATGCTCGGCATCTTTTTTTAAATGTGTTTCTTGACTAAAAATCACATCTGCTTTAATTGCTTTTAAATGTGCTAGTACTTTACCTCTCTTAATTGGTTCATTAATACCTTTAACGTTCCAGCTGCAAACGTTATTCCCTCATTCCCTTATTCATTTTTAAATCTTGCACCTTTTGTCTATGGAGGTCTATAATAGAGCCAATGGTTCAGTTCGACAGACCAGACCTTACACCCGAACTCCGAATAGACGAATTTTAAGACGAATGTCTCTCATGTGTATATCTCCTTTGATGCAATTTGTAACTCCATTCAAACTGAAAATAATAATGATAGATTATAATAGAGAAGAAAAGAGGATAGGTTAAGAAATTATTATTGTGCACAAAGAAGGAAAAAACTACATCTAGTATTAGTGTAGTTAGTGTTAGCCATACTAGCATGGCTAACAATCTACCGACTTCCGTAGTTGATGTTATGAACTTAACCAGCTCCTTGGTTTCTTGGAATTTTTATTCCATAGCAGTTTTTTACCGGGGATATTACATTTTTAAATATTCGGGTTCCAATAGTCGGAAATGTGAGGATACATATATTTAAAACTTGTTTGAAAATTTAATTAAAAAAACAAAAAGAGAGGAAAAAAGAAAATAAAAATTAAAATTACTAATAAAAAAGAAAAAAGGTTTCCAGAGGGCAAATGAAATCAAACTCTATATTTGACTCTAATCATTCCATTATAAGTAAGTATTAGTCATTAGTGATAATTATTAACTCTGATTAGTAAAGATACCATTACTAATAATTTTAGTATTTATTAGTTATTTGTATTAGTAGTGCAGTTATACTAATTATTAGCATCCATGGGAGAGTTTCCGATCCACGTCTTTCTCCAGCTTCCTTAGTCACCACTTTAATTCCATCCAGTCCTGCAAAATCAGTTTATTCAATGGTGAGGCTCAGTTTTAAAAGTATTATTCAAGCATCCTCTCGAGCCTTAATCATCTGGGCAAACTCCAATGCTTCCACAGGGTTGGTGAAAAAGTATTCCTTCTGGTTGTAAGTGACTCTTAGGGTAGCTGGATACCTCAGATCATATATCAAATTCTCCACTTCCCTCAAGATACTTTTGGTCTCATTAAACGCTTTTCGTTTCCTGGAGACTTCTGCTGGATAGTCTCGATAAATACTGATACTGTGTCCTTCAAATGCAAGATTTCTGTTTCTTGATATTTTTTGCATTATCTCCTCCACGACGTGGTCGTACTGTACTTTTATTATCATTTGTCTTCGGGGAGCGTTTTGTCTTGTCTGACGTCTCATCACACTGTGTGCTCCGGCAAGTAAAGGCTTTTGTTCCAGAGATAAAACTTTTTGCAGTAAATTTGCAGTGAATTCTCAGGGATCTTGATCCCTCTCTTTTCCTTCTGGAATACCCACAATTCTTAGGTTCTGTCTTCTCAGGTGACCTTCCAATTCAGTACATTTCTCGGTTATTTTGCCCAGTAATTCAGTTAGACGTTGATTTTCTGTGATAAGCTTTGCTGTAGTCTGAGCACTTGTTTCAGCTAGTTTTTCAAGGCCTTTTATGGCAGCCGTCTGTTGGTTCAGTGCCTGCTCCACAGGATTCAGCCTTTCTTCAAAATCAGTTTTCACATTTCTGATTTTAACATTCGTCTCATTTGTCAGACCAGTCAATATTTCTGCAATTTCTTTCTTCAGTTCATCCGATGTATTCTTTGCCGTGGTATTAATTTCAAGCTTTAAGTCCTTCATTTCCTCCTTGATTTTTTTTATTTCTTCCCCAAAATTCATCTTCTTCAATTCTTCATTCATTTTTGCCCGTTCATTCTTTAGTTCCAGCTTTATTTCTTCCTTTAAACCAGCAATTTCATTTGCAATAAAAGTTTTAAGTTCTTCACCTTCCGATTTTTTCGTCATTTTTTCGACACATCTTCTTGGGATAGCGTCCTACCTGAGCCCGAGGCTTCAGTCGTGTCTTCCACCATTTTCTGCCTGGTAACCCGACTTTTCGGTTTATCCGGGGGAGGGCTGCGCTGTGTAGACATAGTAAGTTGCGCGCCTAATGACATCACTCACAGCAATCGGTGCAGAGGCAGCAGGCAGCAGGTAGGTCAGTTTCTCCCCGATTTTTCTCCGTTTTTTTTTAGGAGCTGGCTGGCGTTACTCTCTAGCCCTCCATAGCGCCACCGGAAGTCTTATTGAATTATATGCTGTAAGTCCATAACAGATAGGTAAATGAATTACAATTTCTAGCAATAGACCAAGTCTTTATGGAGAAGATCAGTTGATGGCTGGTACATTGGCATATCATAATCAGTAGCATCATCATACTCCTCAGATTGTAACCAATAAGCAACTCTGCACCACTTGTTTTTCCACAACCTTACAATTTTGACATTGTAAACTGCAAGTTTTTGCTCTTCAAACCACGCATGACATGCCTTTCTGCCCACTACTTTCCCATTAAGAATGTCCTGTAGATCATCACATTTGGAGTAGTCTCTGTGGACAATCAGATAATCTCTGCAAATGCTGTCTATAACAGTCTTTTTTTGCTGGGCATTTGGATTGACAATTTTGCATTTATTTTTCGGAGACATCTGTTTAAAATGTAAAGGGGAAAAAAACACTGAACAGCTTTAACAGAAACAAGTTATTATTTGCAGTTTTAGAAAAAAGGCAGAAATGAGAAAGTTAAACGCTAAAACAAATAGTAAATACCCAACAAAAAAAATCATATTAATCTGTTTCATCTAATCAATTAATCAATTAAATTCATCTAAATTCAATTACTAGATCTAAACATCTATCCATTTCTTAAGTAAATTATCATTTTTCTAATAGCCTAAGTATCCAAATAACAAACTAATCCCATTCACACAAGAATTCACGATATAACATGATTTTTAAATCTCACTGTCATGAATTTATATGCCACAATTTAATATTTAATTCCCATAATTTAATCTAGAAACATCCAATCTTAATATAATCAAAATTATTATTTTTGCGCAATACATGTGACTATAACTGTTGTGAATATTTAGTATAAAAATATTGACTATGGATAGACAATTACACAAAATATAGATGATTTAGATGCTCTTATGACATGATTGTCCCAAAAAATGAGGATTTAAATCATCTTGCAAGTGGGTGTTTCTGGAATGCGATTGATTGGAACGTTGCCGTTGCCGTGAATTTGAACCCCATATCGGCAGGGAAGACGTGGCCGGTTCGTATGGGGCTCAAATAAAATTTTCACGTCCTAAAATTAGATTAAATCCACCCCAAGAAGCAAGATTATATGTGAAATAGACTTCTTACCTTTTGTTTGTCCTGACATTACGATTCGTCATGTTGTAGGCATTGAGGGCGTTCAAAGTCGCTTTTTACTTTAATCCAACTATTAAATTGTCCAGTGAATTTTTAATTAAAAAAATGGGAACGGAAGTCCGATCGATTTTTCTTCATCGATTAGCAGCCCGAGGAAATCTCTCTCTCTGACAAGCGATACAAACCTGCATTTCAATCCCACCCCCCCCCCCCCCCCCCCAAAGGCACCAAAGTCGTGCACATGGCCAGTGGCAGAGCTGTAGAGCTGCTGAAGGTAGGTTTTGTAACATCGCTACATAAAGCCCATCATTATTTGTCATAAGAACAGTGATGACAAGGAGTTCATGCACATGTGAGCAGATATTCTGGAGGGAGATATAAAATTTAAAACCTGCTGCAAATATTTGGAGTAGTTTATTTTGTTGTTGTATAATAATAACTGATTATTATCTTTCACAGTAAGATGATGGAATCATAGAATACAAACCTCAAAACAGATTAAAATACAACATATCACCTTTATATCAGAATTTTACTTTGAAGGCACGTGAGTGACTACGTGAAGAAGCCCGCCAGCCTGCATGTGCGTCAATACATCTAAAGCATGGCACATGACTTGCTGGGAGGAGCGTCGCTCCTCCAGCGGTAAGTTTAAAACCCTGCAGGTAAGTTTCAAACTTATTCTGAGGTTGTTTTTTGGTGAAATATTCTCATTACAGAGTTCCAAAATGCTGAACGAAGTATGGAAAAATCCAGGGGGAAACCCAGATGGGAGTCGGGGAAACCGGATATGGAGGACCGCGGGAGTGTGGGTAGCCGGCGGCCGTCGGTTTCACCGTCCGAGTCACTGACAGTGCAGTCAGCGAATTCAGACTTGGTGCTTGCCCAAAGCACTTTGGCAACCCCGAAAGGGGGCAAAGCCAAAAAGATGTCTGATAGGCCTGTGTACTCAGACGAGTCAGGCCACGAGGATTCCAGCAGTCCTACCCCCCAAACCTCGAGGACAGAAATAGAACCTGCATCAGGGGCCTCCGGGCGTACCATAAAACCACCGGTAACCATGGAGGTAGGTGGGTCTGGTTCTTCCTGGAACATGGGGTGTGTGGACTAGTTACAAGTTGGTGGTAGATTACACTCGTTTTTGCACGAATGGCGATGGATAACATCAGATCCATTTATACTGCACAGTACACAAGGGTTCCAAATTGAATTTCTTCCCAATTCATTGCCACCCACACAACACACACCAAGCCGGGCATTTGTTCATTCCAAACAAGAAGGTTTGGATATGCAAGCTGAAATTCACACATTATACACAAACGGGGTAATCGAGAAGTCAAGTCATGAACATCACCAATTCGTCTCCAATATATTCTCCAGACAAAAGAAAGATGGAGAATGTCGGATCATCCTTGATTTAACACAGCTTAACACCTATGTGCAGTATAGCCATTTTAAAATGGAAAACGTCATTACTGCCAAACAACTGATTTTCAAAGGATGCTTTATGGCATGCATCGATCTTAAACATGCATACTACTCCATGCCCATTCACAGGGATCACCACAGATATTTGAAATTTAGCTGGATGGGGCAATTGTGGCAGTTTAAAGCGTTGCCTAATGGGTTAACTTCAGCCCCCATGCTATTTACCAAATTGTTAAAACCGGTGTGTGGGCTGCTTAGAGCTCAAAAACACATTGTAATGGCATATTTGGATGATAAGAAAAATGCTGAAATTGGTTAAATTAGCTGTTTCAGCCACGAAACTCATATTTAAGAAGTTGGGGTTTCTCATCCATCCAGTTAAATCCAAGTTGATACCAACTAGAGTTATTAATTATTTGGGGTTTACCATTAACTCTATTAATATGTCTGTGACTCTGCCCTGGGGCAAGACATTAGAATTAGTAGAAGCCTGTAACAACCTTGTTGTTATGGAACAACCATCTAGTTGAAAGGTGGTTAGTGTAATTGGCAAATTAGTGGCTGCCTTTCCAGTTGCACGATTTGGGCCTTTGCATTATTTGAATTTACAACGTGCAAAGGAGCAAGCACTCAAATACCATTTAGGTCATTTTAACAGACCAATGCTATTACCAGCTGAAGCTATATCAGAACTGCAATAGTGGGTTACCAATATTCGGCATTGCTCCAGTAACATTTTGGTCAGTAAACCTTCAGTTATATTACAAACTGATGCTAGTGCTCAAGGACGGGGAGCTACTAATACCATCTCTAGTTGCGGGGGCAGATGGAATGTGCATAAGTTATCAATTCTTCAGTTACATGGTATCAACTACTTGGAAATGCTGGGGGCATTCTATGGGTTAAAAGCTTATTGTAGGAATATGCATAATCTGCATGTTCAACTACAGATTGACAGCACTACAGTGGTGGCATATATTAATCACATGGGTGGAACCAGGTCAATATCCTGTGATAATTTAGCTAACCTCATTTGGCACTGGTGTATCGAAAAAAGCATTTGGATTTCAGCTATCTACTTGCCAGGTAGGTTTAACATGGCGGTGGACACCACGTCACGCAAATTCAATGACAACACAGAATGGATGTTGGATCATAAAGTATTTAACGACATTGTTGCTCGGTATGGAACACCGGATATTGATTTGTTTGCATCTAGGCTCAATCACCAGTTACCAAAGTATGTTGCATGGGAGCCAGACCGAGTGGCAGTGGCCATTGATGCATTCTCGCTACACTGGGGAGGAACGTTCTTTTATGCATTTCCTCCATTTTGCCTCATCAGTCGGTGCTTGCAAAACATCCAGTAAGATTCTGCTTCAGGCATTTTGGTAGTGCCTGACTGGCCTGCGCAGCCATGGTTCCCGCTGATATTGAGAATAATAAAAAGAACCCTATATGGTTATTTAGAAAAAACAAACATTTGCTGGTCCATCCCGTGACTCGGGAAGGCCACCCCGTGCATCATTGAATCAATTTGTTGATTTGCAGGTTTTGAGAAGACCTTTCCTGGGGCTCGGATTGTCAGACCGAACCGTGGACGTGATCACTGCATCTTGGAGAGATAGCACCAAGAAGTAGTACATCTCTTACATCAAGAGATGGGAAGTGTTTTGTTTAAATTCCAACATAGTTGTATAAGGATATATTTCAACATAATAGTATAAGGACATAAGGGGTAAGAGCGTTGTAAAAACAAGCCTGAAGGCTTTGTGTCTCAATGCAAGGAGTATCGTAATAAGGTGGATGAGTTGAACGTGCAGATAGCTATTAATGATTATGCTATAGTTGGGATCATGGAGACATGGCTCCAGGGTGACCAAGGCTGGGAGCTGAACATCCAAGGATATTCAATATTCACGAGGGATGGAGAGAAAGGAAAAGGAGGTTGGGTAGCGTCGCTGGTTAGAGATGAGATTAATGCAATGGAAAGGAAGGACATTAGCTTGGAGGATGTGGAATCGGTATGGGTAGAGCTGCGAAACACTAAGGGGCAGAAAACTCTGGTGGGTGTTGCGTACAGGCCACCTAACAGTAGTAGTGAAGTTGGGGATGGTATCTAACAGGAAATTAGAAATGCGTGCGACAAAGACAAAACAGTTATAATGGGTGACTTCAATCTATATATAGATTGAGTGAATCAAATTGGCAGGGGTGCTGAGGAAGAGGAATTTTTGGAATGTATGTGGGATAGTTATCTAAATCAACATGTAGTGGAACCAATGAGAGAGCAGGCTGTTTTAGACTAGGTATTGAGTAATGAGGAAGGGTTAGTTAGCAGTTTTGTTGTACGTGCCACCTTGGGCAAGAGTGACCATAATATGGTTGAGTTCTTCATTAGGATGGAGAGTGACATTGTTAATTCAGAAACAATGGTTCTGAACTTAAAGAAAGGTAACTTTGAGGGTATGAGACGTGAATTGGCCAAGATTGACTGGCAATTAATTCTAAAAGGGTTGACGGTGGATATAAAGCATACAGCATTAGGGGTTCAGTATTGATGTGGATAGAGAACTGGCTGGCAAACAGGAAGCAAAGAGTAGGAGTAAACGGGTCCTTTTCACAATGGCAGGCAGTGACTAGTGGGGTACCGCAGGGCTCAGTGCTGGGACCCCAGCTATTTACAATATATATTAATGATCTGGATGAAGGAATTGAAGGCAATATCTCCAAGTTTGCGGATGACACTATGCTGGGGGGCAGTGTTAGCTGTGAGGACGATGCTAGGAGACTGCAAGGTGACTTGGATAGGCTGGGTGAGTGGGCAAATGTTTGGCAGATGCAGTATAATGTGGATAAATGTGAGGTTATCCACTTTGGTGGCAAAAACAGGAAAACAGACTATTATCTAAATGGTGGCCGATTAGGAAAAGGGGAGATGCAGCGAGACCTGGGTTTCATGGTACACCAGTCATTGAAAGAAGGCGTGCAGGTGCAGCAGGCAGTGAGAAAAGCGAATGGTATGTTAGCTTTCATAGCAAAAGAATTTGAGTATAGGAGCAGGGAGGTTCTACTTCAGTTGTACAGGGTCTCGGTGAGACCACACCTGGAGTATTGCATACAGTTTTGGTCTCCAATTCTGAGGAAGGACATTATTGCCATAGAGAGAGTGCAGAGAAGGTTCACGAGACTGATTCCTGGGATGTCAGAACTGCCTTATGAAGAAAGACTGGATAGACTCGGTTTATACTCTCTAGAATTTAGGAGATTGAGAGGGGATCTTATAGAAACTTACAAAATTCTTAAGGGGTTGGACAGGCTTGATGCAGGAGGATTGTGCCCGATGTTGGGGATGTCCAGGACAAGGGGTCACAGCTTAAGGATAAGGGGGAAATCCTTTAAGACCGAGATGAGAAAGACTTTTATCACACAGAGAGTGGTGAGTCTCTGGAACTCTCTGCCACAAAGGGTAGTTGAGGCCAGTTCATTGGCTATATTTAAGAGGGAGTTAGATGTGGACCTTGTGGCTAAGGTGATTAGAGGGTATGGAGAGAAGGCAGGTACGGGATACTGAGTTGGATGATCAGCCATGATCATATTGAATGGCGGTGCAGGCTCGAAGGGCCGAATGGCCTACTCCTGCACCTAATTTCTATGTTTTCTATGTTTCTATATGCAATGGAAGACATTTAAAGACTGCATGGATGAACTACAAAAATTGTTCATCCCAGTTTAGCAAAGGAATATATCGGGGAAGGTAGTGCATCCGCGGATAACAAGGAAAATCAGGGATAGTATCAAAGCAAAGGATGATACAAAGTGGCCAGAAAAAGCAGCATACCAGAGGACTGGGAGAAATTCAGAGACCAGCAGACGAGGACAAAGGGCTTAATTAGGAAAGGAAAAATAGATTATGAAAGAAAACTGGCAGGGAACATAAAAACTGACTGCAAAGTTTTTATAGATGCGTGAAGAGAAAGAGATTAGTTAAAACAAATGTAGGTCCCTTGCAGTCAGAAACAGGTGAGTTGATCATGGGGAACAAGGATATGGCGGACCAATTGAATAACTACTTTGGTTCCGTCTTCCCTAAGGAAGACATAAATAATCTGCCGGAAATAGCAGGGTACCGCGGGTCAAAGGAGGAATTGAATGAAATCCAGGTTAGTCGGGAAGTGGTGTTGAATGGATTAAAGGCCGATAAATCCCCAGGGCCAGATAGGCTGCATCCCAGAGTACTTAAGGAAGTAGCTCCGGAAATAGTGGATGCATTAGTGATAATCTTTCAAAACTCTTTAGATTCTGGAGTCGTTCCTGAGGATTGGCGGGTAGCAAACGTAACCCCTCTTTTTAAGAAGGGGGGGAGAGAGAAAACGGGGAATTACAGACCAGTTAGTCTAACATCGGTAGTGGGGAAACTGCTAGAGTCAGTTATTAAAGATGGGATAGCAGCACAATTGGAAAGTGGTGAAATCATTGGACAAAGTCAGCATGGATTTACGAAAGGAAAATGTCTGACGAATCTTGTGGAGTTTTTTGAGGATGTAACTCGTAGCGTGGATAGGGAGAACCAGTGGATGTGGTGTATCTGGACTTCCAGAAGGCTTTCGACAAGGATCCACATTAGAGATTAGTATACAAATTTAAAGCATACGGCATTGGAGGTTCAGTATTGATGTGGATAGAGAACTGGCTGGCAAACAGGAAGCAAAGAGTAGGGGTAAATGGGTCCTTTCACAATGGCAGGCAGTGACTAGTGGGGTACCGCAAGGCTCAGTGCTGGGACCCCAGCTATTTATAATATATATTAATAATCTGGATGAGGGAATTGAAGGCAATATCTCCAAGTTTGCGGATGACACTAAGCTGGGGGCAGTGTTAGCTGTATGGAGGATGCTAGGAGACTGCAAGGTGACTTGGATAGGCTGGGTGAGTGGGCAAATGTTTGGCAGATGCAGTGTAATGTGGATAAATGTGACGTTATCCACTTTGGTGGCAAAAACAGGAAAGCAGACTATTATCTAAATGGTGGCCGATTAGGAAAAGGGGAGATGCAGAGAGACCTGGGTGTCACGGTACACCAGTCATTGAAAGTAGGCATGCAGGTGCAGCAGGCAGTGAAGAAAGCGAATGGTACGTTAGCTTTCATAGCAAAAGGATTTGAGTATAGGAGCAGGGAGGTTCTACTTCAGTTGTATAGAGTTTTGGTGAGACCACACCTGGAGTATTGCGTACAGTTCTGGTCTCCAAATCTGAGGAAGGACATTATTGCCATAGAGGGAGTGCAGAGAAGGTTCACCAGACTGATTCCTGGGATGGCAGGACTTCCACATGAAGAAATACTGGATAGACTCGGTTTATACTCTCTAGAATATAGGAGATTGAGAGGGGATCTTATAGAAACTTACAAAATTCTTAAGGGGTTGGACAGGCTAGATGCAGGAAGATTGTTCCCCATGTTGGGGAAGTCCAGGACAAGGGGTCACAGCTTAAGGATAAGGGGGAAATCCTTTAAGACCGAAATGAGAAAGACTTTTTTCACACAGAGAGTGGTGAGTCTCTGGAACTCTCTGCCACAGAGGGTAGTTGAGGCCAGTTCATTGGCTATATTTAAGAGGGAGTAAGATGAGGCCCTTGTGGCTAAGGGGATCGGGGGGTATGGAGAGAAGGCAGGTATGGGATACTGAGTTGGATGATCAGCCATGATCATATTGAATGGCGGTGTAGGCTCGAAGGACCGGATGGCCTACTCCTGCACCTAATTTCTATGTTTCTATGTTTCTATAATGTATGATATGGCACAAATAACTGATGTCTTGGAGTTTCTCTCAAAACTATTCTTTGACAAAAGATTAAGTTATAGTGCCATTAACTATGCCAAAAGTGCCTTGTCATCATAATTGTTGCTGGGATCGGGACACCACTCTGTCGGGTCTCACCCGCTGAAATCCAGTTTTATGAAGGGTATGTTTAACACAAATCCCCCCAGGCCCCAGTACACGGAGGTATGGGATGTTAACATTGTGTTAACACTACTTCGCCGGTGGGCTCCAGCTACATCCCTATCTTTGGTCAGGCTCACATACAAAGTAGTTATGTTCGTGGCGCTAGTCTCAGCGCAACACGTCCAGTCGTTGCATAAGCTGCGGCTGGACAGAATGGTTATATCTACCAACAATATAACATTTTATGTACATGAACTAATTAAACAAAGCAGACCAGCTAAAGCTGGAATTTTTGGCGTATCCCATGGACATAGATTATGTGTGGTCACACATATTCAACAATATTTTGCTGGACCACATCCTAGCAACTGCAGGATGGTCGAAAGAGCGGACTTTCCAAACCTTTTATAATAAACAAATTGTCAGGCCGGGTTCGTTTGCCAACTCAATTTTAAGTTCTGTTCAATAATTTGCTTTCCAGGATGTAAGGGATCTCTATTATTATTATCATTTGTTTATTAAAAGCATCAGAATGTTTTAAAGCTATGTCATGTCTGAATGCATTATCTTTTCAATCATTTCTGGTCAACTAATGCAGTGTGTTGCATGGACTTGTGTTCGCGGCATGAAATCACAGTGCTTTAAAGTCTTCACGTAGTCACTCACATGACTTCGAGGTAAAATAGGAAGATTAAATGAGAACTTACCAGTTTGAAGTTTGATCTTTATTTTATGAGAAGTTGTGATGAGGGATTACATGACCTCCACTCCCAACCCTCTTCTCATAAAGATCATGTGGTAGTTCTAGTTCTCAAATCTTCCTATAATCAGTTCAGCAACAGTTTTTTGTGATTTCACATTGCTGCTTTGAAGGTTGACGCACATGCAGGCTGGCGGGCTTCTTCACGTAATCCCTCATCGCATCTTCTCATAAAATAAAGATCAAACTTCAAACTGGTATGTTCTCATTTAATCTTCCTATTATGCTTCACTCTACAAATAGTATCAAGGAAGGGGACAGAACAATACTGGATTTAATTGTTTCAAGTTACTATCACTGTGGAAATGTTTCTAACAGAGCCTAATGCATTGTTAAATTATGAATTGAAATTCTGCTGGCAAATGATGGTATGTTTCAGCAATGAATTAAGAGTACATTTCATTTTATAGGTGAAATTTAAGCTGCCCAAGCAAATTCCATCATTCCCATTCTGACCTTTCTGTCCTGGGCCTCCTCCATTGAAGGAGAAAATTGGAGCGCAAATTGGAGGAACAGCACCTCATCTTTCACTTGGGCAGCTTACACCCCAGTGGTAGGAATAAGTAACCCTTCCTTTCTCTCTCTCCCCATTCCCAGTTCTCTGACCAGTCAAAGTGTCCCAGATTACATTTTATCTGTTTGCTTTGTTGTTATCTTCTCCTAGCTAACAATGATCTATTCTACATTTTCCTTAATCTCCACCCCTTTTGATGTCTCGTTCTCACACCTTACACTTCATTATCTCTGTGTCTCCCCTTTCCCCCCTCCCCCCACCCCCACTCTCTATCTGAAGAAGGGTCTCGACCCGAAACGTCACCCATTCCTTCTCTCCAGATATGTTGCCTGTCCTGATGAGTTACTCCAGCATTTTGTGTCTATCTTCGGTTTAAACCAGCATCTGTAGTTTCTTCCTACACAAAGACTACGTGGTCAGTGCATTGGGTCAGGACACCACCGATCGCCTAACCGATTACCTTGGCCAAATACCAGCTGTAGGCAACTACGAGGGCCTCAAAATGCTCTTTTGTGCACTTTTGGTCTCAGCCGCCGCGAGAGGGGAGCCAAAATCCTTCACATGAATGGCCTCAGCAACCGCAAGCTGTCCGTGCTTATGAACAAAATGCTCATCTTTTTGAACAGCCATGAGCCCTGCCTTCTGTTTGAACAGGTTTTCCTCAAACAGATGCCTGATACCTTTCACTTGCTCCTTGGGAATGAAGATTTCACCAACCCCCACCGGTGGCTACCCGTGCGGATGTGCTGTGGCAGGCCAAACAGCAAGGTGGCACCACCATCAGCCGGGTGGCGGTGGTGCCTCGGCGGGTCAAGCGGCCGTTCCCAGCATCCATCGAAGGCATGGCAGTGAAGCCAGCCACAAGCGATGCCAGCAAAGGATTTTGGTGCTACTACCACCAAAGGTGGGGTTCCCAGGCCCGCCAATGCCGAACACCCTGCGCACATCCAGGAAATGTCTCGGCCGGCCATCAGTAGTCATTCAGGGCGGTGTTTTCAGACATGGGAGCAGAAATCAGTGTTTTGCCCCCATCGGGAGCCGACATGCATTCTGGTAAGAGGGGACCTTCTCTGGCCGCCGTCAATGGCAGCAACATCAGGACGTACGGAGTCCGCACGATCCCACTCACTTTCCACTCCTGTCACTTCACCTGGCTTTTCACTATCGCCGACGTCTCTCAACTGCTGCTAGATGGCAATTTCCTCCGGGCACTCTCCCTGCTGGTTGACGTGAAGGTACAACATCTCATCCATTCTAAGAGGTCATCTCGGCTCGGTGACCTCCTCCGATAACAAGTACGCCTGGATCTTGGCCAATTTCCCCGACATCCTAACCCTCCAGTTCACAACGGCCAGCTCTAAGCATGGGGTAAAGCACCATATCCCCACCAATGGACCACCACTCCATGCACATGCACGTAGGCTGCCCCCCCGACAAGCTCCAACTGACCAAAGACGAGTTCCGCAGAATGGTGGAAATGAGCATTGTGCGGCGCTCAGACAGCCCGTGGGCTTTACATGGGTCCCTAAAGAGTCTGGGGGCTGGAGACCCTGTGGGGACTACCGCCATCTTAATTACATCACAACGGCCGACCCTTCACATCCAGAATTTCACTGCCCATCTGCACAGCGCCAAGACTTGTTCCAAAATCGACCTGGTAGCATTAAATTCCAGTCCACCAGGACGACATCCCCATCATCACCCCCATTGGGCTCTTTGATTTCTGCGGATGTCTTTTCTGCCTCACGAACGCCGCTCTGGCTTTCCAACTGCTCATGGACATGGTGGGCTTCGGGCTAGATTTCCTGTTCATTTACCCTGATGACATCCTTGTCGCCAGCCGCTCTCACAAGGAGCACCGCGCACACCTCCGGCTGCTCTGCCATCAGCTCAACGAGCATGGCCTGGCCATCAACCTTGCTAAGTATCAGTTTAGCCTTCCTTCCATCCGTTTCCTTAGCCACCACATCGATCAGCACGGTGTAGACCCGCTCCTGTCCAAGGTCACTTGGCCTACATTGCTGAGTACACGACTTGCGTTAAGCACATCGCAGGCAAGAGCAACCAGGTAGCAGATGCATTGCCCTGCACCGCCATCAATGCCATCCATGTTTTGGCCCCCAGGTGACGACTGCACGGCATGAGGATGAGGGGATACTCGCCTACCGCACCGCCATCTCAGGCCTGTTGTTGGAAGATGTGCAATTCGAGCCTGCTGACGCCGGATATTCAACATGGTTCATGGTTTGGCTCACTCTTCCATCCGGGCAAAGGCTCTGGTGGCAGCCAAGTTCATGTGGCACTGGTTGTGCAAGCAAGTCGGCAACTGAGACAGGGCGTGCATCCCCCGTCAAACGTCAAGGTTCAGCGTTACATCAAGACGCCCTTGCAGAATTTTGCCCTGCCATGTTAATATTGACTAAATTAGACTTATTATAAAATGGAGGATCATTGCATTTGCAGGGCCTGCTTGGTCTCTGTCTGTGAAAAGCCACAGGGTGTGAGGGTGCCAGCTAGTCTGAACCCTGGATTGAAATGCAGGATGGGGAGAGATACAGATGTCCTCTCCATTGTTAAAGTGTATGAGGACTTTGCAGAAGAGCTTAAAGGTGTTGCAAATGCATTATCAGGATTGGCCTGCTGCAGAAGGATTGTAAATACTGTTAATAATGTTGCAAGGTGTTTGTGTTACGATTTGATGATTGGCTGAAGTGTGACGCCTTGTTTGAATTGTTTATGCTCCCTGGGAGAATGTTGCATTACTTGATTGACTGACTACTTTCCAGAAGCTTCTGTAGAAACATTGTAATGGGGCGCTTTGTAATTGGGTTGGGGAACTGTCAATAACACTTTAATGTAATCGATATCTGTGATTGGTTTGTAGGGGCTACCACCCCCATGTAGTTCTGCCCCGCAGGGTCTGATGACCTATACAAAGTGATCCCCACAAGGATCGTTGTCGATCTTCTGGAAGAGCGCTTGGGACGGCGTAACCTTTTGGAAGTGTCTGCTTGCACAAGGCTGAAGGGCTTGGACAAGCAGAGACAAGGATCAAACCCGCGGTGGTTCGGTATTGTATAGGGAGTTCGTTATTGTTTCATAAAATAAAGTTTAGTGGTCCAGTGCTTGACTCAGTGTTTTACTGAACTTGACTAAGGGGGGTTAGCTCTAGGAGCATAATTACAGCCACACCAGCATTTTGACATATCCACGTCGACATCGTGGAACCGCTGCCTCCATCCAGAGGTGTCTCTCACCATCATGGATGGCCAGAAGCTGTCCCACTCTCAGATACCTCTGCTGTGACGTGTGGACGTGCCCTCAATGCCCACTGGATCGCCCGTATTGGTGTGTTGGTGGACATCTCCTCCAACAGAGGTGCATAGTTCACCTCTGAGTTGTGGTCAACAATGGCCCAGATGCTTGGCGCTCAGCTGCACCACACTACGGCCTATCACCCGCAAGCCAATGGCCTAATGAAGCCTTTTCACCATGACCTGAAGGCATCCTTAAAGGCACGGTTCATGGGCCTGGACTGGATGGACGAGTGGACCTGCTCGGCATGACCTGGCAATTTCCTCGGCCGAGTTGTTGTACGGCGCCCCACTTACGGTTGCAGGGGATTTCATCCCGGTGGCATGTGGACATCAGGAACCCCCCGCCCCCACGGCCATGCTGACGCACCTCCGGGAAAAGGTGGGCACACTCTCTCCCGTCATGATGTCCTGCCACGAACACACCCCCACGTACGTCCCACCCACCCTCAAAGACTGCCTGTATCTTTTCCACGATTCTCACTGTACGCCACTGCAAAGGCATTATGAGGGACCTTTCCAGGTGCTGCAACACGGCTCCTCAACTTTTGTCATCAACATGGGTGGTAGGCATGGACAATCTTAAGCCGGCGCATTTGGACATTGATGTAGATTAGTGTCACTCATTTCATGAGTCATGCTTCTGCAGTTACGCCCAATAGCTTTTCAGCTATCACTGCTTGCTGGATTCCCTTCGTGTAAGTGGAACGTGCAAATGTGAAGTCATGCTTGCTATGTAGTTAATAGTCTTTGGATCTTTATCTTGGTGTAAGGCTTCTGTTATTGTATGGTCATCACTCAACATGGTGTCAGAAGTGGGATTTGAACCCACGCCTCCATTTGTAGACCAAGTGCCGGTTTCAAGTGCTGTTCACCAAGCTAAGATTAATTGACAATTGCTTTAACTGTGGGAATTCACATGCCGCAGTTCGTGACTGGTGCCCTGCGTATGGAAAATGATGTTGATTCTGCAACAAAAGAAACCATTTCATTAAGTGTTGTCGATCACCCAGTAACAGATTTCAAACGAGACAATCAGTCAATTTGCTTGGCAATGGTGAAAGTTTAATCTCGCAGTTCTCACACTCAGTTCCCATGGATGTACAAACAGCTGCCGAAAGTGCAGAGATTGATATACATACTTTGTCTAATTCAGTGCACCAACAGCTAGATCCCAAGGTTGCATTGCTCATTAACGGCAAAACCCTTTAACTCAAAGTCGACTCGGGAGTGCGCTGTAATGTCATAAATTTGACCGTCTTTCAGAAGCGGAAAAACACAGAAAGCTTATCTCCTACAGCAGCATCACTTGTCTCATTTGCTGGAACTCGAGTACACCCTATCGGCCAAGTTGAGTTACGTTGCTGTCTCAACTTACGTGCCCACATCCTGGATTTTTACGTGGTACGTGAGAATGTACCATCCCTAATGGGTGCAGATGCATGCCTAGACATGGGTTTGATTACTTTCAGCCCTTCTGCCTGTCCTCCGACTACAGACTGTGATCACATCAAATTCTAATGCAATACAAAGGTCTGTTTAACGATAAGCTGGGCAAGTTGCCTGTCAGGTACACAATTACCATTGACCCTGAGGCAATCCCAGTTCATAAGATTGCCTACGATATGCGGGATCGTGCTCAAAGTGAACTTAACAGAATGGTGAATCTGGGTATGATTACTCCCGTAATTGACCCATCGGACTGGGTCTTCACAATGGTTGTCGCTACTAAGAAGAACAGAGATGAGATACGGATTTGCATCAACCCCGAGGACTTAAACACAGCAATCAAATGGACCCATTATCCCATGCGCACTGTGGATGAGATTTCTGCCAGATGACTGAAACAACTGTATTCATGGAACTAGATGCCAAGAGTTCATTCTGGGAGATTCCACTGGAACATAACTCCTCCAAGTTGATAACTTTCAGCACTCTATTCGGACATTATAAATTTCTTCGGAGGCCTTTTGGTATAAGTTCTGCCAGTGAAGTATTTCAAGAAGACATGGATCCATTGTTTGCAGGCTACCCATGCTCCATCATAGTGGACGATATCCTCATTGCGGGAAAAATGGTCAAAGAGCACGAATCAAAGGTATTGAAGCATGCCGAGACCATCCATCTCAAGCTAAATCCTCAAAAATGCAAATTCAGAATGAGGTAAAATAGTAAGATTAAATGAGAACTTACCAGTTTGAAGTTTGATCCTTATTTTTTTAATTTTTTTTAAAATATTTTTATTTATTAGAGGCAAATACATCAATGTACATCACATATATATTGTTACAATCATTGTACCCCATAATTGTATGGCTTTTAAATAAAAAGAATAGAAAGAAAGAGAGTGAAGTAGGTGAAAAGAGTTGTGAAAGTGAAAGAGCGTGCCAAAGGGGAGAAGAAACCCTTGGTCAAAGAATTAGAGAAAGGGGGTTAAGAGATAGACCCTAGAAAAGAAAAGGGAAAAAGAAAAAGAGACAAAGAAAGAGAAAATAATAAAAAAGCCAGTTACTGTATTATATATATCACGCAAAAGGAATTCACAAACTCGATAGTTTTTCATCCCCCCCTACCAAGGCCCGAGGTACTCCTGCACCCTATCTTTGCAGCAATTCTATAAATGCAGACCATGTCTGATAGAAGTGTTCTGATTTTCCTGCCAGGCGGAGTCTCATATCTTCCAGATGTAATGTTTCAAACATAGTTGAAATCCACATATTTAATGTTGGTATAGGAGCAGTTTTCCAGAATTTTAAGATTAGCTTGTTTCCTATTATTATGCCGTAATCAAATAGATTCTTTTGATACACATTTAATTCCGAACTACCTTCTGTCATTCCGAAAATAATCCATTCTGGCTTTGGTGTCATTTTTGTTTTAAACAGTTTTGTGAAAATTTCAAAGATTTCAATCCAAAACCTTTGAATTTGTGTACAAAAGATGAATGAGTGCACTATAGTAGCTTCTTGACACTGGCATTTATCACAAATTGATGAAACGTTAGGGAAACATTTATTTAATTTAGTTTTTGAGTAGTATAATCTGTGTAATATTTTAATTGTATTAAAGTGTCTCACGTTAATTGAGCATTTGTGCACATTTAATAAGTACTCTTTCCACCTTGCATTGGAAATTTTTATGCTTAGTTCATTTTCCCACTCACCTCTGATACCTTCTGTTGTTGGTATTACTGCATTTAGTATAATATTATATATATATGAAATTAAATTTGCTGATTCTGCCTTTGAATTCATTGCTTCATCTAGTAAGTCTAATGGCATTTTGTGAAATTCTTGTGCATGTTTTTTCAGATAATCACATATTTGGAAATATTTAAAATACTGATTGTTGCCCAGATTATATTTTAGTTGTAATTGTTTACATTATAATAGTTTTCCCATATCCTACATATCTCCCAAAGTTTTAATTCCTGCTCTTTCCCATTGTATAAATGCTTTGTCTATACTTGAGGGTTTAATCAGAGGGTTTTTAGTAATAGGAGATAGGAGAGAAGTTTCTTAATTTTAAATTGTATTTTATTTGTTTCCAAATTCTGATTGTACTATGTATAATTGGGTTTTTGTTGTGGTTTGTATTATTCACCGTCATTGGTGAAAGAAGGATCGCACCAATGTTAAAAGGTGAGCAGTCGTCTTTCTCCATAATGATCCATTCCGGTGGATGAAGAGAATTATCCAACAATTGAATCATATTTCTAATATTTACCGACCAATAATGATACATAAAATTAGGGAGTGCTAATCCCCCTACTACTTTGTGTTTACTCAGGTGTGGTCTTTGTATTCTGAGGACTTATAATCCCAAATAAAATTTGTAATATCTGAGTCCAATTAAAAAAAAAACTTTTTGGGTAGATATAATGGGATTGATTGGAACAAGTATAGAATTTGTGGAAGTAAAATCATTTTTATGGCGTTTATTCGACCTATTAAGGACATCGGAAGTGTTTTCCAGAATTTAATTAAATGATGTTGTTTCTTAAGTACAGGGTTATAGTTTGCTTTAAGCATGTCTTGATAGCTCTAGTAATTTCAATACCCAAGTATTTAAATTTTTCCACAGCTATTTTAAAAGAAATTGTACTTATCATTTCCTTATTTTATGAGGAGTTACAATGAGGGATTTCGTGAAGACCCCGCCAGCACGCATGTGCGACATTCTTCAAAGCAGTGGTGTGAAATCACAGATAGTAGAATTGACTGGAGATAGTAAGATTAAGAGAAACTAATATACCAGTTGACCTTATGATAGAGGGTTGGAAGCGGTGGGCACGAAATCCCTCATCGTAACTCCTCCTAAAATAAGGATCAAACTTCAAACTGGTAAGTTCTCATTTAATCCTACTATTTTACTTCGGAGTCACATGAGTGACTTCGTGAAGATTTCAAAGCCCTGTGATTTCATGCCCTGGAACCACACACATGCTCACACACTACCGTAATAACTGATGGAGGAAGTATGTTAACGTATTTCAGACTTGAAACAGAGCTGAAAAACAATAATGTATTTACAAAACAAAAACCCCTGACTTCGGGGAACGTTCAGGGAACAGAACTTAAAACAGTGTCTGCAAATGTTGCGGGCGTGGCCACAGGTTTATTGTAAAACTGCTGAAGTGTGCCCTCATTGGCCCAACCCGCTGTTGCGAGAACATGTTCCATGGGCACTCCGCTGATGGGTCCTCGCCGCTGATGTGGATGCAAACCTGGTAGAATGAGATTTTAAAATGTCAGTGTCTACCCCTGATACACCCAACACCACCCTGAGCCACCTGGAAATAGTCTGCACAGTTACCCTGTAGTGTGGGCGTTTAAAACTGATAAAAAGACCTACTTCCATACCCCTGATTTTCTTGGTGACATCTATATAATGTCGGAGGTGGGTGGCTATACAAAGGCGTTCATCAATAGGATATGCCAGGAATTCCAATTTAAGACTGGTTGTTCCAGGTCTTGGTGTTTTAGTAACTCATCGATAAAGAAGGTTACCTTAGTGGGGGTCGAGACCATTCAGTCCAATTTTAATTCGTGGAGGGTCTGGACCCGTTGAGCCATGATAAGTGCCATCAGCATCACCACTTTGTAGGTGAGCTTTGCCAGTGGGAGAATCAAAACTGGTGACCAAGTCCTGAGCAGGGACAACACCACCCCAATATCCCAGGCCATAGTGTATCGTGGCCTGGGAGGGTTGGAATTGAAAATACCTGTCAATAGTTTCGATACCAATGGATGGGATCCCACACCAAGTCTGAGGTAGGATGTTAATGCACTCCTTGCACTGTTGATGGCACTGTAGCTGAGGCCCTCATTGTAGTGAAGGCCCGCGAGGAATTCCAGCATATCTGTGATGGTGGCAGAGTTGTAGGTGGTATCAGTCCTGGAACAGAACACCTCCCATTTCCTTACATGGGTAAGGTATTGCTTCCTTGTGGACTATCTGCATGACGCCGTGATGATGTCCATGGTCCTGTTCGACAGCCCAAATTTCAGTAATGGTCTCTTCAGAACCTGCAAGCCAAAAGGTTCAAATGACCATGGCATGGATGACTCTCTCCTGTTATGGGATGTGTCAGGAGATTCGGGCATTTGGGATCCGGAAAACACTGTTCCCTCACCATGTCGAGGACCACCGGGAACCATGGCTGAGTAGGCCAGTCGGGTATTATCAGTATCCCTGATGTGGAATCTAACTAGATTTTCCGCAATACCCGATTGATGAGGCAGAAAGGGGGAAATACATAGAAGAAAAAGTTCCCCCAATGTAGCGAAAAAGCGTCCATCGCTACTGCCCCAAGAGACATATGTTGGTATCTGATGGTTCAATCTGGATGCAAAAAGGTCGATATCTGGTGTTCCGTACTGAGCTATAATGTCAGCAAATATTTGGTGGTTCAACATCCATCCGGTGTTGTCATTGAATATCCATGACCTGGTGTCCGCCACTGTATTCAGCTTATCCGGAAGGTATGTAGCTGAAATCCAAATGTTTCTTTCAATGCACCAGTGCCAAATTGTGTTTGCCAATTCATCACAAGATATCGATTTGATACCACCCATATGGTTTAAATATGCCACCACTGTGGTATTGTCTATTTGTAGATGGACATGCGTATGATGCATATTTGTACAGTAGGCCCGTAGTCCGTGAAACACTCCCAGCATTTCCAAATATTTTATACCTCATGAGTGAAGCAATGTAGATTCATGCAAATCCCATCTACCGCCACAATTGGAGGTGGTGTCGGTAGCTCCCCAGCTGTGGGCGCTGGCGTCAGTTTGCAACATGACTGAAGGATTTGTAACTACGATGGGATTAAAACAATGTCGAGTGCTGCTAATCCACCATTGTAGCTCATTTTTTGCTTTGGCCAGTAGCTGCATAGGTCTGTCAAAATGCCCAGCATGAATTTTTAGTGCTGAGATTTTTGCTCTTTGCAAATTTTGATAATGCAATGGTCCATATCGTGCAGCTGGAAATGTAACTACAAGTTTCCCAATTACCTTAGCAGCATGTCGAATAGTCTTTTTTGGAGCAAGCAAGGCTATTACATGCCTCTATTATATCTGCCGCTTTGTTATTTGGTAAAGTGATAGTCATGTGATTCGTGTTAATCGTGAACCCCAGATAGTCCATTATGACAGAAGGTGTTAATTGTGATTTGTCTGGATGGATGGCGAACCCCAGCTTTTGGAATAGTGACTTGGTGGCTGTCACAGCTAATTTAGTCAATTCCAAGGTTTTCCCACAATCAGGATGTCATCAAGATAGGCCATGACTATGTGGTTTTGTCTTCGTAGAGACGCCAATGCTGGTTTCAATATTTTGTTAAATAACCTGGGGGCTGTTGTTAGTCCATTAGGCAGTGCTCCATACTGCCACAACTGCCCCATCCAGATAAATTTCAAATATCTGCGGTGATCGTTTCGTATAGGTACTGAATAGTATGCATCTTTTAGATCGATGCAGGCCATGAAGTACCCTCTGGAAATCAATTGTTTGGCAGTTTCAAATGTGTCCATCTTGAAGTGGGTATATTGCACAATGGTATTCAGTTGAGTTAAATCAATAATAATACAACATCCACCATCTTTTTTGGTTTTGGTAAAGATGTTAAATACAAACTCAAGAGGTTCATGTTCGGTTTTCTCTATTATCCCGTTGGTATATAATCTAAATAGTTCTGCATGTCCTTCCACTTTCTCTTTTTGAGAAAGCACAAATTTTCAGCTAGGTGCATGTTGAACTGGAGGGAGGAGTTTGTTAACAAATTCAATTTCATAACCCTGAATACTGCAATATAATATGCAATATAATATGTGCAATATAAAGAGGTCAGAAGTTATGGTACTCCATGCATCCCCAAATAGATGCAACCTACCTCCCACTTGTGAGGTGGTGCATGCAGAATTCCCAAGGGAACCATTGGATGGTTACCGGTGGGGCTTGGTCTTCCGTCCTTGGTTCTTGGGATGTGGTGGTGCTGTGGTATGGGGTTGACGCATTTTCCAAGTGGGTCGCTCTGGGCCTTGTCCTAAAATAGGCCTCTGCGGATGAGGCGCAATCTTTGAGTTTGCACCCGTCACCCTATCGGGGTGAAAGCGGGGCCTGTTGGGCGTTGCGTAGGGATGCTGCCATCGATACGCTGGTGGCCTGCTAGGGGAAGGTGGTTTTATCATGCCGACCACTTTGGCTTCCTCATCTAGGTCCTTGACCTGTTTAGGCAGATCATCCCCAAACAGCAAACTCGGTGACGGCGTAGCGCTGGCTTTACACAACCCCTTAAATTTGGGGTTGAGCTTAGGACGGACTGAGCTTTTCCTGAAACTATTGATCTCATATTGAGCATTGCAGAACAGGGCTAACACATCCTGCTGCTCTTCCATCATGTCCGCACCATCAACGGACCTGGCAAATGCAGTAATCCCTGAGGCCAGTAGTTTCAATTCTTGTGCCCTTATACCGGAGGTTATGTTCCCCCATATGGGTGTGTTGACGGTGGGCACATTCAGCGACACGCAATTCTCTGGGGCCAGGTACTTGGCTGTGGTCTCGGATATTACCTGTTCCTGTAGTTGGTGAGTAGTCAGGTAATTGATGCTTGCCGCTAGCCGTGGCTGAAGTGGTTGCCCTTTCTGGGATGGCTGTGCAAATTTGGATACCATCCCCAGAAGTTCCTCTTCCTGCTTCCCATGCAACTTTGGATCTTCGGTCAACCCTTCCTCAAAGTCAGCCAACCCCTGACTTCTGGCACTCCCCTCCGAGGAGGGAGAGATATTGGACAGTCCTGGAAAAGGAGCTGTCGTGGACCTGCGTGATCCACGGGACACATGCTCATGCTGGAGTAGGTCCCTGGAGCAGCTGCTCCATCATCCGCTCTATGCGGGTAATGCGATCGCCGTCGCTGTCTGCGAACGGTAGGTCGTCTTCCCCAGACTCGGCTGAGTCAATGGTGCTATGACCGCCAGTCTGCACACCGTCGGAGTGATGTCTCCCGGACTGTTGCGGTAGAAAGTCAGTGCCTGCCGCTCCTGCGGGGCTACGAGACTCCCGCACGGATCTGCTGCCTGTCCGCGGTCTTCCGGACTGAAGCAGTGGAGAGTCGGTGCCTGCCGCTCCTGCTGGGCTACATGACTTCCTAGTAGATCTACCGCCAGTCCGTGATCTTCCGGACAGTGGAGGTGGGGGGTCGGTGCCTGCCGCTCCAGCGGGGCTACATGACATCCGCGCGGGCCTGCCGCCAGTCCGTGGTCTTGCAAACTGATGCAGTAGAAAGTCCGTGCCTGCCGTAAAAACGGGGCTACTCAACTTCTGTGCAGTTTTACCGCCAGTTCGCAGTCTTCTGGACTGTCGCGGTGGAGAGTCAGGGCCTGCCGTATGAACGGGGCTGCCCAATTTCCGCACTTTGTCACCAGTCCGCAGTCATCTGGACTGAAGCGGTGGAGAGTTGGGGCTTGCCGTATGAACGGGGCTTCCCGACTCCCGCGCGGTCCTACCGCCAGTCCGCAGTTTTCTGGACTGTTGCGGTGGAGAGTTGGGGCCTGCCGACAGAGCGGGGCTCCCCAATCTCCGCGCAGCCTTCCCAGTCCGAGGTACGGGTCCTGCCGAAAACTCAACGGCCAGTTCCGGGGAATTTGGCTGCTGAACTTGCTGCATAGTCCCGCGATCCTCCATGGCATGCTTGGAAGCAGCCCTCTTTTTGTTCTGAGTTTTATCCATCACAAAGTCTCTGTAAATGATTTTAAACAAATACAGAGCACCAACCAACTCAAGGTTAGTAAAACGTACCTGATGGTCCTTTTTTAAAGCTGCTGGCAGAGGAGCTGTGCTCCTCACAGCTTGTCGATTGCAATGCGAGCGACGATATGTTGCGCATGCGTGCTGGCAGGGTCTTCACGAAGTCACTCACGTGACTCCGAAGTAAAATGCCTAGGCCATATATTCACCAAAAACGGCCTAAAAACTGATCCAGTGAAAATTAGTGCTATCAATGATCTTCCAGAACCCACAGACGTGCTCAGTCTGCAGAGATTCCTCGCATGGCCAACTATTTGAGCAAATTAATTCCGGACTTCAGTTTACACACGTGACTCTGCTTGGACTTGGCACGAGCAAAAACAGACAGCATTCGACACTCTTAAATGGCTGATGTCTGGTGCTCTTACTCTGGCTTACTTTGACCCCCATCTACCGATTACACTTACTTGTGACGCCTTACAATGCCGGCTGGGCGCTGCATGTCTTCAGAATTATTTCAATAACAATAAGCCTATTGTTTATGCCTCGCTGACACAGAACAACGATATGCCCAAATTGAGAAAGAGCTGCTAGCAGTTGTTTTTGCTTGCAAAAAATTTAACGATTTCATCTTTGGCCACACTGTGACAATTGAAACTGACCACCAACCTCTAATCATCATTTTCAACAAATCTACCCACACCTCTCCAGCCAGCCTACAACAGATGTTACTGCAACTTCAAAAATATGACATTGTTCTGATCCACAAACGCGGTAAGGATATGCAATTGGCCGACACTCTTTCGCGTGCACCCCGGAAGACCTGCGAGGATCCGCCCTCACCGGATGATGACTTTATTATGATGACTGTGCCTTTTATCCCTTTGTCCTGTATGGAGGACCTGGTTGCCCACTCTGACAGTACCTAATGGTCGCTGACCTCAGTCATTAAGCCCGGCTGCCCTTACAAACACTATAACGTTCCGTTGCCAGTCTAGCCCTTCTTTGATGTCTGAGATGAGCTAGTGCTGCAAGATGGCATTATTTTAAAAGGACACAAGGCCGTGGTTCTGGCTTCGCTGCTCCACCGATATTTTAACGCTGTTCATGCAGGGCACCCAGGTGTTGAAGCCACTGTTTTATGGGCAAGAAGCATGTTTTACTGGCCTGGCATGGCCGAAAACATCACCAAAAAGTTTAGCACCTCACCAACAAAAGCAACCACTTCTTTCACATCCTGTACCTGCGCTCCCGTGGTCTACAATCGCAGCTGACATTTTTGATTGGCAAGGCAAACAATACCTGGTGCTCGTGGATTCTTATTCAGGATGGTTCAACATTGATTTTCTCAGCAGCCCCACTTCCAGCGGAGTGATTTCGAAGTTATCTCGCCATTTTTCAGTCCACGGATCTCCGGGCAGACTGCTAACTGACAACAGCAGTCCATTCACCAGCCAACAATTCAGGGAGTATGATAGACACTGGAATTTCCACCATGTCACCAGCAGCCCAGAATACCCCCAGTCTAATGGGTTAGCTGAACGGGCTGTCAAAAGTGTTAAACAGCTCATGGAACGTTCTTACAGAGCAAAATCGGACATACAGTGGCTTGCAAAAGTATTCCTACCCCTTGAACTTTTCCACATTTTGTCACATTACAACCACAAACGTAAATGTATTTTATTAGGATTTTATGTGTTAGACCAACACAAAGTGGTGCATTATTGTGAAGTGAAAGGAAAATGATACATGGTTTCCAAATAATATTACAAAAACAAAACTGAAAAGTGTGGCGTGCAAAAGTATTCAGCCCCCATGAGTAAATACTTTGTAGAACCACCTTTCGCTTCAATTACAGCTGCAAGTCTTTTGGGGTATGTCTCTACCAGCTTTGCACATCTAGAGACAGAAATTTTTGCTTAGCAAAATAGCTCAAATTCTTCTTAGCAAAATAGCTCAAGCTCAGTCAGATTGGATGGAGAGTGTCTGTGAACAGCAATTTTCAAGTCTTGCCAGAGATTCTCAATTGAATTTAGGTCTGGACTGACTCGGCCATTCTAACACATGAATATGCTTTGATCTAAACCATTCCATAGTAGCTCTGGGGGGTACACAAAAAGCTGGAGAAACTCAGCGGGTGCAGCAGCATCTAAGGAGCGAAGGAGATAGGCGACATTTCGGGTCGAGACCGTTCTCTTTTCTTTGTTACTCTGCTAGGCGGAGGAGGGTGTCAGTGGACGGGTATGGGTTGCTCCTCTGGTCGAGGAAGAACCGGAGGGCTTTGAGACCGTCCTGGTGGGGGATGGAGGTGTAGAGTGACTGGACGTCCATGGTAAAGATGAGAGGATGGGGGCCTGGGGAATGGAATGCACGGAGCCGACGGAGAGTGTCTGAGGTGTCTTGAACATAGGTGGGGAGGGATTTAACAAAGGGGGATAGGATGGCGTCAAGGTATGTGGAAATGTGTTCGGTGGGGCACGAACAGGCAGAGACAATGGGTCTGCCAGGGCAGTCGGGTTTGTGGATTTTGGGGAGAAGGTAAAATTGGGCCGTGCGGGGCTGGGAAACGATGAGGTCGGAGGCTCGGGGGGGTAGGGAGCCGGAGCTGATGAAGTCAGTTATGGTGCTCGAGATGGCGGCCTGGTGTTCGTCAGTGGGGTCATGGTCCAGGGGTAAGTAGGAGGAGGTGTCCGAGAGTTGGCTCGCGGCCTCCGCTTTGTAGAGATCGACGCGCCAGACTACCACGGCACCTCCCTTGTCGGCGGGTTTGATAACCCAGTCTGGGTTGTTACGGAGTGAGTCGATGGCAGCACGTTCAGGGCTGGAGAGATTGGAGTGAGACAGGGGGGTGGAGAAGTCGAGGCGGTTGATGTCCCGACGGCAGTTCTGGATAAATAGTTCTACAGCCGGAAGGCTGCGAGGGGGGTTCCAAGTGGAGGCGGTACGTGGGAGACAGGAAAAGGGATCATCAGTGGGGGGCGAGGGCTTCTTCCCGTGGAAGAACGCTGTGAGGCGGAGGCGACGGTAGAAGAGCTCCAAGTCGTGGTGGGCGCGGAACTCATTGAGGTGGGGACGGAGGGGTACAAAGGTGAGACCTCTGCTGAGGACAGACCGTTCGATATCGGAGAGGGGGAGGTCCGGGGGGATGGTGAACACACGGCAAGGATGGGGGTTGTAGCTCTGGCTGTATGTTTAGGGTTATTGTCCTGCTGGAAGGTGAACCTCTGCCCCAGTGTCAAGTCTTTTGCCGTCTCTAACAGGTTTTCTTCCAAGATTGCCCTGTATTTGGCTCCATCCATCTCCCCATCAACTCTGACCAGCTTCCCTGTCCCTGCTGAAGAAAAGCATCCCCATAGCATGATGCTGCCACCACCATGTTTCACAGTGGGGATGGTGTGTTCAGGGTGATGTGCAGTGTTAGTTTTCCGCCACGCATAGCGTTTTGCATTTTGGCCAAAAACTTAAATGTTGGTCTCATCAGACCTGAGCACCTTCCTCCACATGTTTGTTGTGTCCCCCACATGGCTTTTGGCAAACTGCAAATGGGACTTCTTATGGCTTGGTTTCAACAACGGCTTTCTTCTTGCCACTCTTCCATAAAGGCCCGATTTGTGGCGTGTACGACTAATAGTTGTCCTGTGGACAGATTCTCCCACCTGAGCTGTGGATCTCTGCAACTCCTCCAGAGTTACCACGGGCCTCTTGGCTGCTTCTCTGATCAATGCTCTCCTTGCCCGTCCTGTCAGTTTAGGTGGACGGCCATGTCTTGGTAGGTTTGCAGTTGTGCCATCTCTTTCCATTTTCGGATGATGGATTGAACAGTGCTCCGTGAGATGTTCAAAGCTTGGGATATTTTTTTATAACCTAACCCTGTTTTAAACTTCTTCACAACTTTATCCCTGACCTGTCTGGTGTGTTCCTTGGGCTTCATGATGCTGTTTGTTCACTAATGTTCTCTAACAAACCTCTGAGGCCTTCAGAGAACAGCTGTATTTATACTTAGATTAGATTACACGCAAATTGACTCAATGTACTAATTAGGTGACTTCTGAAGGCAATTGGTTGCACTGAATTTTATTTAGGGGTATCAGAGTAAAGGGGGCTGAATACTTTTGCACACCACACTTTTCAGTTTTTTATTTGTAAAAACATTTGAAAACCATGTAACATTTTCCTTCCACTTTACAATTATGCGCCACTTTGTGTTGGTCTATCAAATAAAATCCCAATAAAATACATTTACGTTTGTGGTTGTGACAAAATGTCAAGGGGTATGAATACTTTTGCAAGCCACTGTATTCCTGGATCTGCTCAACTTACGCAACATCTCCCATGACCCCATCTTGGGTTCACCCGCTCAACGTTTGTTGTCAAGGCAAACCCATGCCACAGTGCCTGTAGCAGATCACGCACCCTTGATCCCACAATTTTTTCCACCTGAGGAGGTTCAATCCATGTTGCAACAGAAGTGTGACATTCAAAAACAATGGTTTGACAAGACAAGTAGGCCACTGCTGCTGCAAAATAAAGGGCAGGTGGTCCGCTTACAGACTGGCAAAGGCCACGGCCGAATTAGACTAATTTCTGGAATTGCTTCGGAGCAATGCTAATATATCATAAGTGCCGATGGTGGCACTTACAGACATAACAGGCAACACATCCTGCCTGTGAACGAGCCAGTTCGTCCTCTGTATTATCCAGATCGTACAAGTTCACTTCTGTCTGCATCTAGTGGCAATCGCATGCTTTTGCCAGCGCAACTATCCATGCCTGCAACAGCTCCTCTGTCTGTTCCATCTACACCAGCACCACAGTTTCCTGCTTCGTCTCCAGGGACGTTGGCCCAGTCTCCCTCGCCTGTGAAACCACCTGCTCTCTCCCCGGAAAAACAAAATGTAGATGGTCTCTATCGTACACGTGCTGGTCGTGTTTGCAGGCTGGTTGTGAAGTATCCGGACTATGTTTGACTTTCCTCCAGTTTGTCATTGATTGTTATACATGCCTTGCTTAGTTTATGGATCTGTATTGTTGTTGATTTTTTAAGAGGGGGGATGTAGATTAGTGTCACTCATTTCATGAGTCATGCTTCTGTAGTTATGCCCACCAGCTTTTCAGTTATCACAGCTTGCTGGATTCCCTCAGTGTAAGTGGAGCATGTAAGTGTGAAGTAATGCTTGCTTTGTAGTCAATAAAGTCTTTGGATCTTTATCTTGGTGTAAGGTTTCTGTTATTGTATAGTCATCACTCAACAATTGATCAGCCTCACTTCCGGTGGCGCCATGTTTTAGTAACAGTCGCCACACATAGCTGCTCTCCCGAAAATTTACGATTTTCCGCATTAAAACTGGGTCTACAGATCGGGATCGATTTAAAAATCTTACCGGAGCCTCTGGACGTCGCCCTGATGACGTCATCAGTAAGCACTGTGGATTTAACGGTGGATTTAACACTTTAAATGCAAAATCCGGTTTCTGCTCAGAGTCCTCAGAGAACAATCACAAAATATCACTGGAGCAGCGAGAAGGAGCCTGAAGAAACTACTTTTGAAGTGGCTCTTGAAGGAAAAGTGCTCTCCGAAATGTCTACAAGAGCTAAGGCAGATAAGGACAAAGAAATTGAGGACTTAAAGCAATCGGCAAGAGAACTGAAAGATGAAAAGATGGATGGAACGCAGATGGAAAAAATGATGAGAGATATGATGGAACAGCTGATGGTGAAAATGAATGTGGACAATCAGAAAATTATTGAGCCTGTGCAGTCTGTGCAGGATTCGATCGGCACCGTAAATAAACAAATTGAAGATGTGAGAGTTGAACTATTGGAGAGAATGGATAAGGGGGAAGAAGACACTACTAAGACGTTTGATGCAGTGCGTGAGACTGTCTCCTCATAACCATATAACCATATAACAATTACAGCAAGGAAACAGGCCCTTTCAGCCCTTCCAGTTCGTGCCGACTAATTCTCATGTCATGCCCTCTTGTTTGAATCTTCCCTACCCTCAATGGGAAAAGCTTATCCACATCAACTCTGTCTATCCCTTTCATCATTTTAAAGACCTCAATCAAGTCCCCCCTTAACCTTCTGCGCTTCAAAGAATAAAGACCTAACTTGTTCAACCTTTCTCTGTAACATAGTTGCTGGATCCCAGGCAACATTCTAGTAAATCTCCTCTGTACTCTCTCTATTTTGTTGACATCCTTCCTATAATTAGGCGACCAAAATTGTACACCATACTCCAGAATTGGTCTTACCAATGTCTTGTACAATTTTAACATTACTTCCCTACTCCTATATTCAATGCTCTGATTTATAAAGGCCAGCACACCAAAGGCTTTCTTTACCACCCTATCTAGATGCGATTCCACCTTCAAGGAACTATGCACAGTTTTTTCTAGATCTCTCTGTTCCACAGCATTCCTCAATTCCCTACCATTTGCCATGTACGTCCTATTTTGATTTGTCCTGCCAAGATGTAGCACTTCACACTTATCAGCATTAAACTCCATCTGCCTTCTTTCAGCCCACTTTTCCAAATGGCCCAAATCTCTCTGTAGACTTTGAAAACCTACTTCATTATCCACAACACCACCTATCTTAGTATCATCTGCATACTTACTTATCCAATTTTCCACCCCATCATCCAGATCATTGATGTACATGACAAACAACAGTGGACCCAACCCAGATCCCTAAGGCACCCCACTGGTCACCGGCTTCCAACCTGACAAACAGCCATCCACCATTACTCTCTGACATCTCCCATTCAGCCACTGTTGAATCCATCTTGCTACTCCGCCATTAACACCCAAAGATTGAACCTTCTTAACCAACCTTCCATGGGGAACCTTGTCAAAGGCCTTACTGAAATCCATATAGACAACATCCACTGCTTTACCCTCATCAATTTCCCTAGTAACCGCTTCAAAAAATTCAAGAAGGTTGGTAAAACATGACCTTCCAGGCATAAATCCTGGTGGCCGATTAGGAAAAGGGGAGATGCAGCGAGACCTGGGTGTCATGGTACACCAGTCATTGAAAGTAGGCATGCAGGTGCAGCAGGCAGTGAAAAAAGCGAATGGTATGTTAGCTTTCATAGCAAAAGGATTTGAGTACAGGAGCAGGGAGGTTCTACTTCAGTTGTACAGGGTCTTGGTGAGACCACACCTGGAGTATTGCGTACAGTTTTGGTCTCCAAATCTGAGGAAGGACATTATTGCCATAGAGGGAGTGCAGAGAAGGTTCACCAGACTGATTCCTGGGATGTCAGGACTGTCTTATGAAGAAAGACTGGATAGACTCGGTTTATACTCTCTGGAATTTAGGAGATTGAGAGGGGATCTTATAGAAACTTACAAAATTCTTAAGGGGTTGGACAGGCTTGATGCAGGAAGATTGTTCCCGATGTTGGGGAAGTCCAGGACAAGGGGTCACAGCTTAAGGATAAGGGGGAAATCCTTTAAGACCGAGATGAGAAAGACTTTTTTCACACAGAGAGTGGTGAGTCTCTGGAACTCTCTGCCACAGAGGGTAGTTGAGGCCAGTTCATTGGCTATATTTAAGAGTGAGTTGGATGTGGCCCTTGTGGCTAAGGGGATCAGAGGGTATGGAGAGAAGGCAGGTACGGGATACTGAGTTGGATGATCAGCCATGATCATATTGAATGGCGGTGCAGGCTCGAAGGGCTGAATGGCCTACTCCTGCACCTAATTTCTATGTTTCTATGTTTCTAAATCCACGTTGACTGTTCCTGATCAGATCCTGTTTATCCAGATGCTTATATATATTATCTCTAAGTATCCTTTCCATTAATTTGCCCACCACAGACGTCAAACTAACAGGTCTATAATTGCTAGGTTTATTCTTTGAACCCTTTTTAAACAATGGAACAACATGCGCAGTACGCCAATCATCCGGCACTATTCCCATTTCTAATGACATTTGAAATATTTCTGTCATAGCTCCTGCTATTTCTACACTAAAATCCCTGTCTCACGGTGCGAGTTGACCCACGAATGACCCAGAGTTGTCACTCGCGGTAATCACGTACATTAAACGCAGCGGGAATGTCGGAACTCTTGCGAGCAACTTAGCGACTCGTGGCGCTAACAGCAGGTACCCGTGAAACTTGGTAACTCGTGAAAAAAATCAAACATGTTTGATTTTTTCCACGAGTCAAATTTACAATTCAAGTTAAAAATTGAAACATTTTAAACTCGTTTATAACGTGGTGGCCCGTGCGTTTACCTTAGTGATTTGTGAGTCTACCGTGGGAACTCTTTTAACTCAGCGGGCAGGCAGCATCTCTGGAGAGAAGGAATGGGTGACGGGATGACATTTCCAAATTTCACCAGCCTCATGTGTTCACTTTTTTCAACTAACATCTGCCCTTTCTTGTGTATGACATTGTTTGTATCTACCGTGCCTTGTGTCTTGGCAATTCATGATTCACACACACACATACAATGCTGGGGTAACTCATAAACACACACACAATGCTGGAGTAACTCGCACACACGCACACACACAATGCTGGAGTAACCCGCACACGCACACACACAATGCTGGGGTAACACACACACACACACACACACACACACACACACACAATGCTGGATTAACTCTCTCACACACACTCACACGAACAAAGCTGGAGTAACTCTCACACACACACACACGCACACACACACGCACACGCACACACGCACACACACACAATGCTAAGGTAACTCACACACACATACACACAATGCTGGAGTAACTCACACACACACACGAACAATGCTGGAGTAACTCTCACACACACACAATTCTGGAGTAACTCAGCGGGACAGGCAGCATCTCCGGAGAGAAGGAATGATGATGTATCGGGTCGAGACCCTTCCTTAGACCACTGCCCAGAGATGCTGCCTGTCCCGTTGAGTTACTCCAGCATTTCGTCTATCTTTAAACCAGCATCTGGACTTCCTTCCCACATAATAAACAATGAGATTCCCCACTAAACTTCCGTGTCCTCATTGTTCCCCTCTCTGTCTTCCCCAGACCTGTGTAAATGTGTATGTGTATATGTATATGTATATGTATATGTGTATATGTATATATACTTTGAGTGGTTCCTGGATTGCCTATATATATATATATATATATATATATATATATATATATATATATATATATATATGTATGTATATATATGTATATATATATATATATATATATATATATATATATATATATATATATATATATATATATATATATATATATATATATATATATATATATATATATATATATATATATATATATATAGAGAGAGAGAGAGAGAGAGAGAGAGAGAGAAAGAGAGAGACACGCACACACACAGATACACGCAGACACACACACGCGCGCACACACAGATACACACAGCCACACACACACACATATATATATATATAGCAGTAGGCAACCGAGGAATATATTTGTGTGTGTGTGTGTCTCTCTCTGTCTATCTGTGTGTGTGTGTGTCTGCTGTCGGTCCCGACGGCCGCTCAAAGTCAGTCACCCGAGCTGCTTCCTTCCTCGGAAGTGGTGGCCAGTTCTGCTGTCCGTGCCCGAGCGCTGCGGCAGCCATCCAAGCTAATTCACTCCCCGGCCACAAGAAAACCATATAGCAATGACAGCACGGAAACAGGCCATCTCTGCCCTTTTACTCCATGCCGTTTACTGTCACCTAGTCCCATCTACCTGCACTCAGACTGGAGCGTGGCAAGTGGGTTACTGACCCCAATCCCCTCCTTCACAATGCCAGACTCCCCAAATACTATGAACGGAGCTCTCCCCCCCACCCGGGAAATACAGTATTTAAAAACATAAAGCACCAAGAAATGCACTTACCACGTTATTGGTTGCTGGAGGGTGCGCATTTTCCCTTTGTAGGTCGTATCAATAGATGCGCCCACGCTGAAATAACTCAAAGCCACAGGATGGAGATGTCTTTTAACATTGTTGCTTTATTGAAACATACCTTAATTCATGGTTGGTTCAAGAGTAACGGGAGAGGAACTTGGTAACTCGGAGGAGGAACTTGGAACATCGCAGAAATGACATACCCGGCTTCCGGTGGCGCTATGGAGGGCTAGAGGATAACGCCAGACAGTTCCTCGCAAAAAACGTGAAAAAACTGGGGATTAACGGACCTACCTGCTGCCTGCTGCCTGCTGCCTGCCGTCTCTGCACCGATTGTTGTGAGTGACGTCATCAGGCGCGCGACTAGTTATGTCTACACAGCGCAGCCCACCCGAAAAATCGAAAAGTCGATCTACCAGGCAGAGACCGGGAGAAGGCCTGACTGAAGCCTTGGACTCAGGTAGGACGTCATCCCAGGAAGATGTGATGAACAGAACGGCGAAAAAACTGAAAGTGAAGAACTTAAAACTTTTATTTCACGTGAAATTGCTGGTTTAAAGGAGGAAATAAAACAGATGAACACTGAAATGAAAGAATTGCAACTTGAAATTAATTCCAATATTAATACCAAGGCCAAGAAAATATCGGAAGATTTGAAGAAAGAAATCGCAGAAATAATGAGTGAAATGTCAAAGGAGATGAATGATAAGATTGAAAAGGTGAAAGCTGATTTTGAAGAAAGGCTGAATCCTGTGGAGAAGGCACTGGACCAACAGACGGCTGGTATAAAAAGCCTTGAAGAACTTGCCGATATAAATGCTCGGACTACAGCAAAGCTTGTTACAGAAAATGAATGTCTAACGGATTTATTGACCAAAATAACCGAGAAATGTACTGAACTAGAAGGTCGCCAGAGAAGACAAAACCTAAGAATTGTGGGTATTCCTGAAGGGGGAGAGAAAGATGAAGATCCCCGAGAATTTACTGTGAATCTACTGCAAAATGTTTTATCTCTGGAACAAAAGCCTTTACTAGCCCGAGCACATAGAGTGATGAGACGTCAGACAAGACCAAATGCCCCCCCAAGACAAATGATAATAAAGGTACAATATGACTACGTCTTGGAGGAGATAATGCAAAAAACATCGAGAAACAGAAACCTTGTATTTGAAGGACACAGGATCAGCATCTATCGAGATTATCCAGCAGAAGTCTCCAGGAAACGAAAAGCATTTAATGAGACTAAAAGTCTCCTGAGGGGGGTGGAAAACTTGAAATATGGCCTGATTTACCCAGCTACTCTAAGAGTTACTTTTAACAAGAAGGAATATTTCTTCTCCAATCCTGTGGAAGCGCTGGACTTTGCCCGGAAGATTAAGACCTGAGAAGGCCTCATCATCGAATACACTGACTTTCCAGGACTTTACAAGACTTTACAAGACTTTGCAAGACTTTACAAGACTTTGCAGGACTGGATGGAACTGGATAGTGCTGGATGGAAGCTGGAGAAAGATGTGGATCGGAAACCCTCACATGGATACTAATAATTAGTATAACTACATTACTAATACAAACAACTAATAAATATTAAAAGTATACTGTGGTATTTTCACTAATCAGAGCTAATTATTATGACATTAACTACACTACTAATATAATAACTAATAAATATTAACATTTTACCGTGTCATTTTTATTCATTAGAATTAATCATTATTACTAATGACTAATGTTCATTTATATTGGAATGATTAGAGTCAAATATAGAGCCTGATTTCATTTGTCCCCTTTGGAAACTTTTCTTTTGTACCAGTAATTTTCATTTTTATTTTTTATTTTCCTTTCTTTTCGTGTGTTTTTTTTATAATTAGATTTTCAAATAAGTTTTAAATATATGTATTCTCACATTTTCGATTATTATAATCCGAATATTTTTAAATTTAATATCCCCGGTAAAATACCATTATGGAATAATAATTCCAAAATCCAGGGAGCTGGTTAAGTTAGTAACATCAACTACGGAAGTCGATAGATGGTTAGCCATGCTAGTATGGTTAGCACTAACTACAATAATACTAGATGTAGTTTTTTTCTCCTTTGTGCACTATACTAACCTCTTAATCTATCCTCTCTTCTTTTCTTTTATAAACTATTATTGTTTTTTTCAGTTTGAATGGAGTTATATATTGGATCAAAGGAGATATATCAGACATGAGAATTAAGGGACAGAAGTTTAGGGGTAACGTGAGGGGGAACTTCTTTACTCAGAGGGTGGTGGCTGTGTGGAATGAGCTTCCAGCAGAGGTGGTGGAGGCAGGATCGATTTTAACATTTAAAAGTAAAGTGGATAGGTATATGGACATGAAGGGAATGGAGGGGTATGGTCTGAGTGCAGGTAGATGGGACTAGGGGAAAACAAGTGGTCGGCACGGACTGGAAGGGCCGAGAGGGCCTGTCTCCGTGCTGTAATTGTTATATGGTTATATGGTTATATGGTTATATACACGTGAGAGGCATTCAAGGGACTTAAAATTCATCTATTCGGTGGTCAGGTGTAAGGTCGGGTCTGTCGGGCTGAACCATTGGCTCTATTACAGACCCCCATAGACAAAAGATGCAAGACTTAAAAATGAATATGGGGAATGAAGGAATAACGTTTTGCAGCTGGAACGTTAAAGGTATTAATGAACCAATTAAGAGAGGTAAAGTATTAGCACATTTAAAAGCAATTAAAGCTGATGTAATTTTTATTCAAGGAACTCATTTAAAAAAAGATGCTGAGCACAGGCTGAAAGCTAAATGGATAGATAAAACGTATCATTCTTCTTTTACACACAAATCAAGAGGTGTAGCAATATTATTTCGTAAAGGCATTTTATTCAAACATACAGCAACTATAACTGATAACGATGGCAGATACATTATTGTAATAGGAAAATTAAATGCACAAAAAATGATTTTTGTTAATGTATATGGACCAAACTTTGATAGTACATTGTTTTTCAAGAAAATATTTAACAATATCCCGGAAATAACACAATATAACATAATAATTGGAGGAGATTTAAATTGTACATTAGATCCTTACTTAGACAGATCTACAAGACAAAGGAAAATTAAATCCCATTCCAGTGACTTATTAAATGCATATATGGAAACTACTAATATTAAAGATGTTTGGAGAGTAGAAAATCCAACTGGACGAGAATACTCCTTTTATTCACCGGTACATAAAACTTACTCAAGAATAGATTACTTTTTGGTCGATGCCAAACTTATTTCACTCACTTATAATTCTAAATATCACAATATTATAATTTCAGATCATGCACCTTTAATGTTTAAGATTAAAATAAATGGTAAAACAGAAAAACGGGGACAATGGAGATTTAATCCACAAATTTTAAAAAACAAAATAACTCAGGAATATATTACAGAACAAATCAAGATTTTCTTTGAAATAAATGATAAACCGGAAATATCTTGTTCCTTATTATGGGAAACATTTAAAGCATATCTCCGTGGAATTATGATTTCCTCTCAAGCATTTTATAATAAAAAGAATCGGAGGGATCAACAGGAACTGGAAAAGGAGATTAAACAATTAGATACAGTGAATGCAGCTAATCCATATATAATAATACATAATAAAATTGCAGCACTGAAATATAAATTAAATAAAATATATTCAGATCAAGTTGTAAAACCTTATCAATACACTAAACAATTACAGTTTGAATTTGGAGATAAACCTCAAAAATTATTGGCTCGCCAATTAAGGAAGATGGAGGGAGAAAAAAATAATCGATAGGATTAAATCACATAATGGTGAACTTTTAATACGACCTAAAGATATTAATGGGAGATTTCTGCAATATTATAAAAACATACTCCGCTAAAACAACAGAAAACAAGATAGGAATAGAAGCATTTTTTTTAAAATGTATTCAGAATGGGTTGGATTCACAAACTAGAGAATCATTAAATGCTGAAATTTCAGTAAAAGAAATCCAAGAATCTATTAGATCATTAAAAAATGGTAAAACACCGGGACCAGATGGTATTGGCTCGGAATTTTATAAAACATTTTATGATCTGATTGCACCACGCCAGAAGACATTATATGAATATATATATATATATACACAGCAGAAACTACCAGACATGTTACATGAGTCTATTATAACACTTATACCTAAAATAAACAAAGATCTGGATGAACCAGGATCATTTAGAGCTATAGCTCTTTTAAATACTGATCAAAAGATACTAACCAAAATATTAGCACAAAGGCTAAGCACAGTTATTAACGAATTAATTCATCCCGATCAAACAGGATTTATACCAAAACGATATTCCTCATATAACCTGAGACGTTTATTCAATATTATATATTCAAAAAGTGGTATTAAAAAAGATCTAGTAGTTATTTCGTTAGATGCGGAGAAAGCCTTCGATCAGGTGGAATTGTCCTATTTGTTTTCGGTTATGGAAACTTTTAAATTGGGAGAGAAGTTCAATACTTGGGTCAAATTATTATACACTAACCCAACAGCCAGAATAATAACAAATCAAATGCTATCAACTAAATTCAGTTTATCTCGAAGCTGTAGACAAGGTTGCCCTTTATCCCCACTACTGTTTGCACTTGCAATAGAACCATTAGCTCAGCGGGTGAGATCACATCCTGAAATATATGGGTATGATACCAGAGATACTAAAAATAAAATCTCCTTATATGCGGATGATGTATTACTTTATATCACAAAACCGGAAATTAGTATCCAAAATTTATTAAAATTAATAACTGAATTCGGAAGTTATTCAGAATACCAATATTGGAAGACTCTACCCATTTCAATGTTAGGTAAAATTAATGTAATAAAAATGATTTTTTTTCCGCAATTACTATATATTTTCCAATTAATTCCGATATATCTTCCTAAAAATTTCTTTAGGAAGGTGGACTCTCTAGTTACTAACTTTTTTTGGGATTATAAGAGCCATAGAATAAATAAAAAACATTTATGTAAATTAAAAATAAATGGAGGCTTAGCACTACCAAACTTTATGTTTTATTACTGGGCAGTTAATATTAAAAATATGAATTTTTGGTTAGTAGAGACAGATATCCAACCAATTTGGTTAAAAATGGAAAAAGAAGATTGTTCTCCTTTCGAAATCAGTTCAATAATATTTGCCAATATTAATTTAGGTAAGAAAACCTGTAGTGAAAACCCTATAATAGAAAGTGGAATACGTATTTGGAAACAAATAAAGGAAACATTAAAATTGAAATCTATACCACTAGCCCTTACCATTGTAAATAATGTTACATTTAAACCTTCAATGATGGATAAAGGCTTTTTACAATGGAAAAATAAGGGAATTAATAAGATGGGCGATCTCTACAGGGAAAACTCTTTCCTTTCATTTCAAGAATTACAACAAATTTATGGATTACATTCCAAAGATTATTTTAGATACTTACAAATCAGAGACTATGTAAAAGCAAACACACAGGAAATTAGAAATAGAAAGACAGACATTTTAGATGAATATCTAAATAAACACCCAAACACAGAAAAAATTATATCATACATTTATAATATCCTACTGGAAAATGATGTCCCATTAACAGAAATATATAGACAATCATGGGAAAACGAATTAGGTCCAATTATCAGACCAGAAGTATGGGATGAAAGTTTACAACACATACACCACTGTTCGTTAAATGCTAGACACTCTCTTATACAATTTAAAATATTACATAGACTACATTACTCAAAATCCAAACTACACAATATTTTTCCAAATGTTTCTGCCATATGCGATAAATGTCAGCACTTAGAATCTAATCTGACACACTCATTTACAAATTGTGTAAAAATTACAACATTTTGGATAGAAATATTTAGGATAATTTCGAATGTTGTTAATATGAACCTGACATTTGACTCAAAGTTAATAATACTGGGAATACTGGAAACAGATCAATTAATAACAACAAATCAAATAATTTTTATTGATTATAGTTTAATAATTGGGAAAAAATTAATATTAAAATTCTGGAAAGGTCCTACATCTCCATCTGGAAAGATTGAGGCTTGGCCTAATGGACAGGTTGGATCTTTTCAGAGGGATATGGTCTCCATGTATTGAATATCTACAGGGTCAAAGTGGCTCAGTGCGAGAGCCTGACAGGCCTGAATAATAGAATGGATGAAGAATTACGTATAATAAATCATGGATATATCTCCAACGATGGATAACTTTTTAATACTCCATTCACGTCCTTATTTTCTATATTATTTTTCTCTATCTTTTCTTACTTAATACATTTTTTTTTTAATGTATAGAAATATAAAGTCTTAAATGTTAATATTAATATTAATAATATTATGAATGTATGTAAGAAGTATTTTCTATTAATATGTATTTACAACTAATAAAAAATATTTATCGAGCAGCAAAAAAAAAAAGACATACCCATGGGAACTCGGTTGAACACTTGAACATAAACTTGAAGTCACGTACTCAACCACGAGTCTTTCACTCGGGGTACCTCATGGGTCAACTCGCACCGTGAGACGGGGCCATAACTTCCCTCAATGTCCATATAAAAACCATATAACCATATAACCATATAACAATTACAGCACGGAAACAGGCCCTCTCGGCCCTTCCAGTCCGTGCTGACCATTTGTTTTCCCCTAGTCCCATCTACCTGCACCCAGACCATACCCCTCCATTCCCTTCACGTCCATATACCTATCCACTTTACTTTTAAAGTAGGGAATATCCTGTCTGGACCTGGAGACTTATCCACTTTTATATTTTTCAAAAGTGTTAGTACTTCCTCCTTTTTGAATCTCATAGTTTCCATAGCTACTCTACTTTTTTTCCCTTACCTCACAGAGTTCAATATCCTTCTCCTTGATGAATACCGAAGAAAAGAAATTGTTCAATATCTCCCCCATCTCTTTTGGCTCTGCAGATAGCTGTCCATTCTGGCTCTCTAATGGTCCAATTTTATCCCTCGTTATCCTTTTGCTATTAATATAGCTGTAGAAACCCTTTGGATTTACTTTCACCTTTCTTGCCAAAGCAACCTCATATCTTCTTTTAGCCTTTCTAATTTCTTTCTTAAGATTCTTTTTACATTCTTTATACTCCTCTAGCACCTCATTTACTCCATGCCTCCTATAATTATTGTAGATATCTCTCTTTTTTCGAAACAAGTGTCCAATTTCCCTTGAAAACCATGGCACTTTCCAATTTTTACTATTTCCTTTCAACCTAACGGGGACATAAAGATTCTGTACTCTTACAATTTCCCCTTTAAATGTCCTCCATTTCTCTTCTACATTCTTCCCATAAAACAAAGTGTCCCAATTCACTCCTTTTAAATCCTTATGCATTCCCTCAAAGTTAGCCTTTCGCCAATCAAAAATCTCCACCCTAGGTCCAGTTTTGACTCTCTCCATAATTATATTTAAACTAATGGTATTGTGATCACTGGTCCCGAAGTGCTCACCAATGCATACCCCCATCACCTGACCTGCCACATTCCCTAACAGGCGGTCCAGCACTGCCCCTTCTCTGGTCAATACCTCTATGTACTGCTGCAAAAAAACTATCCTGCACACATTTTACAAACTCCAAACCACAATCACTACCTTGTGCTTACTACTAATATCTCCTTACATATTTGCTCTTCCAATTATCGCTCCCCATTTGGCGGTCTATAATACACCCCTAAAAGTGTTGCTACACCGTTCCCACTTCTCAGTTCCACCCAAACAGCCTCCCTAGATGAGCCCTCTAATCTATCCTGCCAAAGCACTGCTGTAATATCCTCTCTGACAAGCAATGCAACACCTCCACCTCTGGTCCCTCCAATTCTATCACACCTGAATCAACGAAATCGTGGAATATTTAGTTTCAATCACAGCCCTCCTGCAACCATGTTTCACTGATTGCCACAACATCATATTTCCAGGTGTCAATCCATGCTCTAAGTTCATCCACCTTTCTTACAATGCTCCTAGCATTAAAATATACACATTTTAGAAACCCACCATCCCTTATTCTCTGTCTATTATCTTTTTCCTCTTTCTCGCCTACATTTTGGGTCCGAGTGCTTCCCTTCTCTGCCTCTTGCCCCACACCCTGTCCCCTAGCCCCTTCTACCCGAATCCCTCCCCCCAGCCTTTCTAGGTTAAAGTCTTCCCAGTAGCCTTTGCAAATCTCCCCGCCAGGATATTGGTCCCTTTCGGGTTCAAGTGCAACCCGTCCTTTTTGTATATAAGTGACAACAATGAAAGAGATGGAGGAAGAGATGGGACGAATGGCCGAGGAGATGAAGAAAATGAAGATACATCACGACCTCACTGCAAAACAGCAGGCAAAAGTTTCGGGCAAGTGCCTGGATCTGGAAGTTCGTTCGAGACACCATAAACTAAGATTAGTAGGAGTACCAGAGGAAGCTGAGGGAGATAACCCTCGGGAGTTCGCTGCGGATCTAATTAAAGAAGCTCTCAATCTTCCTAACCTACCAAAAATTGAACCGGCACACCGAGTCCCGAGATTCAAACAAAAATCTCAAACAGGCTCAGAATACACACGTCAGATTATTGTGAAATTCTTGGATATTTCTGGCTTGAAAGAGGTTATGAGTAATATTAAATATGGAGTGCCATTGAAGCATGGCTGACATCTTTCAAAATATTCAGGGATTATCCCTATGAAATTGTTCAGAAACTAAATCAGTTCTCTAAGCCAAAGCACGCTCTCCAAGGCTTGAAAGGAGTCAGATATGGAGTCTACTACCCAACTAAAATGCGTATCTCAAGGAACAGCAAAAATCGATTACAAACCAGGAGAACGCATATAAACATGCTTTAACCATCGTGGAAGAGAATCAGTAACTTGAAAAGTTGAACTGTATGGATATTCTTTCTCTTTATTATTTCACCATGAAAGATATTGTGTTTACCAGAAGATGGAACTCTCCTTGCGTTTTGACTAGACTGCTTATCGAGGAATGCTAACTCAAGGACATACTGTGTTCCAAGTGAAGCGGAAAAAGATAAACACTGAATGCAGAGCTTCACAACAGAATGCGAACAGAGCAATCATTGTGGTTTAAGAGTTTAAATGAATAACCTAATGTTATAGAATTAACACTTTTAATACTTAAACAATAGAAACATAGAAAATAGGTGCAGGAGTAGGCCATTCGGCCCTTCGAGCCTGCACCGCCATTCAATATGATCATGGCTGATCATCCAACTCAGTATCCTGTACCTACTTTCCCTCCATACACTCTGATCCCTTCAGCCACAAGGGCCACATCTAACTCCCTCTTAAATATAGCCAATAAACTGGCCTCAACTACCTTCTGTGGCAGATAATTCCAGAGACTCACCACTCTCTGTGTGAAAAATGTTTTCCTCATCTCGGTCCTAAAGGAATTCCTCCTTATCCTTAGACTGTGACCCCTTATTCTGGACCTCCCCAACATCAGGAACAATCATCCTGCATCTAGCCTATCCAACCCCTTAAGAATTTTGTACGTTTCTATAAGATCCCCCCTCAGTCTTCTAAATTCTAGCGAGTACAAGCGAAGTCTATCCAGTCTTTCCTCATATGAAAGTCCTGACATCCCAGGAATCAGTCTGGTGAACCTTCTCTGTACCCCCTCTATGGCAAGAATGTCCTTTGTCAGATTTGGAGACCAAAACTGTACGCAATACTCCAGGTGTGGTCTCCCCAAAACCCTGTAAAACTGCAGTAGAACCTCCCTGCTCCTATACTCAAATCCTTTTGCTATGAATGCTAACATACAATTTGCTTTCATCGCTGCCTGCTGCACCTGCATGCCTACTTTCAATGATTGGTGTACCATAACACCCAGGTCTCGTTGCATCTCCCCTTTTCCTAAATTGCCACCATTCAGATAATAGTCTACCCTCCTGTTTTTGCCACCAAAGTGGATAACCTCACATTTATCCACATTATACTGCACCTGCCATGCATTTGCCCACTCACCCAGCCTATCCAAGTCATCTTACAGCCGCCTAGCATCCTCCTCACACTACTCCCTAGCTTAGTGTCATCCGCAAACTTGGAGATGTTGCATTCAATTCCCTCATCCAAATCATTAATATATATTGTAAATAGCTGGGGTCCCAGCACTGAGCCTTGCGGTACCCCACTAGTCACTGCCTGCCATTCTGAAAAGGACCCGTTTACTCCTACCCTTTGCTTCCTGTCTGCCAGCCAGTTCTCTATCCACATCAATACTGAACCCCCAATAATGTGTGCTTTAAGTTTGTATACTAATCTCTTATGTGGGACCTTGTCGAAGGTCTTCTGAAAGTCTAGACATAACACATCCACTGGTTCTCCCTTATCCACTCTGCTAGTTACATCCTCGAAAAATTAGTCTTTAGCATTATCTATGTCCAATTGTCTAATTTGTTCTTCTTGCTGCTGTTGTTCATTCTTATATTTTTATTCTGAAAGGCTTGGTATGAGATTATAACACCTCGAATAAATGCTTTGAAAGATTCCCATAATAATGTAGGTGATGTGTCTGGCATGTCATTTATTTCGAAAAAAAGATGCATTTGCTGTTTTAGATATATACTCCCTTGCGGGTCTTTTAAAATTTGAGGGTTGTTCCTTTGTTCCTCCAAAACGGTGTATTCTTAGACATTCCTTCTATTTAAAAAAAAAATAGGGGGGAATGGTCTGAAATCGTATTTGTATGGTATTTTGGATTAAGAGTATACGGAATTAATTCTGTGTCTATCAGGAAATAATCTATACGTGAGTAAGTCGTGTGTACCAATGAATAGAACGGGTATTCCTTGCCGGTCGGATTTGCAATCCTCCAAACATCTGTTATATTTGTATTTTTTATGTATGTGTTTAAAAGTTCACTAATTTTAGATTTCGTATTAACTTGCTGTTTTGACTAGATTTATCTAAGTAAGAGTCTAAAACACAGTTAACGTCTCCACCAATTATAACATTCTGGTAATTATATTCTACGATTATATTCAGAATTTTATTTTTAAAATGCGGATTATCAAAGTTAGGCGCATATATATTTACCAATGTAATTGGGGTGGCATGGATCTCACCGGTAACTATAAAATATCTACCATCCTTATCTGTTAAGGTATTTTTCTGTTTAAATGGTATGCCTTTGCAGATAATGATAGACGTGCCTCTTGATTTCGATGTGTACGACGAATGAAAAGATTGGCCTAACCAGTTCGCCCTCAATCTAGCTTGATCTTGAAATTTAAGATGCGTTTCTTGAAGAAAGATAACATCTGTGTTGTATGCTTTCAGCTGAGCTAAAATCTTACCCCTTTTAATGCGTTCGTTAGCCCCCCCTAATATTCCAACTGCAGAATGAGATTCCTCCCAGTTTATTTTGTTTAATGTCTTGCATTTTGGCTAAGTTTAGTACCTGTGTATCATGCGGTGCATCCGTACCTCAGGTCTTTAAGTATTGAGGGAACATTTACCCTACCAAGTTCAATTTGTGGATTCCTTTTGTGATTCTCCTTGAATAAAAAACACCCACATGTGATTGATTGTGATAATTTAAAAAAACTAGTAAAAGTGAAAATACAGTGGCCGAACTTATTAGCACTTTTGAGAACAAATATTACCTGATAAACTAGCAGAATCTATGATTACATTAATACTTAAGAAGGACAAAGATGTGGAAGAACCCGGATCATACAGAGCTATTGTGTTGTTAAACACAGATCAAAAAATATTAGCGAAAATATTAGCTAGAAGATTAAGTAAGTGTGCCAGTAAATGAATACACCCGGATCAAACGGGGTTTATCCCTAAGAAACAATCATTTAATAATTTGAGACGTCTGCTCAACCTAATGCACTCACACCAAAATAAAGATCAAAAACTCGCAATTATTTTGCTGGATGCAGAGAAAACATTGGATCAGGTTGCATGGAAGTATATGTTTAAGGTTCAAATTTCAACTGGGAGAGAATATTTAATTTATGGATTAAATTAATATATAATAAGCCAATGGCCAGAATATTAACTAATAACATCTTATCCACAAAATTTCAACTGTCAAGGGGTAATAGACAAGGCTGTTCATTATCACCATTGTTATTTGCCCTCATAGTACCATCACCACTAGCGGAAAGAATTAGAACTCATCCGAATATCCATGGATATAATACAAAATATTCAAACAATAAAATATCATTATACGCTGATGATGTACTTTTGTATATTACAAAACCTCATATCACTATACCCAATATTGAAAATGTAATCGAGGATTTCGGATCATTTTCAGGTTACAGAATAAACTGGAATAAAAGTGAAATCATGTCAATAAAACCAAAAGATTCTACACATCTCATACAATTTCCTTTTAAAATAGCTATGGAAATTTTTAAATACTTGGGTATCGAAATCACCAGAAGATATCAAGACATGTTTAATGCAAACTATAACCCTGTTCTTAAGAAACTACATAATTCAATTAATTTCTGTAAAACGCTTCCGATGTCCTTAATAGGCCGAATAAACGCCATAAAAATGATTTTTTTTAACCAAAAATTCTATACGTGTTCCAATCAATCCCAATATACCTACCCAAAAAGTTTTAAAAAAAATTGGACAGATATTACAAATTTTATTTGGGATTATAAGTCCCATAGAATACAAAGACCACACCTGAATAAACCCAAAGTAGTAGGGGAATTAGCACTCCCTAATTTTATGTATTACGATTGGTCTGTAAATATCAGAAATATGATTCAACAACCAGAGTGGATCATTATGGAGAAAGAGGACTGCTCCCCTTTTAATATTGGCGTAATCCTTCTCTCACCAATGACGGTGAATAATACAAATTACAACAAAAATCCAATTATAAATAGTACAATCAGAATTTGGAAACAAATAACATATAACAAAATTAAGAAATTTATCTCTCCTATCTCCTATCACTAAAAACCCTCTGTTTAAACCCTCAATTATAGATAAAGCATGTATAGTGTAGATGGTTTATATGCAACCAATAATATAGTTACCTCACTCCCATTAACCCCGCCCAGTTAACATCAATCATAACGCCTTCCCCTCAGTAGGAAAATGTAGCCGGTGCTTGAAGGTGTATGTAATACCCAGTGCTATCATTAAAAGATGTTGCACACTTAAGAGCTTGTAAAGTTTTCATTTACATGGTGTCAAAGCTGGAAGATACTTGCGTCTCCTGTTTATCGGTTTTTATTTCTTTTTTTGATTTGTGTTTTTTGTGCTTTTGATCTCTTTGGCCATGGCGTCCTCTTGCAGAAAGCCCGAGCAGCTTGTCTTTGATGCTGACATCTCTGAGCGCTGGGCCACGTTTGAATTTGATTTCACACACTTTGTCAACGTCGCACACCGCGCTGATCCTGACTCCCTTAAAGCTTCCCTCCTACTCAACCTTGTCGGACCTGATGCCATGAAGAGAGCCAGAACTTTCACCTACGCTCCAGCGGTCCTGGGCGTCGATGATGAGGTGATTACTCCTGCAGAGTCTGCTGACGACCCCGCTTGCCTGCTACGTAAGTTCAGGGAGATTTGTGACCTGCCCTCGAACCGCATTCTAGAGAGGGCACGGTTCTTTACAAGGAGACAGTTGCCTGATGAACCTGTTGAATGTTTTATTGCTGATTTGCGTCATCTCGCCCAGCGGTGCCATTTTGGCGACATGACAGACCAGCTCACTAGAGACATTTTAGTAACTGGCATGCATGACCAGAAGCTGCGATGTGAGCTTTTGAGGGATCCGGATCTAACGTTGGACAAAGCTATGCATGCCTGCAGATTGTCTGAGGTCGTTGTTTTGCAAGAGGACCACCGGACTCGGGCAATAAATCTGTCAACCTGGCTGGGTTTAGGAGCCCACAGCCTCGGGTGGGAAACAATGTTTTTCTGCCGCGTGCCCGCCCTGGACCTGGCGATGTGCCCCGTAAAAGGTGCCCGAACTGTAACTACATGCACCATAGACTGTCGACGTGTCCCACCTTTGGTAAAACCTGTAACTTTTGTAAAAAGCTGAACCATTTCTCAGCCTCCTGTCGCTTACTCCGTTCCCGTGGGAGCCAGGCACAAGCTTCCAGTCCCAGTCTAAACATGCTGGCGCAATCTGATCTCTGTTTCGACTCACAGCCCAATTTAGTTGAATGCAATGGTGCAGAGCCAATTAATTCTGCCGAGGACTCTCATGTGTTTACCCTTCTACAGACACCCGCCCACCGCAATGATCCCTCCGTACCTGTGACTGTCAATGGCGTAACCTTCTCTGCCAAATTAGATACTGGCGCGAAAGTCAATGTTTTGTCCATGAATCTTTTCAACAAGATAAGGAATAATGAGCCTCTGGTTGTTGACGATGCTACCCTGCACGCCTATGGTGGAGAGATTCTAAGGCCTGCGGGGAAGGCCACTTTAACTTGCGTGCTGCAAAAGGCCACAAGAAACCTGGTTTTCTATGTTTTGAACTCTGACTGTGTAACCCTGTTGGGCAACCGTGCGTGCCAGGATCTTGGCCTGGTCTCCTTTGACCGCACGGTCCACAAAGTGCAACTGTCGTTTGACCCGGTTGCTGAATACCAGGACCTGTTCGACGATGACCTGGGGAAGTTACCAGTGTCATACCATATTTCCATTGACCCAAATATACAACCCGTGGTCCGCGCACCTCACAGGGTGTCTCACGCCATGAAGGACAAGGTCGAGGCGATGCTCAACGAGATGGTCGAAAAGGGGGTGCTAGTAGCAGTTAGCGAGCCCACCGATTGGGTCTCCACCATGGTTGCCACGATTAAGAAAGACAAGAACGAGATACGCGTGTGTATCAACCCGAAGGACTTAAACCTTGCCATCAGGCGACCACACTACCCCATGCGGTCTGTTGAGGATGTGGCGGCAAAGGTCGGGCAAGGCACATACGCGCTTGGGCAGGATCAGTAAGCCGCATGTTCGCTACGGCGATTTCGTTTAATTCTGCTGTTTAATTCTGTTGTCGTGACAACAATCTGTTTTTTGATTTCTAAGGGGAAGGATGTAGATGGTTTATATGCAACCAATAATATAGTTACCTCACTCCCATTAACCCCGCCCAGTTAACATCAATCATAACGCCTTCCCCTCAGTAGGAAAATGTAGCCGGTGCTTGAAGGTGTATGTAATACCCAGTGCTATCATTAAAAGATGTTGCACACTTAAGAGCTTGTAAAGTTTTCATTTACATATACAATGGTGTGGAAAGAGCAGGAATTAAAACTTTGGGAGATTTGTATGAAATGGGAAAACTACTATCATTTAAAAAATGACAACTAAAATAGAATCTGGGTAACAATCAGTATTTTAAATAATTACAAATATGTGATTATCAGAAAAAATATGCACAAGAATTTCACAATATGCCATCAGACTTACTGGATGAAGCAATGAATACAAAGGCTGAATCAGCAAATTTAATTTCATATATATATAATTGTAGATGGTTTATATGCAACCAATAATATAGTTACCTCACTCCCATTAACCCCGCCCAGTTAACATCAATCATAACGCCTTCCCCTCAGTAGGAAAATGTAGCCGGTGCTTGAAGGTGTATGTAATACCCAGTGCTATCATTAAAGATGTTGCACACTTAAGAGCTTGTAAAGTTTTCATTTACATGGTGTCAAAGCTGGAAGATACTTGCGCTCCCCTGCGGCAGCTGACAAAAAAGGATATCGCCTGGGCCTGGCTCCCATATCACCAGCAGGCCTTTGATCGCCTCAAGTCGAAACTGATTAGCACTCCGACGTTGCGGTTCTTCGACGTGGGTCGCCCCATCACCGTCACCTGTGACGCTTCCAAGTTCGGTCTGGGTGCGGCCTGCCTTCAGTCTGTCGATGGATCGCTGCATCCTGTCTCCTATGCCTCCCGCACCATGACGGACACCGAGCAGCGTACGCTCAGATCGAGAAGGAGCTGCTCGCGGTGGTGTTCGCCTGCTCCAAGTTCAGAGACTTCCTGTTCGGCAGCAGATTTACGGTCGAAACCGACCACCAGCCACTGGTGACAATCCTGAACAAGCCGATTCACGCTGCCCCTGCCAGGCTGCAGCGTATGATGCTGCAGCTCCAGCGTTTCGAGTTTGACATAATCTACAAGAAGGGCACCGAGATGCACATTGCGGACACCCTGTCGCGAGCCCCGCGTACCTCCTGCGCTCGCCACCCCTACGAAACAGAGGACTTGCTCGTACTGGCGTTAACTTTATTCCCACCAAGCAGCTACAGGTTTTGGCCGAGCACACCGCTGCCGATCCGGCTTTGCAGCAGCTTGCCTCGGTGATTAAAGCAGGGTGGCCAACAAAGCGCTCCGCCGCGCCATCTGAAACTCAGCCTTTCTTCCTGGTCCGCGACGAACTGGTGCTCCAGGATGGCGTTATCGTCAAGGGACATAAAGTTGTGGTCCCGTCCTCCCTGTTTGACTTTTACTTTTGTGCAGCCCACAGCGACACCCTGGGGTCGATGCAACACTCGCCCACGCTCAGTGCCAATTCTATTGGCCTGGAATGGCCAAATATATCCGAGACCGAGTTTCTGCCTGCTCCACGTGCAACAGTCTTGCGCCACACCAGCAGCGACAGCCCCTGCTGCAACAGCCCGCCCCTGCTTTGGCCTGGTCCTCGCTGGCTGCCGACATATTCGAGTGGCGTGGTAACCACTACCTTGTCCTGGTCGACTCGTACTCCAACTGGTTCGAAGTGGATTTGCTGACATCCCTCACGTCGGAGATGGTGATCCACAAGCTGCGGAAACACTTCTCCACTTTTGGGACCCCGGTCAGGCTGCAGACTGACAACGGCAGGCAGTTTACAAGCCGAGAATTCAAAAGCTTTGCCGACAAGTGGAACTTCGTGCATTTCACCAGCAGCCCAGAGTACCCACAGAGCAACGGCCTAGCAGAACGGGCCGTCCGCAGCGCCAAGCTTCTGATGGAACAGGCGCGACTATCCAATTCTGATTTGTATTTGGATCTCCTGAACCTCAGGAATGTTTCCAGGGATCCGGCCATGGGGTCACCTGCTCAGCGTCTGATGTCCAGAACTACCAGATCCACCGTCCCGATTGCCCAGCGCCAGCTGAAACCTCGGGTGCTGGAGCCCGCCTCCGTGCAGAGGCGAATTCAAGAGAAACATGACAGCCAGCGGCGTTCCCACGATCGGTCGTGCAGACCACTCGATCCTCTGTTGCCCGGACAGGTTGTTCATTGCAGACCGCCAGTGGTCACTACCGTCTGGCCACCGTGGTTGGGGTGGCCGACTCACCTCGTTCGTATCTGGTCGACTGTGAGGGTTCCATCTACCGAAGAAGCCGACAACACCTGCTTGCGGTTAATGAGCCACAGCCGCAGCCCCCTGGGCCCTATGCCCCTCCACTCTCCTATCAGCAGCCGGCTGCCGCCCCGGCTGGTGTTCCCTGCATGCCTCGGTCCCCGTCGCGGGCGCCTGGTTCCCCTCTGCGCGGGTCCCCTGTTGCCGATCGCGGTTCTCCCTCTCCTGTTTCTCCCACCCCAATGCCCTTCCCTGGTTCCCCGGCTGCCTTGCGTCCTCCTGCTTCTTCTGCTCTTTCGGGGGGAGGGGGAGACGTCCGTACGCGCTCGGGCAGGATCAGTAAGCCGCCTGTTCGCTACGGCGATTTCGTTTAATTCTGCTGTTTAATTCGGTTGTCGTGACAACAATCTGTTTTTTTGATTTCTAAGGGGAAGGATGTAGATGGTTTATATGCAACCAATAATATAGTTACCTCACTCCCATTAACCCGCCCAGTTAACATCAATCATAACGCCTTCCCCTCAGTAGGAAAATGTAGCCGGTGCTTGAAGGTGTATGTAATACCCAGTGCTATCATTAAAAGATGTTGCACACTTAAGAGCTTGTAAAGTTTTCATTTACATATAATATTATACTAAATGCAGTAATACCAACAACTGGTATCAGAGGAGATTGGGAAAACTAATTAAGCATAAAAATTTCCAATGAAAGGTGGAAAGAGTACTTATTAAATGTGCATAAATGCTCAATTAACGTAAGACACACTGTGCTAGGATCCTGACTGACAGTTAATTGGACCCATTGTGAATCACACTGGCCCGCACATTCCTAGCAGATAAGGGTTTTCTTTTCTGTGCTTGGTTAATTATTTTTCATTTTAACTATCTCATTCCAACAAGAAGATGACTTTCACAAAAATTAAAGACAATGCTGACCACTACACAAGCCACACTGCAGACAGCCTTCCGAGACCACCTAGCCATAATTAAGTGCATACCCATATGAGTGGCCATGACAAAGTTTCCCAGGGTAATGACCTAGCTTGTGAATTTTGTACATTGGTCCCCACAGAACGAAAGGTTCTAGTAGACAGATCGGTCTTGTCAGACAAATGTGGGAGGTTTAGGAATTACAGATGGATGCCTGTATGCGTAATGACTATGGAAATGAGAGAGCTATGCGATTGATTCCACCATGGGACTCTGGCTCACCCCTCTTGGACAAATTTGTGTAACTGATGTTTTTCTGCTCGTTCTTTTATTTTATACACACTCCCTTACGTATGCTGGTAAGAAGGGAAAACAATAGAGATACACCTTACAATTTAAAAACCTAATTGTGATGCTAATTTTTCTTTGTGAAAATCCATGTAAATGGAAACGCATTCAGTAAATGTGTGAAATGGTAGGCAAGCTTATTAACGTATTTGGGTGTATCAAAGGTTTAAAGAATGATTTCCTTGAGATGTGTATAACTGTGTTTTGCTTTTGAGTGAGAATTTTATTGTTTGAAAGTGTGTGAATATCTGTGCGATTTAGAATATTGCTTGAGGTGTGGCAACTTGTGAATGAATGTCCCAGGGAGATGAGGTATAAAGTAAGTAATGCCCCTGTCCTACTCAGGAAATCTGAACGGAAACCTCTGGAGACTTTGCACCCCACCCAAGGTTTCCGTGCGGTTTCCGGAGGTTCCCGGAGGTTTTTGTCTGTCTCCCTAATGGTCGAAAGTGGTTTCCGTTTTAAAAATTGGTAATTTTTTAGTCGAAGCCGGTTGTGATGCTAATTGAATGTGTTTGCCGGCGGACAAAAACCACCGAGAACCTCCGGGAACCGCACGGAAACCTTGGGTGGGGTGCAAAGTCTCCAGAGGTTTCCATTCAGGTTTCCTAAGTGGGACAGGGGCATAAGTTTAATGATTGTTACGTGCTTGTGGAACCGGTTCTGGGTGAATGTTGAATTAATCCTATAATTCAGATGAAATTGGGTGGCATTGAATGAGCTCTTGCTCTTTTACGTAAGAAATCCTTGTAGAGACGAATGCGTTTTAAGAGGTAGTGATTGTCTCTTTAAGAAGTCAGTAGTTGTGTGGGGATGGAGCCACACATGGTTATTTTCTTTTCCTTTGTTCTTTGCAAATGCGTTAACAATCTATGAAAATTAAGTTTATTCTATGTTTTCTCTTAACTGTCAACAGAGGAGAGATGAAAAAAATGTAGGTTGTTTTGTCTTATTGATGTTTTAAGTTTGTTTTCTTCCTATTTCTTATCTTTTGAATTTAGTTGAAAATGAGACAGATGCCACACTGGCCATGTGTTAGATGAGATTGGATGCCAATATCTCAGGAAAAAAAAAGTTAATTTGGGAAAATTGTAATTAATATATATTTATACTGGGATATTAGAATATTTTTTTAATTGGAAAAGCTTGTGGTTGACGTAAGCAGTGTTTATCTTTTAGAATACAAATGAGGAGCCAGGTTTCTTGTTTCCTGTCTTAAATGTGAGGAAGGAAGCTTGTAACATGTGTTTTGTGCTTGTTAATTACATCAGACCATAGCTTACAAAGAAGGGAGTTTGAGAGAAATCACTATGGGAAGTAAATGTTGAGCAATAGAGTAGATTGGGAAGGAGAAACATATTTGGACAATTGCAGGAAAAAAAGTCAACTATCTCTGACCTCCTTCCCATCACTGGGATTCTCATATTTGACTAAACTCTACCATTTGTACTGTGATAATGAAGGGTACAAAAAGTGGTAGTAACAGATCATGAAGACAGAATGAGGACAGTTGCTTGCTGTTCCACTAGGCAAAGTCCAGTGGTAGGTGGGCTGCTCTGATGTGCTTAAGCACATGAATACGTAACATGGGCAGTGAAGGTTTTAGAGCCAAACACACTGAGGGGGGGTTGTACTTTTACACTCTCCCCATAGTATATTGTGACTTAGAAGCAGGGATGTTAAGGGCAGTATGAGATAATTGCAGTGCCAAATGGAAAATGAGTACAGCCTGCAGATCAACATAGATAGATAGATTTCACAGGACCCTTCCTCTAGTCATAAAATAATGGGAACTATATAGTACTGATTGATCGCTTTACCTACTGGGTATTCCCATGCTAAGATAGAACAGCTAGAATTGTGATAAGGAATCAAAGAGATAATATTTAGGTGAGGGTCCCTTTTCAGGTAGACTCTGATCAGGGAACATGTTTCATAGGGAAGGTGATGAAGGAGGCTCTGCCTTGTCAGTAGTTAAAGAGTGATTTCATATCTCCCACCAATTGTAGAGTTTTGGATTAGTGGAGGGAATGAATAGGACACGAAAGAGTTTAAGTAAAGCCTTAACCAAGGCTGGACAGAAATGGGTTAAAGTATTCCCAGCCATTTTGATAGTTCAGAACAACCCCAGCTAGAGAGATGGGGTTAACTGTGAAATTATGAACTTACCGTCCTCAGCGATGAATTAATTACGCATGCACAGCAATTAACCCATGCCTTGCAAGATTTACATTCCCAGGTATGAGAGTCACAGAAGCCACTATCCTTTGAACACAGGGATGTGTCCATACTATCAGACTAAGTACTGATATGGTACTGTGATCAAACAAAATATTCATAGGCTATATTTAAGAGGGAGTTAGATGTGGCCCTTGTGGCTAAGAAATTCAGGGGATATGGAGAGAAAGCAGGTATGGGATACTGAGTTGGATGATCAGCCATGATCATATTGAATGGTGGTGCAGGCTCGAAGGGCCGAATGGCCTACTCCTGCACCAAATTTCTATGTTTCTATGTTTCTAAAATTGGGACTGTGTTGAAAGGGACTGTGCAAGGTGCTACCAACAACATCAACTGCCATGAAGAGGATACATCTGATTGACTTTAAACGGATCAGAGAACCAAGGACCATGGGGTTATTGACCCTCTTTTTTTATTCTGCGGTTGGCCCAGATGGATTGGCCTTGGGTAAATAATTTGGTTTTGTTACGAGTTTTGAATTTTCCCTTTGTGATAATAAGTGTATGCTGCCTGTGTATGCACATCCCATATAATGGTGGAGGAAAAATACCCCTCTTAACAATACCCCTTAACTTTACTGAGATTCTGACCTTACACTGTTTTCGTAATAAAACAGCAAGTAATGGGTGCCTTCAGAACGGCAAATTCAAGGACCCATATTTAAAGGATGTTATACGGTCACTTTTAAGCCAGGATGGAAGGTAAATGAGACCAGGGTTTGGGAAATACCATGGCTTAAATTAGTGAATTGCCCCAGAGCCCAGTTAATACTGGTACCCGGACGCGGTGCCAACAGACAAGAGTCCGAAGCAAAGAAGCGAAGCCAAAGAACCGAATAAAACGAGGCCGAAACGCGAATGAACCAAAATAGTCCGAAGACGATATGCCTTCTAACCGAAAGGATGGGATGCCTAAATGCAAGCTAACCGAAAGCTTGGGATGGCTAAACGCCTACGAACCGAAAGGCTGCGTCACCTAAAAGCAAACTTACTGAATGGCCGCTCAGTCGAAAGGCGGCGGCGCCTAGAGGCCAAAGGACCGACTCCCACTCAACAGAAAAGTCCAATAACGGACTTGGCGGGGGGCGGGACTAGTCAGCGATTGGTCCAGACCCCCGCGTCCATCACATCACGGTGAAGGCATGAAAATTGCCCCAAACCTCCGCTCCACCCAACCCACAGCCAGCGGAGGGTGGCCGTGGGAGATTGGGGGCTGTCCCGAGGAATGCACACCTTCGGCCGCTTTCAACTTGGTGCTTGGGTTCAGATTGCCCAGTCACCTATGGCTTGTGTGGGAAAATGAACCCCACGCTCCCGTCTCCCCCTCTCTCTCTCTCCCTTCTCTCTCCTCCTCTCTCCAGCCTCTTCTCCCTCTCCTCTTCTCTCTCCCCTCTTCTCTTTCTCCTCCTCTCTCTCCACCTCTCTCTCGGCCCCTTCTCCCCCACCCCCTCTCCCTTCTCTCTCTCCCCTTCTCTCCCCCTTCTCTCTCCCTCCTCCGCCTCCACCCGTGGTAGCGTCCCACAATCACTGACCACGATGCACCGCCATCGGACCCCATCCTTCACACCAGGGTGACCCCCCCCCCTCCAACCCCCGGTCTTTGCGCTCAAATTGAAATCCCACATTAACCATGTACCCGAATGTAAGAACGATTTATACATGTAATACAAGGTATACATTTATACATGGTTAATTAACTGGTGTATATCATGGATTACATGTATAAATCGTTCTTACATTCGGGAACATGGTTAATGTGGGATTTCAATTTGAGTGCACTTGTTTGAATAGATGCAAGCGGCATGTCCAGCTTCTCTCCTGGGAACATGGCCAATGAAATGACACAACTGTCACATCAAAGATAGACACAAAATGCTGGAGTAACTCAGCTGAAGAGGCACCATCTCTGGAAAGAAGGAATTGGTGACCTTTCAGGTCGAGACCCTTCAGACGCACTCTGAAGAATGGTCTCAGCACGAAACATCACCCATTCCTTCTCTCCAGGGATGCTGCCTGTTTTGTGCGTGGGAGCTTGCGTGCGTTCTGCAAACACCGAGATGGTAATATATAAACCGTCTGTCCCCGAGGCCGGGGTGAATCACCCTTGTGTGGGTGTCAAAGACCGGGGGTCGGAGGGGATCACCCTGGTGTGGAGGTTGGGGTCCGATGGCGATGCATCGCGGTCAGTGACTGTGGGACGCTACCGCGGGTGGAGATGGAGGAGGGAGAGAGAAGGGGGAGAGAAGGGGAGAGAGAGAAGGGAGAGAGAGCGAGGGGGGAGAGAAGGAGGAGAGAGAGAGAAGGGGATTGAGAGAGAAGGGGGTGAGAGAGGAGGAGAAAGAGAAGAGGGGAGAGAGAGGAGGAGAGAGAAGAGGCTAGAGAGAGGAGGAGTGAGTAGGGAGAGAGAGAGAGGGGGGTGACGGGAGCATGGGGTTCATTTTCCCACACAAACCATAGGTGACTGGGCAATCTGAACCCAAGCACCAAGTGGCCGAAGGTGTGCATTCCTCGGGACAACCCCCACTCTCCCACGGCCACCCTCCGCGGGCTGTGGGTTGGTGGAGCGGAGGTTTGGGGCAATGTTCATGCCTTCATGGTGATGTGATGGACGTGGGGGTCTGGACCAATCGCTGACTAGTCCCGCCCCCAGGCAACGCCGAGTCCGTTATTGGACTTTTCTGTTGAGTAGGAGTCGGTCCTTTGGTTTGTAGGTGCCGCCGCCTTTCGGGTAGGTGGCGTATCGACAGAGCAGTCATTCGGTAAGTTTGCTTTTAGGCGACGCAGCCTTTCAGTTCGTAGGTGTTTAGGCATCCCACGCTTTCGGTTAGCTTGCATTTAGGCGTCCCATCCTTATGGTTAGTAGGTGTTTCATCTTCGGACTATTTCGGTTCATTCGCGTTTCGGCCTTGTTTCTATTCGGTTCTTTGGCTTCGGCTTCTTGTCTGTCGGCACCGCGTCCGCACGCGGTTAATACTACCTGTTATTGTGACAAAAGAAGCGACGAAGTATATTTGAGGAACAGCACCTGCACCAAGGTTAGTGCTAGTGGTCGCTGAATCCAATAAATGGGATGTATTTTTTATGTGGATTCGGGGCATACCCATGGTTATGCACTTTGGGATGAGAAGAACTGGGAAAGGTTGATCAGGCCAACCTACAACTGAAGGGGATGCTGTTATTTGACCTTTGTTATTTGACCTCCCTCACATGTGAGTTGTGTAACATCTAACTGAATTGTATATTCCCGATGAGGGCTAAGCGAAGTATATCAGAGTCAGAGCGATTCTGGATGATTGCCTTTCCACTTTATGGGACAGCCGTCTATCACGGGAATTGATTAATATGACCTCTGTATTGGAGATATTGGTTAATGAAACTGTGAATGCCTTTACCTGCAAGCAAAAAGCCCTCCCATCCTTGATGGCTGAAATGGTTGCACTTTGCCCTATAGCCCTATAGGAAATAGGAGGGACTTGTGCTACTATGGGGCATGAATGCTGCACTTACATTCCCGATTAATCAATCAATCAATCAAAGACTTTATTGTCATTCAAAAATACACCAACAAATGCAAGTCTGAACGAAATTTCGTTGCATCTGGCTCACCGTGCAACATAAAATAACAAAAGGATAAAATAGATAAAAAGATAAAATAGATAATAGTGGCGGCACATTATATGGAATTCAAGAGTCTGATTGCTCGGGGGAAGAAACTGTTGCAAAATCTGGCCATTCTGCTCCTTATACTGCGATACCTTTTGCCTGAATGCAGCACAGTGAACAGTCCATGATGGAGTTGTGTGGGGTCTTTTATAATGCTGTTGGCCGTGGACAAGCAATGTTTGCACGCAATGTCCCGGATTGAAGAAAGAGCAGTCCCAATGATTTTTTCAGCTGTCCTCACCACTCTCTGCACGGACTTCCAGTCGGAGGCTTTGCAGTCCCCAAACCATACAGAGATGCAGCTGGTTAAAATGCTCTCTATGGTGCTCCTGTAGAAAGTGGTGAGGACGGGATGAGGGCAGGTGAGCTCTTCTCATCCGGCGCAGAAAGTGCAAACGCTGCTGCGCTCTCTTAACTAGTGATGCGATGTTTTGTGACCAGGTCAGACTGTTCGTGATCTGCACCCCCAGGAGCTTAGTGCTACTGACCAACTCCACATCAATGTCATTAATGTGTAGTGGTGTGTGACTGTGCCAGTTTCTCCTGAAGTCAATAATGGCCTCCTTTGTTTTGTCAACATTCAGGATCAGATTGTTCGTGTTGCACCTGTCCACCAGTCCACCAGTTGTTTCACCTCCTCCCTGTAAGCCAGTTCATTGTCGTCCCGGATAAGGCCCACCACTGTTGTGTCATCTGCGTACTTCATGATGTGGTTTGTACTAAACCAGGCACAACAGTGGTGGGTCATCAGGGTAAACACCAGTAGACTCAGGACGCAGCCTTGAGGGGAACCGGTGCTCAGAGAGATGATGTTGGAGGTGTTGTTTCCAACTGACTGGGGTCTGTCAGTGAGGAAGTCCAGTAGCCAGTTACAGAAGGGGGTGCTGAGGCCCAATGAACCCAATTTCCTTACCAAGTGCTGAGGGATGATTGTATTGAATGCTGAACTAAAGTCCACAAACAGCATTCGCACATGTGTGTTCTTCTCCTCTAGATGTGTCAGGCTCAGGAGGAGTACGGAGGATATGGCGTCCTCTGTGGAGCAGTTTGGCCTGTAAGCAAACTGGAACGGGTCAAGTGTGGAGGGGAGTCTGGAGGTAATATGGTCCCTGACAAGCCTCTCGAAGCACTTCATCATTATGGGAGTGATTACTACAGGGCTAAGAATAAATGACTAAAAGAATAAAAGAATAAATAAATAAACAGTGCTAAGAATAAATGACCTCCCCTTTATTCTTAGAATAAAGGGGAGGTCATTTAAGACTGATGTGAGAAAAAACGTTTTCACCCAGAGAGTTGTGAATTTATGGAATTCACTGCCACAGAGGGCAGTGGAGGCCAAATCACTGGATGAATTTAAGAGAGAGTTAGATAGAGCTCTAGGGGCTAGTGGAGTCAAGGGATATGGGGAGAAGGCAGGCACGGGTTATTGATAAGGGACGATCAGCCATGATCACAATGAATGGCGGTGCTGGCTCGAAGGGCTGAATGGCCTCCTCCTGCACCTATTTTCTATGTTTCTGTAGGGCGGTAATCGTTGAGATGTTATTGTGGATTTTTTTGGCACTGGTATGATGGTGGCAGTCTTGAAATACGATGGTACAACAGCCTGGTTCAGCGAGGTGTTGAAGATGTCAGTAAGGACATGTGCCAGCTGATCAGCACATTCCCTGAGCACCCAGCCTGGTATGTTATCAGGGCCTGCCGCCTTCCGTGTGTTCACTCCTTTTAGGATCCTTCAGACACCCACTGTATCAAGACTGAGTGCCTATTCATCATAGTGAGGAATACCTTTCCTCGCAGGTGTGTTGTTGAATGCCTCAAACCATCCAAAATATTTATTGAGTTCATTGAGGAAGTTTATGTTGTCTTCACAGGGTGGTGGAGCAGTCTTATAGTCCGTGATGGTTTGGATTCCCTGCCACATGTGCCTGGTGTTCAAGGAGTCATGAAAGAAGCTCTGGATTTTCTGACCGTGGGCACGCTTTGCTTGCCTGATGACTCGGTTCAGGTTGGTTCTTGCGGATCTGAGTGCCACCAAGTCACCAGATTTAAATACGGCATTTTGTGGTCTCAGCATTCCAGGTACCTCAGGGGTCATCCAGGGTTTCTGGTTGGCCCGTATAGTGATGGTCTTGGTGACACAGACATGCTCTATGCACTTTTCCATGTAAGCAGACACAGACGCAGCATACTCCTCCAGTTTGGTGTGTTGATTGTCATTTGCAGCCTTCTTGAACATGTCCCAGTCCGTGCACTCAAAGCAGTCCTGTAATGCTGTCATAGCTCCGTCTGGTCAGACCCTAACCTGCTTCACAGTAGGTTTTTCTCTGGTAAGCAGGGGCCTGTATGCAGGAATTAGCATCACAGAGATATGGCCTGAGGAGCCAAGGTGGGGGCGGAGGACTGCCTTGAATGTCTTCTTGATGTTTGTATAGGCTAGGTCCAGTGTGTTCACTCCCTTGGTTGCAAAGTCCACATGCTGGTAGTAATGTAGAACTGCCTTCGTGTTGGCCTGAATAAAATCCCCAGCAACAATGAAAGCACCACCTGGGTGTGTAGTTTGCAAGTCACTGATGGAGCGATAAAGAGCATTAAGGGCCTCCTTAGTGTTTGCACTGGGAGGGGGGGGGGGGGGGGGGGGTGTACACAGCTGTGATGGTTATGATAGTAAATTACCTGGGCAGATAGAAGGGTCTGCACTTTATTGTCAAAAATTCAATGTCTGGGGAGCAGACCTCTAACATTACAGATTTAACAGCACATATCACCAGAGAAATAAAGATTACAGAGGTTGGGGAAAAGATGCATAACTTTAATAAAGGTGGAGAATGTTGGCCATTTAGCATGTTTGGAGGAATATGGGGAATGATAATTCACTATGAATCTATTGTACTGCTGATTGTTGTGTTAATCTATGTACTGAAATGCCTGAAGCCTTTACTGTGTACCAACCAAAGACTGTAGTGTTATCATTAAAATCAATAATAGGAGGGAATGAGAATATTCTAGTTATATAAAATAAATTATAACGTAAGATATTTTATTAAATAAAGAGTAATTTGACTTTCGTTGTGTTCTGAATAAGCTGAAGTTGCAAAGATGTGGTAATCAGTAAATTGGAGGCCTGCATTCAAGCTGCTTCCTGTTATGCCTAAGCAAAAGACATTGACAATCGTGGGAGCAGATGTATTCCCTTCGGAGTTGGTAGATTCTGTAAACAGCAACTTCTGAGGGTAGCTGACTGATGATTACATTGTTAAGACGGAATTGTTACTGTTAGGCTTTTGACTGTTTAGAATGTGATCAACAGTTTGTGATTGATGTGTTAGATGTCATTGCTGCAACCCTGTATAAACATGTGACTATGTTTCCAAAATACTATTAAAAAGATGCTGTATGACTTTGTTCATTAGAGTGGTGGCCCAGGAGGGTTAAGTATCTGTTGCATACTTGACATAGTATCCCTGGCACTCTCGCCGGCTAATGATCAGTAAAGCTTGTGGTGGTTTACCTAACCTATTATGAGTTGTCCGTTTTATGAAATGAACCTTAACACTCATAGCATCCTCCTCACAGTTACACACTGCCACCCAGCTTTGTGTCATCTGCAAATTTGCTAATGTTACTTTGTATCCCTTCATCTAAATCATTGATGTATATTGTAAATATCTGCGGTCCCAGCACCGAGCCTTGTGGTACCCCACTAGTCACTGCCTGCCATTTTGAAAGGGACCCGTTAATCCCTACTCTTTGATTCCTGTCTGCCAACGTGTCAGCACTTTACCCCTAATATCATGTGCCCTAATTTTGCCCACTAATCTCCTATGTGGGACCTTATCAAATATTTTCTGAAAGCCCAGATACACTACATCCACTGGCTGTACGTTGTCCGTTTTCCTAGTTGCATCCTGAAAAAATTCCAGAAGATTAGTCAAGCATGATTTCCCCTTCGTAAATCACGCTGACTCAGACCGATCCTGTTACTGCTATCCAAATGTGCCGCTGTTTCATCTTTTATAATTGACTCCAGCATCTTCCCACCACCGATGTCAGGCTAACTGGTCTATAATTCCCTGTATTCTCTCTCCCGCCTTTCTTAAAAAGTGGGATAACATTAGCTACACTCCAATCCACAGGAACTGATCTTGAATCTATGGAACACTGGAAAATTATCACCAATGCATCCACGATTTCTAGAGCCACTTCCTTAAGTACCCTGGGATGCAGACCATCAGATCAGGCCCTTGCGATTTATCAGCCTTCAGTCCCATCAGTCTACCCAACAGCATTTCCAGCCTAATGTGGATTTCCTTCAGTTCCTCCGTCACCCCAGATCCTCTGGTCACTAATATATCAGGAAAATTGTTTATGTCCTCCTTAGTGAAGACGGATCCAAAGGACCTGTTCAACTCATCTGCCATTTCCTTGTTCCCCAGAATAAATTCACCTTTTTCAGTCTTCAGAGGTCCAACTTTGGTCTTAACTAGTTTTTTTCTCTTCACATACCTAACAAAACTTTTACTATCCTTTATATTCTTGGCTAGCTTACCTTCGTACCTCATCTTTTCTCCATGTATTGCCTTATTAGTTATCTTCTGTTGCTCTTTAAACATTACCCAATTCTCTAGCTTCCCTCTCATCTTTGCTACGTTGTACTTATTCTCTTTTATTTTTATACTGGACCTGACATCCCTTGTCAGCCACGGTCGCCCCTTACTCCCCTTGGAATCTTTCCTCCTCTTTGGAATGAACTGATCCTGCACTTTTTGTATTATTCCCAGAAATACCTGCCATTGTTGTTCCACTGTCATCCCTGCTAGGGTATCTTTCCAGTCAAATTTGACCAGCTCCTCCCTCATGTCTCCATAGTCCCCTTTATTCATCTGTAACACTGACAGCTCTGATTTCGTGTGCAGACGTGGCGCCGACGGATGAGAGGCCGAAGCAAATAAGTCGAAGCCAAAGAACTGAATGGAAAAGAGGCCAAAACGACAATAAACCGAAAGAGTCCGAAGAGGAAACACCTACTAATCGAAAGGATGGGATGCCTAAATGCAAACTAACCGAAAGGGCGGGACACCTAAAACCCAAGGAACCGAAAAGCTGTGTCGCCTAAAAGCAAACTTACCGAATGGCCGCTCAGTCAAAACGTCGCCTACAGGCCAAAGGACCGATTGCCGCTCAACAGAAAAGTCCAATAACGGACTTGACGTTGCCGGGGTCGGGACCTGTCAGCAATTGGTCCAGACCCCCGCGTCCATCACATCACTGTGAAGGCATGAACATTGCCCCAAACCTCTACTCCACCCGACCCGCAGCCCGCGGAGGGTGGCCGTGGGAGAGTGGGGGCTGTCCCGAGCGATGCACACCTTAGGCAACTTTCAACTTGGTGCTTGGGTTCAGATTGCCCAGTCACCTATGGCTTGTGTGGGAAAATGAATCCCACGCTCCCGTCTCCCCCACTCTCCCCCTCAACTCTCTCCCTTCTCTCTCTCGACTCTTCTCTCTCCCCCTCTTTCTCCCCTCCTCTCTCCCCCCTTATCTCTCTATCTCTTCTCTCTATCTCTTCTCTCTTCCCCTCCTCTCCTCTATCCCTCCCTTCTCTCTCCCTCCCTTCTCTCTCTCTCCCTTCTCTCTCTCCCCATGCCCCCCCTCTCTCCCCCTTCTCTCTCCCCTCTGTCTCCACCCGTGGGAGCGTCCCACAGTCACTGACCCATATGCACCGCCATCGGACCCCAACCTCCACACCAGGGTTATCCCCCCCCCACCTCCCTCTGACTGCGGCCAGTGACTGTGGGATGCTCCCACGGGTGGAGATGGAGGAGAGAGAGAAGGGGGAGAGAAGGGGAGAGAGAGAAGGGGAGAGAGAGAAGGGGGGAGAGAGAGAAAAGAGTGGAGAGAGAGGAGGAGAGAGAGAAGAGGGGAGAGAGAATAGGGGATAGAAGGAAGGGAGAGAGAGGGGGAGAGGGAGAAGAGGGTGGGGGGGAGAGAGAGGGAGAGAGAGAAGGGGGAGCGAGAGAAGGGGGAGAGAGAAAGGCGAGAGAAGGGAGAGAGAGGGGGAGAGAGTAGAGAGAGAAGAGAGAGAAGAGTGGAGAGAGAGAAGAGGGAGAGAGAAGATGGGAGAGAAGGGAGAGAGAGAAGGGGAGAGAGAGGGAGAGAGAGAGAAGGGGGAGAGAGAAGAGGGGAGAGAAGGGAGAGAGAGAGGGGGAGAGAGAAGGGGGAAGAGAGAGAAGAGGAGAGAGAGAAGGGGAGACGGGAGCGTGGGGTTCATTTTCCCACACAAGCCATAGGTGACTGGGTAATATGAACCCAAGCACCAAGTTGAAAGCGGCCGAAGGTGTGCTCCGCTCAGAACAGCCCCCACACTCCCATGCCCACTCTCTGCAGGCTGCAGGTCGGGTGGAGCGGGGGTTTGGGACAATGTTCATGCCTTCACAGTGATGTGATGGACAAGGGGTTCTGGACCAATCGCTGACACGTCCCCCCCTCCAGCAACGTCAAGTCCCTTATTGGACTTTTCTGTTGAGCGGCAGTCGGTCCTTTGGTCTGTAGGCGTCACCGCCTTTAGGGTAGGTGGTGTTTCAACAGAGCCGCCATTCGGTAAGGTTGCTTTTAGGCGATGCAGCTTTTCGGTTCCTTGGGATTTAGGCGTCCCGCTCTTTCGGTTTGCATTTAGGCGTCCCATCCTTTCAGTTAGTAGGCGTTTCGTCTTCGGACTCTTTCGGTTTATTATCGTTTCAGCCTCATTTCCATTCCGTTCTTTGGCTTCGACTTCTTTGCTTCGGCTTCTTGGCTGTCGGCGCCACGTCCGGGTACCCTCTAATTTACCCTTCGCCCTCGCCAATTGTAGATTAAACTTGACAATATTATGGTCACTACCTCCTAATGGCTCCATAACTTCGTTCCTTTATCAAATCCGGTTCATTACATAACACTAAATCCAGAATTGCCTTCTCCCTGGTAGGCTCCAATACAAGCTGCTATAAGAATCCATTACGGAGGAAAAGGGGAGATGCAACGAGACCTGGGTGTCATGGTACACTAGTCATTGAAAGCAGGCATGCAGGTGTAGCAGGCTGTGAAGAAAGCGAATGGTATGTTGGCATTCATAGCAAAAGGAATTGAGTACAAGAGCAGGGAGGTTCTACTGCAGTTGTACAGGGTCTTGGTGAGGCCACACCTGGAGTATTGCGTACAGTTTTGGTCTCCTAATCTGAGGAAAGATATTCTTGCCATAGAGGGAGTACAGAGAAGGTTCACCAGACTGATTCCTGGGATGGCAGGACTTCCAAATGAAGAAAGACTGGATAGGCTCGGCTTGTACTCGCTGGAATTTAGGAGATTGAGGGGGGATCTTATAGAGACTTACAAAATTCTTAAGGGGTTGGACAGGCTAGATGCAGGAAGATTGTTACCGATGTTGAGGAGGTCTAGAACAAGGGGTCACAGTTTAAGAATAAGGGGGAAGTCTTTTAGGACCGAGATGAGAAGATCTTTTTTCACACTGAGAATGGTGAGTGTGGAATTCTCTGCCACAGAAGGTAGTTGAGGCCAGTTCAGTGGCTATATTTAAGAGGGAGTTAGATGTGGCCCTTGTGGCTAAAGGGGTCAGGGGGTATGGGGAGAAGGCAGGTACAGGATACTGAGTTGGATGATCAGCCATGATCATATTGGATCGAATGGCCTACTCCTGCACCTATTTTCTATGATTCTATGATTTCTCCGGTTGAAAAGGTTTTTTTCTGGACTTCCGGTGGCGCTATGGAGTCCTAGAGCATAGCGCCAGCCAGCTCCGTAAAAATTCGGGAAAAAAAACGGGGGCTTAAAAAGACTTACCGGCTGCCTGCTTCACACTGCTTGCCGTTTTAATACCGACGGTACCGAGTGACGTCATCAGCCGTGCGACAAACCATGACGGCACGGAGCCCTACCGACAAGGTAAAAGGTCGATAAAAAAACCGGCCGGGAGCGGGAGAAGGCCTGGGAGAAGCCTCGGATTCAAGTAGGGCCAGCTCCCTGGAAGATGTCTCCAAGAAAGCAGGCACAGAAGGTGAGGATTTGAAAACTTTTATTTCTCACCGGATGGCTGATTTAAAAGCTAGAATTAAAGGCAGAAATGAAAGATATAAAGCAAGAAATGAAAGATATAAAGGGAGAAATAAAAGGAAGAAATTTGTCAAATTAACAATCAGATGGATCTGATGAAAAATCAATGGAATGAATTTCAAAAAGATACAATGTTAAAAATTGATAATAAGTTCAAGAAAGTATCAGAAAAATTGAAGAATGAACTTATTGATATGATCAATAATATGGAACGTAAGATGGAGATTAAACTTGAAAAAGTTAAAAAAGACTTTCAAAATAAGATTGATCCTATTGAAAATGTGCTGGAACAACAGGCAGATGGCATGAACAACCTTGAAAAGATAGCGGAGGCAAGTACTGTGTCTACAGCAAAGCTGATAACAGAACAAGAACGTCTACTGGAGTTGTTGACTAAAGTAACAGAGAAATGCACTCAGCTAGAAGGCTATCAGAGAAGACAGAACTTGAGGATCGCAGGGATTCCTGAAGGTCTAGAGAAACACGAAGATCCTCGAGAATTCACTGCTAAAACTACTTCAAGCTGTTTTATCTCTGGATGATAAGCCTGTATTAGCTCGTGCACATAGAGTCGGCAGATGACAGACCAGTACAAATGCCCCCCCAAGACAAATGATTGTAAAGCTACAATATGATTTTATCCTGGAGGATATTATGCGGAGAGCTTCGGGAAAAAAAGAATCTGACATTTCAAGGACAAAGAATCAGTATCTACCGAGACTATCCCCAGAGGTTGCCAGAAAACGAAAAGCGTTTAATGAAGCCAAAAGCCTTATGAGGGGTGTAGAAAACTTGAGATACGGTTTGAATTACCCAGCCATCCTAAGAGTTACTTATAAACAACGTGGAACATTTCTTCAAGACCCCAGCAGAAGCAATGGAATTTGCAAAGCAGTTTGACACTTGAAAATTATCTACAAGCAAACATACTGTCTTTTTACTACTTTTAGAGACCTAGTATGGTCTCTTAACATTCTGTGAGACTTCATACGATAATATGGAATTAGAAGGAACTAGAAGGAACGGACAATGTCGTATGGAATGAAGCGTTTTTTTTTCTGGATTGGAAGATGCTTGCTGAACATTGACAATTAGTCATAATATATAACTAACATAAACAAATAACACACACATACTAAAATCATAACGCGGTTTTATTATCACTATGATTATTATTAACCAAGATTGTTCACTATTGCTAATTAATATTACTAATAATTAATATCTTATGTCTTGTTAAATTTGGAGATACCCTCCCCTTATTTTTTTCTTCTTTAATAATGATTTTTATTTTGTACTTTAAAAATTCTTTATCTCCCGTTCTATAGTTAGATTTTTAAATTAATTTTAGATATACATACTTTTATATGATGATCAATATCACTTTTTTCATTTCTTTAATATTATATCCCCGTTAAAATATTATTATGGAATAATAATTCCTTAAATCTAGGAGCTGGCCAAATTAATAACATCAATGCCGAAGCCTTTAGATGGATAGCCAATGTAGTATGGCTTACACAAAACTACAAATAATTTCATTTGTAGTTTTTTCATTCTTTATACACACTATTAATCTCTTTATCTACTCTTTACTATTCTTTTATACCTATTGTATCTTTCAGTTTGAATGGAGCTACACACTGGAACAATGGAGATATATTCGTGAAGTACATAAAAGAGATTTAAAATTCATCTATTCGGTGTTCGGGTGTAAGGTTAGGTCTACTGCACGGACCCTTGGACTCTATTGTAGATTCCCACTAATTTAAAATGCAGGACTTAAAAAAAGAAATATGGGGAATGAGGGATTAACCTTTTGCAGTTGGAATGTTAAAGGTATCAATGAACCAATAAAAAGAGGAAAAATATTGACACACTTAAAGGCAATTAAAGCTGATGTAATTTACATTCAAGAAACCCACCTAAAAAAAGACGCTGAAAATAGGCTGAAAGCCAAATGGATAGACAAAATATATCACTCTTCTTTTACGCATAAATCAAGAGGCGTAGCAATATTATTTCGTAAAGGTACTTTATTTAAGCATACATCTACTATATCTGATAAAGATGGCAGATATATTATTGTGATAGGAGAAATAAACAGGGAAAAAATGATTTTCGTTAATATTTATGGACCAAATTTTGACAGTCCTTTATTTATTAAGAAAGTACTCAATAATATTCCGGAATTAACACATTATAATTTGATAATTGGAGGAGATTTTAATTGTACATTAGACCCTTACTTAGATAGATCTTCAAAACAAAGAAAAACTAAATCACATACTAGTGATTTATTAAATGCATATATCCAAACGACTAATATTAAAGATGTTTGGAGAACAGAAAATCCTACTGGTCGAGAATATTCCTTTTACTCACCAGTACATAAAAACTTATTCAAGAATAGATTATTTTCTGGTAGATGCAAAGCTTATTTCACTTACTTACGAATCTAAATATCATAATATTATAATTTCAGATCATGCTCCATTAACATTTAAAATTAAAATAAATGGTAAAACAGAAAATTTAGGACAATGGAAACTTAACCCACAAATTTTAAAAAATAAAACCACTCAGGAATATATTATAACTCAGATTAAGATTTTTTTTGAAATAAATGATCAACCAGAAATATCTCGCTCTTTATTATGGGAAACATTTAAAGCATATCTTCGAGGAATTATGATTTCTTCACAAGCATTCCATAATAAAAAGATTCGGAAGGAACAACAGGACTTAGAAAGGGAGATTAAACAATTAGACATACAGAATGCAACAAAATCAGATATAATAATACATAATAAAATTGTAGCATTGAAGTATAAATTAAACAAAATATATACTGATCAAGTTTTAAAATATTACCAACATACTAAACAATTGCTGTTTGAATTTGGAGACAAACCCCAAAAATTATTGGCTCGACAATTAAGGAAAATTGAAGCTGAAAAAATTATACATAGGATTAAATCACAAAACGGTGAATTATTAATACAACCCAAAGATATTAATGAAAGATTTATGCAATATTATAAAAAATCTGTATACTGCTAAAGCGACAGTAAATAAAACAGAAATAGATGCCTTTTTAAATATATGTAACTTAAAAGAATTAGATTTACAAAATAGAGAACTATTAAATGCTGATATTTCAATAAAAGAAATCCAAGAATCTATTAAATCATAAAAAAATGGTAAAACTCCAGGACCGGATGGTATAGGTTCGGAATTTTTATAAAATTTTCATGATCAAATGGTCCCATATTTAAAATCATTATATGAACAGATATATACACAAGAGAAATTACCAGATACACTGAACGAGTCTATTATATAACACTTATACCCAAAATAAATAAAGATTTGGATGACCCAGGATCATATAGAGCAATTGCTTTATTAAATACGGATCAAAAAATTTTAACAAAGATACTAGCACAAGATTAAGCACAGTTGTTAACGAATTAATTCATCCTGATCAAACAGGATTTATACCTAAAAGATATTCTTCATATAATCTAAGACGGTTATTTAATATCATATATTCGAAAAGAAGTGATAAAAAAGACTTAGTAGTTATCTCGCTGGATGCAGAAAAAGCTTTTGACCAGGTGGTATGGCCTTATTTATTTTCGGTGATGGAAGCTTTTAAGCTTGGTGAGAAGTTTACTACTTGGATCAAATTGTTATATGCAAACCAACAGCTAGAATAACAACAAATCGTATGTTATCAACTAAATTTAGTTTTATCTCGAGGTTGTAGACAAGGCTGTCCTTTATCACATAGAAACATAGAAACATAGAAATTAGGTGCAGGAGTAGGCCATTCAGCCCTTCGAGCCTGCACCGCCATTCAATATGATCATGGCTGATCATCCAACTCAGTATCCCGTACCTGCTTTCTCTCCATACCCTCTGATCCCCTTAGCACAAGGGCCACATCCAACTCACTCTTAAATATAGCCAATGAACTGGCCTCAACTACCCTCTGTGGCAGAGAGTTCCAGAGACTCACCACTCTCTGTGTGAAAAAAAGTCTTTCTCATCTCGGTCTTAAAGGATTTCCCCTTATCCTTAAGCTGTGACCCCTTGTCCTGGACTTCCCCAACATCGGGAACAATCTTCCTGCATCTAGCCTGTCCAACCCCTTAAGAATTTTGTAAGTTTCTATAAGAATCCCCTCTCAATCTCCTAAATTCCAGAGAGTATAAACCGAGTCTATCCAGTCTTTCTTCATAAGACAGTCCTGACATCCCAGGATTCAGTCTGGTGAACCTTCTCTGCACTCCCTCTATGGCAATAATGTCCTTCCTCAGATTTGGAGACCAAAAACTGTACGCAATACTCCAGGTGTGGTCTCACCAAGACCCTGTACAACTGAAGTAGAACCTCCCTGCTCCTGTACTCAAATCCTTTTGCTATGAAAGCTAACATACCATTCGCTTTTTTCACTGCCTGCTGCACCTGCATGCCTACTTTCAATGACTGGTGTACCATGACACCCAGGTCTCGCTGCATCTCCCCTTTTCCTAATCGGCCACCATTTAAATAATAGTCTGCTTTCCTGTTTTTTGCCACCAAAGTGGATAACCTCACATTTATCCACATTATACTGCATCTGCCAAACATTTGCCCACTCACCCAGCCTATCCAAGTCACCTTGCAGTCTCCTAGCATCCTCCTCACAGCGAACACTGCCCCCCAGCTTAGTGTCATCCGCAAACTTGGAGATATTGCCTTCAATTCCCTCATCCAGATCATTAATATATATTGTAAACAGCTGGGGTCCCAGCACTGAGCCCTGCGGTACCCCACTAGTTACTGCCTGCCATTGTGAAAAGGACCCGTTTACTCCTACTCTTTGCTTCCTGTTTGCCAGCCAGTTCTCTATCCACATCAATACTGAACCCCTAATACCGTATGCTTTAAGTTTGTATACTAATCTCTTATGTGGGACCTTGTCGAAAGCCTTCTGGAAGTCCAGATATACCACATCCACTGGTTCTCTCCTTATCCACGCTACTAGTTACATCCTCGAAAAATTCCACAAGATTCGTCAGACATGATTTACCTTTTGTAAATCCATGCTGACTTTGTCCAATGATTTCACCACTTTCCAAATGTGCTGCTATCCATCTTTAATAACTGACTCTAGCAGTTTCCCCACTACCGATGTTAGACTAACTGGTCTGTAATTCCCCGTTTTCTCTCTCCCTCCCTTTTTAAAAAGAGGGGTTACATTTGCTACCCGCCAATCCTCAGGAACTACTCCAGAATCTAAAGAGTTTTGAAAGATTATCACTAATGCAATCCACTATTTCCTGAGCTACTTCCTTAAGTACTCTGGGATGCAGCCTATCTGGCCCTGGGGATTTATCGGCCTTTAATCTATTCAATTTACCCAACACCACTTCCTGACTGACCTGGATTTCACTCAATTCCTCCTTTGACCCACAGTCCCCTGCTATTTCCGGCAGATTATTTATGTCTTCCTTAGTGAAGATGGAACCAAAGTAGTTATTCAATTGGTCCGCCATATCCTTGTTCCCCATGATCAACTCACCTGTTTCTGACTGCAAGGGACCTACATTTGTTTTAACTAACCTCTTTCTCTTCACATATCTATAAAAACTTTTGCAGTCAGTTTTTATGTTCCCTGCCAGTTTTCTTTCATAATCTATTTTTCCTTTCCTAATTAAGTCCCTTTGTCCTCCTCTGCTGGTCTCTGAATTTCTCCCAGTCCTCTGGTATGCTGCTTTTTCTGGCTACTTTGTACGCATCATCCTTTGCTTTGATACTATCCCTGATTTCCCTTGTTATCCACGGATGCACTACCTTCCCCGATTTATTCTTTTGCCAAACTGGGATGAACAATTTTTGTAGTTCATCCATGCAGTCTTTAAATGTCTTCCATTGTATATCCACCGTCAACCCTTTTAGAATTAATTGCCAGTCAATCTTGGCCAATTCTCGTCTCATACCCTCAAAGTTACCTTTCTTTAAGTTCAGAACCATTGTTTCTGAATTAACAATGTCACTCTCCATCCTAATGAAGAACTCAACCATATTATGGTCACTCAAGGGGGCACGTACAACAAGACGGCTAATTACCCCTTCCTCATTACTCAAAACCCAGTCTAAAATAGCCTGCTCTCTCGTTGGTTCCTCTACATGTTGATTTAGATAACTATCCCGCATACATTCCAGAAAATCCTCTTCCTCAGCACCCCTGCCAATTTGATTAACCCAATCTATATGTAGATTGAAGTCACCCATTATAACTGTTTTGCCTTTGTCGCACGCATTTCTAATTTCCTGTTTGATACCATCCCCAACTTCTCTGCTACTGTTAGGTGGCCTGTACACAACACCCACCAGCGTTTTCTGCCCCTTAGTGTTTTTGTAGCTCTACCCATACCGATTCCACATCCTCCAAGCTAATGTCCTTCCTTTCCATTGCTTTAATCTCCTCTCTAACCAGCAACGCTACCCCACCTCCTTTTCCTTTCTCTCTATCCCTCCTGAATATTGAATATCACCTTTACTGTTTGCGTTAGCAATCAAACCTCTTGCCCAAAGGGTAAGATTGCACCCGGAAATATATGGATATGATACTAAAGATACTAAGAATAAAATCTCGTTATATGCGGACGATGTATTACTTATATCACTAAACCGGAAATAAGTATCCGTAATTTGTTAAAACTAATAACGGAATTTGGTTTAATTTCAGGATACAGTATCAATTGGAATAAAAGTGAACTTATGCCAATAGCCATGAATAACTTACAGATATTACAACAATTTCCTTTTAAGATAACAAATGAAAATATTAAATATCTTGGTATTTTTGTTACAAAAAGATTTGACTCTCTATTTAAGTCTAATTTCCCGTTATTACTGAATAAATTAAATAAAAATATTTTATACTGGAAAAGTTTACCTATTTCAATGTTAGGTAAAATAAACGCAATAAAAATGATTTTTCTCCCACAATTATTATATTTATTTCAATCAATCCCGATATATCTCCCTAAAAATTTTTTTTAAAAAAGTAGACTCTCTAGTCACTAACTTTATCTGGGATTATAAGAACCATAGAATAAATAAAAAACACTTATGTAAAGCTAAAAAAAACGGGGGATTAGCATTACCAAATTTTATGTTTTTATTATTGGGCAGTTAATATTAAAAATATGAACTTCTGGTTAGAAGAAACAGATAATAAACCAAACTGGTTAAAAATGGAAAAGAGAAGACTGTTTTCCATTTGAAATTAGTTCTATAATATTTGCTAATATTAATGTACCTAAGAAAATTTATAGTGAAAACTCGATAATAGAAAGCGGAATCCGTATTTGGAAACAAATAAAGAAAACATTAAAACTAAAAATTTATACCGCTAGGTCTTACTATTGCCAACAATTTTACGTTTAAAACCCTCAACGATGGATAAGGCTTTTATACAATGGAAAAATAAAGGAATTTTAAATATAGGGGATCTTTATAAGGAAAATTTTTTTCTTTCATTTCAAGAGTTACAACAAGCTTACGGGCTTCATAATAATGAATATTTTAGATATTTACAAATCAGAAACTATATCTCTGCAAATACACAAGAATTCAGAAATAGAAAGAGTGAAATTTTAGATGAATGCTTGAATAAACATCCAAATACAGAAAAAATGATATCATACATTTACAATATTTTGTTGGAAAGTGATATTCCATCATCGGAAACACACAGACAGCTTTGGGAAAATGAATTAGGTCAAATAATAAGCCCAGAAATATGGGAAGAAAGCTTACAACACATACATTACTGCTCGTTAAATGCTAAACATGCTCTTATACAGTTTAAATTTTACATAGATTACATTACTCTAAATCTAAATTACATAATATATTTCCAAAATTATCGCCTTTATGTGATAAAATGTCAAATCTTAGAAGCAAATTTGTCACATTCATTCACTAATTGTACGAAGATTGTAGAATATTGGAACGAAATATTTAAGATAATCTCGAATGTTGTTAATATTACTATGATTCCTGATCCAAAGTTAATAATACTTGGAATACCTGAAACGGAACAAATAATTACAAGGAATCAAAGAATTTTTATCGACTATTCTCTAATAATTGGGAAAAAATTAATACTAAAATTTTGGAAAGGCCCTGCATCCCCAACAATTAAAATGTGGAATACAGAAATGTCGGAGACACTTCACTTGGAGAGATTGAGACTTGTCCTTATGGATAGGTTAGATCTCTTCAAAGGGATTTGGTCTCCATACATTAAATATTTACAGGGTCATAATGGTTCGGCGCGGGGACTTGACTGAGGCCTGAATATCTGAATGGATGAAGAAATACATATAATAAATCATGAATGTATCTCCAAGAACGGATTATTGAGTAATATTTTAATCTCCACCAAACTTTTCACATTTTCTTTTCTATTTTCTACTTTTCTATCTCTATCTTTCTATCTTTAAGTAGGGAAAAAAAGTATAGAAAACATATTATATATATTTCTTAATATTAGTATGAATATACATATTATTAGTTGTATGAAAATATTATAGATGTCTTAAATTTGTAATTATATAAAATTGCGCATTTTTCAACTATATAATAATTTTGAAATATAAAGTTAATAATAATACAAACACTCTTAATATTATGAAAATATCATGAATATCATAGAAGTTTGGTTAAGATTGGGTATTATGTAGTTATATTAGGGGGGATTTGTATTTGGTAATTAGAAGAAATATGTGTGGTATGAGAAAGTATGAGTATATTGCTTATTTTAGGAATATACTACATACACTCCCAATCATACAAAATAAATAACCAGGAAATGTATAATGGATAACATTACAAATAACACAAACAGTATCAATTGATAATCAATATTATATAATTTTTGTATATTATATAATTTTTAAATGCCGCATAAGAGTGTACTCTGTATATATTGTTTCTATAATAAAAAAATGTAAAAAAAAAAAAAAAAGAAAAGGTTTTTTTTCTCATCTCAGCCCTAAATGGCCTACCCCTTAGTCATATACTGGTTCTCGACTTTTTTTGGGGAACTTTTTTCCCTGCATCTAGCCTATCCTATCCCTTAAGAATATTATGTTTCTATAAGATCCCCTCTCATCCTTCTAAATTCCAGTGGCTATAAATAAGCCCAGTCATTCCTTTCCTTCATCATATTAGTCCCACCATACCGGGAATTAGCCAATGCTGAACCTTCTCAAAAGCAAGAATGTCCATCCATAAACCTACCCAAGTCATCCTGCAGCCTCATAACATCCTCCTCGCAGCTCACGCTGCCAGTTGACATCAATCCAGTTGTCTGTGCGCGGTGAAATGCAGCGACTAAACACTCTGAACCTTCGTAAACGGATGACTAAAAACGGTTACATCAATAACGAATGTATGTAGAGTTTTGGGCCAAGGATTGGAGCGAGGACTGGTGTGATATGTTCCTCCATCAAAGGACAACACCCTCACCTGCCACTGGCAGAGCCAAAGATCATAGAGCGGAGCTATGATCGTTGGGCAGAGCCACAGAGCCATGACATGGGGGGGGGGGTCTGTCGAATAAGGATTGAATTCCGCTCCCCACGTGACGCGGCGGCCGGGAGCGGCGCGCGTGGGTAAAGGGATGCGCGTGCCGGCCAACCGCCGCCGGGAGGTGGCGAGAATACGGGGTGGGATGGGCGCCGCCGCGATGATGATGATACTGCTGCTGCTGCTGCTGCTGAATGTTGCCTCGGCGGTGTGGAGGTGAGGAGATGGCGACGTGATGGAGAACATGGGTGGGTGGGGTAGGAAGTGAATGGCGGGGGAGACGGCTGTCGTCCTGGAAGGGATCGGGTGGACGAGGCAGATTCGGGCTGGGTCGAGGGTGGGGGGAAGTGGAAGTCATGGGTGGGAGGAGCTGGGGTCCTGGGCGAAGACGGATGGGAGAGGTGCGGAGCTGGAGAGTGCCCTGACGCGATGTGGGGTGGAGAACCTGGGTCGGAATTCTTGGGTGGGTGGGCAGGACCTGCGTCGGAGGAGGACATGGGTGGGAGGGATGGTAGTGGCAATCGGAGGATTGTATGATCCGAAGATTGGGGGAGGGAGGGCAATTCAATTGATTGTAAAGTTATCTTGTTAATAGTCCATTTTATAGGATGGTGCAAGGGCAAGTTTTTTGTATTATTTTCAGTTAAAAGAAGGCAAAAAATAAATCATGGCTTCTGAGAGTTTGTATTGCACCGATAGCCAATAAAACGGTTACATTGACAAGCAATAGATCTTATATGTTAAACTCTTTGGGCAATTTTAAACATAAAACATTTTAAACATTAATTTTATTTTTTTTTCCAGATATTCATCCAATGTGGAAAATAATATTGCCGTCAATACACGAAGTAGTGTAAGTGATTCGACCACACTGACAATGATTTAAAGATTTGTTCATCACTACATACTTTGATAAAGTCCCCCTTGGTAGGCTTTCCAGAAGATTAAAATGCACAGGATTCAGCATACAGATTCAGAATTAGTTTACTAATGGAAGATAGGGGGGTTGTGGTGGAAGGGTGTTTATTCAGGCTGGATGTCTGACCAGTGGTGTTCCGCAAGGATATGTTATTTTTTATATATATCAATGGCTTGGACGTAAGTGGGTCGGTTAGTAAATTTGCAGGCAAAACCAAGATTATTGGATTTGAAGACTGTGGCAAATTATTATGTTAAAGTACACACTGAGATATAGATTAGCTACAGACATGGGCAGAGCAAAGGCAGGTGGAGTTTAGGAGTTGCACTTTGGGAAGTTGAATGTAAGGGGAAATGAATGAATGGCAAGATCCCTAACAGTATTGATGTACAGAGGGATCTTGGGTTTCAAGTCCATAAATTCCTGAAAGTGGCCACACAAGTGGATAAGGTTAAGAACAGGTATGGTGCGCTTGCCTTCAGTGGTCAGAGCATTGAGTATAAGTGTCAGGATGTCATGATGCAACTTTATAGGACTTTGGTTAGTCTGCATTTGGGGTATTTTGTGCAGATCTGGTCACCCCATCACAGGAAGGATGCGGAGGCTTTGGAGGGAATGCAGACGTTTTCCAGAATGCTTTCTGGTTTAGTGAGTATTAGCTACATGGTCATAAGTGATAGGAGCAGAATTAGGCCATTCAGCACATCAAATATACTCTGCCATTCAATCATGGCTGATCTATCTCTCCCTTCTAACCTCAGTCTCCTGCCTTCTCCCCATAACCTCTGACACCCATACTATTCAAGAATCTATCTATCTCTGCTTTAAAAATATCTATTGACTTGGCTTCCACAGCCTTCTGTGGCAAAGGATCCCACAGATTCATCACCCTCTGATTAAAGAAATTCCACTCATCTCCTTACGAAGGAACGTCCTTTAATTCTGAGGCTATGGCCTCTCGTCCTGGACTCTCCCACAAGTGGAAACATCCTCCCCACATCCACTATCCAAGCCTTTCACTATTCGGTATGTTTATATGAGGTTTCCCCCTATTCATCTAAACTCCAGCAAGTGCAGGCTCAGTGCCGTCAAACCGTCATCATAAGTTAACCCACTCATTTCTGGGATCATTCTTGTAAACCTCCTTTGACCCTATCCAGGGCCAGCACATCCTTCCTTAATTATGTGACCAAAATTGTTCACAATACTCCAAATGCGTCCTGACACATGCCTTATAGTGCCTCAGTCTTTGTATTCTAACCCGCTTGAAATAAATATTGATTCTGGTTACATATAGTCTCTACCTCAAACTCGTGCATCTTGGCTCATCAATTTGGTAGTTCCTGGTCTGATTCCTCACAGTCTCCACTTCAGTCTGCAGCGTCTCTTGACTATCACAACGGTGATATGTTTTCACATATGACGTGTTTATATCATGCGACCACTTCGGGCGACTGGGGCGTTACCTTAATCCTTTGTCTGGACACCACAGTGTATGGTTGTGGAAAGATGGGTGTGTTCATTTAACTTGGATTTTCTCTTTTCACTAGCACCTCATCTCCTAGCATCACATCTGATGGTCTGACACCTCGTCTCCTGTCTGCATGAAGCTTTGATGCCCCTTTCTTTTCTGCATCATGTTCTCTCACTTCTTGGTCATTTGTCATGTCACTAACCCATGGTATCTTGGTCCAGATTTTCCTACCAAACAGCAATTCTCCTGGACTCTTCCCTACTGTGCTGTATCGTGCAGCTCTATGCGCTACTAGATATGATGAGGATCCCCTTCCAATCTTTTGCCGTCTGCTTGGGCAATTCTCATCCTTTGAAAATTGGTTCTGACATTTCACTTACTATATGATAGAAATGTATTTATCCCAGGAGGGAAATTGTTCTGCCAACAGTCATAAAGCACATGAACCATGAAATTAAAATAAAGAGTTGAAAGGATTAGGGATGTGCAAATATTTGGAGGGGGGAGGGGGGAAGAGGGGACTCGGTCTATCCCACGACAGAAGGGGTAGTTATGCTGTTTGATAGCCACAGGAAAGAAGGATCTCCTGTGGCGTTCTGTACTGCATCTTGGCGGAACCAGTATGTTGCTGAAGGTACTCCGCAGGTTAACTAGTGTGCCATAGAGAGGGTGAGCTGTATTGTCCAAGATGCTCCACAATTTGAGTGAACATATAAACAGAATATAGTTGCAGGACTAGGCCATTCGGCCATTCGATATGATCATGGATGATTATCCAAAATCAGTATGCTGTTCTGGCTTTTCCCCCATATCCCTTGATTCCCATAGCCCTAAGAGCAAAATCTAACTCTCTTGAAAACATCCACTGAATTGGCCTCCGCGTCCTTCTGTGGCAGAGAATTCCAGATTCACAACTAATTGCACACAATATTCCAGCTGCGGTCTCACCAGGGCCCTGTACAACTGCAGTAGGACCTCCATGCTCCTAAACTGAAATCCTCTCGCAATGAAGGCCAACATGACATTGGCTTTCTTCACTGCATGCTGTACCAACATGCTTACTTTCAGTGACTGATGTATAAGCGCACACAGGTATTGTTGCACTTACCTGTTAAAGTTCGCTTTTTAAAACAGACAACAACAAATGGTTAAAGGTAAACCAAGTCAAGCTTTTAATAGATCGTCAGACGGGAGTGGCGGGTATCAGCAACAAGATAGCATCCACTTTCCGAATAAAACACTCCTACCAAGTCCGAATATGGCATGACTGAAAGATTCTACAACCTTTCAGAATACAAGAAAAGCTGGGTCAAAATCAAGCTCCTCCAATAACAAGTTATTGGTTATCTTTGCAGTGTCATTGGCTCATAGTCCTTTCTTCATGGACTAGGACAAACACGTTATACTCCAAGCTTCCATCTTAATTTCTATATTCTGCCACCAGGGGCGCCGGGGAGATGGCCAGCCCTGCCGGCAATCTGTTTTTTCACCTTTTTGTAATTTTTAGCATCTGTTAAAGGTTTGTTTTTATGTTAATTGGTTTGTTTTATGTGGGGGGAGGAGGGGGGGGAGATCGGGGGAAACTTTTTTTCAAGTTCTAACCTTCCCGGAGATGTGATCAATTTTCGGATCACATTCTCCGGGCTCTGCGGCCTACCATCACTGGAGCTGAGAGCCGCCTCGGACTGTCGTGAGCCCCACCACGGGGCGCAGACTGAACATCGGAGCGGATCCCTCGCCTGGGATCGCTCCCACCGCGGCCTGCGGACTTACCATCAAGGGCTCGCAGTCTCGGGAGAGGCTAGTCGGGAGCTCCAACGCCGCAGAAGGTTCGTCCAGCCCCGACGGGAGGTTCGATCACCTGGCGTGGGGGAGCTGACATCCCCCCAATGTGGGAGCAGATCGCCTCGACGCGGAGGACCCGAACGCCGCCGGCCACGGGAGTCAAGACCGTCCCATCAACGGAGGGCTCGAGGCCCCCGACCGAGGAAGAACAAAAGGGAGAGACTTGAACTTAATTTCGCCTTCCATCTCAGTGAGGAATGTGTAGGAGTCACTGTGGTGGATGTTCATGTTAAAATGTGTTTTTGAGTCTGTTGCTTTTAATTGTATGACTGACCTGGCTAGTGAAATTCCTCGTATGTTGCAAAACATACTTGGCGAATAAAATCTGATTCTGATATCAAAACAACAACCTTTTATTCCATTTTTGTGTTCTACATAGTAAATGCAAAATCAGCAACATTATATAGTCTTGGCACAGTCCAATATCTGCAAAGTTTGGCAACATTGTACAGACTTGGCACGGAGTCACTCTATTGTCCTTTACCAGACCACGTGTTCTTAGTTTCCATCTTAAATTAGTAAGAAGAATAGTTACAACAACACAATTTTGTGAACCCAATTACATTTGGCTGTATTAACTCTTTCATTCCCTTCTCCTAATCTGACACCATTCAGATAATAATCTGCCTTCCTGTTCTTGCCACCAAAGTGGATAACCTCACATTTATCCACATTATACTGCATCTATCATGCTTCTGCCCACACACCCAACCTATCCAAGTCACCCTGCAGCCGCATAGCATCTTCCTTGTAACTCACACTGCCACCCAGCTTTGTGTCATCTGCAAACTTAGCGATGTTGCATTTAATTCCATCGTCTAAATTGTTAATATATATTGTAAACAACTGTGGTCCCAGCACCGAGCCTTGCGGCACCACACCAGCCTGCCATTCTGAGAAGGACCCGTTAATTCCTACTCTTTGCTTCCTGTCTTCTAACCAGTTCCATTGTCCATTGTCAATACCCTACCCCCAATACTATGTGCTCTAATTTTGCACGTTAATAGTAAGATTAAATGAGAACTTACCAGTTTGAAGTTTGAGCTTTATTTTATGAGGAGTTACGATGAGGGATTATGTTAAGACCCCGCCAGCACGCATGCTTGACATTCTTCAAAGCAGCGGTGTGGAGAAAGTCGTGGATAGCACGTACAGTGAGTTGGTCACACCGCAGGCAAAAGGTAGGAGGACAAGAAGGGAACGGGTGGCCAATAGCCAGCAAAAGCAGTAGGCAGGTAGTGCAGGAGTCCCCTGCGGTCATCTCCCTCCTAAACAGGTATACCATTTTGGATACTGTTGAGGGAGATGGCTCATCAGGGAAATGCAGCAGCAGCCAGGTTCATGGCACCATGGGTGGCTCTGCAGCACATGAGGGGGGGAAAAAAGAGGGGAAGGGCAATAGTAATAGGGGATTCAATTGTCAGGGGAATAGATAGGCGTTTCTGCTGGCCGCAAACGAGACTCCAGGATGGTATGTTGCCTCCCTGGTGCAAAGGTCAGGGATGTCACTGAACGGCTGCAGAACATTCTGGAGGGGGAGGGTGAACAGCCAGTTGTCGTGGTGCATGTTGGCACCAACGATATAGGTAAAAAAAGGGATGAGGTCCTACAAGGTGAATTTAGGGAGCTAGGAGATAAACTTAAAAAGTAGGACCTCAAAGGTAGTAATCTCCGGATTACTACCAGTACCACGGGCCAGTCAGAGTAGAAATAGGAGGATAATGCAAATGAATACGTGGCTTGAAAAGTGGTGCAAGGGGGAGGGATTCAAATTTTTAGGGCACTGGGACCAGTTCTGGGGGAGGTGGGACCGGTACAAACAGGACGGTTTGCACCTGGAATGGAATGGAACCAATGTTCTTGGGGGAGTGTTTGCTAGTGCTGTCGGGGAGGATTTAAACTAATGTGGCAGGGGGATGGGTATAAGAGCAGAGAGGCAGGAGGGTGTAAAATGAGGGTAGAAGCATTAGGTAGCAAGGTGAAAGGTAAAAGTGGCAGGCAGACAAAACCAGGGCAAAAATCAAAAAGGGCCACATTTTCAGCAAAATTGTATAAGGGGTAAATGCGTTGTAAAGACAAGCCTGAAGGCTTTGTGTCTCAATGCAAGGAGTATTCGTAATAAGGTGGACGAGTTGAACGTGCAGATAGATATTAATGATTATGATATAGTTGGGATCACGGAGACATGGCTCCAGGGTGACGTAGGCTGGGAGCTGAACATCCAGGGATATTCAATATTCAGGAGGGATAGAGAGAAAGGAAAAGGAGGTGGGGTAGCGTTGCTGGTTAGAGAGGAGATTAAGCAATGGAAAGGAAGGACATTTAGCTTGGCGGATGTGGAATCGGTTATGGGTAGAGCTACAAAACACTAAGGGGCAGAAAAACGCTGGTGGGTGTTGTGTACAGGCCACCTAACAGTAGCAGAGAAGTTGGGGATGGTATCAAACAGGAAATTAGAAATGCGTGCGACAAAGGCAAAACAGTTATAAATGGGTGACTTCAATCTACATATAGATTGGGTTAATCAAATTGGCAGGGGTGCTGAGGAAGAGGATTTTTTGGAATGTAATGCGGGATAGTTATCTAAATCAACATGTAGAGGAACCAACGAGAGAGCAGGCTATTTTAGACTGGGTTTTGAGTAATGAGGAAGGGGTAATTAGCCGTCTGTTTGTACGTGCCCCCTTGGGCAAGAGTGACCATAATATGGTTGAGTTCTTCATTAGGATGGAGAGTGACATTTGTTAATTTCAGAAACAATGGTTCTGAACTTAACAGAAAGGTAACTTGTGAGGGTATGATGACGTGAATTGGCCAAGATTGACTGGCAATTAATTCTAAAAGGGTTGACGAGTGGATATACAATGGAAGACATTTAAAGACTGCATGGATGAACACAAAAATTGTTCATCCCAGTTTGGCAAAAGAATAAATCAGGGAAGGTAGTGCATCCGTGGATAACAAGGGAAATCAGGGATAGTATCAAAAGCAAAGGATGATGCGTACAAAGTAGCCAGAAAAAGCAGCATACCAGAGGACTGGGAGAAATTCCAGAGACCAGCATGAGGAGGACAAAGGGCCTTTAATTAGGAAAGGAAAAATAGATTATGAAAGAAAACTGGCAGGGAACATAAAAACTGACTGCAAAAAGTTTTTTATAGATATGTGAAGAGAAAGAGGTTAGTTAAAACAAATGTAGGTCCCTTGCAGTCAGAAACAGGTGAGTTGATCATGGGGAACAAGGATATGGCGGACCAATTGAAATAACTACTTTGGTTCCGTCTTCACTAAGGAAGACATAAATAAATCTGCCTGAAATAGCAGGGGACTGTGGGTCAAAGGAGGAATTGAGTGAAATCCAGGTCAGTCGGGAAGTGGTGTTGGGTAAATTGAATAGATTAAAGGCCGATAAATCCCCAGGGCCAGATAGGCTGCATCCCAGAGTACTTAAGAAGTAGCTCAGGAAATAGTGGATGCATTAGTGATAATCTTTCAAAACTCTTTAGCTTCTGGAGTAGTTCCTGAGGATTGGCGGGTTAGCAAATGTAACCCCTCTTTTTAAGAAGGGAGGGAGAGAGAAAACGGGGAATTACAGACCAGTTAAGTCCTAACAATCGGTAGTGGGGAAACTGCTAGAGTCAGTTTTATTAAGATGGGATAGCAGCACATTTGGAAAGTGGTGAAAATCATTGGACAAAGTCAGCATGGATTTACAAAAGGTAAATCATGTCTGACAAATCTTGTGGAATTTTTCGGAGGATGTAACTAGTAGCGTGGATAAGGGAGAACCATGGATGTGGTAATATCTGGACTTCCAGAAGGCTTCGACCAAGGTCCCACATAAGAGATTAGTATACAAACTTAAGCATACGGTATTAGGGGTTCAGTATTGATGTGGATAGAGAACTGGCTGGCAAACAGGAAGCAAAGAGTAGGAGTAAACGGGTCCTTTTCACAATGGCAGGCAGTAACTAGTGGGGTAAACCGCAGGGCTCAGTGCTGGGACCCCAGCTTATTTACAATATATATTAATGATCTGGATGAGGGAATTGAAGGCAATATCTCCAAGTTTGCGGATGACACTAAGCTGGGGGGCAGTGTTCGCTGTGAGGAGGATGCTTAGGAGACTGCAAGTGACTTTGGATAGGCTGGGTTGAGTGGGCAAATGTTTGGCAGATGCAGTATAATGTGGATAAATGTGATGGTTATCCCCACTTTGGTGGCAAAAACAGGAAAGCAGACTATTATTTAAATGGTGGCCGATTAGGAAAAGGGGGAGATGCCAGCGAGACCTGGGTGTCATGGGTACACCAGTCATTGAAAGTAGGCATGCAGGTGCAGCAGGCAGTGAAAAAGCGAAAGGTATGTAGCTTTCATAGCAAAAGGATTTGAGGTACAGGAGCAGGGTGGTTCTACTTCAGTTGTACAGGGTCTTGGTGAGACCACACCTGGAGTATTGCGTGCAGTTTTGGTCTCCAAAATCTGAGGAAGGACATTATTGCCATAGAGGGAGTGCAGAGAAGGTTCACCAACTGATTCCTGGGATGTCAGGGGACTGTCTTATGAAGAAAGACTGGATAGACTTGGTTTATACTCTCTGGAATTTAGGAGATAAGAGGGGATCTTATAGAAACTTACAAAATTTCTTAAGGGGTTGGACAGGCTAGAGCAGGAAGAATAGTTCCCAGATGTTGGGGAAGTCCAGGACAAGGGGTCACAGCTTAAGGATAAGGGGGAAATCCTTTAAGGACCGAGATGAGGAAAGACTTTTTTCACAACAGAGAGTGGTGAGTCACTCTGGAACTCTCTGCCACAGAGGGTAGTTGAGGCCAGTTCATTGGCTATATTTAAGAGTGAGTTGGATGTGGCCCTTGTGCTAAGGGGATCAAGGGTATATGGAGAGAAGGCAGGTACGGGTACTGAGTTGGATGATCAGCCATGATCATATTTGAATGGCGGTGCAGGCTCGAAGGGCTGAATGGCCTACTCCTGCCTCACCTAATTTTCTATGTTTCTCTATGTTTCTATGTGTGAAATCACAGATAACAGAGTTGACTAACATAGTAAGATAAGAGAACCAGCATACCACTTGACCTTTATAATAGAGGGTTTGGGAGCGAAGGGCACGTAATCCCTCATCGTAACTCCTCATAAATATCAAACTTCAAACTGTTAAGTTCTTATTTAATCTTACTATTTTACTTCGGAGTCACGTGAGTGACTACGTGAAGATTTCAGAGCTCTGTGATTTCATGCCCTGGAACAAGTCCATGCTCACACACTGCCATAATGACAAATGGAGGAAGTATGTTAACGTATTTCAGACATGAAACTGTGCTGAAAAACAAGAGGGTATTTATTTAACAATAATAAATAATAGTAAAGATTAAATGAGAACTTACCAGTTCGAAGTTTGATTGTTATTTTATGAGGAGTAACGATGAGGGATTACGTGAAGAAGCACCGCCTGGCGCTTGATCGGCATACTTCAAAGCAGCGGCATGAAAAACACAGAACATAATAGCCGGAGTAAGATAGTAAGGCTCAACATAGATTTAGAACTACCAGATGATCATTTATTTTATGAGGGTCGGGAGTGGAGGGCACGTAATCCCTCATCGTTACTCCTCATAAAATAACGATCAAACTTCGAACTGGTAAGTTCTCATTTAATCTTACTATTTTACTTCGGAGTCACGTGAGTGACTACGTGAAGATTTTGTAGCTTCTGTGCTTTTTATGTCGTAGAGTCATTCCATACGGCAGTCCGGCTAGGTCAACACATAAATGAGTAAATAACCTTTTACCAGAATTCAGTTTTTAGTTTATTTCATAAATCTTTTTATGATAAAAGAACAAATAATAATCCCTTTTTTATACCTGGGGAAAATCACTACAAAGTGATAAAAGATATAAAGTGATAACATAAATTGATAATATAAATCAATAGTGAAACAAAGCAGGTGATTACAGTGAACCCAACACCACGTGTCCAAAGCCTGTCATTGTGAGAACAGGTTTATCGTAGAACTTTGAAAAAGTTTCTTCTTTACACCACCCTGCGGCTTCTAAAATGTGTTCGAGCGGTACGTCCTGTAACTTCGCCGCGGATGTAGCTGCAGCCCTGGTGGAGTGAGATTTAAACACATCAGTGTCTACTCCCGCTAAAAGTAACACCTAGAAATCTAGAAATGGTTTGTACTGATGCTTTTATGTGTGGTTTCTTATGCGTAATAAATAACGCTTTTTCATCAACTCGAACACTCTTGGTTACTTTTATATATTGAGACAAGTGTCTAACTACACACAACGTTGGATCAATAGGGTAAGCTTGAAACATTACCTTAGCTCCAGTTCTTCCTGGTCTGCTTTGTTTGATCAGATCATAAACGTAAAACACAATGTTGTCTGAAGCCACATGCATACAATCTAAACGTAGCATTTGCAATGTTTGCACTCTTTGTGCTGATACCAACGCCATTAACATTACTACTTTAAATGTTAATTTTTCCAAAGACATAACTGTGATTGGAGTCCATTGCCTAAGCAAAGTAAGTGCAATGCTGACATCCCAAATTTCTGTATATCTTGGCTTGGGCGGATTTTTGTTAAAAATCCCTTTCATAAATCTGGATATTATTGGATGAGATCCAATTGATTCATGGTCAGAAATTTGTCCTAAATAGGCCAATAAAGCACCACGAGCAATATTAATGGCACTATAACTCAAGTGCTGCTCAAAATACAACTCAGCAAGGAACTCCAATATGTTTGAAATGTTCACAGTATGATAAAATATATTTGATTGTCTTCAAAAACTTCCCATTTCTCTATATGTGTCATATATTGTTTCTTATGGCCCTGTCTCACTGTGCGAGTTGACCCACGAGTACCCCGAGTGACAGACTCGTGGCTGTGCACGAGACTGCAAGTTTATGATCAAGTGTGTAATACGAGTTCCCACGGGTATGTCATTGCTGCGATGTTCCAAGTTCCTCTCCCCGAGTTAGCAAGTTCCTCTCCCGTTACTCTTGAGCCAACCGTGAATGAAGGTATGTTTTAATAAAGCAACAATGTTAAAATACATCTCCATCCTGTGGTTTTGAGTTATTTCAGCGCGGATGGGAAAATGCGCATCCTCCAGTAACCAAGCATTTCTTGTTGTTTTATGTTTTTTAAATACTTTTTTGCAATGGATCTCTATTTTAAAATTTTAAAAAAGGAAGCACCCCGGTGACTGACATTGAGCGGCCGCCAGGACCCGACAGCAGACACACAACACACACACACACACACACACACACACACACTCACACACACACACACACAGAGATACACACAGACAGCAGCTGGCCACCACTTCAGAGGAATTAAGCAGCTCGGGTGACTGAGCGGCCGCCGGGACCCGACAGTACACACACACACACACACACACACAACACACACACACACACACAGATAGACAGAGAGGGAGAGAGAGAGAGACACACACAACACACACACACACAACACACACACACACACACACACACACACACACACACACACACACACACACACAGAGATACACACAGACAGCAGCTGGCCACCACTTCAGAGGAATGAGGCAGCTCGGGTGACTTTGAGCGCCACCGGGACCCGACAATCAGATACACACACAGATACACACAGATAGACAGAGAGGGAGAGAGAGAGAGACACACACACACACACACATAGAGAGAGAGATACACACAGACAGCAGCTGGCCACCACTTCAAGGAATCAAGCAGCTCGGGTGACTTTGAGCGGCCAACCGGGACCCGACAGCAGACACACACACAGATACACACAGATAGACAGAGAGGGAGAGAGAGAGACACACACACACACACATAGAGAGAGAGATACACACAGACAGCAGCTGGCCACCACTTCAGAGGAATGAGGCAGCTCGGGTGACTTTGAGCGGCCACCGGGACCCAACATCAGACACACACAACAGATACACACAGATAGACAGAGAGGGAGAGAGAGAGACACACACACACACACACACACACACACACACACACACACACACACACACACACACACACACACACACACACACACACACAGATACACACAGACAGCAGCTGGCCACCACTTCAGAGGAATTAAGCAGCTCGGGTGACTGAGCGGGACCGCCGGGACCCCGACAGTACACACACACACACACACACACACACACACACACACACACACACAGATAGACAGAGAGGGAGAGAGAGAGACACACACACACACACACACACACACACACACACACACACACACACACACACACACACACACACACACACACACACAGAGATACACACAGACAGCAGCTGGCCACCACTTCAGAGGAATGAGGCAGCTCGGGTGACTTTGAGCGGCCACCGGGACCCGACATCAGACACACACACAGATAGACAGAGAGGGAGAGAGAGAGAGAGACACACACACACACACACATAGAGAGAGAGATACACACAGACAGCAGCTGGCCACCACTTCAGAGGAATCAAGCAGCTCGGGTGACTTTGAGCGGCCACCGGGACCCGACAGCAGACACACACACAGATACACACAGATAGACAGAGAGGGAGAGAGAGAGACACACAACACACACACATAGAGAGAGAGATACACACAGACAGCAGCTGGCCACCACTTCAGAGGAATGAGGCAGCTCGGGTGACTTTGAGCGGCCACCGGGACCCAACATCAGACACACACACAGATACACACGGATAGACAGAGAGGGAGAGAGAGAGAGACACACAACACACACACACACACACACACACACACACACACACACACACACAGAGATACATACAGACAGCAGCTGGCCACCACTTTCAGAGGAATTAAGCAGCTCGGGTGACTGAGCGGGAGAACCGCCGGGACCCGACAGTACACACACACACACACACACACACATACACACACACACACACACACACACACACAGATAGACAGAGAGGGAGAGAGAGAGAGACACACACACACACACACACACACACACACACACACACACAGATAGACAGAGAGGGAGAGAGAGAGAGACACACACACACACACACACCACACACACACACACACACACACACACACACACACACACACACACACACACACACAGAGAGATACACACAAGACAGCAGCTGGCCACCACTTCAGAGGAATGAGGCAGCTCGGGTGACTTTGAGCGGCCACCGGGACCCGACAGCAGACACACACACAGATACACACAGAATAGACAGAGAGGGAGAGAGAGAGACACACACACACACACATAGAGAGAGAGATACACACAGACAGCAGCTGGCCACCACTTCAGAGGAATGAGGCAGCTCGGGTGACTTTGAGCGGCCACCGGGACCCCGACATCAGACACACACACAGATACAAACAGATAGACAGAGAGGGAGAGAGACACACACACACAACTCAGCGGACCAGGCAGCATCTCTGGAGAGAAGGAATAGAGTCGAGAAACCTTTCTTTTCAGACTTACCCGAAATGCCACCCATTCCTTCGCTCCAGTGATGCTGCCTGTCCCGCCGAGTTACTCCAGCATTGTGTGTGTTTATCTCCCGGTGTGAACCAGCATCTGCAGTTCCTTCCCAATCCCACACACTCTCGGCCCCGGGGGGTGGGATGGACCATCACACGTGGACACATCCCACCCACCACCCCAGACTTGCCCCTTCGGCAGGTCTTTAAGCCGTTCATTGAGACAGAGTGAAGCCACGGGGCAGGCGCCTCAGTTAATAAAGGACAAGTGGCAGAAAGGCCGAAGATAGACACAAAATGCTGGAGTAACTCGGCGGGACAGGCTGCATCTCTGGAGCGAAGGAATGGGTGGCATTTCGGGTAAAGTCCTGAAGAAGGGTCTCGACTCTATTCCTTCTCTCCAGAGATGCTGCCTGGTCCGCTGAGTTACTCTAGCATTTTGTGTCTATCTTTGGTTCAGTCTTTACTCGAGCAAAAGAACAGATTATTAAAGTTCCCACGGTAGACTCACGAGACACTAAGATAAACGCACGGGGCCACTACGTTATTACAACGAGTTTAAATGTTTCCATTTTTAACTTGAACAGTTAATTTGACTCGTGGAAAAAAATCAAACATGTTTGATTTTTTTCACGAGTTAACAAGTTTCCCGAGTACCTGCCGTTAGCGCAACGAGTCGATAAGTTGCTCGTGCGAGTTCCGACGTTCCCGCTACGTGATCACCACGAGTGAAAACTCGGGGGTCACTCGTGGGCCAACTCGCACAGTGAGACAGGGTTTTAGTGCTATCTCGCCCATGATAAGACTATAACATCCATGGTCCTATCCGACAGTCCAAGCCCTTGTAGTGGTCTGGTCAAAACCTGCAGATTAACAAATTCATATGAACATGTAATGGATGAATTTCTTTTGTTACTGGTTGTATTAACAAATCACTGCAGCTAGGAATTGACATACATGGTTCCTTAATCATATTTAACATCAACGGGAACCATGGTTGTGTGGGCCAATTTGGAATCACCAACAGTTCTGTGGCAGAATCTTGTTCTATTTTTTTAAGACATTGCCTAACCAGGCCAAATGGAGGGAAAGCATAAAATAACATATTTCCCCAACGTTGCGAAAAAGCATCTACTGCTACCGCACCTGGATCGGGTTCCCAAGACACATATTTAGGCAATTGATGATTTAATCTTGATGCAAACAGATCAATGTCTGGTAACCCAGACATAATAGCAAATGTCTGTAATGTTATAGCGAATAACAATTTTACTGAAAACTTGTGGGTTCAACATCCATTCTGTGTTTTCTTCAAATACCCTTGATCTGTTGTCTGCCACCACATTGTCTTTACCTGGGATATAACTTGCTGAAACCCAAATTTGGTGCTCAATACACCAATGCCATATCTGATTGACCAGACAATCACATGATACCGATCTTACTCCACCCATGTGATTAATATATGCAACAGCTGTCTTATTGTCTAATTGTACCTGGACATGCAGATCATTTTTTGTAGAACAATAGGCTTTTAATCCATAAAATTCCCCCAATAACTCCAAATAATTAATACCATATGTTTGGAGAAACAATTCCTCTTGGACAGTCCATCTGCCCCCACAGCTGGTAAATGTATCTGTCGCCCCCCCCCATCCGAGAGCACTTGCATCTGTTTGTAAAAATACTTCAGGCTGCTGTATTAAAATGTTTTTAGCAGCATGTGGAACATTTTCAATCCACCATTGTAATTCCAATAAAGCTTCTTTTGTTAATTGCATAGGCCTATCAAAATGGCCTGCTCACTTTTTTAAAGCTTGCGTTTTGTCCCTTTGAAAGTTTTGGTAATGTAATGGACCAAATTCCACTGCAGGAAATGCTGCTACTAATTTACCAATAACCTTTGCTACTTCTCGGATGGAGGGATAAGGTTTGTGAATGAGGCCCCAGCATACAGTTGAAATATCAACAATCTTGTCCGTTAGCAAAGTTACTAACATAGTAACTGAATTAATCACAAAACCTAAATAATTAATTGTTTGTACTGGCTGCAGCTTGGACTTAATTGGGTGAATCAGGAATCCTAGTTTTTCAAATAAAGTTTTAGTTGCTGAAACTGATTTTTCAGTTGATTCCTGACCATTACTGACAATTAAAATGTCATCCAGATAAGCCACAACGATGTGCTTTTGTGCTCTTAATTGTGCTAAAGCTGGCTTCAACAGCTTTGTGAAGAGCCTAGGAGCTGAACTTAACCCATTAGGTAATGCTTTAAATTGCCACAGCTGTCCCAGCCAATTAAATTTTAAGTACCTCCGAAAAAAACGATGTATTGGTACTGAATAGTACGCATCCTTTAAATCGATTGTAGCCATATAACAACCTGCTGATATCAAATGTCTTGCAGTGTTGAACGTTTCCATCTTGAAATGTTTATACTGGATAAATGTATTAAAGTTTGTAAGGTCCAGAATAATTCTACAACCACCATATTTTTTATCTCTTGGAAAGATGTTTGACACATTGGTGTGGATACTCAACAGTTTTTTCAATAACACCTTTTTTTAAACAATTTGTCAATTTCCACATTAATTTCTGCTTCCTCAATAGCAGAGAACATGAAACCATAAATAGGTTTGTATTGTACCAGAGAATCAACACCTTTAAATGTTATTGTAGCTCCTGAAACCGTTTGTAAAATAAACTGGTCAGATGTGATGCAAAGCCATTCAACATAAAACATTTGTAATCTCCCACCAACTAGAGATTTGTCCAAAGTTCCTTCAAGAACAGAATAAAGATTTTGTACCTCTCCATATGAACGTGGTGGTCTCCTTCTCCCCATATATGGTTGAACATTAGGTTGTGTTGGATGGTAATAGTTCCTTACCATATTCCTGCCTCTGTTAGTTCCAAAATCAGATCTCCTTCTTGGTGTATAGTACCTTTTTTGTCCAAAAACGAAAGGTCTCATGTAGCTAATAGATTTAGCCTCTTCATCCATTTCTCTTATTTGTTTAGGCGGGTTTTCTCCAAATAGATAACCAGGAGATGGAACACCACTTGATCGGCACAGACCTGCAAATCTAGGATGAAATATGGGCCGAATCACAATTTTCCTCATACAATTGATTTCATAAAAGGAATTGCACAATAAGCCCAATGTATCTCTTTGGATTTTGATCATTTCGGACCCTTCCATTTGCTTTCCAAAAGCAGTAATGGCAGCTGAAATCAGTTTGAGGATTATTTGAAACCTTATATCTTGTCCTATCATGACTGATGACATAGGTGTCCATATAGTCGGATTCACCATAGGTACCTTCAATGAGGTGCAATTTTCCGGTGTTTTATATAATTCTGCTGTTTCAGCCATAACAGAATCTTGAAGTTGGTGAGATACCATATAATTAATGCTGGCAGCTAGGTTTTCTTCCATAGCCTCACCACTTCCTTCAGGTATAGCAAAATCTTTTGCCATATCTGGCACATATGGCCTTTTCTTTTTTATTTGTGGTGTGCACTCATAATCCACATCACCACTTTCAGGGTCTGTCTCTTGCAGCCCTGATACTCCTGGAATTTCATCAAAGGAAATTACCTCCACCCTTAATCCTGGGTCTGGTGTTTCATATTCCCAATTTGGCACATAGCCATATTCTGGATATTCAAACCCCTCAAGGTCTGTTTGGAAAAAAATCTGGGTTCTTTGACCCTTTTATAATATTTTGGAGCACTTTCTCCTCATTATCAGAGTCATCATCAGAAACCACGGGCCTCACGGATTTCTTTTTACTTTTCTTAGGCACATTTTCCTCCGTGGTTTTAGTTTCTGGAGGAATTACTAACGGGTGAATCAACGGCCACCGGTATCTGAACCGGCTCCTCACTAATCTCTTTAGCCTCTCACGGGACGATCTCTTTACCCGCGAAATCTTCCTCTGAAACTTCTCCATTTTGTTTCAATTTTTTATCTTTGCTGGATCTGTACGCCAGCGTGACTTTTTTTGTAAACATTTTTTACTTTCACTTTGCTGGTTCTATACGCCAGCGTAACTGTTTTTAGAACGCCCTAAAGTAAATCAATTGCACTTACCTGCGGGCCCGTTCTTACCGCTGAGGGGAGCTGTGCTCTGCAGCTCTTGCTTCTGCTGTCAGCGTCAACGTAATGCCGATCAAGCGCCAGGTGGGGCTTCTTGACGTAGTCACTCACGTGACTCCGAAGTAAAATAATACCCCTACTTCGGGGAAATTATAATACAGAACTTAATATTGTGTCTGCAAACGTCTCAGGCGCGGCCACGAGTTTATTATAGAACGGCTGAAAGGTTTTCTCATTAGCCCAACCCGCCGTTGCAAAGATGTGGTCCATTGGAACTTCCATCATCCTTGCCGCCGATGTAGATGCAGCCCTGGTGGAGTGAGATTTAAAAACATCAGTGTCCACCCCAGTTGCACCCAATAACATCTTAGCCATCTTGAAATGGTTTGCATGGTGACTCTGTGATGAGGGCGTTTGTGACTTATAAGCAGAGCCCTTTCAGTGCCCCTGAGACACTTGGTGACCTCCATGTAGTGTAAATGGTGGGTCACTATGCATAGGCGGCTGTCTACGGGTTAGGCCAGGAAATCCAACTTGCGGCCAGATGACCCAGGCCTGTTTTGTTTGAGTAATCCCTGAATAAAGAAAGTTACCTTATTGTTGATTATAACCATAGCGTCCATACTTAACTTGTGTAGGGACTGTACCCGTTGCACCATCACGAGTGCCATCAGCATTACCATTTTGTATGTCAATTTGGCTAGGGAAAGAGACGTTACTGGTGCCCACCCTCGGAGCATGGTTAGCACAATGCCAATATCCCAGGTCTGGGAATATCTAGGCCTGGGGGGATTTGAGTTAGAAATTCCCCTCATAAATTTAGACACCAAGGGGTGGGACCCCACTGCAAGTTGATCTCAACCTTGTCCGAGGTATGAGGATAGGGCAGTCCTGGCACAGTTAATGGCACTGTAGCTTAAACCTTCATCAAAATGAAGGCTTGCCAGGAACTCCAGCACTTCCGTAATGATGGCTGTCATATGTGGTGTTTGTCTTGGTACAAAACACCTCCCATTTCTTGACGTAAGTCAGGTATTGTCTCCTGGTGGACTCCCTGCATGATGCCGTGATGATATTCATTGTTCAGTCCGAGAGTCCAAAATCCAGGAGTGGCCTTTCCAAACTCTGCAAACCAATAGGTTCATCTGGTCATGGCACGGGTGACTCTCCCCTGTCACAGGATGTACCAATAAACTCGGACGTTTGGGTATTGGAATGCATGGTTCTGAGACAGGGAACCATGGCTGAGTAGGCCAGTCAGGCACGACCAGAATACCCGATGCGGAGTCTTGTTGAATTTTCTGCAAGACCTGACTGATGAGGCAGAAGGGGGCGAAATGCATAGAAAAACAAATCCCCCCCAGTGTAGCAAGAAAGCGTCCATCGCTACTGCCCCAGGGTCTGGTTCCCATGTGTTGGTATTTGGTGATTAAGTCTGGATGCAAAAAGGTCGATATGTGGTGTTCCATACCAATCTACAATATCGGCAAATACTTTGCGGTCCAACATCCATTCGATGTCATTAAACTTGCGTGACCTGCTGCCCGCCACTGTGTTTAGCTTACCCGGAAGGTAAGTGGCTGATATCCAAATGTTCCTTTCTAAGCACCAGTGCCAGATTGTATTGACCAATTCGTCACAAGATATCGACTTAATTCCACCCATATGATTGATATAAGCCACCACGGTGGTATTATCAATTTGTAAGCGTACATGCAGATGGTGCATGTCTGAACAGTAAGCCCGGAGTCCATGAAATGCTCCCAGAATTTCTAGATGATTAATTCCCAGTGCCGGGAGTAAAGTTAATTCATGTGCATTCCATCTATCACCGCAACTTGAGGTGGGATTAGTTGCTCCCCAGCCTTGAGCGCTGGTATCAGTTTGTAGTATAACCGTGGGGTTTGTGCTTGTGATGGGATTAGAGCAATGTCGAGCATTGTCTATCCACCATTGTAATTCCAATTTTGCTTTTGCTGGTAATTGCATTGGCTTGTCAAAATGGCCAGCATGGTGTTTGAGTGCTGCAATTTTTGCTCTTTGTAGGTTTTGGTAATGCAAAAGCCCAAATTGTGTGGCTGGGAAGGCAGCCACAAGCTTCCCAATTACCCAGGCTACTTGCCGAATAGACGGTTTACTGATGCCAGCAAGGCTGTTATATGCTTCTATCAAGTCTGACGCTTTGTCTGGTGGCAAAGTGACAGACATGAACAGAGTCAATCGTGAATCCCAAATAGTCCATAGTGGTAGAAGGCATTAATTTGGATTTGTCTGGATGGATGATGGAACCCATATTTTGAAATAAGTGCTCAGTGGCTGAGAAAGCCAATTTGGCCAACTCCAAGGTTTCCCCCACAATTAAAATATCATCAAGGTGTTTTTGTTTTCTGAGACACGCTAAAGCTGGTTTCAATAATTTGGTAAACAGTCTGGGTGCTGATGTTAATCCATTAGGCAGCGCTTTATACTGCCAGAGCTGCCCCATCCAGGCAAATTTTAAATATCTGCGATGATCTTTGTCTATTGGTACTGAATAGCATGCATCTTTTAGGTCGATGCAAGCCATGAAGTATCTCTTGGAAACTAGTTGTTTGGCAGTAACAAAGGTTTCCATTTTGAGGTGGGCATACTGCACGAAAGTATTCAGTTGTGTCAAATCAATAATGATGCGGCATCCACCGTCTTTTTTAGTGAAGACGTTCGATACAAACTCATGAGACTCACTTTTGATTTTCTCAATTGCCACTTTTGTATGTAGTCTTAAGAGTTCAGTATGATCTTCTGTCTTTTCTTTCTGTGAAAGTACAAATTTTCGACTAGGTACATGCTGAACAGGAAGGGGAAGTTTGTGAACAAATTCTATTTTGTATCCTTGAATACTTTGCAGTATGAAAGGATCAGAAGTTATAGAACTCCATGCATCCCAAAACCAGTGCAACCTTCCCCTAATCCGTGAAGAATTTAAACATGCAATGTTCCTGAGGCAACCAGACCCACCTACCTCCATGGTTACTGGCGGTGCTGCGTTGGTTTCCTCTGTCCTTGTTTCCTGGGAGGTGGAGGCGCTGTGGTGTGGGGGTGGCGCATCTTCCAGGGAGGCCGTGCTGGGCAATGGTCTAAAAAAGACCATTGAGCAGGTTGGACGGCCTTCGAGCTTTCACCAAGAGGTGTTCTGTCGCTGTGGTAGTGTGGTCTGCTGGTGGATGCATAGGGGTGCTGTCGCCACAGGTATGAGGACTTGGTGGCAGCCGGCACTTTTAATATGCCTATTGCCTTTGCCTCTTCATCGAGGTCTTTTACCTGCTTTGGCAGGTCGTCCCCAAATAGTAGTGTAGGCAGCTACGCACTGCTAGGTCTGCACAACCCTGCGAACTTGGGGTTCAGTGCAGGCCGGATGACACTCTTTCTGTAACAGTGTTGCTGAGTGTTGCAGAGGAGTGCCAGAGCATCCTGTAGCTCCATCCACTGACCTGGCAACGACCGTAATTCCAGCAGCCAGTAATTTTAGGATTTTCTGGAGTTTTACTTCCTGACTCCTGATGCCAGGGCTCATGTTACCCCGAATGGGGTTGTTGATTGCAGGCACGTTGAGGGAGACAAAATTCTCAGGAGCTCGGTATTTGGCTGCAGTGTCATTAATGGCCTGTTCCTGAAGTTGATTCGTTGCCATGTAGTTAATACTGGCTGCCAATTTCGGTTGCAACGGCAGCCCTTTTTGGGTAGGCATCACAAATTTAGATACCATGCCCAGTAGCTCCACTTCTGGCACCCCTAGCATTGGTGTTTCTTCAGCCACACTCCCCTCTTCAGAGTCAGCCCAGTCCTGACTCCTAATGCTCCCCTGCGAGGAGGGTGAGACATTTGGCAGCACTGTAAATGGTGCTGCCGTGGGTCTGCGAGGAGACCTACTGTGACCATACCCCTGCTGTAGCAGGTCACGTTGGAGCAATTGCTCCACCATCCACTCCATGTGGGATCGTCGACCGCTGTCGCTTCCCGCGGGCGGGGTGTCCTCCAGTCCGGACTCAGCCGAGTCAGCGGACCTGCCCGACTTCTGGGTGGATTTGCCGCCAGTCCGAGGAGCACCTGCGGGCTGTAGCGGCGTGAAGTCGGGGGCTGCGGTTTGTATCAGCTGTTCTGGAGAACTCGACTGCTGCTGGCTGCCTGCTTCCCGGTCCTCAGCAACTTGTTTGGCAGCGGCTCGTTTGAACTTCGTTCTCGATTCCATCTTGGTACGCTCTGTAAGAGAAATGCTCAACAGAGTCGACAACGACCTCAGGAATGGTAAGTACTTACCTGCGGGCCGTTTTTAAACTTACGCTGGAGGAGCAGCGCTCCTCCTGCCTGTTGCTTCGCAATGCGTTCGACGATATGTTGAGCATGCGTGCTGGCGGGGTCTTCACGTAGTCACTCACGTGACTCCGAAGTAAAATCTCTTGTGTGGGACCTTGTCAAAGGTTTTTTGAAAGTCCAGGTACACTACATCCACTGGCTCTCCCTTATCTATTCTCAAAAAATTCCAAAAGATTAGTCAAGCATGATTTCCCCTACATAAATCCATGCTGACTCTGACTGATCCCGTCAATGCTTTCCAAATACGCTGCTATAACATCTTTAATAATCAACTCCAGCATCTTCCCCATTACCGATGCAGCGCTAACTGATTCAAGATTCAAGATTCAAGAGAGTTTATTGTCATGTGTCCCAGCTAGGACAATTAAATTCTTACTTTGCTTCAGCACAACAGAATATAGTGGGCATGAATACGGAACAGATCAATGTGTCAATATACCATTATAAAAATATATACACACATGAATAAATAAGCAGATAAAGTGCAAATAAACAGATAATAGTAAGATTAAACGAGAACTTACCAGTTTGAAGTTTGATCTTTATTTTATGAGGAGTAACGATGAGGGATTACGTGAAGAAGCCCCGCCTGGCGCTAGAACGGCATACTTCAAAGCAGCGGCATGAAAAGCACAGAACATAATAGCCGGAGTAAGATAGTAAGGCTTCTCATAGATTTAGAACTACCAGATGATCATTTATTTTATGAGGGTGGGGAGTGGAGGGCACGTAATCCCTCATCGTTACTCCTCATAAAATAAAGATCAAACTTCAAACTGGTAAGTTCTCGTTTAATCTTACTATTTTACTTCGGAGTCACGTGAGTGACTACGTGAAGATTTTGAAGCTTCTGTGTTTTCCATGTCGTAGAATTCTTCCATACGACAGTCCGGCTAGGTCAACACATACATGAGTAAAATCTTTTACCAGACCAGTTTCAGTTCTTTCCATAAATCTTTTAATGATAAAAGAACATATAATAACCCCTTTTTTACATCTGGGGAAAACCATTACAAAGTGATAAAAGATATAAGTGATAACATAATAATATCAATTGATAGTGAAACAAAGCAGGTGATTATAGTGAACCCAACACCGCGTGTCCAAAGCCTGTCATTGTGTGAACAGGTTTATTGTAGAACTTTGAAAAAGTTTCTTTACACCACCCTGCGGTTTCTAAAATATGTTCGAGTGGCACGTCCTGTAACTTCGCCGCGGACGTAGCTGCTGCCCTGGTGGAGTGAGATTTGAACACATCAGTGTCTACTCATGCTAAAAGTAACACCTGTTTTAACCACCTCGAAATTGTTTGCACTGAAGCTTTTGTGTGTGGTTTCTTATGCGTAATCATTAATGTTTTTTCATTACCTCAAAGAGTTTTGGTAATTTTTATATATTGGTTCAAATGTTTAACTACACACAATGTTGGATCAATAGGGTAAGCTTCAAACGTTACCTTTGCTCCAGTTCTTCCTGGTCTGCTTTGTTTGATCAGATCGTAAACATAAAACACAATGTTATCTGTAGCCACATGCATACAGTCTAAACGTAGCAATTGTAATGTTTGCACCCTTTGAGCTGAAACCAATGCCATTAACATTACTAATTTAAATGTTAACTTTTCCAATTATAAAACTTCGATTGGAGTCCATTGCCTGAGTAGAGTAAGTACAATGCTGACATCCCAAATTTCTGTATATCTTGGTTTGGGTGGATTTTTGTTAAAGATTCCTTTCATAAATCTCGATATTAATGGATGTGATCCAATTGATTTCTGATCAGAGATTTGTCCTAAATAGGATGACAATGCACTACGTGCACTATTAATAGCACTATAAACTTAAGTGCTGTTCAAAATGCAGCTCGGCAAGGAACTCCAATATGTTTGCAATGTTCACAGTATGATAGGATATATTTGATTGTCTACAAAATTTTTCCCATTTCTTTATATGTGTCATATATTGTCTCTGGGTACTATCTCGCCATGATGCGACTATAATATCCATAGTCCTATCCGACAATCCAAGCTCTTGTAGTGGTCTGGTCAAAACCTGCAGATTAACAAATTCATATAAGCATGTAATGGATGAATTTCTTTGGTCACCGGTTTTATTCATCACTGCTGCTAGGAATTGACATATATGGTTCTTTAATCATGTTTAACATTAATGGGAACCATGGTTGTGTCGGCCAATTTGGAATCACCAATAATCCCGTGGCAGAATCTTGTTCTATTTTCTTCAGACATTGCTGAACCAGAGCAAATGGTGGAAAAGCATAAAAGAACATATTCCCCCAATGCAGTGAAAAAGCATCTACTGCTACTGCATCTGGATCTGGTTCCCAAGACACATATTTAGGTAATTGATGATTTAATCTTGATGCAAATAGATCAATGTCTGGTAACCCATATTGAATCACAATTTTACTGAAAATTACTGGGTTCAACATCCATTCTGTGCTATCTTTAAACACCCTTGATCTATTGTCTGCCACCACATTGTATTTACCTGGGATATAATTCGCCGAAATCCAAATTTGGTGCTCAATACACCACTGCCATATCTGATTGACCAGACAATCACATGATACTGATCTGACTCCCCCCATGTGATTTATAAATGCAACAGCTGTTGTATTGTCTAATTGTATTAGTACATGCAGATTCTTTTTTATAGAACAATAGGCTTTTAATCCATAAAATGCCCCCAATAACTCTACATAGTTAATACCATATGTTTGGAGAAACATTTCCTCTTGGACAGTCCATCTGCCCCCACAGCTGGTAAATGAATCTGTCGCCCCCCCCATCCGAGCGCACTAGCATCTGTTTGTAAAATTACTTCAGGCTGTTGTATCACAATGTTTTTAGCAGCTTGTGGGACATTTTCAATCCATCATTGCAATTCCAATAAGGCATTTTTTGTTAATTGCATAGGCCTATCAAATGGCCTGCTCTCTTTTTTAGAGCTTTTATTTTATCTCTTTGCAGGTTTTGGTAATGTAATGGACCAAATTCCACTGCAGGAAATGCTGCTACTAATTTCCCAATAACTTTTGCTACTTCCCGGATGGAGGGATAAGGTTTGTGCATAAGACCCCTGCAGGTCATTATAATATCATCAATCTTATCTGTTGGCAAAGATACTAACATAGTAACTGAGTTGATCACAAACCCCAAATAGTTAATTGACTGTGTTGGCTGCAGCTGGATTTAATTGGATGAATCAAGAACCCTAATTTCTCAAATAAGGTTTTAGTTGCTGAAACTGATTTTTCAGCTGATTCCTGATTACAATTGATGATTAAAATGTCATCCAGATAAGCCATAATGATGTGCTTTTGCGCTCTTAATTGTGCTAAAGCTGGTTTCAACAGCTTTGTAAAGAGCCTGGGAGCTGAACTTAACCCATTAGGTAAAGCTTTAAATTGCCACAGCTGTCCCAGCCAATTAAATTTTAAATATCTTCGACAAAATTGGTGTATCGGTACTGAATAATACGCGTCATTTAAATCAATTGTGGCCATATAACAACCTGCTGACATCAAATGTCTTGTAGTATTGAACGTTTCCATCCTAAAATGTTTATACTCGACAAATGTATTAAAATTTGTAAGGTCCAGAATAATTCTGCAACCACCATCTTTTTTTACTTCTTGGAAATATATTTGACACAAATTGATGTTCATGTTCAACAGTTTTTTCAATAACACCTTTTTTAAACAATTTGTCAATTTCCACATTAATCTCTGCCTCTTCAATTGCAGAAAACATGAAACCATAAGCAGGTTTATTTTGTACCGGAGTGTTAACACCTTCTTTAAATGTTATAATAGCTCCTGAAACTGTTTGTAAAATAAACCGATCAGATGTGATGGCAAGCCACTCATCATAAAACATTTGTAATCTCCCTCCAACTGGAGATTCGTCCACAGTTTCTTTAGGAATTTAATACGTTTTTTGTACCTCTCCATATGAATGTGGCAGTCTCCTTCTCCCTGTATACGGGTGAACCTTAGGCTGTGTCGGATGGTAATATTTTCTTATCATATTCTTGCCTCTGTTTCCGAAATCAAATCCCCTTCTTGACGAAAAATACCTTTTTTGTCCAAAAACGAAAGGTCTCATGTGGCTAATAGATTTAGCCTCTTCATCCATTTCTCTTATTTGTTTAGGCAGGTTCTCTCCAAATAGATAACCAGGAGCTTGAACACCACTTGATCGACACAGACCTGCAAATCTTGGATGAAATATGGGCCGAATCGTAATTTTCCTCATACAATTAATTTCATAGAAGGAATTGCACAATAAGCCCAATGTATCTTTTTGGATTTTAACCATTTCCGACCCTTCCATTTGCCTTCCATAGGCAGTAATGGCAGCTGAAATCAGTTTGAGGATTCTTTGAAATCTTATTTCTTGTCCTCTCATGCCTGGAGACATAGGCGTCCATATAGACGGATTAACCGTAGGTACCTTCAATGAGGTGCAATTATCCGGTGTTTTATATAATTCTGCTGTTTCAACCATCACAGAATCTTGAAGTTGGTGAGATACCATATAGTTAATATTGGCAGCTAGGTTTTCTTCCATAGCCTCACCACTTCCTTCCGGTATAGCAAATTCTTTTGCCACATCAGGCACATCTGGCCTTTTCTTTTTTATTCATGGTGTGCACTCATAATCCACATCACCACTTGCAGGGTCTGACCTTTGCAGCCCTGATACACTTGGAATTATATCCAATGAGACTTCCTCCGCCCTTAATCCTGGGTCTGCAGTTTCAAATTCCCAATTTGGCACATAGCTATATTCTGGATATTCAAACCCCTCAGGGTCATTTTGGGAAACTTCTGGGTACTGTGACCCTTGTCTCATTATATTCTGGAGTACTTTCTCCATATGCTCCATTTTAAGCCATATAGCTTTATTATCCGGAGGACTTTCATTATCAGAGTCATTATCAGAAACCACGGGCCTCACGGATTTCTTTTTGCTTTTTGTAGGAACATTTTCCTCCGTGGTTTGTATTTCTGGAGAAATTATAGTCTCACTAACGGGTAAATCAACGGCCACCGGTATCGGAACCGGATCCGCACTAAACTCTTGTCCCGACTCTTTAGCTTCACCCCGGGACGATCTTTTTACCCGTGAAATTTTCCTTTGAGACTTCTCCATTTTTCCTTTTTTATTATCTGGCTAAATCATTACGCCAGCGTGACTCTGATTTTACTTTTGCTTTTGCTGGTTCTACCAGCGTAGCGTCTTTTTTCAGAACGTCCCCTCTTTCCTTGCACTTACCTGCGGGTCCGTTCCGACCGCTGCGAGGAGCTGCGCTCTGCAGCTCTTGCTTCAGCCATCAGCGTCGACGTAATGCCGTTCTAGCGCCAGGCGGGGCTTCTTCACGTAGTCACTCACGTGACTCCGAAGTAAAATGGTCTATTAATGTTCACAGTTTTGTTTCAGTTGAGTTTAATAGCCAGATGGCTGTGGGGAAGTAGCTATTCCTGAACCTGGACGTTGCAATTCTCAGGCTCATGTACCTTCTACCCGAAGGTAGCAGGGAGATGAGTGTGTGGCCAGGTTGGTGTGGGTCCTTGATGATGCTGCCAGCCTTTTCTCTCTTCCTCCTTTCTTAAAATTTGGAGTTACTTTGGCTACCCTCCAGTCCACAGTCGAGAGAACATTGGAAAACGATCATCAATGCATCCACGATTTCTCGGGCCACCTCCTTGAGTACCCTGGGATGCAGACGATCTGGGGATTTATCTGCCTTCAGTCCCAACAGTTCACCTAACACTGTAATTCTGCTCCTATTCTCACCCCATTAGTCTGGTTCAGTAAAAACACTGAGTCAAGCACTGGATCAACTAACTTTATTTCTCACTCACAAACACACTACTCTATACAATACCTAACCAACACCGCGGGTCCAATCCTTGTCTCTACTCGTCCAAGCCCTTCAGCCTCGTGCGAATAGACACCTCCAGCAGGTCAGCACGGTCCCAAGTGCTCCCCCAGAAGATCGACACAGACTCATGTGCTCTCCCCTCTTATATACCATATATCAGACCCGTAGCATGAAATACATGGGGGTGGGGGGGGGGGGGGGCAACTCCTACAAACCAATCATAAATAAAGATCTTTCAATACATTAATTGACAGTTCCCTAACCCGATCACAAAATATCCCATTACATTGTTTCTATAGAAAGTTCCTGATGGAAGACAGTTCCCCTAAGTAAAGAAACATTTTACCAGGTAACATAAACAATTTGAGCAAGTCCCCCCTCCTTGACCAATCACAAATAACAGTACAAAGACCAAGCAACACAGTTAACTGTGGTATTATAATATACCATTCCCCAACCAATCCTGATCATGCATTTGCAGCAGGGCTCAGCTCCTTCTGCAAAACCCTCATACATATTAACAATTAAGAGGACAGCAACGAAGGTCCTCCGCTCAATGGTGTTGATTCTTTCAGTTGCTGTTTCCGTAACATATTTGAGACAGGGTTGTTAGGCCTGTGCTCAATCTCCAACCTGGAGGACCAGTGGATCGCACTTCATCTCGCCTCTACCCTTCGACCTGTCCAGCATGGGAGACCCTAACAGGAGACAAATCTCCCACTGGCATAGCTCTAGGGGTCACTGAGACACACAAGCTCCCCGACCACGACAAGGTTGCAATCTAACGAGGAGCAGACACTAAAATGGCCAATATTATCAACACCATTTTCTGATTAATGTGGATTCCCTTCAGTTCCTCCCTCCCACTTAACATTTTGATCATTGCAGACCCTTGAAATAATTTCTCAGGGAACCCCTACATAAAAATTATTATATATCTTTATTAATCTCTTTTTCTTTCATAAACTTAAAGTTCATAAGGCAAACATAATATATTTTTCTGATTACTGGTTTAAGCAAAAAATAACATGTTTTTCTCAAGTTTATTGCAATGCAAAAAAAACTTGAAATCTGCTTGTTCAAGAGACCCCATGAGGAGGTTTTCACACAAAAAATCAACCATATTTGTAAACACAAAAAAGAAACATAAATAACCAACATCATAAATAATGCATATAAACAGACAAATACAGATAATTACCACAATAACTTAATTGTTTTTTGACAATGTTGAAAAGGCATGATAAATCAAGGCAATATGTCATATGAACAAATAACACTTAAACAAATAAAACTGAAGCAAATAAAGGCAAACAGAACCTTGGGGGAGAGAGAGAGAGAGAGAGAGAGAGGAA